>CM038669.1:289709466-290383349 GCA_021605145.1 Aegilops bicornis
CGGTAACCACTGCGGAAAGGGACGATATCGAAGATTAACTCTTCGCTTTGGAAGTTGGCTGGAGATCCGAAGATCACTTCCAATGTTATAGAGCCCGTGCAACGGACCTCTACTACAGGAATCACACCTTTAAAGGTGGTTTTTGTGGCCTTGATCCTTGAAGGGTCAATTCTGTAACACCTCGGATGTAACTTTCCATATTTGTAACTCCAACTCTTGCCATTTTCGCCATTGTGATATGATATTCCCTCCGTGGTTGGGTTTTTCTTCATTTTTGCATTTTGTCCATGTCATGCATTTCATATCATGTCATCATGTGCATCTCATTTGCATACGTGTTTGTCTCATGATTCCGAGCATTTTCCCCGTTGTCCGTTTTGCAATCCGGCACTCCTATGTCCCCCGGCGTCCCCTTTTTACGTTTTTCCGTGAGCGGGTACTAAACATTCTCGGAATGGACCGAGGTTTTCCAAGTGGCCTTGGTACACCACCGGTAGACCACCTGTCAAGTTTCGGGTCATTTGGAGCTCGTTTGGTACTCCAACGATTATCCGCACTCTCGCAAAGGCCTCTTTTAAGTTGCAGCCAAACAGCCCTTCAAAACAGCCCAATAACCCATCTAAGTCCCTTCCATGCTCTCCGTCGTCGGATCACGACCGCGTGGGCGAAAACTACACCTCATTTGGAGCTTCCTAGCTCCTTCTACCTATAAATATGCATCTCCTCTCCAAATCCGGATCCCAAACCCTAGCCCCGCTCCCTCAGCCGGACACGTCCAGTCGCGCGAATGGCTCCCGCCGCCGCCCGGCCAATCAGGCAGCGCCACGTGGCCCTCCGCCGCGCCAGCCCGCCCGCCCGGCCCGCGAGGCCCGCGAGCCCTCGCGCCCGCTCCGGCCCGCGCCCGGCGCCCGTCCTCGCGCCTCCGCCCGGGGCCGCCGCCGCCTCGCGCCGGCGCTTGCCATCGCCTCGCCCGGCCGCCGCCCGGCCAGCCCATCCGCCGACCCGGCCCCGCCGCCAGCGCCGCCTCCTCGTCGCCGGCCGCCTCCGCCATCGCCGGCCCCCGCCTCGGCTTCCCCTCCGGCCGGCCGCTCCTTCCTCCCTCTGGCGAGCCGCCGCGCCGGATCTGAGATCGGACCTCGAAGGGTTGACTTTCTCCTTCCCCCCGAATCGCCTAAGTCTTTAATTCTGTGATATTTTGTTGCATTTCCATCGTGCGTGTAATATGTCAAAATGTTCGTATCGAAGAGTAGATTATTTCATCTCATTGCATCATTTTCATTTGAGCTCATATTGATGCCCGAAATGCTGTTAGAAGAGGGCTATGTGATGTTAGTTTACATTTAAATGTAACATGCACTTTTGTCATTTTTGCCATGATTGATGTGTGCATCCTATGAATTTGAGTCCTACATGTGTTTTGTAACATGCCATGCCATCTTTACAGGGGTGTATGCCATGTATTTTTGTGATCTCTGTGGTGACTAGCATGCAAACTAGGCTTCATGATGTTGCTGATTTCAGCCCCAGTTTTGCTGATATTTTTATGCCATGTTAACTTGATGCTACCGAAAGATCCATGCATATTTTGAGATACTTCAGTAAGGATGTTTTGAACATATGGTTATGCTCTATACATACATGCCCTATTTTGAGTGCTATAGCTTTAGTCAATCAAGCTCTACTTTTGCTATAAAATGTTTCCTGGCAGATTGTTTACGTGTTATTAACTTTTGCCAAGGTTGTTGTAGTTGATCCGTGTATGGTATGATGTTGTTCTTGCCATGTGTAGCTTCTATACCATGTCTTCTTGATGGATGTATGCTTAGTTTATCATGATAATTTTCTGTAGTTAGTGCATCGAGCTCTTAAACATGCCTACTTGTTATCTGTTTTTGTCATGCCCTGTTGCTGAATCTGTTAACGTAACTTGCTATATTGACATGGGTGTTATTATATTTTCCGATCCTTTTTGGCTTATGGTCAGTAAGGGACTTTTGTTCTATGCTTTGAGTAGATTCCTTCAATGCCTTGTTTTGCTATTATAAGGTCCTGTAGCATGTCGTTTGCTTGCTCTAAACATTGCTTCCTGATGCTGATTTTGCCATGTTCAGTAATTTCACTATTGCCATGCTTGTTTGGACCTGTTATGATGTGATTTAGCCGTAGCTCAGTGTTCATCTTTTGTCAAGAATCTTGAGGAGATCACTGCCATATGCTTTTCTAGTACGTTTGGGTGCAGTAGCTTAATTTCTTGTTGCTTGCTATGTGGTATCATGCTGTTAATGGCAGATTTGTGCCATTCTTGTTTTGCTTGTCATTTGCAAACCGTGCATCCGATTCCGGTGATCTTTATATCGATTTCAACCGAAATCATCTCATCTTTCCAGCGGCATACTTGGTTTGCCAAGTTGATGCCTGGTTCAGCATTTTCCTTCCGGTGCACGACACGCATTGCATATCACATCTCGCATATCATGTCATGTTTTGCATCATGTTGCTTGTGCATTGCACCGTGATTTATTGTGGTTCCTTTGCTTGTGTTCTTGCTTTGGGTAGAGCCGGGAGACGAGTATGTGAACGAGGAACCTATTGAGAACGCTTACGAGGATCAAGCTTTCGACAACTCTGAGAACCTTGCAGGCAAGATGACCATACCCTCGAAATCAGTTCTATCTTTGCTATGCTAGATGCTCGCTCTTTTGCTATGCCCATGCTACGATGCCTATCACTTGCTATATCATGCCACCCATTTTGCCATGTCAAACCTCTAACCATCCTTTCCTAGCAAACCATTGATTGGCTATGTTACCGCTTTGCTCAGCCCCTCTTATAGCGTTGCTAGTTGCAGGTGAAGATGAAGTTTGTTCCTTGTTGGAACATGGAGATGGTGTTCCTTATTGGAACATGTTTACTTGTTGGGGATATCACAATATATCTGCTATAATTAATGCATCTATATACATGGTAAAGGGTGGCAGGCTCGGCCTTATGCCTGGTGTTTGTTCCACTCTTGCCACCCTAGTTTCCGTCATACCGGTGCTATGTTCCTTGATTTCGCATTACTTACACGGTTGGGTGATTTATGGGAACCCCTTGACAGTTCGCTTTGAATAAGACTCCTCCAGCAAGGCCCAACTTTGGTTTTACCATTTGCCACCTAAGCCTTTTTCCCCGGGTTTTGAGCCCGAGGGTCATCTTTATTTAACCCCCGGCCAATGCTCCTCGAGTGTTGGTCCAAACTAGAGCCACTTGCGGTGCCACCACGAGGCAACTTGGGGCATCTTCGGTTGCCGTACGTAGTGTTCATCCGGATGTGCCCTGAGAACGAGATATGTGCAGCTCCTATCGGGATTTGTCGGCACAATCGGGCGGTTTTGCTGGTCTTGTTTTATTGCTGTCGAAATGTCTTGTAGTCCGGGATTCCGAGACTGATCGGGTCTTCCCGGTAGAAGGAATATCCTTCATTAACCGTGAGAGCTTATTATGGGCTAAGTTGGGACACCCCTGCAGGGTATTATCTTTCGAAAGCCGTGCCCGCGGTTATGAGGCAGATGGGAATTTGTTAAAGTCCGGTTGTAGAAAACCCGAAGTTGACCTTAATTAATACATATCAACCGCGTGTGTAACCGTGATGGTCTCTTCTCGGCGGAGTCCGGGAAGTGAACACGGTGTTGCAGTTATGCTTGACGTAAGTAGTTCAGGATCACTTCTTGATCGCTACTAGCTTCACGACCGTGCCTTGCTTCTCTTCTCGCTCTCTTTTGCGAATGTATCCACCATATATGCTAGTCGCTTGCTGCAGCTCCACCTCACAACTCCGTCCTTCCTATAAGCTTAAATAGTCTTGATCTCGCGGGTGTGAGATTGTTGAGTCCCCGTGACTCACAGATTCTACCAAAACAGTTGCAGGTGCCGACGATGCCAGTGCAGATGACGCAACCGAGCTCAAGTGGGAGTTCGACGAGGAACTTGGTCGTTACTATGTGTCTTTTCCTGATGATCAGTAGTGGAGCCCAGTTGGGTAGACCGGGGATCTGTGTAGCATTTGGGGTATCTTCTTTTATTTTGGTTCCGTAGTCGGACCTTGAGTGTAATCTGAATGATGGATGTTTATTTATTTATTGCGTGAAGTGGCGACTGTAAGCCAACTATGTATCTCTTTCCCTTATGTATTACATGGGTTGTGTGAAGATTACCTCACTTGAGACATTGCTTTCAATGCAGTTATGCCTCTAAGTCGTGCTTCGACACGTGGGAGATATAGCCGCATCGAGGGCGTTACAAATTCCCATTTTGCGCACTGTGTCCTGATAAAGCAGGTTCAGGCTCCTGCCACCGTCCATGAGGACGCGTGTGAGGTCGAATCCGTCGATGATTGGGTCTAGGACCAATGCGGCCGAGCCGCCGTGATGGATGCTAGTAGGGTGATCTATACGATCAAAGGTGATCGGACAAGCTGACCATGGGTTGAATTTGGGGGCGACTGGCTCCATCGCATAGACGTCCCATAGTGCCCGCTTCCGTTCCCGCTTGGGGATGTGCATGGCATAGATCATGTTGACCGTTTTCACCTCGGGGATTTCTTTTCTCCCCCCGTGTTCGGACGCCGAGGCTCCTTGTCATCGTCGATGTGCAGCCCCTTGTCCTTGTTTTCGGCGTTTATTTTGCCGGCCTGTTTGAATACCCAGCAATCTCTATTGGTGTGGTTGGCTAGCTTGTCTGGGGTGCCATGAATTTGGCACGAGCGCTCCAGTATGCGGTCCAGACTGGACGGTCCCTGATTATTTCTTTTGAACGGCTTCTTCCACTGACCGGGCTTGGATCCGCTGAATCCGGCGTTGACTGTCGTGTCTTCAGTGCTGTCGCCGTTGTTCCGTCGCTTATGTCTGTTACGACGTGGCTTTCCGTTATTGTCGTGGCCATCCGAAGTGCCAGAATGTGGCGTGGTGCTGCTGTGAGCCAACCAGCTATCCTCGCCCGCGCAAAAGCGGGTCATTACTGTTGTGAGAGCTGCCATGGACTTGGGTTTTTCCTGGCCGAGGTGTCTAGCGAGCCACTCGTCACGGATATTATGCTTAAAAGCCGCCAGGGCTTCGGCGTCCGGACAGTCGACTATTCGGTTCTTTTTAGTTAGGAACCGAGTCCAGAATTTCCTGGCTGACTCTCCGGGCTGTTGAGTAATGTGGCTCAAGTTGTCGGCGTCCGGTGGTCGCACGTATGTGCCCTGGAAGTTGTCGAGGAATGCGTCTTCCAGGTTTTCCCAACTACCAATGGAATTTGCTGGCAGGATGTTTAGCCAGTGCCGGGCTGGTCCTTTGAGCTTAAGGGGAAGATACTTGATGGCATGTAGATCGTCTCCGTGGGCCATGTGAATGTGGAGAAGGAAGTCTTCGATCCATACTGCGGGGTCTGTTGTGCCATCGTATGATTCAATGTTTACGGTTTTGAACCCTTCTGGGAATTCATGATCCACCACTTTGTCGGTGAAGCAGAGGGGGTGCGCGGCGCCTCTGTGCCGAGCTATGTGGCTACGCGGGTCGAATTGCTCTGGGTGGCTATGTTCGGCCCGGCCGGACTTGTTGAAGGTGTATCCGGCGTGACGGTCGTCGTCGCATGCCGAGGCGCGCCCCCGCGATCCGTAGATCGATCTTGGCTGACCTGTTTTGTTGCCCCGGGCCGTAGTATGTTGGCATGGGGGTGCTGGCTGGTATGCGAACTGGTATGCCGTTTTATCTCGGCAACGAGGTGGCCGGTCAGCCGTATGGCGCTCGAGTCTGTATTCCTCGGCTGCCAGGACTTCAGTCCATCTGTCTGTGAGCAGGTCTTGATCAGCTTGGAGTTGCTGCTGCTTCTTTTTCAGGCTCCTCGCAGTGGCTATAAGCCGGCGCTTGAAGCGCTCCTGCTCTACGGGACCCTCAGGCACGCCGAACTCGTCATCGCCGAGGCTAATCTCGTCTTCGGAGGGGTGCATGTAGCTGTCATCCTCCGGGTATTCGTCTGTCGCCTGTTCTTCTAGGCGGACCTGCTCATCCTCCAGTTCGGCCTGCTCGAAGGCGGGCTGATCAGGGTTGTATTCTTCTTCGGCACCATTCGGATGGTTTTCGTCTCCTGGGTCGTTATTGTTGTGGCGGGGCTTGGAGTGGCGCCGACGACGCTCATTCTTTGCTTTTTTCCCTAAGGTTTTACCTCCGTTGCCTCATCACCATTTGTTTTCTTCGGAGTGTCCACCATATATATATCATAGGAAGAGGTGGCTGTCCACCGCCCAGTGAGCGGTGGTTCATGTTCTTCTCCTACATCGTCGTCCATACCGCCGACGTCTTCGGAGTCGAAGTTCAGTACCTCGGTTAAATCATCGACCGTGGCAATGAAGTGGGTGGTGCGTGGGCAACGAATTCCTTCATCGCCTGCCTCCCACTCGAGCCAGACATAGTTCGGCCAAGAGCCTCCCGACAAAGAGAGAGACTTTAATGAGTCTAGCACGTCGCCAAAGGGCGAGTGCTGGAAGATATTCGCATCGGTGAACACCATTACCGGAGCCCAACCTGGCTCGGCTGGCTCGGGAGTGCGCAGACTGGAACCAACGTCCGGATACGAATCCGGGGTTCCGGAGTCACAGGTCACCACAGAGGTAAGACCCATGTTCGGCTCCACCGCCGATGAGTGTGCGACCTGCGGGGCGGGGTCCATCCCTCCGTCCTTAGGCAGCGCAGCCTGCTCCGGATTTAGGTCCGGGGCTACTGCGGGCGTGATACCCCGAGCTTCGTCCGACGGCAGGTCTAAGACATGCTCGTGGTGGCTGTCCGGTGCTTCTGGCATAGGCCCAAATCCATCGAAGATCAAGTCTCCGCAGACGTCCGCCGTGTAGTTCAGGTTTCCGAACCTGATCTGGTGGCCAGGGGCGTAGCTATCGATCTGCTCCAAATGGCCAAGCGAGTTGGCCCGCAGGGCGAAGCCGCCGAACACGAAGATCTGTCCGGGGAGAAAGGTCTCACCCGGGATCGTGTTGTTGACGATGACTGGAGGAGCCATCGAGCCCTGTAGCGACGACACAGAGGAACTCTCAATGAAAGCACCAATGTCGGTGTCAAAACCGGCGGATCTCGGGTAGGGGGTCCCGATCTGTGCGTCTTAGGCTGATGGTAACAGGAAGCAAGGGACACAATTTTTACCCAGGTTGTGGCCCTCTCGATGGAGGTAAAACCCTACTTCCAGCTTGATTAATATTGAAGATATGGGTAGTACAAGAGTAGATCTACCACGAGATCGTAGAGGCTAAACCCTAGAAGCTAGCCTATGAAGGTATGATTGTAATTGTGATCGGCCTTCTAAGGACCAACCTCTCCGGTTTATATAGGCACCGGAGAGGGCTAGGGTTTACACGGAGTCGGTTACAAGGAAGGAAATACAACATCCGGATTGCCTAGCTTGCCTTCCACGCCAAGGAGAGTTCCATCCGGACACGGGACGAAGTCTTGAGTCTTGTATCTTCACGCTTCAATAGTCCGGACGTTGTATATAGTTCGGCTGTCCGGATACCCCCTAATCCAGGTCTCCCTCACTCTCTACGTACAATCATCTCCTGATTGTGTACGCGTCAACCTGGTAGGCCCACAAGTCAGCCTCTAAACCTGTGCCGGACAAATACAACCCAACTAAAAAATAACAGCCCATTCCATACGTTCAGCTGGAAAGTTCAACATTCAGACGAAAGTAACAGGTCTGATTCAGATATAGAGTACTGAACTTCCACGTTGAAAACCATCATAGCCAAGTTAACTATCTACTCCCGCTACTACTCTAGTAGTGTACAAGTACTAACTTACTCTTAGCTAACTAGACGATGCCGGCCGCCATCTGCGGTACACGCTAAATGCCCGCACTAGCGTCCTCCGCCTCGCCTTGGACTTGCCAGAGGTGCGATAGGGCGCGTTGCTTGCGCGCATTGCCCTTTCCATTCCGGCGTGGTCCACCGAAGCTTCGGCTTCTAAGCGGGAAACCCACTTGACGAGCTGGTAGTAAAATTCGGCGTCGCGAATGCGTGCGTGCCCGACAGGCTCCAGGGCTATTTGCCGGGCGCCGACCTCCATGTAGTCGGCCCAGTTGCGAGCGCTCTGCTTGCGACCCAGAGCTTTGGTGCACTGCTGCTCCATGTCCCGCTGGCGGTGCAAATCGGTGATACGCTGCTCCTCCGCCAGGCGGTCGTGCTCCAACAACTCCTCATACTCCCCATTGCCATCTAAAGACCTATAGAATGCCTCCTCCCTCCATCTGCCTTCCGGTGAAAAACCAAACACTTGTTCCGGTGGTGACCACCTCCGGCGTCGCCTTACGCGGACGGGCGGGGGCATGGCGGACATGGAGAGAGCAAGGATAAGTGGTGAGCAACATCGGGCCAATGGGGGCTAATGAGGATAGGGCGAGTTGGGCGATGGTGCCACCGGAGAAGCCCGGGAAATAGTAATTATAGGCATAAGGTAAGAGAACAAGCGTGTCGCGGGAAACACGATGGTCATCAGAATTCAATGCATAAGAAGGCATGGCTTAGCGCGCCAGCTATCCATGGCAAACTAGAAAAACTGAAATTATGACTGTGTCGTCCCGTCCCGTCGATTAGGCGTCCGTCCGTCTTGGGTCGCACGCCGGCATGACGGTCAAACGAGTGCACTCGAATCATCCAGATGAGGTACTCCCTCATTGTAAAAAATGATTCCACCACTCATGATCTACCTTGGTTGGTGAGATTTCTGAATTAAGCCCTGCAAACCGGAAAGGAGGTAGTACGTGCGTGATCCACTATTTATTCGTGTAGGATCGAGTAGGTCGTTTTTTGAATCGAGCCTTGCAAACCGGAAAGGAGGTAACACGTGCATGATCCGCTATTTACCCATGTAGGATCGAGTAGGTTGGATAGTGTACGTGTAGGATCGAGTAGGTCGGATGGTGTACGTGTAGGATCACATTAGCTGATGAACGTTCGCTGGGAGATAAGGATCATGTTGTGCACAACAGTAAGAGCCGATCCGTTCGAAATGTTCACGCGAGACTCACAGGCCTGGCATTGTAATATGTTCACATTAGTAGCCCAAATTCAAAACAAACTAGTACGATTCCCATACATAAGATCAACATTTTAATACATCTCAATGATTCACAGATCGTATAGAAATATGTAGCTCCAAAAGGAAAGATCTAGAAAAAACATTTGTTCTTCCTACTAACATGGATGCTTCTCTTGGCCAACATTCAGTACAGAGTGAAAGACAAATTTGTTTGTGAAGTCTACAATTCCTCTTACAAACGTAAGTGGTTTCACCAACAGCTCTTCTACTAACATGGATGCTTCTCTTGGCCAACATTCAGTACAGAGTGAAAGACAAATTTGTTTGTGAAGTCTACAATTCCTCTTGCAAACGTAAGTGGTTTCACCAACAGCTGGAACAATGAGAATGAACCACACATGATGGAGGAACATCCAGTGCAATATGAATTGGTCTTCTCTCGATCACACGGCGAGACTATTTTCGGAATACAAACTTTAACTTAGGCAAAATGATGCCCATTGTATAATCAGACCAAAGCAATGAAGCACCTAGTGTTGGCCGTTAAATAGTACAATACTACTTTTCTGTAGTCCATGAAGTGACTATCCAATCTTTCTGTGTCTATTTTCAAATGGCACTGCATGTAGTGACTATACTATTGTCTTGTGCAGTTCAACCAAAATTGCGGTCTCTTTGTTTGTTTGCCAAATAGCAACGGGCAGACATCTCTACCTACACAAATATCAAGCAGCTAGGAAACATATACCCCACCTTGTATTTTCGGTTTAAACACGTCTCTTTCGCTTAGCATTTGTCATGTTTTGCACTTGACAATTTGGTACAGTCATGCTTTGCCATGGACAATTTCATACTAAATTGATTTTCTCGTTCAAAGCAGAAATATAGCACCTATTCTTCATCAGACCAAGGATATCCATGTTGGCAGTGATGGAAGAGGTGAAATCTATACAACCGAAATTGAGCATCCAACCATTGAATCATGTCATGCACCACCAATGTAGGTCCACCCTGCCAATAAATTCACATGCAAACCACTAGTATTACCATCTAATGACAGTACAAAAAGAGTAGCAAGATAGTAGCAAACCATGTACCTTCGTAATGAACAGCTCATAGTGCCACCAATTGGATATAAAGGTTTGAAAGAAAACATGCTCCTAATCGAGCATCCCTGTTTGCATAGATATTGAAAGTATGATTACTATAAAAGTGGACCTAGTTGAAGCATAGACTCACAAATAAAAGCATTCCAGTTTCTTAATGGGAAAAGGTAGTAAGACTGTTTCTAACCACCTGTTTGAAGGAATAAATAAGGCAACAACAGCTGATGTCAGGAAGGCATACATAGTTTTTTCTGAAAAATTGAGTCATTCCTGACCTTTCCTCTTCTTTTAAGCATATTTTGTGCAGTTCAACTAAAATAAAATGCCATCACCGCCTTGACAATTCAGTGACACTATACAAAAGGAAATGACTTAACTTTACATCATGATGTCAGGTATGTAGTCGACAGGCATTAGAGATAAACATACAGACCTCCTCCGATAACATAATGAACACTAATTTTAACAAAGGTGTGACTAGCTTTACCAGGATAATTTGAGTGAATTATACACCCTATGTTCCTTAATATAAGACGTTTTCGCAGTTCAACTTAAAGTACCCAAACGTCTAGTATCTAGAAAAACAGGTAGTAGTTTTCTTGAGCACATACCTGGTAAAGCTTGCCACACTTTATATATGTCCATACGCTAATGCAACAACATTCAAATAGTAAAAATAGACACTAATCCAGTGAGACGCCCCCGATTCGACCGTACACTAATCATAGACGCAAATGTGTACGATCAAGACCAGGGACTCACGGGAAGATATCACAACACAACTCTAGACACAAATTAAAAAAATACAAGCTTTATATTACAATCCAGGGGCCTCGAGGGCTCGAATACAAGCTCGATACACAAGAGTCAGCGAAAGCAACAATATCTGAGTACAGACATAAGTTAAACAAAGATGCCTTAAGAAGGCTAGCACAAAAGGAACAACTATCAAAGAGGCAAGGCCTCCTTCCTAGGACCTCCTAACTACTCCTGGTCTTCGGCGGCCTCCATGTAGTAGTATCCGTCGGCTGTGGCATCCGGCTCCAGGGATCCACCATCTGGTTGCAACAACCGGAAAAAAAGAAAGAAGGAGGGAAAGGGGGAGAAAAGCAACCGTGGGTACTCATCCAAAGTACTCGCAAGCATCAGATCTAAACTATGTATGCATTGGTATCAAATGCAAGGGTTGTATCTGTGGACTAAACTGCAGAATGCCAGAATAGGGGGGAGGCCTAGCCTATCGAAGACTAGCATCTTCAAGACGCTCCAAGCATCTTGCAGCATGTAGAAGAGTAAAGAATAGCAGTTTATATTAGCCAAACATGTTTTAGCATTAATGCCCAGAGATCCTTCCTCGACTCCCTGCGGGAAAGCAACCCCGGAGCCACATATCGCAAGTATCCATTTCTAGTTGTAATAGATCAGGATATAAGTCTGAACGTCCATTACCGAGGACACGGTATTCGAAAAGATAACTTCCCTGCAGGGGTGCACCATGTTTTCCAACACGCTTGATTACTCTGGTCGGACACACTTTCCTGAGTCATGCCCGGCCTCGGAGATCAACACGTCGTAGCCCTACGTAAGCTCAGCAGAGAGGTCCCCGCCGGTCTACATCCTAAGCACTCCAGGGTCTGGGCCCATTGCCCATTGCACTCTGGGTCGTTGCGTGCAGGGCGGACCTAGGCACCACCTCTGGGGTACCGGCCCAGCCGTGCCGCAATGCTGAACTGGACGTCTGAAAAAGCTTCGGCTGATACAACGACGTTGAGGCCCATAACTATTCTCGCGTGGTGGTTAGTGCATAAAGGCCAAAGGCCAACTCAGAACAAATACCCAAACCATAGTGCTTGCGGAGACGAGCAGAGACTCACGGTAATGTGACCCCGTCGCCCTGTCTCGAGGAAATACGGCAAGGGATAGGCCAGCCCACTCGGGGGCGGCCTGCCTGCCCGGCCGTGCCTCGTAACCATCTTGCGGGTTCTCTCCGGGCCCGCCCGACTTTCCCAAAGGTCTCAAGTAATGTCAAGGTAACCGTGTGTCCAAACATCAAGGGGAAAACCCAAGGAATCACCCTCGGTGGATTCCACTCGATGTAATCATCAAGGTGAACATAAGAGGAACCACCCTTGAGGTTCACACTTGAGGGGTTGCACGACAGAGTCATATCGGAAGTGGTTAAAGAGGAATCACCCTTGATGACCACGACCGAATAGCTACACTACAGAGATCTTATGAGGATTTATGTATGTGGTACCACCCTCGGCACTCAATGGTAACTCTGCAGAGTCGAGCAACAAAAGGGGCGTGAGGTGATGTGAGGTGTCGGGCTCTGGTCGTCGATCACGTTGATCGAGTCATCGATGATGAAGCAGGGGCAACAAGGACAAGGTGGGGTCACTGATGGATCACCAACCAACCTATACTAAACAGTTTAGGATAAGCAGGTTACAAAAGCAGGCTATGCATCAGAATAGGAGCAATCAATAACAGTAGCAAAATCTAATGCAAGCATGAGAGAATGGAATGGGCGATATCGGGATGATCAAAGGGGGGGCTTGCCTGGATGCTCCGCTGAAAGGGATGAAGGGTCGTCGTCGACGTAGTCTATCACAGCGGCATTGGCAGCAGTCTCGGGGTCTACCAGAGAGAAGAGGGGGAAGAAACAATAAATACAGAGCAAACTGATGCATGACAGGCAATAAGCAGCGCTAGGGGTGCTCTAACGCAATGCTACACGATACCGGCGAAGGGGAATAACATTCGAGAATGTTTCCCTAGTGTTAGGCATTTTCGGACAAACAAACCAGAGGGGGAAGGTTGCATTTTCGCTGTGCTAGGGGTACGTCAAAGACGAACGTATCGCGTATTCAGATTCGTCTCGTCGTTCTGAGCAACTTTCATGTATAAAACATTTTCATCCGAGTTACAGATTATTTTATAGGATTTTTCAAAGTTTTAACAGTATTCGAAAATTTCAGATTTATTTTAATTCGAGTTGACCAAGTCAACTTGACTGGTCAAATAGGGAGGGTGTGGCCCACATGTCATATGCAGCAACTAAAATATTCTAGTTAATTAGATTAATTAGTCTAGGGTCCACTTGTCATAGGCTAGTAGTTAAACTAACTAGTAATTAGTTCCTAAGTTAAATTGCACGCCGGCCGGTGGTGCCTGTGCATACACACGCACACCACACATGCTTGGACATGTCCACGACCATGACCATTAGCAGAAACTAGCAACGGCAGTAGGAGGAATCAGCAGCGGCAAGCAGCAGCATCTAGGAGCAGCAGTAGTTAGCAGACAGGAGCAGCGCTTAGGAGCAGCAGCAGTGATTAACTAGCAAGAGCAGCAACAAAACATCAGCGGCGTCAGCTAGACGATGAATAACAACAAGCTTGTAGGAGCACCAGAGTAGGAGAGGCGACAGCAACGATAGCAGAGCAGCGAGCGCGCGCGGGAGCAGGCGGATGCGGGACGCGGCTAGGGCACGGCCGGACGCGCGGGGGAGCACAACCATGGGTGTGACGAGCGTGTACAGGGGCGAACCCAGTGCGGTTGCGGCAGGGCTTCGGCCACGGCGGGCGCGAGCTCGCGGGGTGACTCTACAGTGATAGATCAACGGGGGCAAGGCCGGGAGTCAGAGGAGGAGCTCACAGGCGGGTTCGTAGGAGCTCAGGGGAGCCGGAGGTAGTTGGAGTCGAGGGGATCGACGACGAGGCAGAGGCAATGTCCGTCGAAGGGGATCGATGTGGACGATGATGGTGTTGCCCCTCGGCTCCGATCCAGGGGCGTAGATGATGAAGACGACGGCTGCGGCTCTTCGTGACAACTCCACAAGCATCGGGGAGCTCGTAGGCCGCAGGAACGGCGGCAACGGCGCAGTCACCGCTCGAGCTCTCATGTCATTTTCGAGCAGACGAGGAGAGGCACGATGGGGAAAAGAGAGGGGATCGGTCGAGAGTGGACTAGGGTTCGCGTTGGTGTAGTTATAAGCCGAGGGAGTCGACGTGTAGGCTATCCATGGCCATGGCAGCCGTGGATGTGCGACACACACGCCTCCTACCTCCTGTACCTGAGGATGGAAGGAGAAGGCCCATTGAGTGGGCTGGGCCGCACTGTAGAGCTAGGCTCTAAGTAAACAGTAGATTTTGTGTATTTTCCCTTTCTTTTTCTGCAAATCAAACAACTACAAATTTGCAATTATTTGGGCTACCAAATGATTTTTGCAAAGTGTGAAACTTGGCACATAATTCAAGCACAATAATACTAGGTTGCACAAGAAGTTTGGGGCCTTTTGGAGTAGTCTAACCATTTTTAGAAATTGAAAAGACCAATTTTAAATGCTTCTGGACCCGTAAATAATTTCTAGGGGCACTTTGGGAACCCAAAAGAGGTTGGTTCCAACATGACAAATACCTAGGGATTATTTGTCACACTTTGAACATTTTAGTTTTCATGTTTGGCAAAATTGAATTCTTTACTTTGAATTTTAGTTTGAACATGAACAGTGATTTGGATCAAGTGAGGATTAGCAACAGTAATGTGATGACGTGGCACCATTAGCAGGGGTTTACTATAGCTTAATTATCCGGACGTCACAATTCTCCTCCACTACAAGAAATCTCGTCCCGAGGTTTAAGGGGTGAAGTAAGGGGGAAAGACTCTAGAAGGACGGAGCTCAACACAAGATAGGTACCTAGGGGCTATCTCAGTGAACGTGGCATAGAGGCACCTCTCAAGTTGTGATTCAAGAAACTCATCGACAGCAAGGTAAGAAGGCGCAATAAGAAGCTTCAAGTGGGTAGGCAACCGTTCGTTGCCTGAAACAGAGGGTGAAAGGTGTTCAGAGAAATGGGAATAAGTATTGCGCCTGATACACCAGAATATATCACTAGGAATGTGGCTCGTGATTTACATACAAAGCCAAGTGCGAGGAACAATTTTGGAAAATAGGGATGTACAGGAAAGTCAGGTTTCGATCCTGTGGAACTGTGGGTTAAGGGCCCACCATGTGGGTTAACACCAGGAAGGGTGCTAACATTTGCGCGGTTATGCACTACAAAAAAATACACTTCCGTGATGATACATGTTTGTCACAGTAGGTCGCGTTTTTTGTCATGCATGTACATCCATGACGATTTTATGACGTAATCATGATAGTCATACCGTCTTTGTCAGAGAAGTGTTCCATGACATTACCAAAATTATCATCACGGAAGTGTCCACTTCCATGACGATAAATCGCGTCCGTAAGTGCTTTCGTCAAGGGTGACCGACACGTGGCATCCATCGTAACGGAACGCTGTTAAGCTATCGGGTCGGGTTTGGATCCGATAACCCGTTAACAGCCCTGACCAATGGGAAATTTCCACGTGTAAAATTCTGATTGGCCGAAGGGAACACCTGTCAGCTCGTCAGTGGGCCAGATGTCGCCCGTCCATTGGAGGAGACATGCCTATGATACATCGACACGTGGCTGGGCCCAACAGAGGCCCATATAGGTTAAAAAGGCCGCCCTACCAAAGGCCCGTAGAACTTAATCAGGTACTAGTGGGCCAGCCCAATAACGGCCTGCTTAATAAAGGCCCATTTACGACCCGAAGCCAGATCTGGCCCGTTAATTGTTCGCCCAATATTTGGGCCCATTTACGGCCTGAAGCCAGATCTGACCCGTTAATTGTTCGCCCAATATTTGGACCCATTTGCGGCCCGAAGCCATATCTGGCTCGTTAATTGTTCGCCGAATATTTGGGCCCAACTACAGCCCAGTGACTTTCGGCCTGTTAGAGGCCTTATGTAGACATGGGCCCATTTCAGCCCGGTGTGACTTTCGGCCTGGGAATGGCCCGTGCTGCCCATGGGCCATATATGGTCCGACGGGACATCGGGCCCACTAACGGCCCGTGCAAAATGTGGCAACAGTTAAACCCAATGTGACTTTGGGCCTGTTAAAGGCCTGTCGCGTAATTCGGCCCGTTGATGCCTGTGCTAAGCTTTCGGCCTCTTAAAGGCCCATGATATCAGTGGGCCAACTAAGGCCCGAGATATGTTTTGGCCTGGTAACGGCCCATGAGCTAACTGGGCCCAAAACGGCCCGGTCTACATTTTGGCCTGCTAATGGGCCATCGACGACTAGTGAAAATTGAGTCCCAACATGCATTTTGGCCTGCTAAAGGCCCGTGATTTCATCTCGGCCGTAACAGGCCAGTACAATATTCAGCCTGTTAATGGCCCAACGCTACCTGGGCCAAACTAAGCGCTGGGTCGACAAAAGGCCCAACTAAATATAGGCCGGTGTAAGTTTGGGCCTGGCGCAATGTGTGAAGGCCCCAATCATTCGGGCCCAAGAAAGATGCAGGCCAGCCCAATTGTGGCCTGCTAAAAACCTGGCCCGTTAGAGTCGAATGTTTCGGTCCGGTCGACTACATCTGATTTTTTTTCAGATAGCGAATGACGGTAGTAACTAGTAGGAATTAAAAAAAACCTACTCTATACAATAAAGAAATTACGGCATAGTAACTAAGAATAAACCTACACTATACAATAAAGGATTTAAGGTATATTACATCCACTGGGCATCGAAGTTCGCCATCAGTGATCATAAAGCGCAACGAAGAAGCAGATTACAAAAACTTGGCACCATTGCAAACAGAATAAAATAATCGAACCGAGACCACTACCAAGACAGTTCAAGAAAGGTTAGCCTTATGGGGAACTGCCATAAGCCGAAAGCAAGGCTGTGAGACCTGCCTAGCATTTCTGTCATAGCTTCCATGTGTAGCTGTTTAGCGATGAGGTTCTCATTGGTGTTCTCCGCAATCTTTCTTAGAGATAGGACTTCAAGTCGAAGTTGAGTTGCGTAATGCCTTTCGCTAGAACTTGGGACCAAGAAGTCGAACTAATTCGCATAACGAATTACGTGAGCTTGTCTGACTGCTAGTCTCAAGTAACTTGAACACTGCATCAAGACAAGACTTTGGGGTTGTCTCACTATCTTCAAGATGTTTTGCCTTCTTTGCTGCAATATATGTTGGGTTTGTCTCACATCCTTCAGCATACTTGTGCATGCCATCAGGCATATCACCCTGAAACAAAGCAGAGAGATGGCAGGTTTTGCACGTGTATAGACAAAGATGATAACTATTCATCAATTCTATCCAATTTCAAATTAGAAAATAAAGAGTAAGTTCAAAATATCAATAGCATAATTTGGCATTGTTCATAATGCGGGGAGCTTCACCACACTACTTGATTCCCATGTCAACATAACAAGCATAGATGAAGGCCAAAGAAAATCATTGTATCTATTTTGGATAATGTGCATGGCATGTTGTTCATATCATCAGCCACATCAGTAAGATAAAAGAGGAGATGACAAGGTGCAAACGTGGGCTGCTTCACCACACACAGGATTATAGATCCACAAAAACAAGCATACATATAGGAAGTATTAAGTAATGTGCATGGTATGAATAAGGAATTTGGTTTTACAAGTAAAACTTAGAACTTACGGTTCTTACGAACATGCATTTTGGTAGAAACAAAGCAAACTAAACAAATAAAGAAACGATAGGGAGTATGAGCAAATTAAACAGCAGTTGAGGATAAAGGCTTTAGAAGGACTGACTTACATTAACAGTTAACACCGGCTTTATAATGCCCTTCTCCATGTTAAGGGAAGGATAACTCAAGAATTTCATCACAGAATCTTCTTCATAAGCATTGCCTGTACTCTACATTTTGTAGAGAGTAATTATAGATATGATAATACTGGAAGGGATAGAGGATAATGAAGATAAGATGCAGATTGATGCTACATAATCAACTACCAATCCCTGGAAGTACAAGCGTTATAGGACAAAATGTACTGACAAGAGCAATGGGCTACACTTTTGCACTGGCATTGTCTGTGTATTCTACTTGTTGGTAAGATTAAATATAGATCTGATCCTTTTTAGTAAATGGTAGGCGAGGGAGATAAGATGCAGAATGCTACAAAATGAACCAATCCCTCTTCCCATAATACATGATTGTTTTGAACACTGGTGTACTGTACAAATCGTTCTTATATTATGGGACGGAGGGAGTAGCTGTTAATGTAAGTATGGTGATAGACCATGTTCAGTCCTTGCAAGAGGACTGCAAAGCTAAACCTCTTCAAAAGCATTGTGTTGATTCTAAATTTATGTAGGAGTCCATACAGATCTTATAATGTCCACCAAATGGACGATTATGAGGGTAACATGTGCAGTGATGCTACATAATCAAACAACTATGAAAGTAAGTATGGTCATACAGGGCAAGAGGTACTCACAAGAGCAATGCAGTGTGCAGTATAGTTGCGAGATTCTGTGGTCACTTGAGAACGAATGTTCTTCAGCTAATAGTTTTCGTACAAGTGAGACATTAAGGCAAATGCAGAAATGTAGTTCAAATTGTGATGTGATATCATAGACAGTACCTTACGCTGTAGCTGAGACCAATGTGTAACAAGAGTATTCCAGTCACCGTCGGATAAATGTAGCACCGGAGACTTTACAGAAATTTCGTTCAGAGGCTTGCCATCGGCGCGCTTGCCTCGTAGGAACGATACTTCATCAACGAGTGCTTGAAAAGCGCAACCAACCCTTGCTCCTCATCACAATCCAGTTTGCTCCTCGCCTATTTAAAAGAATGAAATCTTGTGTCTTCTCGTCAGTGAAACATATGCAGTAATGACCATGAATAACATTAGTACATTACTTACGCGTAAGTTGCGGAGGAAGACCGGAAATTGTTTTGTGTCTGCGGTATAATCTTTCCATGAAGGAAAGATGTGCACAAAGTTCCTGACAACAACATAAGCTTCATCTTCTAAACTGGGAAGAAATGGAACAGGGGTCCTATTTGCTGCAATTGGGGCTCTCTGGTTCGAAAAGGGATTTGGCAACTGGATTTGGTGTACAACTGGTGCTATGTCAACTGACATAATCATACTGTTTGCTGTAGTTGGGGTCTGCTAGAGTTGGGGTATGTTTTGGGTCAGGTGATATTGCAACTAACACCTAATGGGCTATTTGATTTATCAGGTGCCACTACTTTTTCCAAATACTTTGCTTCTGCTCCTCCATGATCTGCAATCGCCCTCTTCCTTTTGAACGTCTGATACACAAGAACAACATTTGAATGGATAAATATGGTATGATGACAGATGGAATATGTACTGAAAATGGATATGTAGGGCGTATTCACATACACGATGTGTAAACTAAGCTAATGGCAGTTCAACAAAGTAGAAGCAATGCAAAGCATCAGTTGCAAGATATGTGCGAGTAATGTAACCTTGGAAAATTAGAGCAAGTACCTTGATGGGTGAATAAGATAGGGCATCTTCCTCGACTCCTCCACTAGGGAGCTACATTGACTTAGGTCTCCCTCTAGCTCGTAATCACCGTTAGGGTCATATTCTCGAGCATGAATCAGAGGTGGAGAGCGTTTGCTTTGCATTGCATCCGCATTTGATTTCAGTCCCTTAATGCCAAGTTTGACAGCCATGGCATTGTTCTGCTTTATTCTTTTCATGCGCGCAAGCTCATAATCATTATGATGCTGTTCAGAATCTGAGATTCATGAAAACATAAAAATTAGTCAGATTATCTATGGAATGCATTGCGGATTCAACTCGGAGATTGTCTCCCTATAAACTCCTGCATATGCAAAGTTCACCTCCCCAACCGTGCTGACCAGACCACACACAGAAATACAAACCCCTTATGTCTCTATAACAGGCAGGCACTGTCGGCGTTCTGGGAATGGGGATCCCCAGACTTGCCTGCCTGCGGCCTGCGGCGTGGCTCAAAGGAGGCCCAGGACAGCCCATCTTCATCAACGCAAGCTCAAGACCCTCGCAAGGGGCCAAGCCTCACGGGGCGGACGACAAGGAGATTCCTCAAGCACGGCCTCGTCAGGCTGGCTCATGAGGAGGCGGAGAGTTCGAGGAAGGGTATCTCGCGAGGTGCCCATGACGCAAGCCATGACGACCAAGGGCGCCAGTCGAGCGCCAGCCAGCAGCGGCCCTCCTTTCCTCTTTGGTGCAAAGGGAGCAAGCGCAGGCAAGAGCATCAAGCTAAGGCATCCGCTTCGGTGCAACAAGACCAAGACCAGCCCCAACAGCTGGAAAGGAGTCATCGTGGAGCCCAAGCAGGCGTCATCACCAGAGCCTTTGGCAGGCGAGGACCAACTTTAGTCAGGATAAGTGTACCCGCTATTCCCCTTCAAAATGGCCGATTGTTGGCGCCCTTCCCGCTCAATATTTGGGAAGAGGCCCAGGGCCTTCGCCTATAAAAAGGAGTAGCCATACTCAGAGCTAGGGCATCTTTGGAGAGACAAAGAAAGATCGGAATCCTCATCAAGAAACCAGTAGCTAGAGCGACTGAACACCACCTAGCAGTTTATCACACCTGCCAAGAACAGACCCTCGCGAGGCTGCTCTTCCTTGTACTGTTCTTCATTAGCCTAAGAGGCAATCCACCACACCACACACTGGAGTAGGGTATTACACCACAATGGTGGCCCGAACCAGTATAAATCTTGTGTCTCTTGTGCTGTTCCCTTAGTAGTTTAGGTCCCTGCGATTCGGCGAAGTGCGAGACGGTGGAAGGTTGGATCTCCCCGCGCACCCCAGTGTTCGAACCTCAAGGGTCTGCCGGAACCCGAAATCCGGCATTTGGCGCGCCAGGTAGGGGTGCGCCGGAATCCACCTTTTGTCGCCTCGTGTTCTGTCGCATCGTCATCACCATGTTCGGCGACCAAGCAGGCAACCCAGATCCTTGGGCGGCGTGGCCCACCCACGCAGAGCCGCTCGCCTCGGGCGACCCCGTGCCCCAGGCAGCTCGCGGTCCACAGGGTGCTGCGGGCCGCGGGCGGCGTGGATAGGCTTCGACGGCTCTCACACCGTGGCAGACGCGGTCGGCAGTGAGGGCCTCCAACCACGCCGCAGCAACGGCGCCGTACACCCGCCGGGAGCAGGCGAACTCAAGGGCCGCGCTCACAGTGGCCCGAGAGCTGCTGCAGTGCAGGCTGCTGGAGAGCGGCCGCGACGTGCTGCTGGAGCGAGTGGCAGAGCTCCTGGGCTTCGCCGCCTCGGGGGCTCACCCCTTCTGCACCCAGCTTTCGTCTCAGGCCCAGGGTGGCCCGCGCGGGGGCTCCACGTGTGCCCGCGGGCTTGAAAGCTACTCCAACACCGGCGAAGGTGTCAGCACCGGGACGGCGGCGGGGTTGCCCCCGCCCCCGGTCCGCGGAGAAGAAGGACCCGACGTAACCCACGGCCCAGGTGGGCCGCCGCACCACCACCCCACGGTGGGCGCATCAAGCAGAGCCGCATGGCACGCTCAGCACTACGGCGTGGCCTTCGGGATGACGGCGCCAGAAGAATACGTGCCCCACATGATGGACCAAGGGCACCTGCATGAGGGAGAACAAGGCTCGCTCCTCAGCCCGAGCTGGGGAGATGAGGCGCCAGAAGCCGAGCTCTTCCAGGAGCCTCGGGACGGTCCCACTGGTCACGCCGGGGGCGACGATTATCGGGTACCGCTACTTCCTCAAGAGCAAACATACGCTAACCATAGATCGCAGGAGGTACAGGTCGCCACGACGAGCGGCTGCCCCGCTCCCGCAGTCTCCTACCCCTCGGGAGGAGGGCGCAGGGGGCTGCCGGAGAGGGGCAGAGATCCGACATCACCACCGCGGCGTTCGGAGCAAGGCGTTCTCAGGAGGTAGGCCCTCTGCTGGGGAGGCGCCTCAGGGCCTGCCCCTGGCGGAGGACCCGTGGTCGTCGGGGGAACCGCTGGCGACCGCTCTACCCCATCTGCGGCGTCCTGGTTTCCTGTCGTCGTTGATGGCACTAGAGTGTGGCACAAGGCGGGGCCCTCGTCTGGTGATATGAAGCAAGGCCGGTGCCTGTGAAGAATCCCAGTGCCTGTGAAGCTCGCCGCCCCGTGACAGTCTCACGTAATAATGAGTGGGGTTGTACACGCCTTGGAGTCTCAGGGGTGCTGGCCTCAGGCCCTGGGGCTCCCTCCCACGCCCAGTGGCAACACTTAGCTCCGCGCTGGTGAAAAGACGTCCAAGACTAGACTAGGTGCCGGACGCGGCTTTTCTTCTGCTTTCTTCGCCTTTCCCTTTGGTTGTCGCTTTCCCCCGCCGGATTTAAGTTGGATTCGAATTTGAGATTTGCGTGTGTTCGGGGAAGGGGTGCTTAGTCTCGTTCGAGCAAATCTCTCGCGTTTCGGTTACCACTCCGCCTCAGCTGCCTCCCCTCGCGAGCCCCTCGCGAGCCGGGCCAGGCCTAGCTTGTGCGCAGCCCAGCCTGTCGCTGTCGCGTCCTCTCCGGAGGGTTTTTACTGCAGGTCCTACGGATTCGATCAAGAGACACTCAAGTCACCGCAGCCTCCCACAGGCTATCTCAGGCCTCGTACGAAACAAAGGTAAATTGGCCAACCAGCACGTCGCTTAGCCAACCACTTGGCGCGGGCGTATGGGCGATGTAACACCTGCTAATACGATGAACACAAGTTTTACATGAGGGGCTCCCTCCCTGAATGCTCACAGCCATCGTGCCAAGCCCGAAGTTCTATTCATGCAGGTAATGGAACAGGGACAAGGCACAATCAGTCGGATAAATCCCCAATGCGCCCTCGGGAGCACCTCCCGAGCCGTTGCCGGCGTCGCCGGCCTCGCCGTCACTTGTCTGCGTGGCCATCGGGCGGCGTAGGCGTTCACCACGCCGCCCTCATCGGCAGCCACGATCACGCCCGTCGTTATGCGAAGCAAAGGCCCCTGATGAGAGCATCCACATTGTCTTCCACCCAGTCGCCCAGTCGCCCGGGACGGCACTGAGGAACTGGGCGATAACAGCGTCGAAGTCGAAGTGGGGGTCCATGTTCCGGAGATGGCTGAAGACACGAGAAAAGGCGCGCCCAAGCAGCGCGCGGCTCCTCTCCTCCACCAACCTATTGGCCCTGACCGACCGTGCCTCCAGCCGCGTCACCACATCAGTGAAGAACTGGAGGTTGCCGGTGTAGTTAATCACGTGCGGCTTCGCCAACAACCGCCTCGCGAGATGTTACCAAAGGCTGTGTTGGCTCTTCCCGGGCGTGGTGAGCATGGGGCCGTGCTCATGCTCCAGATTCGCCACGACGTATCTCGTCCGCTGTTACGGCGCGACGGCCTCGGCCTCCTCCACCCGCCGGCGAAGAAGGAGCGCCTCGGCCTGAGAGGTGGTTAACTCCCCCTGCGCCGCCTCGAGGGCGGCCCGAAGAGCAACGGCCCGCCGTGTCGCCTCCTCCAGCTTGGCCCTCAAGGCAGCGATCCGCCTTGACCTCGGCCTTGATCAACCCCAGCCTCTCCTCGAACTTCGCGCCGAGGTTCAAGCGCGCCATCGCCACTCGGCGTCCGACCTCCTCCAGACGCGGGCTTCCCGTCTGGCGACCTCATCCTCCGCCCGCCACCAAGCGCTCCCTCGTCTCCAAGCGCCAGACTCGTCTTGGCGCGTTGGGTGGCTTCAAGCGTCAACGCCTCCTCACGCTTCTGGAGCTCCGCTGGGTCGCCGGAGGCCACCTTCATCGACGCGAGGGCTGCCTAGCGCAGCTCCACTAGCTCCTCCAGTGGGTGGCACCGGGCCAGGAGTTCCCATGCCCGCTCCTCCGCCGCCTCTCGCCGCCTGTTAGCTTCCCGGGCCTCCTCGACGGCCCGAGAACAGGCCTCCCGAGAGGCTGCCAGCGACGCCTTGGCCTCTTCATCGTCAAGATCGCGCTGGTGGCGCGCAAGGGCGACAGCGCCCTCCAGCTCATGCCTCTCTGCGGCCAGGCGCAGGCCCTCGGCCTCAAGGCGCGCGTCTTCATCAGCGAGCTCTTCACCAAGAAGGCTCACCGCGTCAGCCGCCCTTCGAAGAAATCCTTGGCGAAGGGTGCGGCGCTCCCGGGCGCGCTCGAGCACGTCCTCCACACCATCAACCGCCCCAGACGGGCGCCGGGAGCCACGAATCAGCACTCCCCCTCCGGGCAGGGGGCTGGGGGCTGGCACCCTCGCGACGGCCGGGCACGCCGCGCCAGAAGCCCGGCCTGGAGCCAACCCACCCCGCACGTGAGCGCAAGAAGCGCCAGCCAATCGCCGCCCACGACCAGGCGAGAAGCCCACGGCAGGCTAGCTATGGCACGAGAAGGCTCGCGAAGAAGGGTCGCGAGGCGCGCAGGGCCACGATGCGCCTCGGGACGGTTCGCCTCCCCGGTCGCCCTCACCACAAGGGCTCCACTGCTTGGAGCGCTCAAGGACGGGAAGGAGGGCGAAGCCAAGGGGGGCGGCTCTTCACCCGTCTCCGTGAACTCAGCAGGAAGGGGCCTGCAGGGCAAGGATCAGTACAAGCAGCAGGAGGATCAGGAGCTGGAGAAGGAAAAGGCTTACTCATCAATGGTGAAGTACTTCCTGCGCTTCAGCAGGCGACAAGGGTAATCATCGCCCAGGGCCTCCCTTCTCTTCCGGAGGGCCTCGAAGTCCACGCGAAAGCGACACAAGATTTGAGCGCAGGGGTCAGCCTGCGATGAGGGAGAAGCACCAAGGCGACCTGCGTCAAGGGCACCCAACTGACGCACGCTGCTGGTCGCCTCACCAAGAGAAGCGGCTGGGGCCTCGGGAGCCTCGGCCGCAGGCTGTGGGCAGCTGCCTGCCGCCCTCAGCCACGGCGGCGTGGGCCTCGGGAGATGCTCCCTCATGAGCGTCGCCCGGTGCTGTCACCCCGGCGGGGGTCCCTTCAGCCTCTGGCGGCTCGTGCCTCCCTGCTCCGCCACTTGAGGAGGAGCCGCCTTGGCCGATTGGAAGGGCTGTCACCATCACTGGATTCTCGCGAGGCCCCTGGAGATCAGCGGGGTGCGGCCCCCATTCATCGAAGATAGGCATCTAGTTCACAAAATCACCCCTGTTCTGGCAGAGGTACAGCAAGGCCCCTCCATGCCAGATGCCACCGGGGTTGGGGTCACCAGTCAGGACCACGACCACTTTCCTTAGCGCTTCAGGCGTCAGGTCTTCTTCCTGGAGCCTCATACGATCACTAGTCCCGCTGAAGGCCCACATCCGGTGGGAATGGCGTTGGAGAGGAGAAACGCGGCACATCAGGAACTCCTTCACCACCTTGGGCGCTGTCATAGCAAGTGACATCAGGAACGCGAAGCGGTGCCAGACAAAGATGAGCCGAGGGCTTGAAAGCGTCTCCTGCCCCAAATTGAATTGGGGACAGCAGCAGGTTCGCTCCGATAGCAGGGCTGGGAACCCCACATCCACGCACAACCACCTCTCACGGAACTCAGCCAGGCGGAGGCAGGCTGAAGTCAATCCCCGAGGTCATTGTCTCGGCGCTGGCGAAGCTCACGCACGCCGAGCATTGGGTGGGGTCGGTAAGGTGCAAAGAGAAGAAGTGGCACAACAAGGCAACCGAAGGAAGGATGCCCATCATTGCCTCACAAACGAAGGTGAAGACCGAGAGGAGAGTGATGGACTCAGGACCCACATGCATCATGTGGATCTGATAATGCGAAAGCACGACAATGAAGAAATCAGAAAAGGGGGGAACCAGCCCCGCCCACAGGGCGTCAGCAAAATACCGGACCCCAGTGACTATCCTGTCGATGGAGAAGTGGGACGCGGGCCAGGCCGTCGTCCTCCCGCATTCGTTGAAGGTGGTGGCCAGAGCCGAACTAACCTTGCCCAAGCCCTCTAGATTGAGTATGATCGACAGGTCGACGGCGGGGGCCGGCGGCGGCGGCGAGCGAGGCGGAGGCACAGGTTTCTTCCCTTTCCCCTTCTTCGTCGGAGCCATGGCGATTGAAAGGAAGGAAGATTCGAGATTGGATTGAAAATGGAAGCTGGAGTTCGAGAGGGGGAAGGACAGGGGTGCACGAGCAGCAGAGAGGGGAATGGATGTGTATAGCAGCATGTCCGCCTAGCAAGGCACGAAATAAGGAGGCGTGGGGGAACAGTGCCGCCCACGTCCAATCAACCGCCACGCGGCACCCAAGGCCGCAGGCTGTTACGGCCTGCGACGCTTCGCACTTGCCCTTTCGCCTCTCTGCTCGGCCAAGTTTGGCCGCGCCGTGCGCCCGGGGGTTACTGTCGGCGTTCTGGGAACGGGGGTCCCCAGACTTGCCTGCCTGCGGCCTGCGGGGTGGCTCAAAGGAGGCCCAGGACAGCCCATCTTCATCAACGCAAGCTCAAGACCCTCGCGAGGGGCCAAGCCTCGCGGGGCGGGCGACAAGGAGGTTCCTCAGGCACGGCCTCGTCAGGCTGGCTCATGAGGAGGCGGAGAGTTCAAGGCAGGGTATCTCGCGAGGTGCCCATGACGCAAGCCATGAGGACCAAGGGCGCCCGGTCGGCGCCCGGCCAGCATGGCGTCCTCCTTTCCTCTTTGGTGCAAAGGGAGCAAGCGCAGGCGAGAGCATCAAGCAAAGGCATCGGTTTCGGTGCAACAAGACCAAGACCAGCCCCAACGGCTGGAAAGGAGTCATCGTGGAGCCCAAGCAGGCGTCATCACCAGAGCCTTTGGGAGGCGAGGACCAACTTTAGTCAGGATAAGTGTACCCGCTGTTCCCCTTCAAAATGGCCGATTGTTGGCGCCCTTCCCGCTCAATATTTGGGAAGAGGCCCAGGGCCTTCGCCTATAAATAGGAGTAGCCACACTCAGAGCTAGGGCATCTTGGAGAGACGAAGAGAGATCGGAATCCTCATCAAGAAACCAGTAGCTAGAGCGACTGAACACCACCTAGCAGTTCATCACACCCGCCAAGAACAGACCCTCGCGAGGCTGCTCTTCCTTGTACTGTTCTTCATTAGCCCAAGAGGCAATCCACCACACCACACACTCGAGTAGGGTATTACACCACAATGGTGGCCCGAACCAGTATAAATCTTGTGTCTCTTGTGTTGTTCTGTTAGTAGTTTAGGTCCCTGCGATTCGGCGAAGTGCGAGACGGTGGAAGGTTGGATCTCCCTGCGCACCCCAGTGTTCGAACCTCAAGGGTCTGCCGGAACCCGAAATCCGACAGGCACACATTTCAAAACTAAAGTAGGAACATTAGAATCATATGAAATTCGTATTTGAACAAATAAACTAAGCAGTTATGAGTGGCATAATGTTTAGCTTCAAGGGTGGAGTGTTGGTAGTGTGACACAAAGCAAGTAGGCAGATTGTATTCCATGTAAAAGATCAAAACCTATGTAAAAGCTGGAAATGACACTTTCTTTCTATACAATGCAGTGTTCACACCCACACATGATGGAAGAGATGACATAGAGAAATACTATTCACTCATGTCTACGGTTCCAAAGATTTAGAAACAGGGTGGTCCACCCTAAAAGAATATTGACAACAAATATGACAAGGCAAGTATAGATGTAGTGAATCAATCATTTACTTGTGAGCTTACTAGGACAAGTATGCAGAATTGTAACTACAGTAAGAGACCGTCCAAAATCTGAATGAAGAAGTTTGTTTAGCACTTATAGTTTGCAACTAATCGACGTGAATAATTGGATATTATACCGAATGAGTAAGAAAGACAAGTAAAATTGTCAACAAACCTAGCTTGCAGTAGTAATCTGGGTCAATGTCACTACGACCAACAATCCAAAATGACTAGTTTCTGTTCCGAGGGCCGGAATTTTGAAAACTCTGTGAACTTTAGAGGTACTAAAGATTACCGAAATACATCTGAACCATTAAGCGTAGGTAGCACTGAGCGCAACAAACCCTAATGACAGTCCTGCCTAATGAGTAATGAATCAATTAGAAAATGGGTGATGAGGAGTGGCTGCTGAGTGTTGAGGACGTATCTCAGGATAAATCGGGTTGGCTTGGTGGGTGCCTGCGCTCGAGCCCCTGAACGGACTGGGAAGGCAGGCACGGCGGCGCACCCGGGTAGCGGTGACGCTGTTGGGCAAGCGGCTCCTGGCCTCCTGTTAGTCCGGCGTCTCCTCCTAGAGTCATGCCGTCCGGGGACGGCAAGTCACCGGCGAGGCAGGCGGCTGGGGGCGAGTAGAGATCGGAAGCACGCAGCAGTAAGCAGGGGAATCGGGCCCGACGACCCAAAATCCTGTGGTGGGCCGCCCACCGTGGGCACCTCAGAGATACACACCCGAGCGGAGAACATGCATTTTCAAAACTAATTTAGGAACATTTAGCTGACCAATTAAACAACTCTGTTTTAATAATATCAGATTCGTATTTGAACAACTAAGCTTGTTTAGCTTGATGGGTGGAGCAGTGTTATTATGACACAAAGCACGTATTACGATCAGATAGTGATCATAAAAGGGGAAACTTAAGCATAGTTTTTTAGCAAAGAGGGTTTCCCCTCCGATTTCTATTAAAGAAACCACCACGGAACCAACATGATCAATTAAACCCTAAGCATGATCAATTAAACCGTTTTATGGTCATGCCATGGCAGATTTGAAGTCGCAAACCGGAGAAATGATATTTCGCATCCATTGTTTTCTTCAAACTAAGAACTAAATTCTAAGAGCTGAAAAGAAAGCGAGTAACCAAGTTAAGATCTATTTTCTGGTTGAGATCAAAAGTTGAGGAGATATGAAGTACCACCTCTCTTGCGGCGCCGTGTAGGCATCATCGAAGTGCGATGGCTGTCGGTGGCGTTGAAGCGAATCTGGCGATGGTAGACGGGTGCATCGGTGGATAAGTCCCGTTGCGGTGGAAGAGAAGGTCGTGTGGCGGCCCGGCAAGAAGAGGACGACGCTGATGAAGCGAGAGGACGCGATGCAAGGCTATTGGTTAAATGCGCCGTGGATGAGAAACGTCCATCTCTAGCGATGGACGACGCGGTCTTGGTAGGCGCTCCGGCATGGTGGAGGACGGTGGCGATGGATGTGGTGGAGGACGGCGGTGATGGATGGGGTGGCGGACGGAGGCTGATGTGGGGATGGGGTGTTCTAGCGCGGACAGTGTATGAATGGGAAAATGGAGGGAGAGGTACGGGGAACCATGTTTTTGGGACGCGCCTGTCTGAAATATGGGAAAGTTACGAACTTAGCCCCCATTTAAAATTTGGACGTCTCGTCGGTTGGGGATAGGACGGTGATCTCGCGTCTCACCAATATTTTCCCAGAGCAATTTCGGGCGAGGAGAGGGTGGTTGGCGCCCATGGTTGGCGCCCACGGTGTATGAACGGAGCTGACAGGTAGGGCGGTTGTGTCACGTCTGAGTGAAGTTACAAACCTGCCCCTATTGAAAATATTTGCCTACATCGATTTTGGCCAAGTCGAGTTTGTTTTGCTGCCCACCATGTATGAATGGGGAATGGAGGGAGAAATAGAGGTCTTTCGGACGAGCTTGAATCAAATGAGTTTTGCCGCACATGTTTGATGCCCATCGTGTCGGAATGGGCTCAGAGGCGGGCTGATGGAAATCGGGCCGATGTGGAAATCGGGCTGATGGATTGTGCATGTAATGGGTAGACAGTAATTTCCATCTCCCAAACACTTGGCTTCAGGCAGCCGACGTGGGATTGGACATTTTGCTGCTTCTTTCGAATTTTGGGACAATAAGCATCCACGTTTACCCTGGCAGCTAAATTCGGATCCATTTTGTATTCCTATATGAATCTTTATAAATCATTATATATGTTTTTATATATCTTAAAAGGATGACAAAGATGTATTCCACTATCATATATGAATATGGTTTACAAATGCCGATACTCAAATTCAGAAACTAGAATCCAGTTTAAGGTGAATTCGAATATTTGGAACACTTCATGTCCAACTCAAATGTCACACGCAACATAATGTGTACTCCCATTTAGATATGTACACAAGCGATGTATCAAGATTCAAATACCGAGTCAATCAACCAAGAATGTACAGAACTAATGTATATATAAACACTTATAAAGTATATGGATCAATAATATCAACTAACATACATAAGCCAGGCCGCTGTACTTTTTTTTGGCTACAACAACATCCTTTTTTTACCCAGCATCTTGGCCCTTTCCGTTGCGTGCCACTTGTGGTCCATCTATACTACTACTATTGCTGAATGCACATTCAACACGGTTGGCATATTTGTAGGTCTGGCACAGCAATCCAAATGAAATGTCTCCGAGTCTTATCAATTAATACAGACTTGTGCTCAAATAAAATTACAAACAAAAAAACAAAAAAAAACAATTATTACATGATCTCTAAAACAAATGGTTTGATTGATTACATGAACAGACAACACAAAGGTTATTCAACGATGGAAAGAACATTTCACCTATGATTTACCAAGTAGGAATTTAATTTCCTTTTTTCCTTCAGGACCTTATCAATCTGGCCGGGCCTCGACTTGCTTCGTTTTGAAATCCACCAAATATTTAATGGTTGCCTTGAGTACTGCTTGTGATTGTGCTGTTTGCTTCCTCAACATGTCAACTTCATCTCTAAGTGCAGAAGCAGAATCTCTTTCTACCACTAGTTTAGCCTCTAGAGCCTCAGCAATTGGCAATTCATAATGAACGATTGGGTCGGTGCCACTGCTGTGGGATGATGCAACGTCCATGGGGACCTCGCTCTTTGATCTTGGGCTAACCTGTTTTGCCATTAAAGTTCCGATTGGATTCAGAAAAGTTGAAGTTAGCAAAATATCTCAACTGGGAGTTATAATAGCAAACCAGTTAAATAAACGAGGAATTAAAGAGTTTCAATTGGATGCTGAAAAGTAGTTATTAACATCATTGTAACCCGGCATTGCAGCAACCAAAGCGATTAAACAAACAAGAAGATATTTAAGTTAAGGCAAACAAGTAATTCTTAACAGTAAGTATAAAACACATAGATAGGCGCAGTCCACAATATGATTAACAGGCTGTGCCATTATGTAATCAGTAGCAAACTAAATTAAGCCAAGCAACGTAATGAACAATTTTGCAATAAGTGGCTAACTAAAATTCCGAGAAGCAGGTAACTGAACTTACGCTAGTTCTTTGTACAGGCACATTGCAACTTCTTTTTCGCTTACAAGGATGTACGAAGGAGTCCATGGCGTCAATTACTTGGATACGCAGTCCCAATACTTCTTGCTTCCCACACTGCATGGGTAAGTCGAATGGTTAATCTGGTAAGATGGTGCGTCCTTGATATGTTATATGAGGACGTGTAGTCAGACTAGTTGTAGCCAAACACATCACAATGGCTTTTATTGTATATTTCATGCGATTACTTTTGGCATATTGAGATCTAAGCAATCTACAATAGGATGAAAAGACTGGCATCCTTCACATTATTGGCAAACTCAGTTCATAGAAACAAGCAATTCAACCATTCTGTGGGTAAATCAAAAGCGCCACTGGAAAAAATTTCACTATCCAATCATACACGCAAAAAGGGGCGATGCCAACATAGGGGCTGGTATGGGCGGCCGCCTCAGGTGGCTGGAAAGTGTGCACCTAGTTTGAGTCGTCCAGGTTGGCCCACGCTAGTTTTGTTCGTCCCAATGCACGAGCAGGCTATGTAAAAAATGAAGAAAAATGTTTCAATTTGGATGGGCCAATAACATAAGTGCAAGGCAGGCCCTATAGCAGGCCCGCGGCCCAAGTGAGCGCCTCCCATATCGATCGATGGCACGAAAACTCCCAATTCATTCGCTCCAGCCTCCAGTCTGGTTCGCTCCTAACCTAGCCGCCGCTGGACAGAACGACACAGCACTTCCTCGCGCCCTCGTTGGAGGGCGGTCGTCGGGCTTCAAGCAAACGTAAGGACAAGAAGATGAAGATCTAACCCTGGGTGTAGCCTGCATGGGAGGCAGCGACGGCAGCACGGGCATGGCATCGAGCTTGCACAAACGAATAGTCGCAGCTTGCAAGAGTAGCATGCGAAATGAGAAGGTACATCACATCCCTGATTATATCTAATTCAACTCTTCAATTTCTGGCCAATAGTTAAACCTAACCGTGTTGTAAAACTGCTTGTATGTAGGGAATCTATGAGAAAATGAAACCAATTTATAAGTATTTTATAACTCCCCAATCAATACCGAATCGATGAATCTGATGTATCTAATCAAGTTTCCGGTGCAAACATACAAGCTCATGTTGTTCTTGAGCCTGAAGTGTCTAATGAACAGACTGCTAATGAAGGATTTGATGCAAATGTTTTACATGCTCCTGGTGATGAACATATAGTGTCTAATGAGGGATCTATTGCAAGCATTTTGCAAAGCTCATTGAAGGATTTAGTGTCTAATGATGATCTACTATGTTGAGAGAGACAGAGATTTGCAGGCATTGATGACAAGCAAATTATAGTGCATTTTCATAGCTTGAGGAAATGTCGAGGCCATCTACCAGAAAGTCCCCGTATCATGACAACATAGCATAAATACTTTTCTAATCTGTTGTTTGAAAATTTTGGCATACTTGTGCAGGATAGATATATTGATATGCAGTTTGCGCACTGGTTATACGTGCAATTACACTTCGATATTTTCAGCTAGAGAACGAATAATTCAAGCAGGTGCACGCACATGTTTGTAGTCCTTGTACACCATGTTGCATTTTGTGTTTTTTGGTGCTTGCATCATTTAGTGTTTATAATCTGAACTACTTTGGATCATTAGCTGGTTTTCAAAGTGCATGTAGCTTCATATTTCTCAAGTTATGTTCATTTCGGAGTGCAAGTGCCTTCAGATTTTTTTAAGTTAAATGTTCGCCTCGGTAACTTGAATTCGTGGATCAGCCACTTCACACAAATCATACCACGAATGCCGCATTTAATTAAATGAAATGTAGGGACTTACGCTAGCTCGTTGTATAGGCTCACTGCAGCTATGCTTGCGCTTGGGATGTTCCATGTACAAGTCCATGTTACCACTTGCTTGGATGTGCAGGCCTTGTGCTCCTTGCATCCCCCTCTGCATTTTTAACATGGAGAATGGTTGATCAAATAAGAGCAATCGACCTTGATGTTGTACCGAAGGACAGATACTTACAAGGTTATACGGGTGTGCAGGATGTGTACCAGATCCCGTAGCGCCGTCATGCTTCGCTAAAAAATGGATTTGCTTGTTTCAGATGATATCTCCAGAAGAAATAAGAGTTAAAGTCAGAGTTGCATAGGCGTGTAAGCTAAGAGAGCAGTGAAAGGATATCCAAACATCGTCGGAATAGTGCACAAGGGAGTGATGTGTGGATACCTAGTTCGGGCCGGCGTTTGGGCATGCTCGCCTAGCTAGAGTGCGGTCACTTGAGAGCCGTTGAGGGTGATCTTGGCTGGAGTTGGCTGGCCGTGCACGATGCAGATCTTGAGTGGCAGCGAGCGCCACGATCTGATGGGCGAGACCGTTGGTGAAGCCCCAACGGCCTCGGGGGGCAGAGGTGCGACGATGTGCTCGGTGAAGTAGCCCCGGTGAGCCGGGAGATGGCGTCGGTGAAGCGCACCTGATGCGGTGGAACTCGTTGTCTGTGAGGCACGTCGGTTGCGGTGGCCGACGTTGTCAGTGGACCACTCAGTGCGGTGGAGGAGGGCCTAGATGAGGTAGCTCCGGTGTGGTGGTGAAGCGCGACCGTCGTCTCGTCGTCGTCGTCCGACACAGAGGTGGGGAACGGTGGGGAAAGAGACGAGACGAGGGGCGATTCGAGGGTTGGCGGCGAATTAGGGATTTGAGTTGTCAGGACCCCGATTCCAAGTCACATCGATCTAGCCGGTAACACCTCATATCACTTTGCGGCCTCACGCACGGTATTCCCACGGGTGTCGCCTTACCATGGCCCGGGACCGTTTGCGTCTTTTGGCTCTCACGTATATGATAGTGTCGCTAGCATCCATATGACAGAGAACCCGGGCCGACTTGGCTAGTCGTGAACCCAAAGCGGCGCTAACCTATGGGGACAGGCATACATGAATCACATCGAGCATGTCGGTCATCAACGTATAAACTCGGGCTGTAGCACTGGGCTAACAGGACTCCGGTATCCCGGGCTGTAGCGAGCTAGGCGGGACTCGAATAACACCTCGTGACATTTCCCGAAGAACAGACGTAGGAACGAAGTGAAACACATGCGGCTAGTCAAGTGTCCAAGCGGTAGTCTTTGGGCTAGCGGACTCCGGTGAACCGGCTGTAGCGGACTACTATCGCTCGGAAGCACGAGACTACATTTCCCCATATGAGAGGCTGCCAAGGATAAACAACTAGTTTGTCGGATCCCACACATACCAAGCATTTCAAACATACACACAATATGCTAAATATGTGTAGATACAACATGGCATCACAACATAACTTTACGACTCAAATATTTATTCATTAGGCTCCGAGGCGAGATATTACAAACATGGGTCTCATGACCCAACACTTTCGAAACATACAAGTCAAAGCACAAGCGGAAGCTAAACATGTCTCGAGTACGCATAATCGTAAATGAAAAAGGCCGAGAAGCCTGACTATCTAGCAGATCTGCCGAGGGCACAAGATCGTAGCTGAGGTAACAAGCTAAACGTCAAGTCAAAGCGGAACTACTAGCGAGGCCGACGTCTCTCGCAAAACGTAAAATAAGCAAACATGAGTACAATTGTACTCGGCAAGACTTACATCGTAACTAACTACATATGCATCATTATCAAAAGGGGGTGGTGGAGTTTGACCGCAGCAAGCCAGCTTTGACTCGGTGGCTATCCTAAGCTACGACTGCAAGTAACTCTTTTGAGGTGGCGCACACGAGTCCACATATTCACCATATCAATACACCACTATGGACCCGCTCCCGTCTCGCTACGAGAACGCCATCCATAGCACTCACGCTTATCTTGCGCATTTTAGAGTATCCACTTTCACTTGTCTATGAACTGATATAGGCAACCCGTAAGTCCTTTTTCGCGAACACGGCTATTCGAATAGATCATATTAACCTGAGGGGTGTACTTCTTCACACACGCTCACCACTTACCGCCGTTTACCACGACATGTACTCGGCAACCTTCAAGCGGAAGCCCAACGTGGGTGTCGGCCACGGCCTACCTAAACACTCAAGTCCCTAGTCCAGGTTTATCGCCTATTCAGGTTCCATCCGCAGGGAGTCCGGCCGAGGTTTCCCATACAGCCCCGAATGATGTGTGCAGGGTTCCCGAGACACCAAACGGGCGAATCGATACACCGGGCCACGTGCCTACCGCAACACAACCCACCCCTATGGTCAGTGCTGCGTGCGGCCCCCAGCATGCTACAAAGACCAGAAACTACTAGCAACTCCCGGACTGAGGACAAGGGTGGTTAAGAAGCCGAGAGGGTCCATTGGTTTCGGGCCCAATGCGTGGTAGTAATTATTTCATGGATCACAAACACAGAACTCAGTTCTGAGGGCCAGGCTGCAATGAGACAACCCACCATGTACTCCTACATGGCCTCTCACCGCTACCTTTACCAAATCTTGTTCACACACTTAGCTCACACACAAGAGGGACATGTTCACACCACTCCGACTCATTCCCGATGAATCAGACCTGACTCAACTCTAAGCAGTAGCAGGCAAGACAAACAAGCAGGAATGAGTAGGCACAAAATGGCTGAAGCAACTCCTACTCATGCTAGTGGGTTTCATCTAATTACCGTGGAATGACAGGTCATGCAGAGGATAAAGGGGTTCAGCTACCAAAACAAGTAACAGTTGAATCGTTGTTGTCCTAATGCAGTAAAAGAGAGCAGGAGCGAGAGAGTGGGATTATATCGGAATGGACAAGGGGGTTTTTCTTGCCTGGCACTTCTGAAGATAATATAGTTCTTCATCGGTGTCATCGAACAACCGTCGGAACGTCGTCCACTGAGAGGGGGCAAACACCGGCAACTGAGAAAGAACACAATCAATGCAATGCACATTCACATGAATGACATGTCATGTTAAGGTACTGAATTCACCTAATGCAAAATATAGCCAAGTTAATTGAAGTGGAATTCAAACAAGGTTAAACTCCAACTCCAAATGCTAGTTCATAATTTATCCTAATCATGATTCATCCTATTCAGTGAGGTTACATTGTTCAAACATGCATGATCATGGCATAAACAGATTCTTCATATTTTTCTGATCATTTTTCATATATAAATTATTTAATTTGGAGTTACGGTTGAATTTCTATGAATTTTAGAAGTTTGAATCATTTTCTGGAATTTCCTGAGTTAAAATAATTACGGAAATCATTATTGCGTCAGATTGAGGTCAATTGACCTTTGCGTCGTGATCAACCTTAGTCAAACCCGACGCGTGTGGGGCCACACGTCGCTGACTAACTAAACTAACCTAGTTTAATTAGCACTAACCAAGGTTAAGTTAAATTAGTTTAAACCTAAACTAGATTAGTTAGTCGGGCGGGGCCCGCATGTCGCTGCCTCGGGAAGTCAAACTAGGTCAAACCCGGTCAACTCGCCGGAGTTGACCCAGCGCCTAAGCCGGGCGGAGCCGTAGACGGCGGAGAGCGTCGGGATTCGCCCGGTGACCAAAAAGAGCGGCGGAGGGGCTTAACGTGATGCGGGCGCTCCCCCGCATCGAGTGGTGGTGGTGATTGGACCGGGGGTGGACAGAACTGACGGCGGCGAGCTCCAAGGCGGCGACCGGAGTTCGGGCAACGACGGCTACGGCGCTGCGGTGCACGGCAAGGCGGGCTAGCAGCTGAGTTCAAATCCTAGGAGCAACCTGAGCACGATGACGAGCTTCAAAAGTGAAGCATGGCGTCCAGAATTCACGACGGGCGCATGAAAGAGCATGGCGCCGGCGAAGCTGAGCTCGTCGTGGGGATGGCATTTACAGCGAGAAGCAGACCACGGGGCCAGGGGGAGACGGTGGAGGAGCTCACCGCAAGTTCGTAGGGAGGGTAAGTGGGCTCGGGGACGTCCTGTCGACGGCGAATCGACGGCGGTGATCCTCGGTGGCCGAGGAGGGGAAAAGCGTCGGGGTGGCGCTTCGGGGCTTCCGGCGGGGCATGGCTCAGTGAGGGGGTCGAGGACGGAGGGGCAGATCCTCTGGGCTGCTCGGCGGGGAGGTGGCTATGGTCATGACAGCGTCATGGCGGCAGCTGCGCCTTGGTGCAGCGCGAGAGGGGAGCAGAGGAGGGAATGGGGTCCAGGGGAGAGAGGAGAGGTGCAGGGGGGCGAGGGGGAGTGCGTGGCACTCGGGGCCGGTTACAAAAGCGGCGGAAGCAGGAGGTGGCGAGGCATGCGGCGACCACGCGCCCCTGCTGCTACTGGCAGGAGGTAGACGACGCGGGAGGGGGCGGTGGTGGACTGGGCCGGGCAAGCTGAGGAGCTGGGCCAGGTGGAGCGCCAGGTAAGTTTGGGCCAGGTAGGTTTCTCTCTCTCCTTTTTCTAATTATTTCAGTTTTCTATTATTCTGTAAATTTTAGGGCTTTATTAAAAATACTAATACTACCCCAAAAATCATGAAACTTGCTCAGGCCCACTGTTTGGAAAATATCCAACAGCAAACATTTAACTTTATGATTATTTGAGCATTTAAAATATTTTATAGCATTTAAATGCCCAAATGCAAATACTTAATGAATTAATCAAGTGACCAAATATGTCATGAAAAATGTGCAACACCTCTGGTTATGGTTTAAAACATTTTTCCAGAAATGATGAACATTTTTGAAGGCCATTTGGATTACTGAAAATATTTTGAAGTTGAACCTATTTGCATTATTTTGGTGCTAGGAGTTTAGGCAATCCCCATTTCAATTTTCTTAGAAATTTAAACATAATGCATGGCTGCAATGCCACTAGTTACAAGCAAGCTCTAGGGCTGTGACATGAGCACTCTGGGCATGGAAGGGGACGGTTGAGAAGAGAGATTTTGCAGGGATGGAATTGGGGCCGCCAGATATTTCAATCCGAAACGTGGAAGCGCAAACTTATATTGTCGTCGTCCTTTTTTGGGGGGGAGGGGGGGTGGGTGGCTGGGTGCTACGCGTCCGTCCGACACACGCGACCACCCCGACAGGACTACGCTTCAGTGCCTTAAGGCGCCTTCCTTTGTGTCCATGACATGTGGGCCCAACAGGTGGCTGGCACACATGTCAGTGACCCAAAGGCAGTTGCTGAGGGAGTCCTGGATTAGGGGGTGTCCGGATAGCTGGACTATAACCTTTGGCCGGACTCCTGGACTATGAAGATACAAGATTGAAGACTTCGTCCCGTGTCCGGATGGGACTTTCCTTGGCGTCGAAGGCAAGCTTGGCGATACAGATATGTAGAACTCCTCCCATTTGTAACCGACTCTATGTAACCCTAACCCTCTCCGGTGTCTATATAAACCGGAGGGTTTTTAGTCCGTTGGACGAACAACAAACATACCATAGGCTAGCTTCTAGGGTTTAGCCTCTCTGATCTCGTGGTAGATCTACTCTTGTACTACCCATATCACCAATATTAATCAAGCAGGAGTAGGGTTTTACCTCCATCGAGAGGGCCCGAATCTCCTGTTACCATCCGCCTAGAAGCACAGTTCGGGACCCCCTACCCAAGATCCGCCGGTTTTGACACCGACTGTTGCCTTTAAGGCACCGAAGCAGCGTCCATCCCGACACGACCCTGGTCTGCCTGGTGCGCCTACATTTGAGAATGCAAACGAATCTTCTTTCATTTGCAAACAAATCTGTATGTATTACCATGCCCGTGTTTCTTGGAATAATTAGTCATTCGAAACGAGATACTCCATCTGTTCCCTTTTGTAAGTCGTATCACACAACTTAAAATGAACTGTTTTGCACATTGTCTGAAATGTCTTCAAGGTCTTATAAAAGTGAACAGAGGGAGTACTATAAATTAATTAATGAGGAGTTATTTGAAAAAAAAATCGAATCTGACGCAATAAATTAATTACTGGATTTATTCTAATATAGGAAATTCCAGAATATAGTTCAAACTTCAAATATTCATAACTTTTAATCTGTAACTCCAAATTAAATAATTTATATATGAAAAATGATCAGGAAAATATGACGAATCTGTTTATGCCATGATCATGCATGTTTGAACAAGTTAACCTCACTGAATAGGACAAATGATGATTAGGGCAATTTATGAAATAACATTTGGAGTTGGAATTTATTCTTGTTTGAATTCCACTTCAATTAACTTGGCTAGATATTGCATTAGGTGAATTCAGTACCTTAACATGACATGTCATTCATGTGAATGTGCATTGCATTGATTGTGTTCTCTCTTGTTTGCCGGTAATTGTCCCCTCTCAGTAGACGACGTACCGGCGATGAATTCGATGACACCGATGAAGAACTATATTATCTTCAGAAGTGCCAGGCAAGCAAAACCCCCTTGTTCATTCCGATATAATCCCACTCTCTCGCTCCCGCTCTATTTTACTGCATTAGGACAACAACGACTCATGTGTTACTTGCTGCGGTAGCTGAACCCCTTTATCCTCTGCATGACCTGTCGTTCCACAGTAATTAGATGAAACCCACTAGCATGAGTAGGAGTTGTTTGAGCCATGTTGTGCCTACTCATTCATGCTTGTTGTCGTGCTTGCTACTGCTTAGAGTTGAGTCAGGTCTGATTCATCGGGAATGAATTGGAATGGTTGTGTGAACATGTCCTACTGTGTGTGAGCTAAGTGTGTGAACATGATTTGATAAAGGTAGCGGTGAGAGGCCATGTAGGAGTACATGGCGGGTTGTCTCATTGCGATGCGTCCTCGAACTGAGTTACGTGTTTGTGATCCATGAAACAGTTACCACCACGCATTGGGCCCAAACCAATGGACCCTCTCGGCTTCTTAACCACCCTTGTTCCCGGTCAAGGAGTTGCAAGTAGTTTCTGTGTTTGTAGTAGTATCTTTGGGGGCCGCATGCAACGCTGACCGTAGGGGTGGGTTGTGTTGCAGTAGGCACCGTGGCCTGGTGTACCGATTTGCCCGTTTGGTGGCTCGGGAACCCTGCACACATCGTTCGGGGTTGTATGGGAAACCTCGGCCGGACTCCCTGCGGATGGAACCCGAATAGGCGATAAACCTGGACTAGGGACTTGAGTGTTTAGGTAGGCCGTGGCCGACACCCACGTTGGGCTTCCGCTGAAGGTTGCCGAGTACATGTCGTGTAAACGCGGTAAGTGGTCGAGCGTGTGAAGAAGTATACCACCGCAGGGTTAATATGATCTATTCGAATAGCCGTGTCCACGGTAAAGGACTTCTGGGTTGCCTATATCGGTTCATAGACAAGTGAAAGTGGATACTCTAAAATGCGCAAGATAAGCGTGAGTGCTATGGATGGCGTTCTCGTAGGGGAGACGGGAGGCGGGTCCATAGTGGTGTATTGATATGGTGAATATGTGGACTCGTAAAGCGCCACCTCAAAAGAGTTACTTGCGGTCGTAGTTCAGGATAGCCACCGAGTCAAAGCTGGCTTATTGCAGTTAAACTCCACCACCCCCTTTTGATAATGATGCATATGTAGTTAGTTCTGATGTAAGTCTTGTTGAGTACAATTGTACTCACATTTTCTTATTTTATGTTTTGCAGAGAGACGTCAGTCTCGCTAGTAGTTCCGCTTGGACTTCAACGTTTAGCTTGTTACCTCAGCTACGATCTTGTGCCCTCGGCAGGATCTGGTAGATAGTCAGGCTTCTCAGCCTTATTTCATTTATAGTTATGCACTCGGACATGTTTAGCTTCCGCTTGTGCTTTGACTTGTATGCTCGAGTGTTGGGTCATGAGACCCATGTTTGTAATATCTCGCTCCTCGGAGCCTAATGAATAAATATTTGAGTCGTAGAGAGTTATGTTGTGATGCCATGTTGTATCTACACATATTGAGCATATTGTGTGTATGTTTTAAATGCTTGGTATGTGGGATCCAACAAACTAGTTGTTTATCCTTGGCAGCCTCTCATATGGGGAAATGTAGTCTCGTGCTTACGAGCGATAGTAGTCCGCTACTGACCCGGTTCACCGGAGTCCTGCTAGCCCAGCACTACTGCTTGGACACTTGACTGGCCGGCATGTGTTTCACTTCGTTCCTATGTCCATCCCTTCGGGAAATGTCACGCGGTGTTATTCGAGTCCTACCTAGCACGCTACAGCCCGGGATACCGGAGTCCTGTTAGCCCAGTGCTACAGCCCGAATTTATCGTTGATGACCGACATTCTCGATGTGATTCATGTATACTGTCCCCATAGGTTAGCGCCGCTTTGGGTTCACGACTAGCCATGTCGGCCCGGGTTCTTTGTCATGTGGATGCTAGCGACACTGTCATATACGTGAGCCAAAAGGCGCACGTTCCCGGGCCATGGTAAGGCGACACCCGTGGGAATACCGTGCGTGAGGCCGCAAAGTGATATGAGGTGTTACCGGCTGGATCGATGTGACTTGGAATCGGGGTCCTGACACTCCTGTTGAAGGGGCAGCTCTCTTAAGGGCAATTCTATGATGAATATGCGGATAGCGTGTCCTGGTATAGGGCTACTTACTTGAGTATCCAGGCGGTTGCAGCTCAGACCTGCGTCCTCGGTCGAGTCCGGACACATTGCTTGTGATCCGAAGAACAATTTGTACATCTCCATGGGCGTCATGCCCGTAAAATGTTGGAGAGCTTGTGGTCCCTCCGGATTAAACTCGCATAGGCGGAGGGGGCGACGTTTGCAGGGCAGGGTGCGGCGAATCAACATGACCTGCGTCACTACGACCAGATTGATCTCTCTCTCTCTAGGAGGTATCGAATGCGGCCCTGCAACAAGGGCACGTCCTTGGACGGCCCCCAGTTAAACCCTTTATTGTCCCATGACGCTAGCTGTGGTGGGGGACCCGAGCGAAAGGCAGGTGGTGCCACCCACTTGGTGCCCCTGGGAGCTGTGATATAAAACCACTCTCATTGCCATAAGCTGAACTCCTCTTGAAAAGAGCCCTCGGGCCATGGAGCGTCCGCATTCTTGCTTATAACAGCACCTCCGCACTCTGCGTGCTGCCCCTCGATCATCTTCGGCTCTACTTTGAAGGTCTTAAGCAACAATCCGAAGTGGGGAGTAATACGGAGGAAGGCTTCGCACACGACAATGAATGATGAGATGTGGAGGATGGACTCCGGAGCCAAGTCGTGAAATTCCAGCCCATAATAAAACATGAGCCCCTGCACGAAGGGGTCCGTCGGGAAACCGAGCCCCCGAAGGAAGTGAGACGGGAACACCATGCTCTCACCAGGCTTGGGAGTGGGAATGACCTGCCCTCGAGCAGGCAGCCTATGCGAGATTTCGTCGGTTAGATACCTGGCATCTCTTAGCTCTAGCACGTCTTCCTCCGTAACGGAGGAAGGCATCCACCGGCCTTGAGGGTCGGAGCCGGACATCATCGAAGGTCCGGAGCGCCTGAATCTGGAGCTTTGGGTGCTGGAACTCGAGGCGAGAGGCGGATTTGATTGAGATTGAAAGAAAGGAGTAGAGACTTGGTCTCTTTATAAAGAGGATTGAATACCAAGAGCCCTCCTCGTGACTGTTTGGGACTCGCCTTCGATTGGGGAGACATACCAATGGGCACGATTGGGTTACCCACGCCCGTATTGATGAGTATCCCGGAATAAGGGGACATGATCTCTGCTTCGACAAGACGTGCCAAGGAAACCGCCTCGCTAAACGCACTGAGGTGGGACGGTAAAAATGATTCGAATAAAGACTTGGCCGTGGTGCGATGTCACGCCACGGAATACGTTAGCAGATTAGATTTGTGTAAATACTATTCTCTCTATGGCAGTATGTGGAACTTATTTTGCAGAGCCGGACACTATCCTTGTGTTCAAAATCTTATATGAAGTATTCGGAGGAGGAACCCGCCTTGCAATGCCGAAGACAATCTACGCGCCGGACTCGTCGTCATTGAAGCCCGGTTCAGGGGCTACTGAGGGAGTCCTGGATTAGGGGGTGTCCGGATAGCCGGACTATAAACTTTGGCCGGACTCCTGGACTATGAAGATACAATATTGAAGACTTCGTCCCATGTCCGGATGGGACTTTGCTTGGCGTGGAAGGCAAGCTTGGCGATACGGATATGTAGATCTCCTCCCATTTGTAACCGACTCTATGTAACCCTAACTCTCTTCGGTGTCTATATAAACCGGAGGATTTTTAGTCCGTAGGACGAACAACAATCATACCATAGGCTAGCTTCTAGGGTTTAGCCTCTCTGATCTCGTGGTAGATCTACTCTTGTACTACCCATATCATCAATATTAATCAAGCAGGAGTAGGGTTTTACCTCCATCGAGAGGGCCCGAATCTCCTGTTACCATCCGCCTAGAAGCACAGTTCGGGACCCCCTACCCGAGATCCGCCGGTTTTGACACCGACTGTTGCCTTTAAGGCACCGAAGCAGCGTCCACCCCGACACGACCCTGGTCTGCCTGGTGCGCCTACATTTGAGAATGCAAACGAATCTTCTTTCATTTGCAAACAAATCTGTATGTATTACCATGCCCGTGTTTCTTGGAATAATTAGTCATTCGAAACGAGATACTCCATCTGTTCCCTTTTGTAAGTCGTATCACACAACTTAAAATGAACTGTTTTGCACATTGTCTAAAATGTCTTCAAGGTCTTATAAAAGTGAACAGAGGGAGTACTATAAATTAATTAATGAGGAGTTATTTGAAAAAAAATCGAAACGGTACACACGCTAACGTGGATTAGAGTGTCTGTCACATAATTAGTTATTTGAATTAGAGTGTGTGTCACGTAGTTAGTTATTTGAATTAGAGTGTGTGTCACGTAGCGATCTCCAATTGTAACGTGGATTTCGCATTTCACTGTATCCACGCTATTTTTTTAATACAAATTCATATGTATTTGATGAACACCATGGTAGTGAGAAAGCTTTTGGATGGATTCAAACATATGACTACAAAATAGCACAACAAACTGAGTCAATGTCAACTTTTCGAAACTTAGTATGGCACGAATTCGAAATAATTACCCGTATGCCTAGTCCTCGATTCAAATCTTACAATGTACACCGAATTGAAACATCGATATTAAGTCTCGTACTATGTACATTCAAATGTTGGTTTTAGCCCCCCTTGCCCCCGCACAAACGCTACATACATCATGTATCGGTCAATCTTCCTCTCCTAACCACCTTAGGATGCTATCGGTTTCCAACACACGTTCATTCTTTCTCTCCATGTTTCGATCTCTAAGTCTCTCAACTACACGACCCCTTTTTCCACTCTGTTACCAAATGTATTTACCTCACACACCCGCCATTGCACCCCATGCCGAGCTCTCTCTCTCTCTCTCCCCCTGTCCCTCTCACCCTCTCGCGCTAAATACATGCATTGCCTATCTAGCCCCCCAACCTCTCGTGAGCACAAACGCACGTTGTATATCTAGGTCACTCCCTCGAGACTGTCTCACTCTTTCTTCCGCACGGCGGGCCACACTCGCTCAATCTCGCTCTCTTTATCAGAGTCTCATTTAACCTCATTTTCTTTCACACACAAATGATATATCTCCCTGTTCAGGCCTCGATAGACACACTCTATACTCTCTCATGCAGATTGTCTATCTAGGCCAGTCCATCCAAGCCACCGCCACTCTTTCGACCTCATGGTGGGCCACGCTCACTCAATCTCTCTCTCTCTCTCTCTCTCTCTCTCTCCATATGTCTCGATTGACCTCGCTCTTTCTTGGACAAAAACGATATATCAGCATGTTTGAGCCCAATTCAACCTATTCACATTGTATACTCTCTCACGCACATCGTCTATCTAGGTCACTCTCTCCAACCCGTCTCACTCTTTCGATCGCACGGCGACCCTATGTGATCGGTTGACCTTGCTTCCTCCCAGGAACAAAATATATCTACACGTCTGTGACTGGATCATCTCTCAAGCTCTATCTTACAGCCCTCACCCTTGCCAAAAAGCTCAATCGGACAATATCTCTCCAGAGCATATATATTTGTTCAATGAATGTCGGACCACACTCACTTTGTCTCTCTATCTATATGTCTCTCGATTGACCTCACTTTCTAACACCTTATCTTGCGAGGGGCACTCCAACCTTGGATTAATTTGTGTAGGCATTTATTCCGGTTGGTTTAGATTATATTTTTGTAGCATTCGGCCCACAACTACTCCAAACACCGTTGCAACCCACGCAATTCCCCTAGTTGATTTCCCTCTGGCTCGGTCATCGCTCTCTCGCACGTCCTTTCTCGCCTTCAACGTCGCACCATGGTATTATTGAAAAAACTATGTTGTTCTCTTTAATTAATATAAATAAGCTACAAAACTTCACACCGATAGTCCACTTGGAATGGAACAAATTTCGACCCACAAATTAAAGTGCTACAAACTACACATCGAGGGGCCCACATGTCATGAAACTAATTTGGACCCATATACAAATTAAAAAATAAAGGATGAGGATCGAACATGCGACCGGGCCTTCAAGCCGCACGTCAATAGGCAACATACGTAGAATATCAATGTTTGTTGTACCCCCTTTGTTCACATAATGTTTTTATATTACCACAACCTAATTAATGGATAACATGTAATATTATTTTTAGTACTATTCGCCTTCACTTACTGGTGGGTTCCATGTGTGCTCTGTCTCTCTCCTCCCCTTCTGCGTTTAGACGCACGGGCAAACAGGAAGAACTCGCGGGCGATGGCACCGTTGACCATATCTGGACGCGTTCACAAGTCACGGCACCCGTTTCACGTACTAGCAGCACTAGTCAGTGTGTACGTGCAATGCACGTTAATTTGGAAGTATATTAAGTGCATGTGGATATTAACTACTAGGATATTATTTGCGTGTTGTCATGTGATTAGCACTGTTTTTGGCATGAAATTAACTGCATGCTAAATATGTTGAGCGCTCGACATTGAAGCAGTCTAGGTCGTTGGATGACAAGGAATACATGTGGCTTGATGACGTTATATATTTAATTTGATACGACTCTAGCAGAACATTCAAGCGATCAAACCATACATTTCATTCAGTCTGACTCCGACTTTAAATTATACGACGATCGATATAAAATAAACGGAAATGATAAACGTTCGGACTTTAAGCATGGCAATCCGAACGTTTTTCATGGCAAATTTAGATTACGCGGCGGCGGCCTGGGCGTCTCGCGGTGGGAAGCGGCTCCTACATGCGTGCTACGTGTGTCGTCAGACCGACGGCCAAGCGGCGCAAGCGTCTTGCACCATTGTTGGCGTACTCACGGGCGTTGGCCTAGCTTCAAGGAAGGCCAAAATGTTCTGGACTTCGGAGCGAGTCAACTGGCGGGAGGAGGCGACTGGCGTTGGTGCAAGGAAGCGGTCGACGACGGCCATCCATGCCGCTGAGGGGGCACTGGCACCCGCGTGGGGATAGGCGATGTCAATGGCGCGGCGGAGACATTCGTGTGCACGGGCACGCTGCAGCGCCGCGTCGATTACATGCGCAGCGCATCTTGTTGGCAGTGCACGGGCACCGACACGGGCATGCGTGTCAGTGCATGCAGAGGCGCATGCGCTGGCAGGTGCACGGGTGCGTGAAAGTCGGCGGGGACCTTGTGGAACCCCGTGGGATCAAGCTCGGCGACAATGTGCGGCTCCCAGCCCATCAATGCCACGGGGATGGGCGCTGGCGTATTCCCGCAAGGCCAGTTCATGCTCGTCCCAAAGCGCCTTATGTTCTTGAGACTCCGGCTGGGTGTCTTCCTCAGGAAACTGGAACACTAAGGGCAGACCATCGTGATGCGGCATGGCGTACGTTTAGGTCGAGCTAGTTGGAGGTAGACGACAGGAGAATCGGAGAGGAAGAGAGAGGATTGTAGCGATACCCGGGTAGTGCGGGGTTGATTTTAAATTGCGGTGCCGCGACATTAAAAGTGGGAGCAGTTGGGACGACGGTGGGCGGCGAGTTTGTCAAAGGGCTCACCTCCGGTGAGCTGCACAGCAACGATACTGCTTTCGCCGCCTCCTCGACAGTCGGCGCGATGCGCTTTCGCCGACGCCTCTCGTCGACTCACACGCTTGCTCGGATGACACTGCCGATGAGAAGCGGGGACTCGTGGCGGCGTGGCGCCGACGGTTTCAATAGTGAAAGCGTTCGCCTTAACGTGACAGGTCTTTGTTCCAAAATACCTTGGCTCTTCATTTGTGCAACTTGTCATAAGCAGCTTGTCTCAAATTGAAGAAAAAACTTACGAAGTAATATTCGTGCCATATCACGTGACCATGCTTAGTTTCAAGAATTTATGCTCATTTTTGGATTTTATGAAATTTAAGATCCAGGATTCGAAACAATATCATAACCTGCATCATGCAATAAATTTTCAAGCCGTACATCTGTCCTGTTGTATTTCTTAAGAAAGGATTGGGTCAAACATTTTGCTAAGTTAGACTTCAGACAAGTTATATATGTAGAGTAAAAGGATAATCCCCTCGCACGATTGCATTGCCTCGATATATTAACTCAAGTACTAGGCACGCGAACAAAGCGGGCTCAATTACGTGCTCATCCTATTGTAGTAGTAGTAGTACTACGCAATGCAGTTGACGGGTGACCTTGACGAGCGGCGACCGAGGGAATTGAACCGTGCTCGGCATGGTAGGTAACGTTGTCTAGTTACTAAAGCATCCCTGCGTTGTTCATCGGTAGACATTATGGACCGGGGACATGAGGAGAATTTCCTAGGGCTGGAATTCTGGCCGCCAGATATTTCGACTTGAAACGCTAAGGCTCGACTGGTTGGGGTTGCCTAATGTGCGTACCACGCACGCCACCGAAGGACACGAACCCAGTTTTTTTAGGATCAATACGAGCCAAGGTCTGGCTGGTACGCCGTTGGGTCCTACTATTCAAGAATACAAAAGGAACCTTTTAAATTGCCGAACAAATCTATGTGTATTATAATACCCGTATTTTCCTTGCAAATACTAATCTCAACGTGGTAATTGATTTATGACGAGTTGTTGAATTAGAGTGAGTTTGTGAGATAGTGATCTCAACGTGGATTTCACATTTCATGGTATCCCTAGTAATTTTTCCAATGCAAATTCAAATTTAAAATATGAACAATATGGAGGTGAGAAAACTTTGTATGTATCAAGCATATGACCACACACACACACACAGAGATACACACGCACGAACACAACAACAATCCAATAAGTATGGTGCATCTATTTTTCCAAACCATGCATGTATGACATGAATTCAAAAAAAATCCTTTTATTCCTAAATATTAGTCTTTTAGAGAGTTCAACAAGTGACTACATACGGAGCAAAATGAGTGAATCTAGACTCTAAAATATGTCTATATACATCCGTATGTGCCATCATTTGAAGCCTCTAAAAGACTAATATTTAGGAAACTAAGGAGTAAAATGTAAGACATCCATGGTCCTCAGTTCAATATTTAAAATGAACATGAAACTGAAACATGAATATTAAGTCTAGTACTACAAGACATGAAAATGTTGTGTTTAGGCGAGCTATGATTGTCGGGGTCAACCCCTCGACCTTAGATAAAATTGTGGAGCTCTGTTTAGGGTTGTTTACATTATATTTGTCCCCACCCTCCCAACCACCGATTGATTGTGCACCCCCTACCCCTCCTCCCCGGGAGAATATCATGTGCCCCCATACCATAGATGCTGTATGCCGATACGAGTTGCTTGGAGCTTGTAGATATGAGATATAGCAGCTCACATGATGTGTCTTAATATTTTTGCAGGAAACCTTCACGAGTTTGAGAATTGCACACAATTTGTACAAAAACTACTTAGATGCCCTTTGATCCCATATCCAACGACCTCGAAGCTCGTCTCACCGTAGCATCTAAGATGAAGAAGGACATCATATTCTCCTGTATGTAAGAATATCATGTGCTACCACACCTTAGATGCTTTGGTGATACAAGCTCTTCTGAGGCGTTGGATTTGTGACCCAACACCTCCTCGGTGGTTCGAATGGTTTTTTTGCAGAAAAGACTCAAAAGAGTTCGTCCACTGCTTACAAGCACAAAGACTGCTCAGATGCCATTGGATCTCAGATCAAACGACCTCCAAGCTCGTATCACCGTAGCATCCAAGCTGCGATAGCACCTTATGTTTTCTCGCACGGGAGAGTATGACGTGCTCCCGCACCGTAGATTCTATGGTGTTACGAGTTCACTGTGATCTAAGGGCCCACAGTAGGAGGTTTGAATGTTTTGCAATATACGGCTGATAGAGTTTGGGAAATGCGCAGAAAGTACAAGTACTACACATGTGCCATCTGATCACTGATCATACGACCTAGATGCTCATATCACCGTAGCGGGTAATTAAGCTACGGGGAGCACCTAATATGAGCACCGGGGAGCCGTTGGATCGAAGATGCAGCGGCACACACGAGGCCTGAATGTTTCATTTGCAAAAAAAATGGATAGTTTGGAAATCGCGCATAATTACAAAGACTACTCCCAAGCCATTGGATCTCACTTTCAACGGTGTAAAAACTCGTATCACCATAGTATCTAAGCCGCGGGGTGGATGTATATTCTATGCCGCTGTCATTGTTGTTTGTAAACTTGCAAAATACGTGTAAATCGTGCGTTACTTGTCTAACCGCCGCAAAGTGTTTGTTAAAAAAACCATCCTACACTGAAATATCGGAATAACACAGGGGGTCCCACTTGTCATTAATCAAATTTGGACCTAAAACTAACAACTGAAAGACGAGATTCGAACTGGCAACCTGGACTACAAAGCGTAAGTTGATAGCCTGAAAAAAGCGAGCGGTTGTTGGCTTTGTCCCATAACTTGATTTTATACAGTACTTGCATTGAGTAGAGTAGAGGGAGTGCCTCGTCAACACGTGCATGACCGTTGTCTCACTTCTTTGGTGGGTCCTGTGTCTGCGATCTCAATCTCTCTTCTCTCCATCGTCTAACCTTTGCACGGGCACACACGAAGAGCAGCGCTAGCTTGCTGTGGTGTTATTACAACTAAAAAAGCTTGGAAAATAGAAGAATCGCCTAGAACAAGAGACGTTGTGGCTGGTCGAGACGGAGCTAACCACATCTATCCTCCGTGCCACGTTTGCATGATGAAGCTGTGTGGCTAGTGGGGTGTTTTCGACCGACTGGCTGGGTCCCGAGGTCGAACCATAGGTACTACATCTGATACAGTATATTTTTACACGCACATTTTTACTCCGTGCCAAGACGTGGCACACCCTACCACGCGGTTTCGGGGTCCTCCCGGGTGGTGCACGCATATATTCTTCCTGACGTGGGACGCCCTACTGCGCGTTTTCTGGGTCCTCCTCGGTCGTAGCGCCCAAGCAAGTAAATGAGTCGTCAAATCACGAAAGACCACCTTTCCCGCCGAGTACATCAGTGAAGCACGGTGGCTAGCTAGTTGGGCTAGATCGACCGATTAGCTAGGCCGCCGCGACATTTGTTTTTTTACCCCTTTTTTTATCTACTTGCCGGCAGGTAAATTTAAATATCCACCGTGGCGTTGCTCTGGTGTTTGGGTGCGGCAGGATTTTTAATTTTTTGATTGACGGGAGCAGGCACGGCAGGATTTTTAATTTTTTGATTGACGGGAGCAGGCGCGACAGCAATTAGTCATGATGAATCTGCCTGTAAAAACCCACTGCTCCCTGATGTGAGGAGTCGTCGACTGGTGTTTTACCGTGGTGAAAACCAAAAGATTCCCTGCTCCCTCCGCCTTCCCGTAGATTGCATTGCCTTTCAGCCGTTTCGCCCCCTTTGCTTCCTCTCCCCATTTCTTCTACCTGGTGCCATGGCGGCGCAGCAGATCACGAAGTCCGAGGTGGAGCTCCTGACACAAGAGCTCCATGCCAAGGATGCGGAGCTCAGGGCCAAGGACGTGGAGCTCCGTTAGCTCAAGGAGGAGAGGAGTGCCATGCTCCTCCGTTATGTGCGGGATTTCACGGAGCTTTAAAAGCGGCAGGCGTCCACCACAAAGATGCTCGAGGTGTCAGCGGCATTGCTGCAGAAAGCGGGAGATACGATAGGCCGTCAGGGGAGCCGGCTGGAGCGCGAGCGGGCCGAGAGTGACGAGGTCCAGGATCACCTCAGCCACTTGGTGAACCAAGTTGCCACACACATGTTGCGGCTGCGCGATGCCTACCGTCGTTCCAGCGCGACGATGCCGGCCATTGGGCTAAACCCGTTCGACCACCCGGTCGACTTCAACGAGCTGCGGCTTCCTGACCTGGTCTCCTTCTTCACCTATATCTCCGAGGAGTTGAGCCGTCTCCGCGCGATGGTGGGGGCTGAGCTGGACAAGGAGGGGTTGCGGGCTGCCGTCGCTGTTGCCGGGCGAATCCTTTCAGGGCTCCGTCACCGGAATCCATTCATGCCATTGGACGCCGTCTTTGACGAGCTGGCTCCCGTCGATCGGGAGCGGGCTCTGGGGGCGGTTTCACCCTGCATCACCAACATCGTGTGCCTCAAGAAGCAGAGGGACTTCGGTGGTGTTTAGGCGCCCTCTGCATGGGCATATCCATGTCTCGGCGCAACATGACCGTTGGATCAAACTTGGACGGTGCAGATCAGTCATTGTAGCACAAAGCGTGTGGGTGTGTTTGGTTGCATTCTCATCTCAATATAGTTGTTTCCTCTTCGTGTATTTTTGTCAACCTACTAGTGTGGACTCATGCACCCTTCATGCACTCCCCAAACACCCAAAAGTGGGTCGAGAAGGGAACTTTTGCTCCCATCCCGTGCACCCTTCATATACCCTGCCTAACACTATTCGTGCTTCATATGGTTCATGTTTCGTGGAGTACTGTAGCACCGCATTCTCCGTCTTGTGGACCTAGTTCTGCTAACATTGATCTCACCGTTCATTCTCGTAGGAAAGTCAAAAGTGGTACTATGTTACATATAGGAGTAGTTGACATGTGCACAACATCATTTGTTATCGTCATATCTTACTACACTAGCAACAAGATTGTGTAGTACTGACATATGAACCACTGCACATGCCTAGTAGTAGGAGTACTGTGTATGTTCAAGTGGCTGCCGTGTTTCGCACTCCTCCGTCGTAAGAGTGGAAACGCTTGATGTAATCATTTTTTTTCTTCAGAAAAACAATGGACACGCTCTACCATGCGGATCCTCCTCCAGCCATGCACTAAATTACTCACTTTCGCCGACGTGTGGGAGCCAAAGACTGGGTCCACCAGCCATGCACTAAATTACTCCGTAGTAGAGTGATGGTAGACTACCCCGATCGAACCGCCGCAGTAATGCCCAATGAGCCGTCAAATCACAAAACCCCCTCCTTTCCATCAGTAAGTTGGACAGACGAAGCAACCATCATTTCACTCTTCTCTCTCAACTTCCTCTCTTGAAGAAAACTCTCACTCGCTTCGCTTCTCCCTCATCTCGTTCCTCCTTTCACTCTTCTCTCTCAGCTTCCTCTCTTGGATGGACGCTGGAGCATCGGCCGACATGATGTCTATGGCTATGGCCAAAACCGTCGATGCTCATGGTACGAAGAAGCGCAAGCACCCCGCCGAGACTACCGCAGACAAGCTCAAAGCCATCGCCTATCCAAGCCCCCCTCTCCAGGATCCCTCATTAATTAAGTCCAGGTAATGTCTCTTGTTGACGATCTTTTTCTCGATCTTGATCGTGTTTTTTCATCTAACACGCAGTACTACTACTGGTAGTAAAACTTTCTGGGTGATCTTGCATGTGATTTTAGTGTGCCAAATGACGGTTCTAAATTCCTCTTTTGACCAAAACATGCGAGAGGTTGACACTGATTTCTTAGAGATTACTTTCAACTACTCCCTCTGTCCCAAATTTCTTGTCTTAGATTTGTCTAGATACGGATGTATCTAATACTAAAGTGTGACTTGATACATCCATATCTAGACAAATCTAAGACAAGAACTTTGGGACGGAGGGAGTACTATAACATCAATGCTACCTTTTAAGAGGGTATATTTGCCTCAGTAACTTGTGTTATGGATATTGCATGTAATCCCTCTGCTCTCATGCCTTTGAAGACATGTTCTAGTGTCTTTGTTCTCTCATATCTGTGCGCATATATTTTCATATATGGAGTATAATATCGAAAATCATCTTATATTTCTGAACGGAGGTAGTAATAAAATATGGTTTCTGTTTGAATTAGAACCAGGTCCGCGGTGGAGATGAAGTTCTCAAAGTCATGCCGTGTGAACTGGAAGACCTGATGATGAGTTCTCTTCTTTGAACTATCCAATTGTTGTGTCCTTGTCGCCACGTGTCCTGAACTAGTGTTTTCTGTAGCATTGTTGTCAGCGTGTTCTCGAGGCTGTACTTGACCACAACAATTTCCTAGCTGTGCCTTCGATTCTGAAGGGTGTGGTTCTTGTAAAGCTTCCCAACAAATCTGATGCGGCCTGTCTTCATCATCATGTTTATGAGTGGAAAGACCACTCTGTTAGGTTCTCCAAGGTTGACAAGATGGTGATGGTGCATGTAGACATCTCACACGAAGTCCATGGCCTAGTCAGTTATGCGGGGTTCATCCCGTAGGTCGGTGGCAAGAAATAGTCTGCAGAGTTTAGTTAGATCAACTTTGCTTGTCTGTAGTAAGTACTATTGTTCAGTACTTGATTTGTGTTTGTGAACCCTATATCGTTTATTAGTACTGCCACTTTTAGTGTGTGGTCAGTCCTGAGAATGGTCTATGTTAATGTCTGTCCACTCAATTCATTCTGTATATTTTGAAGTATCCAGATCATATTTTTTGTGAGGACGGTTTATCAATTATGGTTACACTCCAATATCTGTATGCATTGCAGGGTTTATTGCACCCACCAGGATTTCCAGTCCCATGGATGTTCGGTCCATACGATTTGTCACGACCTTTGGACTGTCACCTTGTGGGAGTAGGCGGGCCCTGCATGCCACGCCAGAAGTTGGACGATCAAACTTCTTATTAGTAATACAACATAGTGATTTCCTGGTAAGGATTCACTCGTGTCACATCAAGTAAATCTTATTGATTTATAGTCTAAATCTTATTGATTTAATGTCATGTTTTCTTTGTTTTCCTGCAATTTTACGATGCAGGTTTTGCCAGGTGACATTCATCACAGAATAAACCGTTTGGTTTGCTCTATGATGGCTATTTTTGCAGGTTTCACTTCTTATATAATGTCGAATGTAAGGCACCGTCCATCACTTATATTCTTTGGAAAAATTGGATCAGTCTGTTGTCTGAGTACGCTGAATCCCTATGATGAACTGCAGTTTGGTTTAACAAAAACGCCACGACTAGTCCTTCTCGCGTTTAAAAGAAATGAAGAAAAAATGGATCACAGTCACGGATCCTAGTCAAGTTAGAAAGCTGATCATAGCAGACCAGACACGATCGCCGCTGTCTCGCATAGATCGAGGACCGTTAGTTGCTCTAGCACTGACAGCGGCAGCAGCTCAGTCTGATCTAGCTGAGGATTGGGCACCGACCGCGTCAGCGGATCAGTCTGATCTACCGGAGGATCGGGCATCGACACCGGCACCTGCTCTACAAGGAGCACCATCTCCGGCAGCAGCAGCGGCTTCGGCACCTGCACCAACACTTGCACTTGCATCTGCTCCGGCCCGTGCAGTTGCACCGGCAACAAACTGGGCTGCAGTTCGCACTTCATATACCAAAGTCCTTACAAAAACCGACATGTCCACCTTCTTGGTAAGCATTGGCCTCCCAAGTGCTTCGTTCTTTTTTCTTCCCATGTTGTTTCACATGATTCACTGTGTTGATCTAACTGTTTGGGTATGTCTTCTTGTTTGCAAACAGAGAAATCCTAGAGGAACGAGGGAGTCGTTCAATAATCCGGGCGACCGCGGCCAAGTTTCTCTTACCATGCGCAGCCTTGGTGTGAATGAACCTGCTCAGTATACCGTAAATACAAAGGATGGTCGCATGATGATTGATGCTAAAGGATGGTCAAGGTTCAAATCTAAATCATATATTGCGGTAGGGGATGATGTCAAAATCGAACTTTCTCGGCAAGGAGAGCTGGTCCAAATCAACTTTGACGCAACTGCCGAACTGATCTATCCTCTGAGAGATTTTGATGTAATAATCTGGCATGGTGAAACAAGTGTCTTTGTGTATAAGTAGTACGACAGTATTATTTATCACATGGTCTACCGTTGATAGAATTGCAACTCTGATTGCTGGTTAGGAACTGTCGTTCGATTTCATTCCAACAACTGCCATGCTTTATTCAATTTTGTGTATTCGCCTTGCGGCATCATCAAAAACCAGCGCCGTACCGGTCGCTTGCAATATGAAAAGCGCCGAGGTAGAACACATGGGCCCCCAACACATGCAGGGTCGACCTGCGGCCCAAAGTCCAGAACCATGAGCCTATCTGAGTATTATATTCTCAGCTGAACCCCCATAAAAAAAGCTGAACCCCCATAATGCCCGTGTGTTGCAGAGGGAGTATATTTCTCGGCAAGGTGAGCCTGTGATATAAAAGATTTGTATATTTCTTTATAGAGGGAGTATCTCTCTATCAAAATATATATTTATGTGTAACTAGTTACTCCTGTCTTTCTACTTCCTTTCACTGATATGTGGGGCAACCGGCAACGGGGTCGACGTGCCATATGCACAAATTAGAGTGCACAACTTCACGGTAGACACACCCCGGTCGTAGCGCCGCAGTAATTCCCAATGAGCCATCAAATCACAACCCCCTTTCCAGCTTTAGCAGTAAGTTGGACGGACGAAGCGACAATATTTCACTAGGCCTGAATCCCCTTCTCCCTCGTCTGCTTGTTCAGACAAAGGCCCCTCTCGGCGATTGCATAGGGTTTTCTCATGGAGAACCAGGTACGAATTCTTTATCCATCCCCAATAAATCCAAGTCCCTTGGTCGCAGGTAATCCTAGGATGGCAGCCGCCGCCGTTGATGCATTTTCTTCCTACTGAATCTAGTGTGTTTCATTTGCAGTGCCCAAAGTGCGAGTACACTACAGGTTTCTGCGCCCTCGGCGAGACGCCACACTTGTTCCTTCTCATCCTAACACAACATTTTGAAATGCGCACAGTACGTTCCTAGAGTCCTCTTTTCTATCCGGGAGGGTGGGGTTTTTTTGAACATGCTGTGTTTTCATATTATTTTTCCTACAGTGTATTATTTGCTCTGCCACACATGTACTCAAGATGCTCGGCCTTGCCATAACTGAATACACTAGTTTAATGGTCACAGTGAAGACAAGCCATGGATATAAGTTCCGAGTTGGGTTCATGAACCAAGAAGATCGCTGCTTTTTTATGGCCAAACTTGGATAAACTTTCTCAAGTGTTACAGACTGAAAGTTGGCGCACGAATGTTGATGGAAATAGCAGAACCTGGTCTCATCTTCACTGCGATCTTCCACCCCGATGTCGTTCCAATTGTTCATCCATGTTAGTTTTGTATCTGGTTCTTGCTTGTTGCCTTGATTACTTCTTAATCCACCTATTCTGTCTAATTAATCATAATTTAACTTTAGAAGCAGCAACGAATCTCTCACGAAGATGCTACTTCCAACTAATATTTTCTTATAATTGGTGGCACGTGTAGGTTTTTTCAGAGTTAAGCGATGCTTTCGTTTGTTACTCTGTAATAACTCGCTGTTACTAATGGCACTAAAGTTGATCGATCGACATCCACAAGTTCCTACACTTTATTGATCGTCTTGAGGTCCTTGTGGGGCGTTTCAATGGTGGAAGGCCACGTGGGATATGTGTGCCACTGCTGCACTCATTGAACATGTCCAACTTTGTCAAGAAACTTATGGTACGAGCTGTTTTCTGTTATATATGTTGTTCATAAACTATTGCTTATACACAGTTTTACAGTTGTGATCTTCTTGAAACAGGAACTACCGAGTTCTATTGTTGCTATACAGATGCCTGACCATGGCCGGGTCAGACTTGCGCTTGGTCACAACATGATGTTTATGTCGACCTACTCAATTCCCCTTGGAGGTGAAAAGATACTTATTCATGGGTGGTCTCAAATAATGAAGGCCCGTCCATCTTGGAGAATAGGACAGAAGATTATGTTCATGCTTTTCCATGGCTCTAAAGAGAATATCCTGTTTATTGACCACGTTGCGAGATGAAGCCGCTTTCAGAAGGTTGTGGATGCGCGGGGTGGCGCCTGGGCCTTGACTTGGGGCTTGGCGGCCTCACCCTTGGTTAACTGTAGGCAAAGAAGCACTGTTCGAGGCGTGCTTTCTACGGTTGAACCTATATAAGTATTCATACTGCTTTCTGCTTTGGTTGTTAAGTGCCCCTGCTGGTTTTAGTTAAGGTTGTTAAGTACTCCTGCTGCTTTTACAGTCTGTCATGTTTCTTCAGTCCTGTCTTCCTCCAGCCGCCAAAACCAAACCAGCGCCGGCGGGGCCGCCTGCTTCCGCCTCCCACGGCTGGCTGCGCCTCAGCGCACGCATCGCCGCCCCACCGTCTCCTAAATTGTTAACGCCGACGTCCTCCGCGCGCTTTGGTGCGCTCGCCGCGGCGCCGCCCTCTCGCGTTGTCAACATGGTCAACAAACAACAGGAATCGGCAGAAGTACGTGGAGAGGATGACAGTAGGGGCCCACCACATCAGAGTATGGAATAATAAAATGCTTACTCCTAGTGTTTTCCTGACATCTTTGACCCACGACATTGTGAGCGTATATACTCAATAGACAAGAGAACAACACAAGATCGGTGACACACAGGACGTAGCTACTCGAGCAGTATTTTTTTTGTTTGGTATTGTTGAGACAGAGCAGGGTTTGAACTGGGCTGTGGCCCGTCTAGCCCAGGCTTATATTTTATGTTCACCATGTGACCAGCCCAGCTATTTTTTCTTATTGAAAATGAGCCTAGTTTATTTTTTCTGAAGAATACCCAATCCAGGCCTACTTATTTTTCTATGCCCTGATGGGCTGCAACTCTTTCAAGACGCCTGCAAATCTTGAAAGTAATATGAAATGGGTTGTAAATATAAAAACAGATGACAAATTGGCAATTACTTTATAATTTCTGAATTTTTTCACATTTTCAGATACCTATTTCACTGGGCATTAACCTAATTTAAATATATCTTCAAAGTACTTTAAATCTGGCTCAACATTTCGGTATCAAAAATAGTTTGGACTTTGGAACCCACAGAAATATGCGAAATTGGCCCTGGCCAACCGAAAAAACGACTGCAATAAATTGCATAAGAAGTTGCCATGAGCTATATATAAATTATTAAAAAAAAGAGGGAGTGGTCTGACTTGTGGGCCTGTTTAGTTGACGCGTATGCAAGATTTTTTAGTTATTATATGCGTCAACAAACGATTCTAGCAGACGTAACCGTTGGATGTCAATCCAACGGCCGTCGTGTTTCTTCAATCTCTGGTCTTCTTGCTCCAGCCGCCAAAGCAGCGCCGGCGGGAGCGCCTACTCCCACCTCCCGTGGCCGGCTGTGCTGCCGCATAGGCCTCAACGCCCCCTACTACTCCCACTACTGGCCAGGGCATCCCTCTACTCACCCACACCCCCTGTTATTCAACGGCGATGGCAGCCTCACACCACAGCCGAACCGGTGAACCCTCGTACTCCTCTCCGCGCGGGCTTCCACTGCCGTGTCTTCCCCGGCTCCACGTCGTCCCCTTCCTAGGCCTCTTCGTCGTCCACCGCCGTGGTGCTCTCGGCGCGGCGTGGTCAATGTGGTCAACGACCGACTTCCATCGGAAGAGTAATGTACGTGGAGAGGCTGACAGCTGGGTCCACGGCAGCCGCAAGGAAGTGCCTCCTTATTACGCGGAAAATGATTATTCCTCCGCCTGACAGCAGGGACCCACCGGAGGGGCCACCAGTATTTCGTGAAAAAAAACATTTCCCCCTGACTGCTGGGACCCACAGGATGGGCCACCGTATTTCGTGAAGAAAACGTTCCCCATTGTCACGGACCCTCCGGAAGTGCCTCCTTATTACGCACAAAAAAATGAATACCCCCCTGCTAGCTGGGACCCACCTTGGTGGGAGGCTGACTTGTGGGCCTACTAAGTTGACTGGGACGGAGGCCTTTGTCAACTTTAGTCAATATATGAACGATTCTAGCTCCAGTGACCGTACGATGTCCATCCAACCGCCGTAGTGCTTCTTCAACCTCTGGTCTTCTTGCTCCAGCAGCCCAAAGCAGCGCCGATCGTGCCGCCTGCACCTGCCGCCCGTGGCCAGCTGTGATGCCATGGAGGCCTCACCGCCCCCTACTACTCCCACCGCTGGCCAGGCCATCCCTCGACGCACCCACACCCCGTGTTATTCTGCGGCGACGGCAGCCTCACACCGCAGCCGAACGAGTGAACCCTCATACTCTTCTACGCGTGGGCATCCACTGCCGCGTCTTCCCCAGCTCCGTATCGTCCCCTTCCTAGGCCTCGCCGTCGTCCACCGCCCTGGTGCTCTCAGCGCGGCGTGGTCAACGTGGTCAAGGAATGGCTTCCATCGGACGTGGACTGTACGTGGAGAGGCTGACAGCTGGGTCCACGGCCGTAGCAAGGAAGTGCCGCCTTATTACACGCAAAATAATTATTCCTCCACCTGACTGCCGGGACCCAGCAGACGGACCACCGTATTTCGCGAAAAAAACATTTCCCCCTGACTGCTAGGACCCACCAGCTACATCTTCGCACACAAGGAAGTGCGTCCGAAACAAAGATTCACCCCCCTGACTGCTGGGACCCACCAGCTACATCTTCACATGCAAGGAAGTGCGTCCGAAAAAAATGATTCACCCCCCTGACTGCTGGGACCCACCAGCTACATCTTCGCACGCAAGGAAGTGCGTCCGGGCAAAAAAAAAACGATTCTCTCGATCGCTGGGACCCAAAGAATACACCTTCGCACGCAAGGAAGTGCGTCCGGGTAAAAAAACAAAAATGATTCGTCCCCCTGACTGCTGGGACCCACCAGCTACATCTTCGCAGGCAAGGAAGCGCCTGACAGTGGGGACCCACCTGGTCCAAGCATACGTAGCATTTTCATTCTGGTCGCGAACATGTACGTACATATATAATGGTCAATGTAGAGGCGCGCACGTGTCGTAATGGAGGCGCGTTTGTGTCGTAGTAGAGGCGCGCACGTAGCATGTACACGTACGTACAACGTCCATGGTGTAAGAAAGAAAGTACGGCCACGTACGTACATACGAGCGGGGTCTCGAACTCCTACTCGCGGATACGTACGGCCAGGGCCCGTGTACATGGCTGGGTCGGAGTGGAGAAATAACGTCGTCATTGTGTTCATGGGGAGGCAACGGAATGCCTCGTGTTCATGGGGAGGCAACGGAATGCGTCGTGTTCATGGGGAGGCAACGGAATGCGTCATGTTCATCAGGAGGCAACGGAACGCATGGGAGCCAACCGGCTGGGTCGGAACGGAATGCGTGGTCGTGTTCATCGGGAGGGCTTGGACGGAACAGGCGATGGAAACGAGGCCTGGCATACCGCAAAATGGAGGAAACGGCCTTGTGTTCGAGCGGCCACGTTTGAAACGGGATCCTATTCATCGGGAGGGGTCTGGCGTACGGCAAAAGGAGGAGACGGACCTCCTACGGTCAAAACGGGGGTCCTGTTGATCGGGAGGGGTGTGGCGTACCGCAAAACGGAGGAAACGGACTTGTGTTGGAGCGCTATGGTCGAAACGGGGGTCCTGTTGATCAGGAGGTGTGGCGACAAAGCAAACGGACTCCACGGGATACTGTTGATCTCCACCGCCGACCTCCTCCAGCCTCCACGGGCTACCGTCGACCTCCTCCAGCCTCCATGTGCTCCTGTTCATCCAGCCTCCACCATGCGCTACTCCACCAGCTACTGTTCAACCACCCCTCCACGGGAACCCCTCCATCGTCTACTATTCATCCAACCCTCCACACCACGGGGTCCTATTCAACCACCCCTCCACGGGCACCCCTCCACCGTCTAATGTTCATCCAGCCCTCCACACCATGGGGTCCTGTTCATCCAGAGGGAACGCCACCCTCACTGTTCATCCAACCCCCCCCCACAACGCTCACTATTCATCCAATCGGTCGGCTTCAGTTAGCAGCATTAGCGAAGGAATCGCTCGATCGGGTTCAGTTAACAGCCATATATCGATCGCTTCCGGATTCGATGAACGCGTAGCCCTGCAGTCTGTCGCTTCGGGTTGATTAGAGCCCAACGCCTCGCTCGGGTTCGATTAGAGCCAACGCCTACGCACACACAGCGTGCGTGTCACGAGAGAAAGCAGCGTCGCTCGGCCCTCGACCTCCCACCGTAACCGGGAACTCGCCAAAATTTTCCTCCCCCTCGCTTCTACCACGGTTTTTTCTGTGATGGACGGCCCAAAGAATGTCATGCAGCTGTGTCTCCGGCCCGCCCAGGACGAAAAGCCCATTTTCTGTCATGATTTTTGTCATAGAAGTAGGAGCCCACCACATCTATGATGATACCGGGTTTTGTCACAATTATCGTCATAGAAGTGTCATATGTATGACATAATTTTTTTTCGTTCGGCCCAAAATGTCACGGATGTGTCTTTTTTTGTGGTGATGATAGCAAGGCAGGTCAGAGGATAGCTTGTCAGTTATGTTGGCAACAACATTGGTACCAAGGGCGAGGGACGAAGTGAACCATTTTCCTGCTCGTTAAGACAAGGCGGACCAATAGGCAAAGTTCTCGTCCTTCGGTGGCTACCGGAATGTCATCAACAATAGTAATAGGGTGTTACTGACAGAGTTTGTACATCGAGGTGTTTACATAAGCAGGGAATTATCATTGCTCAGATATGGTAGGTTACAAGAAAGGTTAACGAAACAATGGAAAGGATGGTGTAGACTCGAATCAGTCATCGATATTCTCGAGTGTCTTACAATTCAGAACCCGTGGATAATTAGAATCGGCGAAAAATAATAGTTGATGAAGAACTCATAATAAGTTATGTAGTTCCGTGATATTCTCGAGATACTATAGGGTAGTACTCGAAGGTAGAAGAAAGTACAGGTTGGACAAGTTAAATGATCTGCAGAAGACAAGTAATTTAATCTTGTCCAAGAAATGGGATCAAAGAAGAACAATATGGCCGGAACCACGGTTGCAAAGGACCAAACATAGATACTAGGTGAACTTATCACAAGCGGATTAATATTACAAGAAGCTTTCATGATAAGTTCCACATCGGGTCCATGGGCATGAACACAAAGTTTCATGGTCGACTCCCACTTCTCTAATGCACAACTTTCCATGCACTTATCGCTTTCGAAGAAGTTGTGGCGTTGAAATTTTACCTGACGAAAAGCCAGTAGAGTATAACCAACATAACTTTCGAGTTCACACGGATTTAAGGAAAACATAGATTCAACCCATTGGGCATCTTAGGAACATATACCGTAAATTTTAGAGATAAATAACTCAAGCTCGGAAGCAGAGCGTGGGACTAGAGCGGTGGATACAATTTACCAAACGCATTATGTATCAGGGATGGAATTCATAAGGTCATTCAATAAGAAGGACACTATCGGATAGAATCCATCAAAGGACCTGGTGGTGCACAAGGGATCTGATGAGAGCATCGGTACTTAACCAGAAGAAGAAATAATGCAAGGAGATCAGACTATAGAAACAACTGACTAATTCAAAGCTTGAATGCAAAGGGAATTATGATTTCCAAATCGGGGGATCAAAAGCAGAGGCTCTGATCAATGACAGGTAAGTTGAATAGACATAGATTGACAATCAATCAAGGTTTGATTTGTCGAACACCAGCTCATGTCCGGGGTGACGTCTGAGCTGAAGGGAAGAATTCTAATTGTGAGCATTCACAAACATATCGAATGAAATGTTCAGGATAAAGATGACAAAGGATGCTAAAGAACATTGCTAGACATATGGAAGTAACCATAATGTAAGCAGGTAAGGAGGAACAAGAGTAATAGGCTACTGAGGAGTTTCGGAAGATCGAATACCATTCCAAAGAATTTTGTGAAACACATGAACAACTGTGGATGAACGGATACTCGGCAAGAGCGAGTAATTATCCGTAGGGGTATTCATGTGGCAAAGAACTGCAAGGCAGTAGGCTCAACGGATTCCCAGGACAACAGAGAGTAATTCAGGGCATCTTATAATAACAAGGGCAACTCGGGATGAAGGTATGAACGGCAATGTAGGTAGTTACTCATAAGGATTTATCGGTGGTAGGGATCGCAACGGCGAAGGGTACAAGGGTCTCGGGAAAACATCTGAGAGTATCTTCAGAATCTTCTGGTGCACCAAGCAATCATCTGGAGTGAGGGGCTCTCCGGGAGAAAGTATTTACGTGAACCTAGAATTAGAGTTAGCAAAATCATTTAACACGAATAGAAGAGAGATCGGAATCCCAGCGTATAGACGAGGAGTAAAAGATCCTAATACCACCCAATGGCAACGTGGGCCCGTAAGCCACAAAACCATGTTAGTAAAAAAAATTTTCAAATACTAGACTCAACTTCGACCAAGGAGTTGGAAAGGGGGTTCCTACAGGCAGTCGGCTCTGATACCAACTTGTGACGCCCCCGATTCGACCGTACACTAATCATACACGCAAATGTGTACGATCAAGACCAGGGACTCACAGGAAGATATCACATCATAACTCTAGTCACAAATTAAAAAATACAAGCTTTATATTACAAGCCAGGGGCCTCGAGGGCTCGAATACAAGCTCGATACACACGAGTCAGCGGAAGCAACAATATCTGAGTACAGACATAAGTTAAACAAGGATGTCTTAAGAAGGCTAGCACAAAAGCAACAATGATCGAAGAGGCAAGGCCTCCTACCTGGGACCTCCTAACTACTCCTGGTCTTCGGCGGCCTCCATGTAGTAGCACCCGTCGGTGGTGGCATCTGGCTCCAGGGATCCACCATCTGGTTGCAACAACCGGAAAGAAGAAAGAAGGAGGGAAAGGGGGAGAAAAGCAACCGTGAGTACTCATCCATAGTACTCGCAAGCATCAGATCTAAACTAAGTATGCATTGGTATAAAATGGAAGGGTTGTATCTGTGGACTGAACTTCAGAATGCCAGAATAGGGGGGAGGCCTAGCCTATCAAAGACTAGCATCTTCAAGCAGCTCCAAGCATGTTGCAGCATGTAGAAGAGTAAAGAATAGCAGTTTATATTTAACAAACATGTTGTAGCATTAATGCCCAGAGATCCTGCCTCGACTCCCTGTGAGAAAGCAATCCCAGAGCCACATATCTCAAGTATCCATTTCTAGTTGTAATAGATCAGGATATAAGTCTGAACGTCCATTACCGAGGAAATGGTATTTGAATAGATAACTTGCCTGCAGGGGTGCATGATGTTTTCCAACACGCTTGATTACTCTGGCCGGACACACTTTCCCGAGTCATGCCCGGCCTCGGAAGATCAACACGTCGTAGCCCTACTTAGGCTCAGCAGAGAGGTCCCCACCAGTCTACATCCTAAGCACTCCGGGGTCTGGGCCCATCGCCCATTGCACTACGGGTTGTTGCGTGCAGGGCGGACCTAGGCACCACCTCTAGGGTGCCGGCCCAGCCGTGCCGCAATGCTGAACTGGACGTCTGACAAAGCTTCGGCTGATACTGCAATGTTGAGGCCTATAACTATTCTCGCGTGGTGGTTAGTGCATAAAGGCCAAAGGCCAACTCAGAACAAATACCCAAACCATAATGCTTGCGGAGACGAGCAAAGACTCACGATAATGTGACCCCGTCGCCCCATCTCGAGGAAATACGGCAAGGGCTAGCCCAACCCACTCGGGGGCGGCCTGCCTACTCGGTCATGCCTCGTAACCATCTTGCGGGTGCTCTCTGGGCCCGCCCGACATTCCCAAAGGTCTCAAGCAATGTCAAGGTAACCGTGTGTCGAAACATCAAGGGGAAAACCCAAGGAATCACCCTTGGTGGATTCCACTCGATGTAATCATCAAGGTGAACGTAAGAGGAACAACCCTCGAGGTTCACACTTGAGGGGTTGCACGACAGAGTCATATCGGAAGTGGTTAAAGAGGAATCACCCTCGATGACCATGACCGAATAGCTACACTACAGGGATCTCATCAGGAGTGATGTATGAGGTACCACCCTTGGCACTCGATGGTAATTCCGCAGAGTCGAGCAACAAAAGGGGCGTGAGGTGATGTGAGGTGTCGGGCTCTGGTCGTCGATCAAGTTGATCGAGTGTCGATGATGAAGCAGGGGCAACAAGGACAAGGTGGGGTCACTGATGGATCACTAACCAACCTATACTAAGCAGTTTAGGATAAGCAGGTAAGGTACAAAGCAGGTTACAAAAGCAGGCTATGCATCAGAATGGGAGCAATCAATAACAGTAGCAAAATCTAATGCAAGCATGAGAAAATGGAATGGGCGATATCGGGATGATCAAAGGGGGGAGGCTTGCCTGGAAGCTCCGCTGAAAGGGATGAAGGGTCGTCGTCGACGTAGTCGATCACATCGGCATCAGCAGCAGTCTCGGGGTCTACTAGAGAGACGAGGGGGAAGAAACAGTAAACACAGAGCAAATAGATTCATGACAGGCAATAAGCAGCGCTTGGGGTGCTCTAACGCAATGCTACACGATACGGGCGAAGGGGAATAACATTCGGGAATGTTTCCCCAGTTTTAGGCATTTTCGGACAGAAGAACTGGAGGGGGAAGGTTGCATGTTCGCTATGCTAGGGTTACGTGGCAGACGAACATACCATGTAATCAGATTCGTCTCGTCATTCTGAGCAACTTTCATGTATAAAACATTTTCATCCGAGTTATAGATTATTTTATAGGATTTTTCAAAGTTTTAGCAGTATTCGGAAATTTCGGATTTATTTTAATTCGAGTTGACCAAGTCAACTTTTTTTGTCAAACAGGGAGGGTGTGGCCCACATGTCATATGCAGCAACTAAAATATTCTAGTTAATTAGATTAATTAGTCTAGGGTCCACTTGTCATAGGCTAGTAGTTAAACTAACTAGTAATTAGTCCCTATGTTAAATTGCACGGCCGGCCGGTGGTGCCTGTGCATACACACGCACACCACACGTGCTTGGACATGGCCACGGCCATGGCCACGGCCATGGCCATTAGCAGCAATTAGCAGCGACAGTAGGAGAATCATCAGTGGCAAGCAGCAGCATCTAGGAGCAGCAGTAGTTAGCAGACAGGAGTAGCGCTTAGGAGCAGCAGCAACGACTAACTAGCAGGAGCAGCAGCAAAACAACAGCGGCGTCAGCTAGCAGATGAATAACAGCAAGTTTGTAGGAGCACCAGAGTAGCAGATGCGACAACAACGATAGCAGAGCAACGGGCGTGCGCGGGGGCAGGAGGCTGCGGGACGCGGCTAGGGCGCGGCCGGGTACAGTACAATGGTTTTACTAAACAGATTTCCATAAGGTCTAGCACTGGAAGATTTCTATAAGAATTAAAAATACAAATTTAAAGGTAACAAGTTTCAGCATTGGTATACTAGTTGTGCAAGAGCATTAAACCAAATACAAAAGTCTCAAGGTAACTAGCATTATTAACTAATGACAGTATAAAAAAATTGCAAACCATGTACCTTCAAGATAAATATCATTTCGAACTCGAGGGGACCTAAAAATTGCTATCCCAATCTTGATAATTGATCAAACATTAAAACTTGATCGAAAGAATCAAGAGAATAGCTGGAGGAGGAGGTGCCCACTCTTGACCTTTCCTCTTGTCTTCATAACTTTTTTTGCATTTTAACCAAAATAAAATGACATCGGCGCCTTGGGATTTTGGTGACACTGTACAAAAAAATTGACTTAGCTCATGAAAGTGAGGTATGTAATCTATAAGCATTAACAGTGCAAAAATCTGAAGGTAGTAACAAGTTTCATCGTTGGTATATTGGCTATGCAACAACATTAGAATGCCTTAGCTGAAAAATCTTTAATACATCCACAATCAATAGCTAACCCTAAAATAATCCAGTGACATTAAATGGCATTGCTTAAATATATCGGTGGCATTAGACTGAGTGCGGCATTAGTTAAATGTGGCAACACTTTAGTAGTAGCATTGCTTGACTTGACCGCTGGCGTTATATAACAGCAAAAAAGTGGCAATAAGAGCATGGGAGGCCCATTCGGATAGTGGGGGCACCAATACGATGTACCTCTACGGACGCATAGAGTGGTGAGGGAGGTATGGTTGCCCAGAGCAACAAATATCCAGGCAGCATATGTGGATTATGTCCCATTTTTGTTCTCTTTAGCCACCTTTTTCCTATGTGAGGACAACAAACCGATCGACCTGGTCAGTCTCTATTGCGTTGTCATGCCTTTCTTACCTTTTTCACCCTTTTTCAACCAAGAGACGCGAGACTCGTTCCTTAGCTACTGATTTTCCCCTTTTCAACCTAGATGTGGGTTCCATTCCTAGTCTCTTGGACAGTACAGTCTCCCTTCCTTTCCTTATTCGACCCAGACAGGGATTAGTCTGCATGAAGTAGGGTTTCCTTTAATAGTGCAAATTAAGGTTTTTAAATGCGCATGACTAGCGAGCGAGGAGGATAGCAAATTGGGAAGATGGTGGAGTGGAAAAAGATCCACATGCAGCGACGTGGCAGATGGGGCAATAGAACAAGGGTATGGTTCGAAAAGAGGTAGCATACTTGAGGGTTGGCGAGAAGTGGCTTCGCTCGTGGTCGTCGTCCTCTGGACACACTACGGTAGTGAGCTTAGGGCTGGAGGCCATCCCGCGCGGGCGCTAGGTCTTAGAGGACGTCCTTGTCGTCAGTGCGTGACCTCGCTCGCCGACGACGAGTGCGTCAACGCTGCACATCCTTTTCTTCCCCGGCGGATCTGTGACCACCCATGAGGAGGGAGAGAGAGGCCATCTTTTTTAGATCAGGAGAGAGAGTGATAGTGTGAGAAGCAAGTGGGCAGCCCTTAGCAAGAAAGCGCTAAAGCTCCAGCCTATATATCTTTTTTATACTACTAGTACTAGAGGTGGAGTAGGGTGGCATGGGCCAGAACAAGCATTCATGTACAGGAGTACAACACACGCCACCTGCACGACTTCCAACTGACACCATATTTCTTGGAGTCTCTGCTACAACTATCTCTTCAACCTCCTCGTTTCTCGGACTGCGCTTCGATGCCTTAAAGGCACCTACCTTTGGGTCTATGACAGGTGGGCCAGCCACCTATTAGGCCCACCTGTCATAGGACCAAAGGCAGGTGCCTTAAGGCATCGAGCGGCGTCCTTGTTTCTCAAACTCAGCCATCGCCGGACGGGCAAGGTCGGGGTTTGCCGATAGTCGGTTTCCTCAACTGCGGTCCCACTTGTAAGGCCAAATCCAACGCACGACCCCAAACGGACCTCCGTTTTGCCCTAATTCTGTCCGTTTGGGTAGGGCCAGGGCTCCTCTTCATGTACCGTGGCAACCGTCCACCGACTCTTCGCGTTTCCCTCTCGATTTGGAACTGTTGTCGCACGCTCTTCCTCCCTCCATTTGCCTTCACCCTTCCTTCTGCCATTGTTCGATTGTCATCTCCATGGAGGGAATAGGCCGGAAACGACCCCGTTATTCTGGACCCGGTCTGAATGATGATGCGGTGGAGGAACTCATTGATCGGTGCGACGTCATCACCTCGGCTAGCATGGCAGGTTCGTTCAAGACCATTCTCGACTCAACTAATAACGACATTACAAGGAACCCAAGGGTCCAGGAGTGGTTTGATCTCCCCTATCTTCTTCGTCGTGACCCTGCTGACTGGCGTGCGGACGACGGAGGCCTCGCCTTGTGCAAGTTGATGCCGCTTGATAATGATACGTGTGATGTTAAGATGCCATCGCTTGAGCGTAAGTCTTGGGCAGGCGCAAATGGAGATTGGGTTGTTTATATTGCGTACAACTGTGTGTGGGAACTTGTGAATGTGTACACTTGTCACTGGGTTCCACTTCCAAAAATCTCAGACGACTACCCAGAGGTTGAGTACACCGGTATTCTATGTGAGTTCAAATACTATCATGGCGACTGTCGTCTATGGAAGATAGCAATTTGTCGAGTTTCAAACTGCTCTTGGGATTGCATTTACATGAACTATGAAGTTGTTGCTATCTTCGACAAGCTTGTTTCCGTCCTTACTTCCGTGCCTCGATGGATATTGCTCAAAAATCAATTTCTGTACACGGATGAGTACTGTGATGCAATTCAATACGAGGGTCTTGTGTTTGCTGCCACCACTCGTGGCACTGTTTTTGCATGAAATCCTGATGCTTTTGATACGTTTGTCTTCCATCATAATTATAATTGTTTCATCCACATGCATGCAGGCTAGCTAGTTTCCCTTTACTAATTAACATTCTTGTGTTTCCAAGGTCCTGTGAACATTCCACCACCTATACTTGAAAAATTTTATAACCAAGGGGGAGATGACTATGCTGATAATCACGAGCATGAGGATGAGCAGGACCCATATAGTCAGTGGCGCCTGGCAACTTATTGAGATGGATCACCTCTTTTTGTACGTATACAGGGCACTGCTGATGTTACTAAGGAGGCAGGTGTTGTCTCGCATGGTCACACTCTCTGGACCAATTCCAACATCCGTTGCAGGGTTTCAGGATGGATACTACTGTGCTAGCGCCAACACCTTCTGCCTGGTTTAGTATTGATACTCTTGGAGGAAACTCACTCTTCCTTGGACAAAACTATCCAATGATGGTGAAAGGCGATCCAACTGTTGTTGACACAACATTACTACCATTTATGAGAAGCAACTGTATCTATACCTCGGACATTGCTATGCTTCCCTACCATCCCAATATGGGTCCTGACATAGGCCGCTTCAGCCTGGATGATCAGTCTCGCGTTGGTCTCGAGATTTACATTAGCTGGCCCTTCCAAGAGAATCACTTCTTGTTCAAAGTAAGCGTTTCCAACGCCGACGAGTGGTTGAGCTGAAGTTCATTTCATTGCTTGTTATTTGTTGTGTGAGGAAAACTTTAGTATTTATAATGTATCCTCGTTGTCGTTGTGGGTTGATGACCTGTTGTATGTAATAAAATGATATGCCTGTGATAAAATTACTAAATTTATGAATGGCTTTCGAGCCGCTTCTCTGAGTGGGTGATGCGACGAGGCAAAAATATATTTTTCAAATACATATTTGTACGTGCATTGCAACAGGTTATCAGATGAGTCCAATCAACAATAGTACTACTACTATTTGTACTAGCTTCACATGCTTCGCGCATCGGGCGAGTGTTTTTACTATAGCTGCGAATCCCATCATCCTAGGTCCTCGGATGCATCCAGTAGAAAATGCATTCTGATGTTTGGGTTCAAACTTTCAAAACTGCTGCACTATCTCTACGTCTACGTATACGTAATACAACAAGTTTTAAACTTGAGACCAGCCACCCACCCTCACAAAGAACACTTTTTAACCTAGCACATACTCCAGGAAATTTGGCCACTGTGTGAGGTGGGCCATATGTTAATGTGTTCGTTGTACGTAGCAGCACCTCAAATCCTTGATATATAGTAGGGTGGCATGGGCCAGATCAAGCATTCACGTCCAGGAGTACGACACACACCACCAGCACGACTTCCATCTTACATCATATTTCTTGGAGTTCGTACTACAACTATCTCTTCAACCTCCTCGTTTCTTGGAATGCGCTTCGGTGCCTTAAAGGCACCTACCTTTGGGTCTGTGACAGGTGTGTGCCAGCCACCTGTTAGGTCCACCTGTCATAGCCCAAAGGCAGGTGCCTTAAGGCAACGAAGCAGCATCCTCGTTTCTCTAACTCAGCCATCGTGTGGCGGGCGAGGTGGGGGTTTGCCGATAGTCGGTTTCCTCAATTGTGTTCCCACTTGTAAGGCCAACTCCAACGCACGACCCCAAACGGACCTCCGTTTTGCCTGGATTCTGTCCATTTGGGTAGGACCGGGGCGCCTCTTCGTGTATCGTGGCAACCGTCCACCGACTCTTCGCCTTTCCCTCTCGATTTGGAACTGTTGTCGCACACTCTTCTTCCCTCCTCCATTGCCTTCACCCTTCCTTCTGCCATTGTTCGATCATCTTCTTCATCGAGGCAACAGGCCGGAAACGACCCCGTTATTCTTGCCTCGATATGAATGATGACGTGGTGGAGGAACTCATTGATCGGTGTGATGTCATCACCTCGGCTAGCATGGCAGGTTCCTTCAAGACAATTCTCGACTCAACTAATAACATCATTACAAAGAACCCAAGGGTCCAGTAGCGGTTTGATCTCCCATATCTTCTTCACCGTGACCCTGCTGACTGGCGCGCGGACGACGGAGGCCTCGCCTTGTGCAAGTTGGTGCCACTTGATAATGATACGTGTGATGTTAAGATGCCATCGCTTGAGGGTAAGGCTTGGGCAAAGTAAATGGAGATTGGGTTGTTTATATTGGGTACAACTGCTAGTGGGAAGTTGTGAATGTGTACACTCGTCACCGGGTTCCACTTCCAAAAATCTCAAACTGCCGAGAGGTTGAGCACACCGGTCTTCTACATACGTTCAACCATGATCATGGTGGCTGTCGTCTACGGAAGATAGCAATTTGTCAAGTTCCCGACCGCTCTTGGGATTTAATGGACTATGGAGTTGTTGCTATCTTGGACAAGCTTGTTGCCTTCCTTCATAGTTCGATTGTATGGATATTGCTCAAAAATCCGTTTTTATACACGGATGTGTACTGTGATGCAATTCAATACGAGGGTCTTGTGTTTGCTGCCACCACTCGTGGCACTTTTTTTGGATGGAATCCTTATGCTTTCGGTATGTTTGTCTTCCACCGTAATTATAATTGTTTCATCCACATGCATGCAGGTTAGCTAGTTTCCCTTTACCAATTAACCTTCTTCTGTTTCCAAGGTGCTGTGAACATTCGACCACCTGTACTTGAAAATTTTTATAACCAAGGGGGAGATGACGATGATGATGATCACGAGCATGAGGACCCATATAGTCAGTGGCGCCTGGCAACATATTCCGATGGATCACTTTCTTCTTGTCTGTATACAGGGCACCACTCATTTTACTAAGGAAGCAGGTGTTGTCTCCCATGGTCGCACTCTATGGATCTATTCCAACATCCGTTGCAGGGTATTCGGGATGGATACTATTGTGCTAGCGCCAACACCTTCTCCCTGGTTTAGTATTGATACTCTTGGAGGAAACTCGCTCTTCCTTGGACAAAACTATCCAATCATGGTGAAAGGCGATCCAGCTGTTGTTGACACAACGTTACTACCATTTATGAGAAGCAACTGTATCTATACCTCGGACATTGCTATGCTTCCCTACCGTGGCTATCACAATATGGGTCATGAAATAGGCCGCTTCAGCCTGGATGATCAGACATGTGTCGGTCTCAAGATTAATAGTACTGGCCCTTTTGAGACAAACTATTCTGGTTCAAAGCAAGCGTTTCCAACGCCGAGGAGTGGTTGAGCTGAAGTTCATTTCATTGCTTGTTATTTGTTGTGTGATTAAAACTTTAGTATTTACTAGAATGCTTTGTTGGAACTAATCTATAATCAACATGTATCCTCGTTGTCGTTGTGTGCTGATGACTTGTTGTATGTAATGAATGGTACATTTGCATATCCATGTCATAAACTCAATTTATAAATGGTTTTCGACTCACTTCTTGGAGCGTTAGTGCTGTAGTAGTAAAGCCAGCATCCATAGTTTTATGAAGTTGCCACATCACATAGAGCCAACCAATAGTTAGTTCTAGTTAGATCAACTAGAGCTAGGTGTCGCAAGGAGGCCGAGAAATATGGTGATAGCGTGACTGCGTGAGGTGGGCTTGTATGTAGTATGACGTAGGCACAAGTCTTGCCGTGTTTCCTACTCCTCCGGTCTAAATGTGGAGAAGATTTGGTCGAGTTCTTCCTCCTTTTGTCGACACGTGAGACATCCAACATCCAGGTCGTGTCATGCAAGAAAATGGAGTGGTAGTTGAAGCCACATGATGTGCATCTTGGGTTAAACTGTAAATAGAATCTTACTACTCTTGAGTAACTCCAAAAGCGGCCACCGAAGATCTTTAATGGATTTGTTTTTCATCACCAGCATGTCGAGGTGAAAGATGTGCAGGTTCAATGGGTCCTCTTGTGTTTTCACTGACATGTGGGACCGCATGTGAGGAAACAGAAGATGGTATCCGTGCGTCTGCTGGCTGGCTGAGAAGAGAGATAGAGGAGGGCTGAGCATGGACTCCAGGAAATTTGTTCTACGTAACCAGCACCTCGATATAGGCTCGATATAGTGGGGTGGCATGGGCCATAACTAGCATTCACGTCTAGCAGTACGGCACACGCCACCCACACGAGTCCCATCCGACACCAATTTTCTTGGAGTCCGTGCTATAACCATCTCTTCTCCCTCCTGTTTTCTCAGCCATCGTGCAGTGGGCGGGGTTGGGGTTTGCCAATAGTCAGTTTGCTCAACTGCGGTCCCACTTGTAAGTGAAAATGCAACACAACACACATTCCCCCTTGATCGGCGTGCCAGACTAACCGTGTGGGGTGCGACGCGAACACGGCAGGCTTTTCCTTTTAACTTGTAACTTGTAAAATTTGGTTCAGCTCCATGGCGCGACCGATAGATAGAAATAATGATTTTCCCTAGAGTAATGAGAAGTTTGGTTCTGGCGCGGTTCATGCATGGAGTACGTACGAAAATTATGAAGTTGATGCGAAAGGTAAGGTAATTACTAGCAGTACCATATACTACTACATGGATTTGACGGGAAGATAAAGATACATACGGATCCATCAACGGCATCATCACGCCCTAGTACGCCGGGTCACCAACCGACGTGTGAGGAGTAGCGGCGTTGGCAGCGAGCTCAACGTGCTTCTGAACAATGCCGTCCAAGGTTGCCCTGCGGGTCAAGAAGGCCAGCGACTTATCGTCGTCCTCTAGCACGTACTAGTCCTTGTGGACGATTTGCGCGTAGACGTGGGTGATTATGGCAATGGTGTCTTGTTGCGCCAGGCGCTGCGCGGGGAGCGCGACCTCGAGGTGGACATTCTCTGGTGCGACGGCGGGTAGTCGCAGGGCCACCAGTGCATCGAAGAGGTTGTCACCATAGAGGCCGCTGAGGGTGGCGGGCATCATAGAGTCTGGGCGCGTGGGCTGGAGGAAGCCGACGAGGACCTTGTCGAACAAGGAGACGAAGCTGTCGTCCAAGCGGCCTCTCGCCCTAGCGGCCTCAAGCACGACCTGGAGACGTTCCTCGGTGCCGGGCCACAGGCCGGCGTTGTTGATCATCTGGCACAGCCGGCTGATGCTCGCGCTCATCGCCTCCATGGGTGTAGATTCCAGTCAACTGATCTTGCGATTGGAGTAATCACTCTTGCCCTTGGTTAGGGTGCGTAGGTGCGTAGGAATTCTTAGATTGGACTGGCGGGGAGCCTTTATATGAGAAGTGCAGACTGCGTTGCATTCACGTGTGTGTTGGCCATCTACTCCTCGGCCCTCTACTGCACCTGCCTTTGGCTGTATGACAGGTGGGCTAGCCACCTATTGGGCCCACGTGTCGTTCACCCAAACACAGGTGCAATAAGTCAATGAAGTTGCGTCCCCCTCCGTCCCAAAACACTTAGGCACAGTACATTAACTCCGTCCTCGTTTCTTATTTCGTGACATATCAACCAATGAGAGATGTGGGTCGTGCATGCTTTCAATGACTTGAGACTACCAAACATGACATGCAGTGGTTAGTTCATTGCATGTAATCCTATTAATTAGCAAAAAGACATTAAGTTCTCTCGCTTTCCCCTACGTCTTTGTCACGGTGCACAACCTAAGAGCATGGTTAATAGTATAGCCAGCTGCTGGCTATATGATGTTGCCATGTTATATAGAGCCATCACTTGTAACCACTCATACAATAAGGTTAGCTATAAGGCTGGTTATAAGAGTACTACTTTTTCTCATCTTCTCTCTCTCTCTTTTTCTTCATATTTATTATATATCAGCCTACGAATCCAAATATAGCTAGTCTCTTGCATGAGAGCCCACTCCTCTTTTTCACTTGCTCTAAGATGACTTAAACACCTAAACGGAGGGAGTAGTCTCAAGTCATTGGATGCATACGCACCCCACGTCTCGTATTGGGTGATTTCTTTTTTCGTGGAAAAAAACAGGGAACGAGGTGGGTAGTTAATGCACCACACTTAAAAGTTTTGGGATTACTATTTGGTTTTCTTAACGTGACTAATGCACCAGTATGGAGGGAGTACAATAGTAGTCTTTGATTGCAATTTTTTGTTGGTAGCTTACAAAGCTGAGCGCTCGGTCAGTACAATAGTAGTCTGATTGATGAGACTTCAGATTTGAGCCATCTACCGGAAGGAATAAACCAATACACCATATATTTATTTACAGAGGGAGTAGTACATTTTTTTACATGCATTACTAGATATTGCTAGTCAAATTCTAAATCTAGATGGACGTGGTAGTACTACTAAATCCAGACGATGGTGCTAGTACTAGTAGTAGTACTAGCAATGTAGTAGCACTGTACTACCCGTTGATCAAATTATTACGTGCTGCTCCTCACAGTGAAGTGACAAGACCCTGCGCCGGAGATGACACCTGAGTATAGGCGCTGTGTTCGGCATACCATAGTCAGCCTCACCGTCTGCATGCACTATCATCATGGTTGTAAACCTAGCCTGCTTACAACTAGCCGTGTTCGACATAATTTCCCGTGCGTAGATGCCCATGCATTGCATGAAACACCAATATTGGGGTGGACGGTGGCGGCAGCGACCATCACGCCAGATTTTTCCATGGCCTTCTAGATGTGGTGGGGAGGAGATAAGGCTTATTGTGGGAGACAATGAGTTGTTTGTAAATAGGGAACTAGTTCGGGCATCTTTTTGCAAAACTGGAGAAGTTTGGTTTGTATGCATCAGATCTAGAACCGATGGCTATTGGTGAAAGATGGCAGGCACAACATCATCACCAACTCAGGACCTCTTTGATTCACAGGATTTTGTAAACGCAGGAATAGGACACGACAATATTATAAGTTTCAAACTGGTATTACAAATTTTAGAAATAATGCTGCACCTACGAAGAGGGAATCTAGGAAGTTTACGTAAGAACATTCGTTACTTTAGGTGGATGCAGCATTAACGTACAAACTAAAATCCACCGCCCTGACAAGTCACTAATGGGCAAATAAATTTTCGAGTCTCTAGCCACTTGATGTTTCAAAAACAAATTCAGCTTCTGTGGAGACTTTGTCATTTAGGCTTAGACACTTGCGGTGATCAGCACGCCATTCATTGTTGCGCCAGAGAACGCCAAACCTCATTACCTTGAGCACACTTGCCTCTAGAAGAAAGAACCTGGCCAATTTAATCTCAGAAGTGCTGCCTCGGTAGTTGATCAAATCAATTTTTGTAAGATGGAGATCAAGGCATTCGATGAGATTATTATAGTGCAACACATTTTTCACTTTCGGGTCTTTTTTATCTGCAAAAAGAAGAGAACCTATTAGAGCACCTGGCTGTATAAGATTGCCGTGTCATCAAGAGGTACCAATATCATTCGCTCATACGATCGGGTTGGCTGGCTAGTGATATTTTTTCACTCTCTCTCGCTCTCTCTCTCTCACTCTCTCTCTCTCTCTCTCTCTCTCTCTCTCTCTCTCTCTCTTTCTTTCTCTTTCCTCTCATTTACCTAGGAGCATGTGAAGTGCTTGGGCATTTGTTGCCTTCCACTATGTGGCCGATGCCATATTTCTCAAAAGTATGCCATATAATACGCATCGATGTCAAATCAAAAGAACCACTCGTCGAACTTGGCTTGGACCTTGTAGTTGGTACTGAACATGCAGATGTCAAGGCGTTTGGCTGGCCCAGGGTGCGATGAAAGGATCTTGGAGACTGCGGCCATGCGTTTGCAATCCCCGTCACAGAGGCAGCTGTCTACGGTGAGGTTGAGGGGGACGCTGTCGGATTTCGGGTTCCGGCAGACCCTTGAGGTTCGAGCACTGGGGTGCGCGCGGAGATCTCGCCCTCTACCTACCTGCACCCCGCCGCCTCGCTAGGATCTAAACTACGAAAGGAACAACACAAGAGACACAGGGTTTATACTAGTTCGGGCCACCATTGTGGTGTAATACCCTACTCTAGTTTGTGGTGTGGTGGATTGCCTCTTGGGCTGATGGTGATGAATAATACAAGGAAGAACAGCCTCACGAGGGTCAGTTCTTGGGTGAGGCGATGAACTGCTAGGAGGAGTTCAGTCGCCCTTCTCTCTCTCTGGATTCCAGATGCCTCTGTCTTGATTCTAGCTCCTGGGTTCTAGATGTCTCTACCCTGTGGGTGGCTAGTCTTATTTATAGGCAAAGGCCCTGGGCCTCTCCCCAAATATTGAGCGGGAAGGGCGCCAACAATTGGCCATTTTGAAGGGGAACATCTGGTACACTTATCCTGACTAAAGTTGGTCCTCGCGTGTCAAAGGCTCTGGTGGTGACGCCTTCTTGGGCTCCACAATGGCTTCCTTCCTGCCGTTGGGCTGGTCTTGGTCTTGTTGCACCGAAATGGATGCCTTTGCTTGATGCTCTCGCCTACGCTTGCTCCCTTTGTACCAAAAAGGAAAGGAGGACATGGCTTGCGTCATGGGCACCTCGTGAGGTACCCCGCCTTGATCTCTCCGCCTCCTCGCGAGCGAGCCTGACGAGGCCGTGCCTGAGGAAGCTCCTTGTCATCCGCCCATGAGGCTTGGCCCACGTCGAGGGTCTTGAGCTTGTGTTGATGAATATGGGCCGTGGTGGCCCCCTTTGAGCCACGCCATGAGCCGCAGGCAGTGCAAGTCTGGGGACCCCTGCCCTGCAACGCCGACAGTAGCCCCCGGGCCCAAGGCGCGCCCGGACTTGGCCGAGAGAGAGGCGAAAGGGCAAGTGCGATGCGCCGCGGGCCCTAACAGCCTGCGGCCTTGGGCGGCGCGTGGCGGTTGATTGGACGTGGGTGCCTCAGCAACCGCGCGAGTTGATAAAGGAGCGGCATCTGTCTAGGCTTTGCTTCTTTTGCTTTCTCCGGTTGCTGCTCAGATCCCCTTTCATGCGCCTCTCCTTCCTGCCTCCGAAATCTTCAGATCTACTCCGACCGCGTGCCCTAGCAGACATGGCGCCTTGCCAGGCCCCGGCTGGAGCTGGGTACTTGCCCGCCTTGGACTTGCCGAACGTGTCGGAGGCGAGCCTTGCCCGGGTGCGCCAGATGGCGGAGGTGCAGGGCATCGACGGGGCGAAGGTGTTCAAGGCCGGCTCTACCCTCCCTGCGGGCCAAGGGAGCACCTTCTATCCGCTCTTTGTAAGCACCATTGTTGCCGGTCAGGTGCCTCCCTTCTCTGAGTTCTTCTTCTCTATCCTCCGCCATTACAAGCTACAAGCTCTGCATCTCCACCCCAACTCTGTCCTTCTTCTGGCAATCTTCGCCTACTACTGCGAGGCTCACGTAGGGGTGCAGCCCTCAGTGGCCTTGCTACGCCACTACTTCTCCCACCGGACCTCTCGTGGTCCCATCTCTGCGTGTGCGAGCTTTGTCGCGTACGGTAGCTCCATAGCCATTTCGAACCCCGGGAAGAGGATTGAGGGCTTCAGGAGTAAGTGGGTCTTGGTAGACGCTGGGCACATCCACCCTCGGCTGATCCTGCCCACGGAGCACCCCAAGAACTCCGACGATTGGTCTCGAGTGGAGCTCGTGGACCCCCGCGCGAAGATGGTGTTGGAGAGGATGGACGCGGATCTGAGGCCGGCCAACATGGCGGCGGCGAAGCTGACTTGCGCATCGCTGCTGAGGGAATTCCTGGAGCACCAGATGGCTCCGCTTCGTCAGTACTCACTTCTGATGTGGAGGCCTCACCCGAGCCCTGCGGTCCTGGCCGACGAAGACCTGGGTGCGGTCCTCCAATCTCTGCTCGGGGGCGACGTGGCGAGGTTGGAGGGCGCTCCTACGCCCCTGTTCCCCCGCGACGACTGGGAGCAGGTAGTGGAGTCCATGCCCGTCTTCAACGGGGACGGGCTCGTGCCCGCGGAGGCTCCCGAGGACCCGGTGGATGTGTCCTCCGACGACTCCAGCGAAGAGAAGGGAGAAGGGGAGCGGGAAGGAGGGCTCAACTCCGAGGCGACCGACGGAGAGTCGAGGGCTCCCCTCCCTCGGCGCAAGTCCAGCGTTCTCCGCCTCTCACCGAGCGACGACGATGAAGATGACGACGAGCATGGCGGCGGGAGCTTGCCCCCGATCCCGAAGAAGGACAAGACCAGGCTGATCCCCCGCGGGTCTGCTCTGGCCCCGGAGTGATCCACAGGAGCGCCTTCTCTTCCTGAGCTCCTTGAGGCTGATCCTTGCAGCCGGCTCTCGGGCTTCAAGTATGGCCGAAGGTTGCTCAAGCTCGCGAGCAATGACCTGTAAGTGCTTGATTCCTGTCTTGTTTCTTGTTTTGCTGCTAAGGCTTGACGTCTGCATTTCTTGGCTAGGCTGGCGCCCGCGGCGAAGAAGCCGAAGGGATCTCCTGAGGTTCCATCCGGGGCAGCGCCTCTGCCCGCTAAAGAAGGTGACCGCAAGGCGCAGGCTTCTCCTGCCCGGTCATCCTCGCGAGGCCTGGCTGAGCCGGCTGGGGCGAGCTCAGCCCCCATGGCCCAAGCACTCCCGAGGTGCCCTTGCCTGATGCCGCATCCACAGCCGTTGGGGCGCAGCAGGCTCCGCCTCAGGATACTGTGGTCACCCTGCCGCCTTCTCCTCCTACTCCACCGACTGTCGTTTCTTCGACTCCTCCCACCGTTCTGGATCGTGCTGCTGCCGAGCTGGACCGGTTGCGGCAGGATCTTCTGGGCGCCGACCCTTGTTTAGTGGTCGAGCGCTTTGTCGGTGTACTAGAGTAGGGGTACCCTAGTATCCCGAACTTGTGCACGGGCAATTGCAGCCCTCCGTGGTAGGGCTTACCGGTTGACCGCCAAGATCCTCCGTGGTTCCTTTGGAGCCATTCAAGAACAAAGTATTCAAGCCAAGGAGACGAGGCCCCGGCAAGAGGGGCTTGCCGGGAAGGCCACCCAAGGCAATTAGAAGACAAGGCCCCGGCAAGAGGAGCTTGCCGGGAAGGCCACCCAAGGCACATGCAAGACAAGGCCCCGGCAAGAGGAGCTTGCCGGGCAGGCCCGGTGTGCGACAAGCCTCCGGGCGCGACAAGACAACAACCGCGGCAAGGCGCTTGCCGCGGCAGACCACCTCTCTGTACCTACGCTCCAGCACATCCACTAACGTGTCGCCCTGGGACCTTTCCAGGCGCGCGTGGCGAGAGGCTGTGCAGCCAGCGGTGCAAGGTGGCAAGCGGCACTGGCAAGTTTGCCATCGTGGCGAGCGGTGGCGCTCCTGACGGTCCCTGTTTGCACTGTTAGGGCGACTAGACGGGCAATTATTGCCTTTGTCCCCTGCCGTCAGGGTTAGGTATGGTACACTGTACACTGTACAAGTAGGTGTACCAACCACTACTTTTCCATTTGTACCCCCGTCTACGTTGCCACCTGTCAGAGCCCCTTGAGCATATAAAAGGAGGCCCAAGCACAACGTAGGAGGGGGTTGGTCGGTCAGTTCCCCCCACGCTCGGTCTCGTTAGCAGTTCGTGTGTACTGTAGCACCCGAGCGCTCCCGAGCAAGAACGCAATACACCTAGACATGCAGCAGTAGGAGTGTTATCTCTCCGGAGAGCTCCGGCTGGGTAAACCTCTCGCGTGCTTCGCCTCGATCTGCTCTTCGTCGACCTCCGCTCCCCCCGAACCGAAAGGGGCTCGTCCGCCGGTCCCATAGGTGTTCGTGGGCCGATCAACTGCCCGACATCTTTGGCGCGCCCGGTAGAAGCGTCGAGGTTGTGTGAACCTGATCCGGCGTCCATGCGAGCTAGATCTTCAAGATCTTCATCAACATGCCACCGAAGAAGAAGGCTTCAGCGGCGTAAGCCCCGTCCTGCCGAACCCACCACCACCGGAGCAAACAGGTGGTGGGGTAGACGCCGGCGGAAGAATGGACGGCGGCAGGGAGCTCACGGTGCTGCCAAGTCCAAGGACAAGGCTGCACAGACCTCGGCGTCCGTACATGCACCGCGCCCGTCTCAGGAGGCGCGAGACCGACAGCGTCATGGCATTCACAATGCCATACGTTCATTGGACCAAGATCGAGCTGCAGGATCTCGGGATGCTCAAGACCAGCATGCACGCCAACATGCTGGCGCGAGCGAGGCACGGTCACCCGGACGGGATACTGCTCCTTCTAACATAGTTAGAAGTCCGAGCATATCCCGCTCCTCGCGTCGTTCGCCACTGCCACCCACTACTCTAGCAGAAGCTTTGGCGAGAGCACAGCTGCTCCTGGATTACCCTCCAAAGGCCGACAAGGTCGATGAGTGGAGGGCCACCATTCAGAGTCTCGTCGGCTTCGCCAACGGCGACGCTCCGCGGCAACCGAGTGCATCGCTGCCGCGGCAAGACTGCCAAACACGAGCCGGTGGCGACGAGACCGGTGGGGGTGCAACCACCATGCACTCTCTGCCCCGAAGGCCAAGATCGCCGACTCGCCGGATCCACCTCGACAGCGACTCCACTGCGTCATCAGATCCACGAGCTCATCGCGATCAGCGCCAAGTTCTTCATGAATGATGCGAAGAGGACGCTCGAACTCGCATCGGCGCCCGAAGAGAAGCGGCGTCAATCCGACAAGCGCGCTGGGCCCTCTGTTGACATGCACGCGCGCCAGGAACCAGCGACTTTGCCGTGACACGGTAGGTTGCCCTGCGTTCACTCGTGAGCTGCGGCAAGTCGATGGCCCAGCAAGAAAAACTTCAAGCAGACGCGTCGGAGAAATGCACGACGACAAGATGCATCCGTCGGTGTTCCTCAGCATCTACACCATCGCGGTGCAGGCTGCCGGGGGGCGAGACGACAAGATCCTTGCCAACTACTTCCCGCTGGTGCTCAAGCCCAATGTCAGATCCTGGCTCATGCACTTGCCGGACAACTCCATATCTTCTTGGGCAGATCTATGCCATCAGTTTGTCGGTGCCTTTACAGGCGGCCACAAGCCCCATGGCCAAGAAAGCGACCTTCATCTGCTCGCCCAGAAGGAAGGAGAGCCCCTGCGCAAGTATATTCAAAGATTCAGCCGTGTACAGCACAACATCCCAGATGTCCACCCTGCCACGGTGATCGGTAGCGTTCCATCGAGCGTGCGAAACCGCAGAGATGCGGAGGAGATGGCGATGTGCAAGATCGAGACGCGTTAGTGAGCTGCACGCATACTGGCTGACAAGTGTGCGTCTTTGAGGAAGGGAGGAGGCTCCGGGAGAGAATACCGAAGCAGGAGGATCGATAGTGAAGAGACCGCCCGGCAAAGAAGAGCCGGTGAGCGGGCAACAGGAAAAAGAAAGGCAGAGATGTGCTAGTTGTTGAGCAGTCCGACAGCGGAGGTGGCGACAAGAAAGCCAAGGCTGGTAGCTCCGCAGGAGGTTGCCGCTGGCACCAACTGCCGATCTGTGGCGGCGCCGACAAGCGGGGCAGCTCCGGCAAGCGATCTTGCAAGATCCACCGCACCAAGGGTCATGACCTCCAGAGTTGCAAGAAGGTCGAGCAGCTTGTCGAGCAGCAGAAGGATGAATACGAACAATGCGACAAGGAGAAGGCCCAGGAAGGTGCTGGAGGAGCTAGCAAGAAACGTCCCAGCCGGGGAGGGCGCCGCGGCAAGGCCAAGCAGCGGCAAGGAGACAGGCCTCCCCGCGGCCGCGACAAGGATGAAGACAAAGACGACGATGAAGACATGGATGATGACGAGACCGATGAGCAGGAGTTCCAGAAAGCCACAGAGGTCCTGTGCGTTGACGGAGGTGCTTCTCTGCATACTTCACACCGCCAACTCAAGCAGTGGATGCGGAAGTCAATGCGGCAGAACCATCCATCGAGTCACGCGAGGCCTCTGAAATGGTCCAAGACGCCTATCATCTTTGATATTGAGGACCACCCCGATCGGCGTGATCTGCGGTCGGGTGCTTGCCGATGTTGGTTTCACCAACTATCCGCAACCTCGTGGTCACCAAGATGCTAGTTGGCCGGCGGGGCGGCTTGAATCGATCTCCTCCAGCGGTGCTCCGAAACTCCGGATCCACGATGGCGAGCTCGAAGAGACCGCACTTTTCAAGGAATCAATCCGGGAAGGAGCAAGCGAAGGGAAAGATCACGTTGCCGGTGACATTTGGCAGCGAGTTGAGCTTCAGGACTGAGAGGGTCACCTTTGATGTTGCTGACTTTCCATTGCCTTACAATGGAATACTTGGCCGTCCAGCACTCGCCAAATTCATGGTGGCCTCTCACTATGCCTACAACATGTTGAAGATGCCAGGCCCGATAAGTGTCATCTCTACATCCTGGCGACAAGAAGGATGCTCTTATCTGCGCCGACAAGATCTACCGGGAAGCAGAAGCTGCAACAGATTGCAAGGCACTTGCCGCTGAAGCTCCCGGGGGGAAGAAGAAGACCAAGTCCGGCAAGAGCTCTGATGGCCGCTCCGGCAAGCGCACCTCTTCGGAGTGCTACGCTTCATCACGAGGACGCACCATCGAGCTCCACCGCAAGTGTAAGAAGACGATGACAGCTCCACGAGAGACCAAGAAGGTGTCCGCCAAGGAGGACGGCCTTGGTGGTACCTTCACCATCAGTGCCTCTCTCGACCCTAAATAGGAAGGTGCGCTCGTTGCTTTCCTGCGGGCGAATGTCGACGTGTTTGCGTGGCAACCGTCTGACATCCCCGGTGTTCCCAGGAAAGTAATGGAGCATCGTCTTGCCGTTTGTCCTCATGCGCGGCCCGTCAAGCAGAAAGTCGAAGCGAGCGGTGGGCGTCAAGAGTTCATCGCGGAAGAAATCAAGAAACCGGAAGCAGCAGGCCTTGTCAGAGGAGTGCTCCATCCTACGTGGTTGGCCAATCCTGTAGTTGTGCGCAAGGCTAACGGGAAATGGAGGCTTTGTATCGACTTTACCGATGTCAATAAAGCTTGTCCCAAAGACCCATTTCCCTTGCCGCGCATCGACCAGATTGTTGACTCCACGGCCGGATGTGATTTGCTTTCACTTCTGCATGCATATTCAGGATATCATCGTATCTTCATGGCGTAAGAGGATGAGGAGAAGACCGCATTCATCACCCCATGTGGCACATACTGTTTTGTATGGATGCCCTTCGGGTTAAAGAATGCCGGGTTCAACATTTGCAAGAGTAGTTCATGACGCTTTTGAGCCGCAAATGCACAGAAATGTGGAAGCATACATGGATGACATAGTGGTCAAAAGCAAGGACAAGGCAACTCTGGTTCAATATTTAGACGAAACCTTTGCAAATCTGCGCAAGATCAACCTCAAGCTCAACCCCGAGAAGTGCGTGTTTGGAGTCCCTTCCGGCAAGCATCTCAGGTTCTTCGTGTCTCAGCGGGGAATTGAAGCCAATCCCGACAAGATCAAGGCCATTGAGCAGATTGAAGCACCAAAGCGCATCAAGGATGTATGAAGGCTTGCCGGTTGCGTATGTAGCTGCTCTCGGCGGTTTATCTCTAGATCTGCTGAAGGCATACCGCCATTCTTCAAAATTCTCAAGAAGGCAGGTCCGATGCAATGGGCTCCGAGCGGAGGTTGCGCTGCTGCAGACTTGAAGAGATACCTGTCCTCCACTCCAACACTTGTCGCACCTAAACCACAAGAGAAGTTGTTGTTATATATAGCAGCAACCAATCAAGTGGTTAGTGCTGCGTTAGTAGCGGAGAGGGAGGCGGATGATGAGCTAGCAACCTGGCGAGTTCATCCAGCGACAAGCGAGGGGCTTCACCGGCAAGCTCTGGTCCCGACAAGGATGGATCTGCGCAGACGCATGAGAAGATGCGAAAAAGGATGGTGCAGCGCCTACTTACTTTGTCGGTTCCCTTCTGCAGGGGGCTAGGTCAAGGTACTCTGTGTGCAGAAATTGCTTTTCGGCCTCCTCATGGCCTCGAGAAAGCTGCACCATTACTTCCAGGCACATGAGATCACAGTTGTCACTCGCTTTCCGCTAAAGAGGATACTGCAAAATCCAGAGGCAACAGGCAGGATTGTCGAGTGGGCACTGGAACTGTCAAGCTTTGGCCTCAAGTTTGAGAGCACTTCAACTATCCAAAGCAGAGCGTTGGCAGAGTTCATAGCAGAATGGACGCCAACGCAGGATGAAGAAATTCCAAACGAAAGCATTCCCGTCAAGGAAGCAAGCAAAGAGTGGCTGATGTACTTTGATGGTGCCTTCTCGCTGCAAAGGCGCCGGTGCGGCGTGCTACTTGTCGCACCCAATCGGAGAGCACCTCAAGCACGTAGTCAGATGCACTTTCCCAAGGAGCAAGCAACAAACAATACTGCAGAGTATGAAGGTTTGCTTGCCGGTCTCAAGATCGCAGTAGACCTTGGGATCAAGAAGCTCATTGTCAGGGGTGACTTACAGCTTGTCATCCGCCAAGTGAACAAGAATTATCAGAGTCCATTGATGGAAGCTTATGTTGATGAAGTGAGAAAGCTAGAAGAGCACTTTGACGGCCCTCTGAGATGGAATATATTCCAAGAGCTCGTAACGACGCTGTCGATGGTTCGCCAAAGTGCGCCGCACTTAAGTTACCTGTGGAACCAGGGATTTTTGTGCTCAAGCTGACTCAACCGTCTGTAACACCATCATTGGACAGAGCAAGAAGAGGAAGTTGATCTCTGGTGACTACTTTCCGGCAGAGCTTCCCGAAGCCGCCGCCAAGAAGGTCCCCAAGATCAACACCAGCAGATCTTGAGGAGCGATGCTGCTCCGACAAGCCCTGTGGTTTGTTTCGTTGAAGCAGACGCTCCCGACAAGTTTTGCTCCGCAAGCTTGCCGGGAACGCTAAGCTCGCTGAGCCTCAGGTTCTCGCCGTGGAAGCTGATGTTCCCGCAGCAGCAGATGTGCCTTTAGTCCTTGTTGTCGAGCCGCAAGCTCCAGCATGGGCGCAACAGATTGTCCATTTCCTTCAGACAGGAGAGCTTCCCGAAGAGCAAGAAGAAGCTGAAAGAGTAGCCCGGCAGTCAAATATGTACCAGTTTGTCGACAACACACTGTACAGAAGAAGACTCAACGGTGTGAAATTGAAGTGTATTCACCGGGAAGACGGACAGAAGCTGTTGGCAGAGATACATGGAGGCATATGTGGCCACCACATTGGCGCCCGAAAGCACTTGCCGCAAAGCGTTCCCGCAAGGTTTCTTTTGGCCGACAGCCCTCCGTGATGCAACTGCACAAGTAACCAAGTGTGAAGCGTGCAGTTCCATTCCAAACAGATACACCAGCCAGCTCAAGCTCTCCAGACGATCCCTTTATCCGGCCATTTTCGGTCTGGGGCTCGACATCCTCGGCCCCTTTCCCGAAGCTGTCGGGGCTTTGAGTACTTGTACGTTGCAATCGACAAGTTCACAAAGTGGCCGGAAGTGGAAGCAGTGAGGAAGGTGACAGCACAGTCAGTAGTCAAGTTCTTCAGGTCGATTCTTTGCCGTTTCGGAATCCCTAGCAGGATCATCACCGACAATGGCACGCAATTCACAAGCCGCACCTTCATGCAGTACGTCCAAGATCTTGGCGCCAAGGTCTGCTTCGCTTCTGTTGCTCATCCGAGAAGCAACGGTCAAGCGGAGAGGGCAAACGCTGAAGTGCTGCGCGGGCTCAAGACCAGAACTTTCGGCTGTGCTGCACAAGTGCGGAAGAAACTGGATTGAGGAGCTGCGGTGGTTCTTTGGTCGATCAGGATGACGCCAAATCGAGCCACCGCCGTACACCTTTCGCTCTAGTCTATGGAGCAGAGGCAGTTCTCCCCACGAAACTCGTATACGGATCGCCTCGAGTGCTCGATTATGATGAGTTTGAGCAAGAGCAGCTGCGACAAGATGACGCGCTGCTCCTTGAGGAAGATCGTCTTCAAAGCTGCCAGACGAGCTGCTCGGTTCCAAAGCAAGCTTTGCACCGCTACCATAGCCGCAGTTAATGCCAAGTCTCGAGGAAGGTGACCTTGTTCTTCGGCGAGTTCAGTCCGCCAAGAATTCCAACAAGTTGACGCCGAAGTGGGAAGGCCCTTATCGGGTGAAACGAGTCACTAGGCCTGGCGCTGTCCGCCTTGAGACCAAAGATGGCGTTCCGGTGAGCAACTCCTGGAACATTGGGCATCTTCGTAAGTTTTACCCGTAGGGCGCGGTTGCCGGAACCTGTTCCGGCAACCACCTTTTGTACAAGTCTTGCCGTTGTTGCATGTAATCCTTTGTACAAAGCCGGGTGCAGGCCCCGTGCATAAGTAAAGCTAGCGTGCTTCGCACAACTTGTCAATTTCATGCTCTTTGCTTCTATTTTGCATGCATTATCTGACACTTTGTGCAGCACATACCCCTGGTAAGCAATAACGAGCCATAAGGCTCCATATCTTTATTTTCTCTCCTTTCTCTTTCTCAAAGAAAGGAAGGTTCCCTCGCACAAAAGTTTGCCGGGGGGAAAGGAGAAGATAATGGTGTGGGCCAAGTGTCGCTCAAGGAACCCTATCCTTACCGGGAAGCTAACGTCAGAAAAGCTAAGTCGCCAAAGTTTGAGCAATCAGTTTTAATTTTTTTTAAGTTATCTTCCTTGAACGACCGCACTTTGTATGGAAAACCTGTGCGCAGAGGAACCAACTCGTAGCTAGTTGCGCCCTTACTTTGTTTCGTGTCCGCTCAACAACTTAAGTGAGCTGCGACTAGTTGCGACAAGGTTGCTTGTCGGAGCGGCACCGCCAAGCGAGCTCGCGACGTCCATTCGCGCTCAACGGCACAGTGCCAGCGCCGACAAGTTCCCTAAAAGCGTAGGGCAAAAACATACAAAGGAAGGAATCAAGTAAAGGAAATAACATGGCGATTGATACCTATAATAAAGTTATATTACAAGATAGCTTGCCGCGGCTCTAATGGATTGTTCCTATGACATGACCAGCAGCGGCAAGAGAAAGAGAAAACGGGCGGCCTAATCTACGCGATCGCCTCAACCCTCTTGATTCCGTGACCCTGTCCACAATGGGTGCGACAAGGGTCTTGAGCGCCTCCACATCAGCATCCGCGGCAGGACTTGAGGACGTTGGTGAGGTTGAGGCCTGGGTTGCGGAAGGCCACCTTCATCAGCACCTTTTGGAGGGCTCCCGCGGAGATCTGGCGCGACTCCTCGGCCAACTGTTTTGGGACCTCTTCCCAGAGTCGCTGGAGAGCCGTCACCACGCCCTCGAAGAACAAGCTGAGCTTGGCGCTGGGTTGGAGATGCTCGTCGGAGGAGTATCCAAGATCCACCATCCCCAGCTCCATCAGCTCCCTGTGGATGGCTGCAGCAGTATCCACGAGACCCTCGGTCCAGTGCTCCACGTTCTCCCTCAAGGCACTCTGGGCGGCAACAGCATTCGCCAGCAGCTCCTTCAAGGCCACCTCCTGCTCCTTGGCGCCGTCCAGCGTCTGAGTCAAAGTAGTTAGCTTCAACTCAAGATCTGCATTGGAGTCCCTGGCGGCGCTGAGCTCCTTGCTCCTCTCGGCGAGACGACCCTGCAGCTCGCCAAGAGTGTAGGCGTCCTTCTCGCGCTCGTGCTTGAGTGTAGCAAGCTCCTCGCCGCTCTTCTTTAGGCTGGCCTCCAACTGCGCCACCTTCGTCTCCAGCTCCTTCTTGGCGGCCTCGGCAGCTGCGGCAGCATCCTTTGCTTCCTTGAGAGCCCCACCAAATGTTTGCTCGCGCATGGCGAGATCCTCCTCGTGGCTGTCAAGGTTAACCTTCCGTTGCGCCAGCTCGCCTTCCTGCGCAGACAGCTTCTCGGCGGCAAGCCGTTGTTCCTCCTCAGCTTCAGCCTTCTCGAGGATGAAGGCCTTGCGCTCCTCGGCGAGTTGCTCCCGCTCCTCCGCCAAGGACCTGAGAGCTTCCTGGTTGCGGCCCCGGAGCTCCTCAGCGCGCTTCTCAACGTCTGCTCCTGCCTTCGCGACAAGCGCTTCCCGGGATTCCAGCTTGGCTTGCCGGACGTGGTAGAGCGACAGCAACTTCCGCAGCAGCTGCTCCTCCTCAGGCTCGCCGCTGCTGCTGCTTGGCGCGTCGACTAGCGTCAGCCCAGCGGAGGCGAGCAGTTCTTCATCGAAGGTTTCTCCTTCGGCCGGCGCCCTGGAGGTCGACTCCCATGGGAGCTTGATGAAGACGCCATCGCCGGCCTTCAAATAAGCGCCGGGCTGGGGCTCTTCAGGGCCCGACGCTGCAGCAGCGGCAGGGGGATCGGCGGTCGGCGTAGCGCTGGCGCCTCAAGGCCTCGTGGTCGTCGGTCGATCACCGGACCCCTCGCCCGGCTTCTCTACGGCAGCTTCGGTGGCCTCTTCGCCGGCAGGCTCGTCAGCGCCGGTTTCTTCTTCCACGGCGGCGGCTTCATCAGTGTTGCCGCGCACGTCCTCCTCGCCGCCGACCTCAGTCTCCACTGGTTCTATGGCGGACGGATGAAGAAAGTTAGACAAATATTCAAAAACAAAATCAGGAGAAGAAAGACACAAGGGAAGTTCTCAGGCAAGAAGGTTACCTGCGCCGGGGGCTGCGGTCATGGTCTCCGCCGCCAAGGGATCGCTGGTGCCGTCCCTTGCCGGAGAGTTGCCCCTTGCCGGAGAAGGCTCCCTTGCCGGAGAACGCTCCCTTGCCGGGGAATCCACCCTTGGCGGCGTAGTCGAAGCATAAGGAGGCTTCTCTGCTCCTACACAAATCAACAGTCAGATATCAGCAACGAAAAAGCACCCATGCACGCCGAACAGCAAGAAGTAGACCATATACTTACGCTGGGGGCTGCTTTGAAGAAGAGTTGCCTCATCCGGCAGGTGGTCTCGGTCAGCGCCTCCCTGCTTTGTCAGTGGGTTCGATCCTCGATGACAACCACCGGGTCTTGGCTCTCTTCGACATCCTCTAGGCCAGCGTCACGAAAAGGAATGGATTCGAGTAAAGCAAATCGAGATACAAGACAAAGCAGCAAATCAAGAATTACAAGTACAACAAGGAATCTTACTCTTCTTCTTCCTCGCCGGAGCTGAGCGCCGGAGAGGTCAATTCAGCCCGCCTCCAGACGGGCGTAGGCGGAGGTGGGTTCCCTTGGACGCTTGGCGGGAGCGGGACCGGTGGCCTGCTAGGGCCCGCTCCGATTACTTGGCGGGCGTGAGGTGCTCCGCAACAGTGCTTGCCGGTGGAAGTTGCGTCATGTGGCGCTTCGGCTGTTGGCCCGTCTGCCGCCCGCTTCGTCTCCGGCCTTGCGAAGACGCCTTCTTGGTGGAGCTGGTGGCTCCGCTCGCGACAAGCTGCTTGGAGGCGGAAGGATGCGCCCTCGGCGGGTTCGCTCGACTTCGGCTTCGCTCGGCAAGCTCCTCCTCGCCGCAAACTCCTTTCGCTCGACGAGGCTTGCCGCCTCGGCTGCGTCTGCCTCCTGCCTGCAGTGAAGCCAAACTTCGCCCTGACAATGGCTGCTGCCGCCTCTTCTAGTTCGGTGGCGTCGCTGCATCTCATCGCCGGTGAGTGTCATGGTGAGGCCCCTACGCTTGCGTCGGGCGGACTGGCATTTCCACCAGATTGTCGAAGAACTGCCGCGACGTCATCTGCGGCTCTTGCCAAGTGGGGACAATTCCATGGGAGTCGCTGCGCGGCATCATTGCATGAATGCGGTCAAGCGACGAATTGTTGCACAGCGGAACGACGCCCCTCGGTAACCTAAACATCTCTGGATGATCAGGATCGGGCTTGAACAGCTCTAAGAGCATCGCGTCAAGCTCCAAGACAGTGAAGTTGAAGTTGAGGCACAGGCGCAGCCTCATGATGTCTGCTGCGTTCTGAAATTCCCAGGCAGGTCTCCTTCTCTCCCCTGCAAAGGGGAAGCGTCTGGCGGCGGAGAAAGTCCGTGCTAACAAGGTTTGCCTACAAGTGAGTCCGACAAGTCCGAGGCGAAAGATTCGGTGACTGCGATCTTTAGCCTAGCGTCCTCCGGGGCCAGATTACTCCAATCATTGCCGCGCAAGACCACTGGGTTTGATTTGGCGGTGAAAGGCTGTGGGTTCTCCTCAACAATCCAGCACCAATCTGCCCTCCACTCCTCCCATTTGCTACGGAGCTCTCCCTCCAGATAAGCTTCCTTCTTGGCGACCCTGGAGACCCAAGCGATTCCTCCGGCAAGGGGCTCCCCTCTCTCAACACGGGGTAAAAAGAAGTGATGGAAAAGAGCTACATTTGGGTGGACTCCGACAAAGTTTTCGCAGAGATGTGCGAAAACTGCCATGGTCAGAACGGCGTTGGGGGTGAAATCAAGGAGGCGGAACCCGTAGGTGTTCATGATATCACGTAAGAACTTCAGAGAAAAGCGGGCGAGCCCGCGAAGAAGAAGCGCCAAGAAGGGATACCCGGTCGGGGCCAGTTCATGGCAGCGGCGGGGAGTACCTTCGTGCGCGGATGCGCCCGCGTCTCCGTCGACCAGAAGAGGTAGTAGTTCTCCCTCAGCTCCCTCGCGGCGAGCTGAGCGGGGAAGATGGCCCGCTCCTTCCGCAGCGCCACAAGCCGCTGCGCCTCGGCCTACTTCACGGCCTTCCCCTTGTCGGCTTTCGGGCCCATGGCAGAGGCGATGGAGGAGGTCGACGGCGTTGAGGGTGCTGGTGGCGATGGGGGGCGGAGCGCTGCTCTCTTCAACCTTGAGAAGAAAGGGGGGAGCAGCGGTGGTTTTTCGATGGGACAACAACTGGCAAGGTAGGCGACGTGCCCCTATTTCCCCTGCTTATAAAGAGGGAGGGGGCGGACGTTCCGATTTTCCGAATAACGAAACCCCCACGATCTCGCCCACGATCTCTCACACGACGCCGCAGTCGATGCGTGCCGTTCGTGGGGGGCGTGGTGGGTCCGGGGTGAGTTATGGTGTGACCGGGCAGCGTGTGCCCGTGCCTGTTGGGCCTGGCCCAACAGCGCTCGGCACCGTGTGTGGCCCAGGCCCGGGGGCTCCTGTCGGTGTACTAGAGTAGGGGTACCCTAGTATCCCGAACTTGTGCACGGACAGTTGCAGCCCTCCGCGGCAGGGCTTACCGGTTGACCGCCAAGATCCTCCCTGGTTCCTTTGGAGCCATTCAAGAATAAAGTTTTCAAGCCAAGGAGACGAGGCCCCGGCAAGAGGGGCTTGCCGGGAAGGCTACCCAAGGCACTTAGAAGACAAGGTCCCGGCAAGAGGAGCTTGCCGGGAAGGCCACCCAAGGCACATGCAAGACAAGGCCCCGGCAAGAGGAGCTTGCCGGGCAGGCCCGATGTGCGACAATCCTCCAGGCGCGACAAGACAACAACCGCGGCAAGGCGCTTGCCGCGGCAGACCACCTCTCTGTACCTACGCTCCAGCACATCCACTAACGTGTCGCCCTGGGACCTTTCCAGGCGCACGTGGCGAGAGGCTGTGCAGCCAGCGGTGCGAGGTGGCAAGCGGCACTGGCAAGCGGCACTGACGGTCCCTGTTTGCACTGTTAGGGCGACTAGACGGGCATTTAATGCCTTTGTCCCCTACACTGTACAAGTAGGTGTACCAACCACTACTTTTCCATTTGTACCCCCGTCTACGTTGCCACCTGTCGGAGCCCCTTGAGCATATAAAAGGAGGCCCATGCACAACGTAGGAGGGGGTTGGTCGGTCAGTTCCCCCCACGCTCGGTCTCGTTAGCAGTTCGTGTGTACTGTAGCACCCGAGCGCTCCCGAGCAAGAACGCAATACACCTAGACATGCAGCAGTAGGAGTGTTATCTCTCCGGAGAGCTCCGAAGCTGGGTAAACCTCTCGCGTGCTTCGCCTCGATTTGCTCTTCGTGCGACCTCCGCTCCCCGCCGAACCGAAAGGGGCTCGGTCCGCCGGTCCCATAGGTGTTCGTGGGCCAGATCAGCCTGCCCCGACACGCTTGGAGCTGGCTGCTGGCTGGATTCGCTCCGACGCTTCGATTCGGGCGGCGCTGGTCCAGGCCTCGACGGCTTGTGACGAGGAGAAGCAGGCCGTCCTTGAGGCGAAGGCTGCTCGCGACGCCGCCTTGGGGGAGGTGGTCGACGTCCAAGGTCGCTGCAAGGCGCTAGAGAGCGAGCTGCAGGGCCTGCGGGACCAGCTCGCGAAGGAGGCCCGTCTTTGCCAAGGGCAGGAGGAGGACATGAAAGCTCGCGAGGCGGCCGTCAAGGACCGGGACATTAAGCTCAAGAAGCGCCGAGACCGCCTAGCCGCAATGGAGAAAGAGCTGGAGGCGAGGAAGGTCGAGCTGGACGGCAAGGCACAGGTTCTTGCCGAGGATCGCGTGGCCTTCACGGAGATGGAGGTGAAGGCTCGCACCTTGATGAGGACACTTTATGACAGCGGCCTGGAGAGCCCGCTGGCCGGCGCCGAGGACGGCCCCGCCAAGCTGCTTCCCTTCCTGGTTCGCGCTCTTGAAGATGTCACCCTTGGCCTTGGCCCTACGGCTGAGGCCGAGGCGCGTGTCTTGTCTTCTGCAGCGCTGACGCGGGTCCTCACCCACATCTACCTTCGCGATCCCAACGTCGACCTCGACAGCCTGCTGGAGCCAGCGAGCGGCGAGCTTGCCGCTGCCGCTGCTGAGGCCGTGAAGGGTCGTGCGGAGGCTCTGCTGGGGAAGTTCCGGGCCTTCAGCACCAAGCCGAAGCGGGGCGCTGCCGACCCTGTGGCTCCACAAGGCGAACCTGCTCCGCGCAGCTCCACCACCGACAAGTGACTCCGTTGTTGCTCCTGCTCTGCTTTTAATTCCTGCACATGTATCATGCCTCGGGGAGGCGTTTAAACTTGCATTTGGTGTTGTGATAACAGTATGGACTGTAATATTTGCTTTTGAATTCCTTGAAATTTGCGCTTTTCCTTCCTACTTGCTTGTGTTCTACGCTGGCAGAGCCTGGCCTCACAAGATACCTCGGCCGCCGTTAGCCCGACCGAAACCAGGACGGGACCAAGGAGAGAGGGGCTACGTGACAAGTTAGGCTCCTGAGTCGCGATGCTCAGGAGTCTCCCTTGGCGCACGAACAACAAGTAGGGAGGTGAGATGTGGGTGGATCTACCATTCTACGTCTGCAGAGCCCGGCCCTGCGCATACCTCAACCGTCGTTAGCCTTCCGGAACTAAGGAGTGAGGGGCTACGTGACCAATTAGGCTCCTGAGTCGCGATGCTCAGGAGTCCCCCTTGACATTCAAACGGCCTTCATACCTTGGCTCCGCTCGGGGAGAGACGTGCGACAAACCAGGCCCGGGGGGCCTGGTTGGGTGGCGTGCGTCTGGGCATGACCCAGGCACAGCCCCCGTGCCCAGCCCCTCGCTGCACTCCGGGAGGCGTTGCGATGAGGCCGGACACTGAGCTCTGGGCTCCCTGAGGTTGATGCGGCTCGGGGGCCACCCTCAGTTGTTTATCACGAGCGCGGAGCATAGCGCTTCCGTATGTGTACGGGCATAGCCGCTCCTCGGCAGTGTCGTCAGCCAACGCGGAGCATGGTGCTTCCACTGGTGCGTGGGAGGGGGCTCCCCTCCGGGAGGAGCCCCAGGCGTGTACAGCCCATACGACATGTGGCTGGCACGGTAGGGCTCTGGCGAGGTGTATCTGGGCACCCGTGAGCGGTAGCGGGACTCACGGGCCCTACCTCAAGGTGGGTTGCGCACTGCCTTTGGGCCTTATCTTGTGATGTGTTCCTGCAAATTTGGTTAGATGCCGGCGCTCTACGTCCTCGGGTCCCGGCCCTCGAGCTAGTCTCAGCCGTCGCTGGTATGCCAGGTCGCGATGCCATGGACAAGGCCAGAGGGTGAGGGCTGGAGAGCCAGTAAGAGCCCTGAGTCGTGATCCTCAGGTACCCCCCCTTTAACGTGCAAGAGGTCGACATGGAGAAGAAGAGGTGTCGTGGACTGGCATAAAATAACAAGCATGGTGGGTCTAACGCATGGCCCGAAATAAACGCAAAAGGGATACATGCCACTGGGTCTAGCCCGAGCGACTTAGGGATGATGCAGCCCGAGGGGCGCCCCCAGCAAAGTAAGCTAGGAACATGAAATAAAAGGGATACACGCCGAAGGGACGGACTCACGCGGCCTGGGAATAATGTTGCCCTGGGGGGCGCTCCCAGCTGGAAATGAAACTTGAAAGATGTCACCTGATGACGTTGAGGGTGTAAGGGTGTTGGTGTAGCAGACTCGGTGGGCTGCGGAAGCCGATCCTCACGAGTCCCCAGGCCCTGGAGCCTCGGGAGGCTCCGGAGGTAATGGCGGCTCATCGCGGACCATCTCCATCTCCGCCAGGGCTGCGGAACGCCTGGCCTCTTGAGAATCCAGGATGCCCCTCATGAGGCGCTGGTACGCGGTAGCCGCGTTCGGCAAGCCGCAAGGCATGCGAACGTAGCTGTGGGGTGGACCTTCGCAGCGCCCCATACGTGAGGGCGAGAGGCGCTCCTGAGAAGCGGCTCGGTTGAGCCCTGGTATGTCGATGCAGATGTGCAGCCCACCATCCTCGCCTGGATGGGGAGCCACAGCGGGTAAGCGGCGGCTGCCTCTCATGACTCTTGACTCCTGTAGCTCTTGAATGGCCTTGCTGACGAACTCCTGAGGGTTTGGCCCTCCTTGCCTTGCTCCTTCTTGAGGGAAACGTGCTTCGAAACACGCCTCCAAGTGGTGCCCAAGCGCCTCCCTCGTGACCTTGGCGAGGTCGGCGGCCCTCCAGGGGAGAGCCCCCGAGCCCTGCCTGAGGAGGGCGCCGGGCGCGCTTCCCTATGCGATGGAAGGAGGTTCCCCCTGGGCAGGCGCGGGCCCTGAGGGGCCTGCCTCCTGAGGGGCCGGGCCGGACGTTGTCTTCTTCTTCTTGGGGGCGGTCTCGGGAAGCCTCTTGCTTCTGCGATCTGGGTCTTCCAGTGATGCGGCCTGAAAGGCTCGCTCTAGGGAGCACACCGCGTCTTTCTCTTCGCAGGGCACCGTGATGACTCCGCCACTTTGTGGCATCTTGAGGACGTTGTAGCCGTGGTGGGTTACGACCATGAACTTGGCCAGCGCTGGGTACCCAAGGATGGCGTTGTATGGCAGGCGAATGTTGGCGACGTCGAAGTCGATGAGCTCGGTGCGGTAGTTGTCGCGTGCCCCGAAGGTGAGAGGGAAGCGAACCTGCCCAATCGGGACCGTGGAACGTTGGTGACTCCGGAGAAAGCCTTGGTTGGCTGAAGCTGATTGTAAGGCACTTGGAGATTGTTGAACGTTTCCACGGACAGGACGTTGAGCCCTACCCCGCCATCGATGAGGGTCTTGGTGACTAGCACGTTGCTGATGATTGGGGAACAAAGCATTGGGAGGACTCCGGCTGTGGCCGCGCACATGAGCTGATCCGCTGAGCTGAACGTGATGGCCCACGCCGACCACCTGAGAGGGCGCATGGCTTCGAGCTTGGGGAGGACCGCGTTCACTTCGCGGGCAAACTGCTTGAAGATGCGCTGAGAGGCTGGGGCTTGAGCTCCGCCCAGGATGCAGGCGATCGTGCGTGGCTCCTGGAAGCCCCCAGCCCCCTCGTCCTGATGACGGTCCTCATTTCTCCTGCGTTGCCTTGCGGGCGATCCTCGCGAGGCTGATCCCTCCAGTCTCCCTTGCAAGGCGGGTCCTGCCAGCGATCCTCATGAGGTCGATCGCGCCACCCTTGGCGTGGGCCGCGATCTTCCCTGCGTACTGCATTCCTTCCTCCTCCTCGACCGTAGCCCCGGTCGCTGCGGTCGGGACGTCGGCCGATCCTTCCTTCACGCACGGCTCGGAGCTCTTGGCATTCATTGGTGTTGTGGGTGTGGAGGTCGTGGTACACGCAGTACCGACTGCCCTTGGAAGATTCGGGCTGATCTCTGCCCCGCTTGGTGTCTGGTTCTGCCGCGAGCACGGCAGCCCCCTTGCGCTTCACATCCTTGGCCTTGGGTTTCTTCTCTTCGGGGTCTACGGCAGGCAGCTCGAGGAGGGAGAGACGCCCTTCCTCAGCCCTGTCGCACTTGGTCGCCAAGTTGAACAGCTCCAAGGAAGTGCACAGGTCTTCATGCATCGCCAGCTCCTCCTTCATCTTGACGTCGCGCACACCGTCGGAGAAGGCTGAGATGATGGCCTCCTCGGTCACCTTGGGAATCTTGAGGCGTGCGTTGTTGAAGCGCTGGATGTACTTCTGCAGGGTCTCCCCTGGTTGCTGCTTGATGCGGCGCATGTCGCTCACGGCAGGTGGCCGGTCGCGAGTACCTTGGAAGTTGGCGATGAAGCGGGTGCGCATCTCGTCCCAGGAGGAGATCGTGCCTGGAGCCAGGTTCAGGAGCCAGGTGCGGGCCCCGTCCTTGAGCGCCATGGGAAACCAGTTTGCCATGACCTTCTCGTCTCCATTGGCGGCTTCGATGCCCAGCTCGTAGAGCTGGAGGAACTCTGCAGGGTCGGCCGTACCGTCGTAGCGAGGAGGCAGGTCTGGCTTGAACTTGCCGGGCCACGCGACGCTGCGTAGCTCGGTGGTGAAGGCACGGCAGCCTGCTGTGGCCATGGGAGGCCTTGGGTGACGAAGAGCTTGGTCCTGCGGGTCCCCATGCGCTGCAGCTGGGAGCAGCACGGGGTCTTGACGTGCTGGAGCAGGAGCGTGGTCGCGATGAGCTAGAGCAGGGAGCACTCGGGAAGCTTCTTGCGGGCGAGGGACTTCTTGGTAGGTTTGCTCTTGCCGCGCTGGCGCCTGACGGAGCGGGTTCCGCCCAGGGGCCACGCGCCTTGGGGCCAGGGCACCTTCTTGAGGAGGAGGCTGCTGAGGCGCCCCGGAGCATCGTCGCCCGCGCAGGGCGGGGTGCGGTGCAGCAGGACGGACGGTGCAGGAGAGCCCCCTGCGGCACGGACGAGCTCGGCGACGCGGTCGAGCCATTCTTCGTAGACGTCGTCGACGGGACGGTAGCGCAGGAGCTCGTTTGCCGCGATGAGCGCAGCTCGAGCCTCCATGGGCGCGCGGAACGTGCGAGACGAAGAACCAGCTGGGGTGAGTGATGGGGTAGCAGTGCGGCCGTCTTGCCTCACGGAAGGATGCTGGGACGATGCTTGCTGCTCGTTCCCCGCCGGGCCGGTGGCGGCGTTGACGGCAGGTGACGGGGAACGACGAGGGCGCCCGCCAATGGGAGCCGTCTGGGCGATGCGGGAAGCGAGAGTGGCTCGGCGCTCGGCGCGGGCCTGACGAGCGTCAGACATTGATGCGGTGGTCGGAGGAGAACAGGGCGGTGGAAGACGAATTCCGGCGCGCCCCTACCTGGCGCGCCAAATGTTGGATTTCGGGTTCCGGCAGACCCATGAGGTTCGAGCACTGGGGTGCGCGCGGAGATCTCGCCCTCTACCTACCTGCACCCCGCCGCCTCGCTAGAGTCTAAACTACGAAAGGAACAACACAAGAGACACAGGGTTTATACTAGTAAATGTCGGATTTCGGGTTCCGGCAGACCCTTGAGGTTCGAGCACTGGGTGCACGCGGAGATCTCGCCCTCTACCTACCTGCACCCCGCCGCCTCGCTAGGATCTAAACTACGAAAGGAACAACACAAGAGACACAGGGTTTATACTAGTTCGGGCCACCATTGTGGTGTAATACCCTACTCTAGTTTGTGGTGTGGTGGATTGCCTCTTGGGCTGATGGTGATGAACAATACAAGGAAGAACAGCCTCGCGAGGGTCAGTTCTTGGGTGAGGCGATGAACTGCTAGGAGGAGTTCAGTCGCCCTTCTCTCTCTCTCTGGATTCCAGATGCCTCTGTCTTGATTCTAGCTCCTGGGTTCTAGATGTCTCTACCCTGTGGGTGGCTAGTCCTATTTATAGGCAAAGGCCCTGGGCCTCTCCCCAAATATTGAGCGGGAAGGGCGCCAACAATTGGCCATTTTGAAGGGGAACATCTGGTACACTTATCCTGACTAAAGTTGGTCCTCGCCTGTCAAAGGCTCTGGTGGTGACGCCTACTTGGGCTCCACAATGGCTTCCTTCCTGCCGTTGGGCTGGTCTTGGTCTTGTTGCACCGAAATGGATGCCTTTGCTTGATGCTCTCGCCTGCGCTTGCTCCCTTTGCACCAAAGAAGAAAGGAGGACATCATGCTGGCGGGCGCCTCGGGCGCCTTTTGGTCGTCATGGCTTGCGTCATGGGCACCTCGTGAGGTACCCCGCCTTGATCTCTCCGCCTCCTCACAAGCCAGCCTGACAAGGCCGTGCCTGAGGAAGCTCCTTGTCGTCCGCCCCACGAGGCTTGGCCCCTCGCGAGGGTCTTGAGCTTGTGTTGATGAAGATGGGCCGTGCTGGGCCCCCTTTAAGCCACGCCGCAGGGCGCAGGCAGGCAAGTCTGGGGACCCCCGTTCCCAGAACGCTGACAGACGCGGCGCCAGTGGGGGCGCCACCGCCGGGAGAGTAGGGCGGTCCACACAGCAGGTTTGGTGGGGAGGAGGCCGATGATGACGAGCAGCATGTCGTCGGGGAGGCTGCTGATGAAGTCCAGGCTTGCCGGATGCAATTTTGGCTCGAGCCGCCTCCGCTTGTTGGCTGCCTTGTCGTCTATCTCAACCGGCGGCGATGCTGGTGTACATGTGTGCTAGTGTGTGTTGTGTGATGGCCTGCTGGGTGTGCGCGAGTGCATCCTTCTGTGCATGCCGCCGCGAAGTGGTGAATTGTGCGCGAGTGCGTCCTTCACGCGGAACAAGTGTGTCCACAATGCACCCACAATTTACTAGCATGCGGGGTGCTACCCCGAGTGGTTTCAACATTGTTTACTTCACTGCGTGTCAGATGGGCCTCTAGTTTACTTATTTTCACCCACTGCCACATGGGCCATCACACGAAGATAGAGAATACGAGCTGACAAGGCAGCATGTGGGCTGGTTGACCGGTCAACTAAACAATATACGGAGCTATACGTTGACACAGTGAGCGTATAATTCGTCAGTATAGAGAGTTCGAGTGAGAGGGGAGGCCCGTGAGAGATAGCAGAGAGAGAGAAAGAGCTACTCCCTCCGTTCGATAATGTAGTTCCAACATTTTTTTTAAAGTCAAACTTTTGAAACTTTGACCAAGTTTATAAAGAAATTACTTATATCTACAATACCAATGATAAATGATAGTATGAAGTAAGTAGACGTTATGATGAATCTAATGATTGTTCTAGATGTAAATGTTTTTCTCCACATATACCTGGTCAAACTTTTATGAGGTTTGACTTTTCAAAACATCCATATGCTTATGGACGTGAGAGAGTCCCTAACTAGAGAGAGAGAGAGAGAGAGTGAAATAGAAAGAGTGAGTGAAAATAGTGTGTGTGCGTGTGTGAAAGAGACATGGACAACACACGATAAAAGTAGAGAAAAGGCGTGTGTGTCTTATGCAAACATATCACACATGCATCTTCGACAACAGAAGCAAGGTGAGGAGATAGTGTGTGGTTGTTTGCAACCGAGAGAGAAAGACGCATAGAACGTGGCCAACAGGGGTCTGACAAACAAGGGAGAGAGGTCGAGAGAGAAGTACGGAGAAAATGCAGTCATGGGGAGGAGAGAGCATATGTTTGTCATAGAGAGATCCCCTGGAGACCGTGATGGGACTACATGGGTGGGAGATCGAGTGACAAGGTGTGTGCTCGATAGAAGATACCCCGAGAGATATCGAGATAGACATATGGATGGAAGGAGACAATACGTGTGTTCCTGATGGCTAGTGAGAGATAATGATACTTAGGGGGGAGTGCGTGCGCCCATGATGGAGTGAGGGATTATGGTACTTAGGGGGTGCGTGTCACATAGAGAGAGAACAAGGGCGGAGAGTGTTCGATGGGTCTATATGTAGCGCGAGCGAGACATGTGTATGTGTGAACCAGGGAGATATAAAGTTTGCGAGAGATAGAGGAGCCCCGATAAGGCTGAGTGGTGCGCCAGATAGCTGAGAGGGGGAAAGAGATATTCCATCCGCTCGATAATGCAGTGCATGTAAATTTTTTAGAAGTCGAACTTTGGAAATGTTGATCAGGTTTACGCAAATGTTATTTATATCTACAACACCAAAGATACATCATACGAGACTACATCTCATGATTAATCTAATGGTATATGTTTGCCGTTCTAGATGTAAATGTTTTTCTCCACGTACATGGTCAAACTTTGTGATGTTTGACTTTTCAATAAATCTATATGCTATGGAACGAAGAGAGTGCCTAAGTCGAGAGAGATCAAGTGCATGTGAAGGAGAATGAGTGAATGTGCAAAAATAGTATGTGTGTGAAAGAGAAAGGGACAACAAACGATAAATTAGAGAGAGAGTGTGTTTTTTCATTTCTTATGCAAACATATCACACATGCATCTCCGAGATAGAAAAGTGAGGTGAGGAGATACACGAAGATAGCAAGTGAGTGATTGTTTGCACCGGAGAGAGACACCCCTATAGCACATGTCCAATAGAGGTCTGGCCAACAAGAAACAAAGGTCAAGAGGGACACATGGAGAACATGGACGCATGGGGAGGGAGAGAGAGGGTGTGTTTGTGATAGAGAGATCTCCTCGAGATCATGAGGGAACTATATGGGTGGGAGATCGAGGGAGGTGCATGCGCGATAGAAAGATGCCCCGAGAGAAATCGAGATGGACCATGCACATGTTTGTGATGGAGACTAAGATTATCTAGTCATATACATATAGGGGGGACTGCGTGTGCCTACATTTGAGTGACAGACCTTCACACTTGGCTAGGAATGAGATTGTGTGTGTGTGCGTGTGAGATGGAGAGAGAACGAGGGAGAGAGATAGAGTTTTAGATGGTTCTATCGAGTGCGAGTGAGATATGCGTGACCCAGGTAGATGGAGAGTTTGCGAGAGAGAGGGAAGAGCTCTGAGATGACAGAGTGGTGAGTGAGAGAGTTACGGGCAACGAGCCAAGGAATTTGTGTGCGTACGATGAGTGCACCCAAGATATTTAGCTTGGACTAGAGAATCATACATAGTGTGCGAGAGAGACCTATAGATGGAGTATATATGCATGCGAACTAGAAAGACCCCCCCACACACACACAAAGAGAGAGAGATGGAGAGAGAGGGACCAACAAGGTTTGTGTGTTGGATGCGTGCGATAGAATTTAAGATTGTCGGCGAGAGAGAGAGAGAGAGAGAGAGAGAGAGAGAGAGAGCAGGAGTCCGCGAGAGGGGGAGGTCGTGTTTTATGCATCAAAGACTGATATAAACCATGTTTCGATATGAACTTGCATTCAAATATTTAAATTGGAGAACATGTTGTCTGCAATCCACACATGAACGGAGATATGCGTATATCAAACAAGTTCATTAATTTGAATTTCAACATGTGTACAACATAAGGATATGCTACTCGATTGAGGTGTTCAATTTTGGATTTAGTTTACTATTCTGACCTGGTGAACGAGCTATTTCATTGAATCAAGATATTTCATTTTGGGTTTGATTCCCATTTTTGAGTGGGTCAACTATTTGTCATATCGTAAATCACTAGCAACGAGCATGTAAAAACACATTACTCCCGAGCATAATCTCTCCATCTAAAAAATAAGTGGCAAGCTAATATTTCAAAATTTTATTCGAGTCGACTTGCTAAGGTAGACGTGGATGCTCGTTCTCCCAAAATTTGAACGAACCGTTAAACACCCTCTGCTCGGTGGAATTTGCCCGTGCAAATAAATGGGAGACACGAAATTACTGGCCTATGTGGGACATGCATCAATTGGCCCGTTGTACATCAAGGGTAGGTTCGTAACTTCATCCAAGCGCGCCTTCTCCTCGGCCGAAATGAGATGTGCTGAATAATTCATAAACCATGGTCGGCAAAACACCCTCTCCTCGCCCGAAATAGCTCGCGCCCACTATTTCAAAACACGATCTCCTCGCCCAAAATCACTCGCGCCCACTATATTTCAAAACACGCCCTCCTCGCCCGAAATCGCTCGCGCCCACTATTTGGGAGAAGCAAAGTTACTCTACTATCCCGACCCTCAGTACACAGACCCAAGACGAGAAGCCTAAAGGCAGGGGTAGAACTGTATGTCGCCCCCACATTTCAAACAAATGCGTCCGTAAGACATGGTTCCCCCTCCCAATTCCCCGTTCAGACCTCGTGGGCACCAAATCACCTTCTCTCCGGAAGCTCCCTTCTCCTAAGTCGCAAAACCTCAGCCCCTCCTCCATGGCGCCCCCACCGCACCAAATTCACAGCCGCTCTCCTCTCTAATCCCGGAGATGTTGTCCATTTGCCGTCGTGTACTGGGCCGTGTGCCTCTTACTCCATGCTGCCGGAGCTTCCTCGACGACAACCGCGTGAACCGTACCGGAGCTGATTCACCCCCGCTGTTGTTCACGGCGCCGGAGCTGCTCCAACTTTGGACCCGTCCAGAGCCCCGGCGCTGCTTCCCCGTAGCCTCGACCATCGCTACATCTCTGCTTCCCTACTGCCGGTAGCCACCGCAACCGCGCCGGCCTCACCGACTTGGCAGCTGGAGCTGCCTACTTCACCCGGTCGCCAGATAGGTCGCACCCTCATCTCAAATCACTTTATTTAGGCGTCAGTTGTTTGAATTTTTATTCTGGGCCAATCGATTCCCAATGGGAAGCAGCACCCCTCGAGCCGGCGGAGCTCCTAGGCTGCCGGTTGGCTGGTGCCTAACGTAAGGGTGCGGGGGCGCAAGTTCGCCGCGGAAGCAGCGCTTAGATGGATATCTTAGAGTTGCGTGGGTTGAAGGTACTGCCGCCGCCGGATCTGGATGACGGTGAGTCTTTATGGATTGGCCCGGGGGCGGCGCAACCATGGCAGTGCGGTGGGGCGGGGAGCAGGTTTTGGTCATGGCCACGGACGGCGGAGGCAGGCTGCTCTGCCGGTGGTCGCTGGCTCTTCGGGGATGATTCCGAACAGTGTCAGCCGGGAGGCACAAGACGGCCATCAAGCCATCTGGCATAGATCGGACAGTAACAAAATAAAATAAAATTGTGTGATCCAAATTTAGTCTTCAGTCAATAGATGTGTGACCACTCTCGTACCTTGCTGTTGATCTCTTAGGGTATTTCTTTAGATCAGTGAGATGTGTCATTCTTAACATTATGTGTTTTCTGCATCTTCAGCCACACCGTCTTATGACTCACCGCAGCTGCTCCAACAAGGGAAGCATACACCAGAAGGGAGCTATAGTCCCCACTCAACAATTCCCTGGATCGAATGCGCGTGCCCAACATGGACAGCCACAACAATAGTAGGGCCATCGACAAGTCAGCACATGATGCTCACTCTTATGGATGACAGCAAGATAGGTTGTAGTACCCTCATCTTACTTGTGTGCAACATTTATGGCTTTGTTATTCATCTAAGCATGCAAAATAGATTATCACATTTCACTGTATATTCATGCTGATCTCTTATGGGTCTTGTTCAGGAGTTAACGTTGTCCCATAGTTCAGCTAAGAGACTTGTTCTTTAGGTAACGTTGTTCCATAGTTGTCATCCATCAGCCAATGCTATCCCAGAGGCTCGTGATTATAGTATTATACCACTTCTAGTATAACCTATGTTGTTCTTTAATACTTTTGTGTGCCATCTAGTTAATCTCGAGTACAAACGATACATATTCTGTAGCTTTCATCTATGTTCTCCCTTTAGTTTTTCAGACCTGTTGCTGCTAGTTAACCCCAGTCCTACTATTTATGTCGTCTCCTACAGGCACTCATTACATAAATCTAACTACTAGTTGTCTTCCATGCATGTCAGATATAATTGCACACACTGATTTATCCACAAGAACCTCACGGAGCAATGTAACCGCCAACAAACTTGACGACAATGATACCCAATATGATGGAACATGTAAAGGCAGTTCTTTCACAAGACTTGCAGAAAGATGATGAATCCTACTGACCCCATAAGGTCCTTGCTCTAACTTGGCCCTTGATATGGGTACAACATGCATATAATGTCCTGGAGTGCATCTACTCTGTTGCAAAGCCTTGTGCTTCACTTCGATCATGCATGTAAATATGGCATGCTTTCCTGTTTTTCAGTACCTATTCCATTAAAGATAACATGTTTTCAAATTCATGTATTGTCATTCTACTCTATCGCAATGCCATCTGCTTAGTTTGGACATCATGCTTTTCAATATCTTATGCATCGTTATTCATCAGTATGTACTTCATCTGTCTACCATACCATGTTCATTTTTTACATTGAAGTGGTGTTCTAGTGGTCTGTTGCAATGCCATCTTAGTTTCCCAATCGTACACGCGTATATTGCCTTAGTGTTTTTCTGTAATGTATTCCGCTAGCATATAGTTTTACATTCAAGTAGTGTTTTTTACACTGTTGTCCTGTCGTATCCCTAGCTCTTACATCATACTCCCTCCGTCCGGATTACATGTCGCAGAAATGGATAAAACTGGATGTATCTAGAACTGAAATAAGCCTAGACCCATCCATTTATTTCCGGATGGCGGGAATACATGTAAATATGTCATGCCTTTCTATTCTTCAGTACCTATTCCATCTTTGCAGTAGCATGTTTTATAACTGAAGCACCATTCTTCTATATAAGGCATGCAAGGGGAAGACGGCTATGTTAGAATCTGAAGGGTTACAAACCAGGTCTTTGCAAAAGATCCAGAGGCCAGGAGATAATAAACCCACTCCCATTTTCATAGATACTGCTCCAGCACAGAGAAACCCAACTCCCACTGATAATAAGCAGATTACAGTGGCCAAAGGACTAGTCCGCTCCAGTCCAGCAAAAATATGTCAACTCCATTCTAAGAAGCGTGTGCGTATCCTTGCATCATGAAATTTTATAGAATTATGATCATATTATCTACATGTTTCTTACCCGTCTCTCTTTTAGAAAATAAGCTTAAAGGATAGAAGACTTTCTATACTGGGATCGTATTCGAGGAAAGTATCTTGCGGGAATTCTCTGTGCTCCAATGCTGATGTAAGTACCTACTGTATATCACTATATTTTCACATTAGCATGTATTTTATTAAACGGTGTGAATCCGACCTTTATCTGATCAAAATCCAGTTGTAGCAAAATGTTAAAGGCGACAATGTTGATTTTTGTAAGGAAAACTGCCTGGTAGTTTTGCATACTGAGCTGCATGAGTGTACTATCTCATATCATGCACATTACTGAATTGTAGTGCTGCTCTGGTTTCCCATTGATTCATTCTGTCAATGTTGCTTTCGTATTACCTTACCCGGCCGATGATAGATGTGCCATATTGTGTTAATTTGGTGTAGGCTGGTGTGCTCTGATTGCCCAAATGTTCATTGTGTCAATGTTTCTTTCCTATTATCTAACCTGGCCAATGATAGCAATGCTAGTGTGTTAATTTGGTGCAGGCTGCTAAAGATAAGAAGACTAACTCTGAAAACAGCAAGGCGACCCCATTGTTTCTTTCCAGTTAATCTAGGCCAGGTAATATGGCAATCACTAATGATTAATCTATTCAGTTCCCCTCCTAATTTATGTTATGATGTAGTGGTCGAGACACTCTACACTATCAATAATACAAGCCTGCCCAAATCGCCATCTGAATCTGTTCAGTTTCCTCTGTCTCGAATGCAATGGAAAAAATGTATGGTTGTGAACCAATTAATGGCTGAAGTAATGATGGAAATGGTGGAGGAATCAGAGCTGCACATTCGTACGCAACAACAACTGATCAATGTTTTGAGAGACAGTGTAGCAAAGCAGCAAGAACTTGCCCACATGCTTATGGGTGTCATTCGCGCTGAGGTTGCAGATTGTGACGTTATAGATCGTTAGGTTTTGTTCATTTATTTGCACTGGCATCAATCTTTGATTGCCCAGTGGATGTAATTTCCTGTAATATAAGCTGGATGTGCAACGTTTTTCTCTATATTACGTACCTTTGCTTGATCGGTTTTGGTCCTGTGCATAATTGCTCATCGTAATGGGCTCAAATGATCTAATTGGGCCTAAAGACATGTATGAACTTTAGTGGGCCCATTAAGTTAAAGGACCGTTACCAGGCCGAAAGTTAATGGTCGGCCCTCTTACCTACCGGGTCGTTAACAAGTCGACATCGAAGCGGGCAATAGGTGGGCCCATTTGATTTCACGGGCCGTTAACATGCCGTTACTAGGGTCGGGCTACATATGGCCCAACTATACTGTTGGCCTTTAGCAGGCCGAAAGAGACAGCAGGCTCGTACTGGACCATGAAGAGCATGGGCCGCTAAGAGGCCGAAAGTCAGGGCGTACTGTAAATGGCCCAACTGTGTTGTGGGCCTTGAGCAGGCTAAAAGAGAAACCGAGCTGGTATTGGACCACGAAGAGCATGAGCCGTTAAAAGGCCAAAACTCAGGTCCGACTACAAATGGCCCAACTCATTTATGGGCTGTCACCAGGCTGAAAGACACACCGGGCCGGGAATTGGCCCAACACTTAAATATGTCGCTAAAAGGCCGAAAGATGTACATCCTGAAAATTGGCCCATCCTTTGAATGGGCCGTTAATAGGACAACATCACATCGGGCTGTTAACGGGCTCGAACTGACGATGGGCTGCAATGGTGTCAAATCTTTAACGGGCCATTGACGGGCCTGTCGGATATGGGGTTTTGGCAAACCCTTAAGGTTCGAACTCTGGGGTGCACGCGAAGTCTTTCCCTCCTACCGATCCACGCCCTAGCTCTCTAAGATCTTGCGGATGAACTCGACGAACTCACGACACAGAAAGACACGAGATTTATACTGTTCGGGTCACCGTTGTGGTGTAATACCCTACTCAAGTGTGGTGGTGGTGGATTGCCTCTTGGGCTGATGATGAACAGTACAAGGGGAAGAACAGCCTCCTGAGGTTGAGGTGTTCTTGTGCTTGCCGAACTTGTGTGGGTCAGGGCTCGATGCCTCTACTTTGGTAGCTAGCTCTACTTATATAGGCACTAGTCCTCTTCCCAAAGATTGAGCGGGAAGGGAGCCAACAATGGCGGGCAAATTTTAAGGGGGACAGCTAGTACAAGCTATCCTGACAAAAGCGGTCTTCGCCTGCGAAAAGCTCTGGTGGTGACGCCGTCTTGGGCTCCACGATGACCTCCGTCCTACCGTCCCGCTAGTCTTGGTCTCGATGCACCGATATGGAAACCTTTGCCTGATGCCTCTGCACTCCTTGCCTGCGCTTGCCACCTTAGCACCAAAGAGGTAACAAGGACGCTGCGCGCGCTGGCGCCCGCTCGGCGTCCGCCTAGTGTCGATCGTCATGGCTCACGTCACGAAAGCCTCGTGAGGTTTGCCCCGCCTTGATATCTCTGCTCCTTGTGAGCCCGTCTGCCTAGGCCACTCCTGAGGAGGTCTTGCGTCGTCTGCCTCGCGAGGCTTGGCCCCTCGCGAGGGTCTTGGGTGCGTTGTTGATGAAGATGGGCCGTACGGGCCTGCTAGCTTAGCCACGCCGTGGGCGGCAGGCAGGCAAGTCTGGGGACCCCTGTTCCCAGAATGCCGATAGTAGCCCCCGGGCCCAAGGTGCGCTCGGGCTTGGCTTCGCGGCGAAACCAAGGGTCAAGTACGGAGCACCGCGGGGCCCAAAAGCCTGCAGCCTTGGTTGACACGTGGCGGTTGATTGGACGTGAGCGTCTCCGCTTCCCCATGCTGCCTCGGCAACTGCCCGACTTGATAAGTCCCTGCGACATGCAAAGAAAACCATCATTACCTGTGATCGTGGGAGGCGCCAGTTGGCCTTCTTCTGCTATAAATGGGGAGTGGGCGGAGCCCCCGTCGCCCATCTCTTCCTTGCTCGCTTGCTCCTTCCTCCTCACTCTATTGCTAGCAGCGCCACCAATGGCGCCATGAAGGACGTTCTTTGCCGCCGAGAAGGGGAAAACCCCTCGCGAGGGACCCGGCTCCCCGTCACCCAAGCGCGGACGCGGCCGTCCGCGCAAGCACATCACGACCCCCGACGCGGCTCACCGTCGTGGTGGCACCTTGACACGCGGAGGGGGCCATCCCAGCCATGGCGGTCCAATTGACGAAGTGAGGCGTGCCATGGTGGCGCGGCCTCCCCGTCCGCGCTTCCATTCGGCGGAAGTGTCGCCGGAGTTCATCGTCTAGTCGGACAACCCGGCCGGCAACTGGCTCCAGCTTCTGTGTTTCTTCGTTAGCGAACTGCCGGCCTCTGGCCCAAGCGGGCTCTGGTTGCAGGCGGATGGTTGCTGCAGCAAGGCCTCTTGGGTCGCGGTCGAGACTTCTGCCGTGGGCAACATAGCCCTGGCCCGCGGCTGGCAGACGTTCGCCCGCGCGCGCGGCCTTGGTAGGCGGTGCACCCTCCACTTCAAGTTAAATGGCGACCCGACCCTCTACGTGAGGGTGTTCGAGGAAGACAGTCGCCGCGCCGTGTGCTGCCCCGAGGTGAACGACGGCGAGGAGGTGCTCGGCCTTGGCGACGGTCGTGACGAGGATGAGGGCGAGCCCGCCCCCGGCGTCGACCGTGTCTCGTCCAGCTATGGCGGCTCTTCCTCCGGCAACAGCTCCAGTAGTGGTGGCTACGACTAGCCGTCGTGCCCGATTTGAAGGCGGCAGCGGGTCGTCTCATCGCCGCGCCTCCGTGAAGCGCGAGGAGGGGTCTGGCTAGGCTCGGGATGTTGCTAGGGGCCTGCCTCCATGGATCGCTGCAATGCTACTTTTGTTTCGCTCTTTTCAAGCATCAAATATGAAACCAGTATGGGCCCAGGGGGGCATGTATCGAACTATGGTTCCTTGGTTATTGCACTATGCGTGTTGTTCCCGTGCCGTCTTGTTATTTTCCGCAAAGATAACTTAACCTGGTATATTTAGGATGCCCTCTTTCTCACGAGGTGTTTGTTTCCTCGTGTCCATCATGCCTTGGCGGCCTGCGTTCTCTCAGGACTGCAAGAATTCGTTAGGAAGTGCGCTAAAAGATTTGCCGTTCACCCAAGCCTTGACCTGGCGCTTTGTATCGCGGTACCCAAGGGGTATGGACTAGGAGAGGTGCGCCATTTTTTGGGCTCGAACGAGGGTGGCTCGCAGAAGGCAGAGAGGAGAAAACTGCTCGCGAGGGCGCCTGCCTAGCCCCCTCGCGAGGTATGCGAGAGAGAGAACACGAGCAAACCAGGGCTGGAATATACGGTAAGAGGCAAGGGAATTAAATCAGCAAGGAACACCAAAATCAAACTTTGATTAAGAAAAAGCAAGCCAACTACGGAAAGCAAATGAAAAGCCGCGTCCGGCACCTAATCTAGTCTTCAAGTCTTCTCGCCAGCGCGGAGCTAAGTGCTGCCACTAGGCGTGGGCGGGAGCCCCAGGGTCTGAGGCCGGCGCTCTTGAGACTGCGGGGCGTGTACAGCCCCAACTCATTATTACGTGAGAGTGTCACGGGCGGCGATTCTTCACAAGCACCGGGCCTTCTTTACAGGCTCTGCGCCTTTCTTCACAGGCTCTGGGCCTTTCTTCACAGGCTCTGGGCCTTCTTCACAGACTCTGGGCCTTCTTCACAGGCTCTGGGCCTTTCTTCACAGGCTCTCGGCCTTGCTTCATGGGTAGAACTTCCGGAGGTGCTGGATGTTCCAGGCGTTCTGGATGGGCATCCCGTGCTGCGTCTCCAGGCGTGCTGCACCAGGCCTGGAGACATGGACGACCCTGAACGGGCCCTCCCACATGGGCAAGAGCTTGTGCAGCTCTTCCATGAAGAGGACCCGCCTCAGGACGAGGTCGCCCACCTCGAGCGTCCTGGAGCGGACGTTGCGGTATAGGTATCGCCGCAACATTTGTTGGTACCTTGCCGTCCTCAATGCAGCTTCGCGACGGCATTCCTCCCCCAGGACGAGATCCATCCCCCGTGTGGCATCCTGCTGCATTTCGTCGAACGCCAGGACCCGCGCGGAGCGATGCTTGACCTCGTGAGGAAGGACTGCTTCAGCTCCGTAGACGAGGAAGAATGGAGTCTCGCCCGTTGGCTTGGCGGCGGTGGCGCGGATGGACCACATCACGGACTAGAGCTCATCGTGCCAGCCCCTGCCGCAGGCCTCCATCTTCTTCTTGAAAGTCTTGGTATTGAGGCCCCTCAGGACCTCCGTGTTGGCGCGTTCGGCCTGGCCATTGCTCCTGGGGTGCGCTACGGAAGCGTAGCAGATCTGCGTTCCAAGGTTAGCACAGTAGGTTTTGAAGATCTTACTAGTAAACTGCAAGCCGTTATCTGTGATGATGCGGTTGGGGACCCCGAAGCGGCTCACGAGGCCCTTGATGAACTTGACAGCGGAGCCGGCCGGGATGGTACGGACGGCTTCCACCTCCGCCCACTTGGTGAACTTGTCGATGGCGACGTAGAGATAGCGGTAGCCCCCTGGCGCCCGTGGAAACGGGCCTAAGATGTCCAGCCCCCAGACCACGAATGGCCACGTGAGCGAGATGGTCTGGAGGCACTGAGCTGGCTGGTGAATTTGCTTGACGTGGAATTGGCAAGCCTCGCAGGACTTCACCAGCTCGGCTGCGTCGTTGAGTGTCGTAGGCCAGTAGAATCCACTGCGGAACACCTTGCCGACGAGGGTCCGTGACGACGAATGGTGCCCACAGTCCCCACCGTGTATGTCAACCAGCAACTCCCTTCCTTGATCACTGGAGATGCAGCGCAGCGTGACATCGTTCGGTCGTTTCCTGTACAACTCGCCGTCTTGGATATAGTATGTCGTGGCCTGCCGAGCCACGTGCTCTGCATCCTCTTCCTTTTCCGGCAGCGTCCCTTGCATCAGGTACTCCTTGAATTCCTTGATCCAGCATTCCTCCCGGGGCTCGAGTGCCAAGAGCAGCTGAGCTCCCGAGGTCGGGCCACAGGCTGGGGCTCCCGTGGCTGGAGGCTGGGGGAGCTCCTCCGGAGGCTGAGTCGTGCTTGAAAGAGGTAGTGTAGCTGATGGCTTGAAGAGCCGCTCCTCAAAGACACCGGGCTTTTGCGGCTGCCGCTTGGATGCTCTCCTGGCGATGTCGTCGGCTTCCTGGTTGGTGCCCTGGGGCACGTGCTGCAGCTCCAAGCCCGAGAACTGCTTTTCCATATTGCACACCTCCGCGAGGTATGCCTCCATATGCTCGTCCTTTGGCTCGTATTCCTTGTTGGAGAAGTTCACGAGGAGTTGCAAGTCGCCTATGACGTTAAGGCGCTTCACCCCTAGAGCTGTCGCAACCTTCAGGCAAGCTATGAGGCCTTCGTATTCCGTGATATTGTTGGAGACCTTCTCGCTGTGCTGAAAGCAGAGTTGCTCGGCGTAGTAGAGCTTGTCCTGAGTGGGCGAGATGTGCACTGCTCCAGCCCCCGCGCCCTCGTGCGTGAAGGCGCCATCGAAATACATGACCCAGCCATCTGGAGCTTCGCTCCCTGGTGAGGTGGATTGGTCGTCGCCTTCTTCAAGCATCGGGTCATCCGTCCATTCTGCCACAAAATCGGCAAGCGCAGCCCCCTTGATGACCCTGGTCATGCTGCACTCCAACTGGAATGCTTGCAACTCGATGTTCCACTGAGCGACCCTTCCAGCTGAGTTGGGGCTCCTGAGCACCCTCTCCAATGGGTAGGCTGAGACGACCTTGATGGGGTGGCCCTGGAAGTCGTGTCGCAACTTGCGTGAGGCCACCAAGAGTGCGAGCAGGAGTTTCTGAGGCATGGGGTAGCATGCCCTCGCGTCCCGCAGCACGGTGCTGACGAAGTACACCGTGTGTTCAACGAGAGCCGGCACACTGTCGAGGCCCGGGTCCTGCGGAGATTGGGGCATCTCCTGAGGTGGAGGGCTTCCTGAGACCTGACTGTCTTCAGGAGTTCCGGCGACGGTGTCCTGCCGAGCCTGGTCTTCTGCCGCTGAGGCCCTTGCTGCGCCTTCCTGACCCTGCACCATTTTAGCTCCGGCTTGGCACAGCGCGCCCCTCGCTTGGCGCTCCTCCCAAACCGCCACTAGCGCCGCGCTGGCCGAGTACGGGGTGGCGGCAAGGTAGAGCACTAGGGGCTCGAGTGGCCGTGGTGCCACCATCACCGGCGGGCTGGTAAGGTATTTCTTGAGGTCTTGGAAGGCTTGGTCAGCCTCCGGGGTCCACTCGAATGGGACCTTCTTCTTCATGAGCTTGAAGAAGGGTAAGGCGCGCGCCCCTAGCTTGGAGATGAAACGCCCCAATGCAGTCACCCGCCCCGCTAGCTTCTGCATCTCTTTGAGGGTCTGCGGTGGGCTCATGTCCTCGATGGCCTTGATCGTCTCCGGGTTCGCCTCAATCCCCCTGTGTGATACGAGGAATTCCAGTAGCTTGCCCGAGCAGATGCCGAACACACACTTCTCCGGGTTGAGCCTTAAGTTTACCTGGCGCAGGCTCTCGAAGGTCTCCTCCAAGTCTTGAATCAATGTTCTCGCCTCGCGAGACTTCACCACTATGTCGTCGTCGTAGGCATCTGTGTTCCTCCCGAGCTGCCGCCCCAGGGTGATGTGCATCAGCCGCTAAAAAGTCGTGCTCGCAGTGCGCAGCCCGAAGGGCATGCAGGTGTAGCAGTACACCCCACATGGTGTCAGGAAGGCTGTCTTCTCCACATCTTCCACCACCATCTTGATATGATGATACCTAGAGAATGCGTCCAGGAAGCACATCAGGTCGCACTCGGCGGTGGAGTCGACGATCTGGTCGATGCACGGGAGCGAGAACGGATCTTGGGGGCAGGCTTTATTAAGGTTGGTGAAGTCAACGCACATCCGTTCCTTCCCGCCTTTCTTTGGCACTACGACGGGGTTCGCCAGCCATTCGGGATATCGGACTTCGCGAATGGCACCCGCCGCCTCCAGCTTGCGGGTCTCCTGGACGATGAAGGCCTGCTTCTCAGTGGACTACCGTCTTGCTCGCTGCTTCACGGGGCGTATGTTGGGGCATACCCTTAGATGATGCTGAATCACCTCCCACGGGACCCTACCAGCTGATTAGGCTCCCACGCGAATATCTCCTTGTTTGCGCGCAAGAACCTCACCAGTGCCTCCTCGTTGACCGGCACCTGATTGGTTTCCGCCTTGTCTTGGGTGAACAACTGCTTCTTCTTGGTAGGCGCGGCCTCCTTGGCCTCGGGGGTATCGGTGCTGGTGGGTTGTGCTGCCGCCGCGGTCTTGAAGGTGACATTAGTGCCGTCACAACCTCTGAGGGAGTCCTGGACTAGGGGGTGTCCGGATGGCCGAACTATCATCTTTGGCTGGACTCCTGGACTATGAAGATAGAAGATTGAAGACTTCACCCCGTGTCCGGATAGGACTTTCCTTGGCGTGGAAGGCAAGCTTGGCGATACGGATATGTAGATTTCCTACCATTATAACCGATTCTGTGTAACCCTAACCCTATTCGGTGTCTATATAAACCGAAGGGTTTTAGTCCGTAGGACGAACAACAATCATACCATAGGCTAGCTTCTAGGGTTTAGCCTCCTTGATCTCGTGGTAGATCTACTCTTGTACTACCCATATCATCAATATTAATCAAGCAGGAGTAGGGTATTACCTCCATCGAGAGGGCCCGAACCTGGGTAAAAACATCGTGTCCCTTGTCTCCTGTTACCATCAGCCTAGACGCACAGTTCGGGACCCCCTACCCGAGATCCGCCGGTTTTGACACCGACATTGGTGCTTTCATTGAGAGTTCCTCTGTGTCGTCGCCTACAGACCCGATGGCTCCTTCGATCGTTAGCAGCGACACAGTCCAGGGTGAGACTTTTCTCCCCGGACAGATCTTTGTATTCGGCGGCTTTCACTGCGGGCCAATTTGGTAGGCCATCTAGAGCAGATTGAAAGCCACGCCCCTGGCCATCAGGTCAGATTTAGAAGTTTGAACTATACGGCCGATGTCCGCGGGGACTTGTCTTCGACGGATTCGAGCCACGGCCGATCGAGCCGCACTGTCTCGATGGGCATGATCTAGCTCTGCCACCGAACAGTGCCTTGGAGGTCGAGCCAATACCCGCTCCGACCTTTAATACGGAGCCGGTTTCGCCGATCGAGGACGGCTGGCTGGACACCGCCTCGGGGGCTGAAATCTCTACGGCGATCGAGCCGAACACCACCCCTGTCCTTTGCGAAGATCGTGACTCCCAGGTCCCGGACTCCGGACCTCCTGCGCCCCTGCCAGTCGAATCCAATTGGGTGCCGGTCATGGAGTTCACCGCCGCAGACATCATTCAACACTCGCCCTTCGGCGATATCCTGAACTCATTAAAGTCTCTCTCTTTATCAGGGGAGCCCTGGCCGAACTATGGTCGGGAAGGTTGGGATTCGGACGACAAAGAAATTCAACGCCCACCCACCACCCACTTTGTAGCCACTGTCGACGATTTAACAGACATGCTCGACTTCGACTCCGAAGACATCGACGGTATAGACGATGGTGCCAGAGACGATCAAGAGCCAGCGCCCACGGGGCACTAGAATGCCACCTCAACTTACGATGTATATATGGTGGACACACCTAAGGGAAGCGATAACGAGGAACGACGGGACGCTGCAAAAGATAATTCCTTCGGGAAGCAGTCAAAATGGCGGCGTAAGCGCCGCTCCAAACCCCACCGCGACAAAGATAGTGCCCACACAGCCCCAGCCATAGAGCAGGGCGAGCCGGCCGACGGCGAGCATGCCATTGAGCAACCACCCTAACAGGTCAATTTGGACAAACAACCCGTCCCCGGCAAGGATAACAGTCCGGACGATCTCACGCCGGACACGTCATTGGATCAGAAGAACCTCCACAAAGAGCTCCTCGCTACTGCGCGTAGCTTGAAAAAGCAGAAACAGAGGCTCAGAACAGCGGAAGACACACTCCGAAGGAGATGGAGTAAAGTACTCAACACCGCAGACAAATATGGCGACAGCCGCCAAGCAAAGAGCTACCCAAAGGGGAAACTACTGCCCAAATTTGATGAGTAAGCCTTAGAGCCCCCACGATCAAAAAACAAAGAGGCAGCAGGGTCGGATAGACGAATACATGGCAAACATAGAGCGGCAGGCGGCGCCGCACACAATCCGACACGCGATCCGCATAAGGATTCACACAAAAAGTACGGCCCAGTCAGATCTATCTATGGGCCAAGGAAACAACCTCTAGCAAACAAAACAACACGTCAAGTGTCCGAAAGTCACGGCATACCAAAATACAGGGGCGCCGCACACCCCCTATGTTTCACCGATGAGGTGCTAGACCATGAATTCCCAGCGGGATTCAAACCCGTAAACATAGAGGCATACGACGGAACAACAGACCCTGGAGTCTGGATTGAGGATTATATCCTCCACATACACATGCCCAGAGGAGATGATCTCCAAGCCATAAAATACCTGCCCCTCAAGCTCAAAGGGCCAGCTCGGCATTGGCTTAAAAGCCTCCCCGAAAAACCATCGGTAGTTGGGAAGAGCTTGAGGATGCTTTTCGGGCCAATTTCCAGGGAACCTATATCCGACCTCCGGACGCAGATGATTTAAGTCACATAACCCAACAACCCGGAGAGTCAGCCCGAAAATTCTAGAACAGGTTCCTCACCAAAAAGAATCAAATAGTCGACTGTCCGGACGCTGAAGCCTTAGCAGCTTTTAAACACAACGTTCGAGACGAATGGCTCGCCAGACACCTTGGCCAGGAAAAGCCAAGAACAATGGCCGCACTAACAAGCCTCATGACCCGCTTTTGCGCGGGAGAGGATAGCTGGCTAGCAAGGTGCGATACCAATGACCCAAGTACATCCGAAGTCGGGGATGGAATGGGAAACCACGACGCAGCAAGGACCAGCGCCGGATTAAGGAGAACGGTCCAAAGAGCGGCGATCAACGCCGCATTCAAAAGTTCACGGCAGAACAATAAAAAACTGCCCCTTAAGGATAATAGCGACGAGCTATCGAACTTAAACAAAATATTTGATAAGATATGCCAAATCCACAGTACTCCCGGAAAGCCTGCAAACCATACCCACAGAGATTGTTGGGTCTTCAAGCAGTCCGGTAGACTCAACGCCGAACACAAGGGGCTCGACACACCAAGTGAGGATGATGACGAGCACCACAAGCGAGCCCGGAAAACAAAAGAATTTCCCACAAGAGGTCAAAACAGTAAACTTACTTCAAGTAACAAAAGGGGAAAATAGAGCGGCGCCCATTGAATTACGCGCCGCACAGTCTACCCCAACGAAGTCCCAACACTGGTTGTCAAAACCAATCACCTTCGACCATCAGGACTACTCCGAAGGTATCCGGAACACAGGATGGACTGCCTTGATACTAGAACCTATAATCGACGGTCTTCAATTCACGCAAGTCCTAATGGACAGCGGCAGTGATTTAAACCTGCTATATCAGGACACAATCTGCAACATGGGGATAGACCCAAACAGGATTAGCCATAGCAACACTTCCTTCCAAGGAATAATGCCAGGCACATATCCCATTGTATGGGCTCCCTATTATTGGAAGTTATGTTCGGCTCACCCGACAACTTCCGTCGTGAAAAGTTGGTTTTCCACATCGCCCCATTTAAAAGAAGCCATCAAGCACTCTTGGACGCCAAGCTTTACCGCTTTAACGCAATACCGCATTATGCATCTCTTAAACTTAAAATGCCCGGTCCACGAGGCATCATTTCATTAAGGGGAAGCTGTTCGTGCCCCTCAAGTAAGAACGAATGTGAGACTGCCTTAACGGCCTCACACTAATACGGCTTTGCTGGCCAAAGCGTCTAAAGCAGGTCGTTCAGACCCCGGACACGGTTAGGCGAGTCCGGCATAAATAAACATGATACTTACTAGCCACGTACCCCCCCCCCCTTACAAGGGGCTCGACGCATGTACAACAAGTGACAATAAAGCTCAATTTTATTCATTTTTGAATTGTACTCTGTTTACTCCCAATTACATTTCCGCACGATCTTTCCCAAACTAAGTTCCTCTCTTTTACAGATGAACGCCGTGCTATTCCCGTCCAGGATACGGCACAACGGAGACACAGGCGCAAACGTGCAACAGGGACCCGTTGCAAGGATTCTTTTCAGATTAAGACCCTGCGTAAACCTTTTCTCACTGTCTCTTGTTGTTACTCATCCCCCGGTCTCTTATTATAGCCGAGGAGGAGGCTGGCGTTTGGCATCGGGCCGCGTCGAATTTTGCGACGCACTGGACACCAGGGGCTTGTTACCAAGGGCACTATTCGGCCCACTTTATACAAAGACCGAATACCTTAGGGAGTGTTCGGCGTCTCGAGTTAGGCCTTATATGGATCAGCTCCGAATCATGTCTTTGGTCAAATGTTGGGTTTGCCCGGCTCCTGTGTTTTGCTGCCTTATGTTCTGTTCTATCGGGTAACGCGACACCAGGAGAACTACTGCGATTGTGCCCCGGTTCGGCCGGGCGAGCACCTCAGTAGAGAAAGCCGAAACCGATCGTCATGATATAGCGAGAGACTGGTCAACCACTCGATGACTCATATGAATGTTTAGAATTCCTCCGCATTGACGAAGGACCGTTTTCCGGTCAGGCACATACGCACCCCAAATTCGGGAGAGTGCGGTGCCCCCAGGGGCTATATAGTAGCCCCACCATCGAACTCCTATGGCTAAGTGAAAGTGATAAAGCATTATAGTCCGGTTGCCTAGTTTGCTATGCTAACACCTCCTTTATAGGACCAAGACGTTGGATTAAGTGTGAAAATCCGACTTCTTTGCAAACACCTCCGCACTATGTGCGTGGGGGCTGTCAAGACTGCCATCTTTCGTGTTATATACATCAACGGCCGCACAGGAAGTAGTTTGCTACTTGAAGGCACAAGTATAAAATGCTCTTATATTTAATGGAAACATTGTTTCATAAAAATACACATGTCATTCAAACATAACATCCTTCGAGCACTGTGTCTCTATTAAACGAGCGCCCGGAAGTACTTCCTCAAAGTAGCGTTCGACTGATACTCGGCTTCCGTCCGGATCTGGGGATGCGACTTCAGTGGCCTTCATGTCAGCCCAGTATGGCTTGACATGGGCAAGAGCCATCTGCGCCCCCTCAATGCACGCCGATCGCTTCATTGCGTCGATACGCGGTACCGCACCAAGGAACTGCTGCACTAAACCAAAATAACTCTTCGGCTGGGGTCTGCCAGGCCATAAATGAGTCACGACATGCTTCATGGCAAGTCCGGATAGCCGATTCAGCTCGGCCCATTCGGCCAACCGATCGGTCAACGGAAGAGGACGCTCCGGACTATGGAACTGCGACCAAAATAGCTCCTCCCTTCTGTGCCCCTTCTGGCCTCGGAAGTGCTCAACCGCGTCCACAGCGCTCGCCGCTAAGTCCAGATAAGCATCCTCCGAACTCCACAGTTTGTCCAACTGAGCATACTTCGGATCCGTATATTTCCTCCGCAGCAGAAACGGTTTTCCAGCCGCAATATCCCCGGCCTGACGTAGCTCCTCCTTGGCAGCTTTCGTAGCGGAACGGGCATCCTTGGCTTCGGCGGTGGCCTTTTTCAGGCCCTCTTGCTCCGCTTGACGTTCCTTTTCAAGAACCCCGCATCGGTCGGTAGCATTCTTCAGCTTCAGGGCCATATTGGCCATTTCCTCTTTGCTTCGGCAGTGAGCAGCCTGTTCGGCTTTCAGCTCTTCGACCGCCTTTAAAGCAGCCGCATTACTCTTTCGAGCTTGCTCTTCAGCTCGGGCAAGTTCGCCCGCAGCCTCTCCACAGCAGCGGCACCATCTGCATTAAAGCATACAAGTAGTAAGGCATGGGCGTCAAGCTCCCTTACCAGGTGACCGCGGAAAAGTCGCATACCTTGCGACTCGTCAAACCGTTTATTGACGAGCGCGATGTCCGCATCCGCCTCGTCAAGTTGCCGCTTTAGTTCGGCAAACTCATCAGTCCGGCTGGCTACCGGACGCCCTGCCACCTACACAGGAATGGCGACATGTTAGTACTGAGATTATGATCCTCGGCACGCTGTCAATTTTGACACCATACCGAGTCTCAGGGGCTACTATCTATACAGGGCGCATTCTATATGCCTAAGTGTCAAAAGGTACTTCGTTTTTTCCCGTTCCTCAAACCTCGTCAGTAAACTTCTGGCGGCTTCGTGCAATCCGCTCTCAGCGGATGCAATTCTTTCAATCACCGTAGCCATTAGCGCACGGTGATCTTCTGAGATAGACACTCGCTCGAGCAGGCCCTTCAGTTCCTCTGACCGTGCGCCAGTCGGCGCCGGGCCCTCCGGCCCCGCCGGACTCAGGGAAACTCTCCGTGACGACACTTCAGGATCGTTCGCCTCGCATGACGGCGCGGTAGGTGGAGGCGTTTCACTCTCTATCATCTCCGGACGAAGATCTCCCGAAGACGAGCTCTGCTGAGAAGGGCTGAGATCCGAACTACAAGGTACAAATTCAGTTATCTTCAGAAATAAATACAGGGATGTTCTTTATTCACAAAACCCTGTCCTTTTACTTACGGCTCGCTGGAGGGCTGATCCCCTTGGGGAAATAGTGCAGCTGGGGTACTTCCCTGCGCCGGACTCTCCGACGAAGACTTCTTTCCCCGTTTTGAGGCCTTGGCCTCCGGGTCTTCGAAAGCGGTCCTCTTCTCTCCTCGGAGGGAAGGATCCCTGATCCTCCCTTCCTTGAAAGCCTCCTTCACGGAGGCAGTGGTTTCCCTGCTCCCCCCCTCGCCTTCTTCAAAAGGCGCGGCCTTCAACATCTTGGTCAGTACGGGATCCGGCGTGGCCTCTGGGAGGGGAGCCGGACACCTTATCAACTTCGCCTTGGCTATCCACTCCTGTTCAAAGAAACAACTCCCTTAAAGAGCATATACGTGATAGATAAATGAACAGCTTGTCCGGTTACAGGGCTACTTACTTGAGTATCCGGGCGGTTGCAGCTTAGACCTGCGTCCTCGGTCAAGTCCGGACACTTCTCTTGTGATCCGAAGAACAGTTTATACATCTCCACAGGCGTCGCGCCCATGAAATGTTGGAGAGCTCGTGGTCCCTCCGGATTAAACTCCCACAGACGGAGGGGGCGACGTTTGCAGGGCAGAAGGCGCCGGATTAGCATAACCTGCGCCGCCACGACCAGATTGATCTCTCTTCCCTAGAGATCTCGAATACGGCCCTGCAACAGAGGAACGTCCTTGGACGGCCCCCAGTCGAGCCCCCGGTTGACCCATGATGCCAGCCGCTGTGGTGGACCTGAGCGGAAGGCGGGTGGCGCCACCCATTTGGTGCCCCTGGGAGCGGTGATATAAAACCACTCCCGTTGCCACAAACCAAGCTCCCCCTGGAAAGAGCCCTCGGGCCACGGAGCATCAGCGCACTTGCTTATGACAGCCCCTCCGCATTCTACTTGTTGCCCCTCGATCATCTTCGGCTCCACCTTGAAGGTCTTGAGCCACAATCCAAAGTGAGGGGTGATATGGAGGAAGGCTTGACATACGACAATGAATGACGAGATGTGGAGGATGGACTCCGGATTCAAGTCATGGAAATCCAGCCCGTAATAAAACATGAGCCCCCGCACAAAAGGATCCCTCGGGAAGCCTAAACCCCGAAGAAAGTGGGACACGAACACCACGCTCTCGCCGGGCTCGGGAGTGGGAATGACCTGCCCTGGAGCAGGCAGCCTATGCGAAATTTCGCCGGTTAGATACCTGGCGTCTCGCAGCTTTAGCACATCTTCTTCTGTGACGGAAGAAGGCACCCATCGGCCGTGCTGGTCGAAGCCGGACATCGTCAAAGGTCCGAAGCGCCTAAATCCAAAGCTTTGGGTGTTAGAACTCGAAGCACGAGGCGAATCCGATGGAGGGTGGAAAAAAGAAGAGGGCCTTGGTCTCATTATAAAGAGGTCGAATACCAAGTGTCCTCCCCGTGGTCGATTGGGACTTGCCTTCGATAGAGGAGGCGTGCCAACGGGCGCGGTTGGGTTACCTATGTCCGTATTGATGAGAATCCCGGAATAAGGGGGCACGATCTACGCTTTGATAAGACGTGCCAAGGAAACCGCCTCGCTAAACGCGCTGAGGTGGGACAGTAAAAAACGATTCGAATGAAAGCCTGGCCGTGGTGTGATGTCACGCCGCGGAATACATCAGCAGATCTGTGCAAAAATTATTCTCTCTACGGTGTTGTGTGGAACTTGTTTTGCAGAGCCGGACACTATCCATGTTTTCAAAACCTTCTAAGTATTTGGAGAAGGAACCCACCTTGCAATGCCGAAGACAATATGCGCGCCGGACTCGTCGTCATTGAAGCCTGGTTCAGGGGCTACTGAGGGAGTCCTTGACTAGGGGGTGTCCGGATGGCCGAACTATCATCTTTGGCCGGACTCCTGGACTATGAAGATAGAAGATTGAAGACTTCACCCCATGTCCGGATAGGACTTTCCTTGGCGTGGAAGGCAAGTTTGGTGATACGGATATGTAGATTTCCTACCATTGTAACTGACTCTGTGTAACCCTAACTCTATTCGATGTCTATATAAACCGAAGGGTTTTAGTCCGTAGGATGAACAACAATCATACCATAGGCAAGCTTCTAGGGTTTAGCCTCCTTGATCTCGTGGTAGATCTACTCTTGTACTACCCATATCATCAATATTAATCAAGCAGGAGTAGGGTATTACCTCCATCGAGAGGGCCCGAACCTGGGTAAAAACATCGTGTCCCTTGTCTCCTGTTACCCTCCGCCAAGACGCACAGTTCGGTACCCCCTACCCGAGTCCGCCGGTTTTGACACCGACAGCCTCCTTGGTGCCCCCCTTGATGGTGAGGACGCCTTTGTTCCCAGGCATCTTCATGAGGATGTAGGCCGGGGTGAGTCACTGCCATGAACTGAGCGAGAGCTGGGTACCCGAGGATGGCGTTGTATGGGAGACCTATGCGGGCGATGTCGAAGTCAACCATCTCGGTGCGGTAGTTGTCGCGTGTGCGGAAGGTGACGGGGAGACGGATCTGCCCCAGAGAGTGAGCAGCTCCGCCACCATCCCCCGAGAAGGGCTTGCTGAGGCTGAGCCGCTCGAGCGACACGTGAAGAAGGCTGAAGGCTTCTACGGAGAGCAAGTTGAGGCCGGTACCGCCGTCGATGAGGGTCTTGGTAACAGCCACGTTGCAGATGGTGGGCATGCAGAGCATTGGGAGCATACCCGAGCCGACAATGGAGTCGGGGTGGTCTTCTGAGCCGAAAGTAAGGTCGGCCTCTGGCGCGGCCCAACCCGGCGGAGCCCCTGGTGAGGGCCGCGACTGCATGGTGCGCTGGCACCGCATAGCGGGCAGCGAAGAGGTCGTGGAGCTCCCCCCAGGACGCCACCGTGGAACCAGGGAGGTTGAGCAGCCAGGCGCGCAGTTCACCGGCGAGGGCCACGGGGAACCAGTTGGCCATGACTTGTCGTCGTCTCCGGCCTTGAGGACAACCTCCTCGAATGCTAGCAGGAACGGCGATGGGTCTGCCGTGCTGTTGTAACGCGGCGGCATCTCTGGCTTGAACTTGGTCGGCCACTGCACCCGCCGTAGGGCGCGGGCCAGGGCTCGGTACCCAGATGCCCCGCTGTCAATGTTGGTCGCAGGGGCGGATAGCGGGGCACTCGCCATGGGGGCGAAATGCGGCGACGCAGGCTGGTGGAGAGAAGCTACGGCGCAGCCCTACCTGGCGCGCCAAATGTCGGATGTGGGGTTCTGGCAAACCCTTAAGGTTCAAACTCTGGGTGTGCGTGAAGTCTTTCCCTCCTACCGATCCACGCCCTAGCTCTCTAAGATCTTGTGGACGAACTCGACGAACTCACAACACAGAAAGACACGAGATTTATACTGGTTCAGGCCACCGTTGTGGTGTAATACCCTACTCCACTGTGGTGGTGGTGGATTGCCTCTTGGGCTGATGATGAACAGTACAAGGGGAAGAACAGCCTCCTGAGGTTGAGGTGTTCTTGTGCTTGCCGAACTTGTGTGAGTCAGAGCTTGATGCCTCTACTGTGGTAGCTAGCTCTACTTATATAGGCCCTGGTCCTTTTCCCATATATTAAGCGGGAAGGGAGCCAACAACGGCGGCAAATCTGAAGGGGGACAACTAGTACAAGCTATCCTGACAAAAGTGGTCTCGCCTGCGAAAAGCTCTGGTGGTGACGCCGTCTTGGGCTCCACGATGACCTCCGTCCTGCCGTCCCACTGGTCTTGGTCTCGTTGCACCGATATGGCAACCTTTGCCTGATGCCTCAGTACTCCTTGCCTGGGCTTGCCTCCTTTGCACCAAAGAGGAAACAAGGACGCTGCGCACGCTGGCGCCCGCCTGGTGTCGATCGTCATGGCTCACACCACGAGAGCCTCGTGAGGTTTGCCCCGCCTTGATATCTCCGCTCCTCATGAGCCCGCCTGGCTAGGCCACTCCTGAGGAGGTCTTGTGTCATCTGCCTCGCGAGGCTTGGCCCCTCGCGAGGGTCTTGGGTGCCTTGTTGATGAAGATGGGTTGTACGGGCCTGCTAGCTTAGCCACGCCGTGGGCCGTAGGCAAGCAAGTCTGGGGACCCCCATTCCCAGAACGCCGACAGGGCCGAATTGGCACATCCCGTATGGGCCGTGGGCTTAAATGGACCTGACACAAGTAGGCCTTATATGGGTCGGCCTGCTAATTTTTACTGGGCCGGCCTTTTTCACCGGAATGGGCCACTGTTGGGTCGTGCCACGTGTTGACCTATCATAGGCGCCTCCTGTCCAATGAGTGGATGACATCTGTCCCAACGGTGAGCCAACACGTGTTTCGCCGGCCAATGAGAATTTTACACGTGGAAAATCCTCATTGGTCCTGACTGTTAACGGGTTATCGGATCCAAAACCGGACCCGATAGCTTAACGGCGACCCGTTATGGTGGATGCCATGAGTCGGTCACTCTTGACGAAAGCACTCTCATGACGCGCCATTTATCATCGTGGAAGTGGACACTTCCGTGATGATAATTTTGGTAATGTCATGGAACACTTCTACGACAACAGAGGTATGACTATGTTGATTCTTTCATAAAATCGTCATGGATGTACATGCGTGACAGAAAACGTGACCTACCGTGACAAACATGTATCATCACGGAAGTTTATTTTTTGTAGTGTGTGCACGCGCGCGCATGATCGAGATAAAAGAAAGAAGTCATAAGTCATAAGATCAATGACATGGGAGAGACGGATCGGTATGACAATATGCGTGCATGTGAGAGTGCAGGGAAGAAGGCCCGATAATTGAGCATGTGTTATTGTTTTTAAGAGATAGTGGCGTGGGTTGGAGCATGCATCTATGGCGAGCAGAGGGAGCGAGACACAACGATTGTGCAAAAGATATCAACCTATAGGTGCATGTATGGAGAGACATATATAGTGTGCGTGATAGGAAGCAAGAGTGCATGCGAGAAAGAAATGATGACGGAGAAACTACAGATAGAGATGCTAGCTAGAGGGACATTGCCTAATCTGAGTGTTGGAGATGACCACCGAGTGGTTCAGAGGGTGAAATTATGTGAGTGTGAGGGAAAGATAAAAAGAGGGCACATGACTGCATGTAGAGAGAAACATATATAGTGTGCGTGATAGGAAGCTAGAGTGAGGGCGAGAAAGAAGGTTGATGGAGAAATATATAAATAGAAAGATAAAGATGCTAGCTAGTGTGTGTGTTTGAGATAAGAGTCAAGTGGATCAGAAGGCTGAGTTATGTGTGTGGGTGTGAGAGAGATGGAGAGAGGGTGCATGTGAGTCACATACAAACAAATATCAGAGAGAAATGAGATCCCGAGAGACGGAGTTTTGTGTCTGCTAGAGAGAAAGATATTTCACAACGAGAGTGATAGCTAGAGAGACATATCAGGGAATGCGAGATATCTCTAGGGAGGTAGAGTGTGTGTGAGCGACATACAAGAGAATGGTGGAGAGATATGAGACCCTGGGAGACAGAGTTTGTGTTTGTGTGTGGGAAAGTGATATTTAAGAGGAAGAGTCATAGCTTCTCATACCTAAGGAGCGCAAGACATTTCTGTGTGAGAGGGGGTGTGCGAGTGGCACACAGGGGAAGAGTAGAGATAAATGAGACCCCGGGAGACGAAGTTTGTGTTTGTGTGAGAGAAAGATATTTCACATGGAGAATCATAGTTAGAGACACATAGCAGGGAGCGATATATGCTTAGAGAGAGATAGAGTGATGATGGTCGAGGGAGAGAGTACCGTCAGTGTGTTACGAAGATAAAAGATCATTGTCGACATACAGGTAGCACGAGATACCCGAGAGATGATGAACGCGCATAGGTCTAGAGAGATACTCCTATATAATCATGAGTGATAGCTATATGAGACGAATATCCATATTAAAGGGGATTCAAATATTTAAACTAGAGATCACGTCATCAATAATATCATAACGAAAATTGGTGTATCAAACATGCATATTCATTTGAATTTGGGGACACATGAAATGTTATATAGTTTATCAAGATTAGTCATCCATAGATTCTTTAATTAGAGACAATCCATGGTTTATATGAAATTACTGTCTAAATGGGATTACACTATATGTTGCGTCTGCAAAACACATTATACATGTTTGAGAAGTAAAAAAACCGCACGAAACACACATTAACTGGAGACAGTTAGCGATTAATGCATACATTGGATTTCAACATAAAGTGGTTTCAAATATTTGAAAATCTAAATGAAGATGGTTCCAGCCTTGTGAATCTGAGATCATGCCATTTGTAAACCATATTTATCTATAAAGGGTGTTGTGCTTTTGAAAGTATATATAAAAAATGATGTATATGGAATTTTATTCCAATAAAAAATGGATCCTGCCCGAACAAAAATAGAATACAAACTGGATTTGAATTGAGTTGGCACGGTAAACGTGCACTCTTGCTCTGCAAAAATTTGAACGAAGCGGGGAAAGTCGCAGTAACCGCCCGAAACCAAAATCTGCGAGATGGAAATTACTGCCTATCCCTGACACGCAAAGCCTATCGGCTCGATTTCTATCGGTTTCGATAGGGGTAGGTTTGCAATTTCACTCAAGCGTGAAATAACCGCCTCTCACCCGGATTCACACACGGTGGGCGCCAAAACACAGTGTCTCTTAGGCCGAAATCGACTCCCTCCATAATTCATACACGATGGGCGCCAAAACAAACTCTCATCGGCAAATATTCGGTGTCTGCGAGATTACCGTCCTATCCCCAACCGACTAATATTGTTGTGGTGTAGGAAATTTTAAACGGGGTATAAGTTTGTAAATTTCCTCGCATTTGAGACAAGCGCACCCTGAAGACATGGTTCCCCCTTCCTCTCTCCCTCCATTTCCCCATTCGTACTCCGTGGGCGCCAAAACACCCTCTCCACCCCAGCCTCCTCCACCCGCCACCCCATCCACCGCCTTCCTCCTCCACCATGCCGGAGCTAATACCCCGACGCCATCGTCCATTACAAGAGATCAACCTCTCTCATCCACGGCTTCGGACCGGGATCCTTGCATCCCGTCCTCTCGCTTCATCCCCGTCGTCGTCCACCTTGCCGGTGCTGCTCCTACGACTGTCTCATCCACCGCGAAAGGATATTTCTCCCGCCACCACCGTCTACCCTCCTAGATCTGCTTCCACGCTGCCGACAGCCATCGCTACCGCAGCACCGTCAAATTCTCAGCAGATGCATACACGGCACCGCACGAGAGGCGATACTCTTTCATATCTGTTCAACTTATTTATCACAACAAGAAAATAGATCGCGCTACTTTACTCTGATTTCTTGTACATCACTTACTTGTTAATTGAAAGCAAACATTGGTTGCGAAGTTGCCTTTGTCCGGTTTGCACCTCCAGCCGCCATGGCACGCTCAACACTATACTCGCAATGCTTACAGTTTTCCCCTTTTATATTCCACACTAGTTAAATTAAAGTAGACTAAATTTCAAAATTGGGTCAGTCGATTTTTGAGAGCTCGTCGGAGTTCGCCGGTGCGAAGGAAGGGGCTCACTGGAGGGCTGCCCCATTATCTATCTTAGGGTTTCGGGTGAGGACAATGGTTGTGGGGGGCTGTCCTCGGGCTATGGTGGGGCCTCCCCGGAGGCAAAACTCGACGCGGGTGGGGGTGGGGTTAGCTAGAGGGATGGCCGGGGGTGGCGGAAGATCGGAGGTTGTGGGCGGTTCAGGGGAGGGCAGGGGTCGGTGGTTCGGCCGGCGACCCGTGCGGTGGTCTTTAGGGGAAGAATAAGAGGCGAGAAAGAAGAAGGGTTAGGTTAGTGATACGTCTCCATCGTATCTATAATTTTTGATTGTTTCATGCCAATATTATACCACTTTCACATACTTTTGGCAACTTTTTATATGATTTATTGGACTAACCTATTGATCCAGTGCCCAGTGCCAGTTTCTATTTTCTGCATGTTTATTGTATCGTAGAGTATCCATATCAAACGAAGTCCAAATGCAATAAAATTTCATAGAGAATTATTTTGGAATATTGTGATTTTTGGGAGTTGGAATCACCGCAAACGGAGGCCCACACAGCCCACAAGACACCAGCGCACGCCACAGGGCCCTAGTGTGTGGTGGTGGGTTGTACCCTCCTCGAACGTCGGTTGGGGCTATACTTCGAGCGAAAGGAAGCTTATATCTAGAAAAAAAATCGTGTTAAAATCTTAGCCCAATCAGAGTTACAGATCTCCGGGAATATAAGAAACGGTTTTCGTCCAGATCTGGGGACGCCAAATGTAAGAGAGAACAGAGAGGAGATCCAATCTGAGGGCTCCGCCCCTCCGCCGCCATGGAGACCATGGACCAGAGGGGGAACCCTCCTCCCATCTAGGGGGGAGGCCAAGGAAGAAGAAGAAGGAGGGGGCTCTCTCCCCCTCGCTTCCAGTGGCGCCGGAGTGCCGCCGGGGCAACGATCGGGATGACGATCTACATTGGCAATCTTGCTACAGTAAACACCAACTCTCTCCCCCTCTATGCAGTGGTGTAACACCCTTCTCCCTGCTGTAATCTCTACTTAAACATGGTGCTCAAATCCTTATATTATTTCCCAATGATCTATGGTTATCCTATGATGTTTGAGTAGATCCGCTTTGTCCTGTGGGTTAATCGTGATCTTGGTTGGTATGATTGTATATTTTATTTATGGTGTTATCCTATGGTGCCCTCCATCTCGCGCAAACGTGAGGGGCCCCCGCTATAGGGTGTTGCAATATGTTCATGGTTCGCATACGGTGGGTTGCGAGAGTGACAGAAACTTAAACCCGAGTAGGTGGGGTATGATGTATGGGAGTAAAGAGGACATGATACTTATTGCTATGGTTGGGTTTCACGACCTTAATGATAGTAGTTGCCGATGCTTGCTAGAGTTCCAATCATAAATGCATATGATCCAAGTAGAGAAAGTATGTTAGCTCATGCCTCTCCCTCATATAAAATTACAAGAATGATTACCGGTACTTGTTATCAATTGCCTAGGGACAAATAACTTTCTCGTTGCCAAAAGCTATCCACTTTTATTACCTTGCAATTTATTTGTAGTTTTATTCTCGCAAAGTACTCGTAGTTTTATCATTGAAAAAAAGTTTCATACTTGTTTCTGGTAAGGAAAACATCAAGTGTGCCTAGAGTTGTATCGGTGGTTGATAAAACTTGAGGGAATATTTGTTCTACCTTTAGCTCCTCGTTGGGTTCAACACTCTTACTTATTGAAGGAGGCTACAACTGATCCCCTATACTTGTGGGTCATTAGTTAGGAGACGTAGGATCTTCATCCAACCGCCTGAAATGGTCGAATGACCGAAATGACGAAAGTCAGGCGACTTGCATGTAGACATTCCCATATATTCAGTACTATTATCGTAGGTGCTTTGAGACGTACGTGCAAGCAGTTCTCCTCAACTCATCAAGCTAAACAACAGGCCACTCATAATTCCAACCTTAGATGCTCAAATACGAATCTTGATGCTGATGTGTACTAAAACTGAGAATGTTTAATTGTTCACTTAATGTTCCTACTTTACTTTCGAAAAGCACATGCACCACATATCGAGCGACAGCAGGGAGTTGCGTTCTTTATGTGCTCTAGTTCATCATGTGTGGCCAACCAACATTTTATTATCCAAAATCTGCTTGCTCTTCTTTAGCATGCTCCTCTTCTATTCTTCCTTTGTAAGTACTCTCTGTACCTAAATATAAGTATTTGTAGAGATTCCTCCATGGACTACATACGGAGCAAAATGAGTGCATCTACACTCTAAAATGTGTATATATATATATACACACACACATTCGTATGTGATCCATAGTGGAATCTCTACAAAGATTTGTATTTAGGAACAGAGGGGGTATAATAGTTGTATAGTATGTTCTTTGTAGTGAAGAGGAGCAGGGACATTTGCAGTGTATAGCTCTATTCGGTTGCTTGTCATGGACGCTTTCCACTCCTCGTATTGGTATTCATATCGATTGTCATGGAAGCTTTCATCTCTTTGTATTCGATCATAAGTGTCGCCTTTGAGAGTTAGACTGATAGTAACAGTACTGCGCCTTTGGTTGTGGGGAGCTGGTATGCGAAGCCTTTCTAGCCGTACGGGCAATACTAGCACATACATTCCAGCAAGTTCCACTTTCCTGATTTTACTCCTGATCCTTAGGGTTTTCCCATTATATCTACACTACGATCTGCGTAGGTGCTCTATGTCCTACTAGCAGATATCCACCCTTTAAAGCTAAATAACACACCAATCATACATCCTAAGGTTCTTCTAATACAAATGTGATATGATACTAACATTAGCTAACAGACACACATTTAATTGGTTAGCTAATGCTCCCAATTGAGTTTCCAAATGCATGTGGCCACATATAGAGAAACATCATGGAATTGCATTTCTTTGGGCTCTCTCGTTCATCATGGATGGGCAACCAACATTGTATAAAAAGAAGGGGAATCTCAATAATATGCTTACCCTTATATTCTTTAACATGTTCCTCTTCTGGTCTTCTTTAGTAAGCACAGTATGTTCCTTGTCAGGAAGGTGAGCAGGGACATCTACAGTCGACAGCTCTATTGAGCCGGTTCTGCTAAATGATTTCGCACTTCGAGTTGGTCTGCAATAATACCCCCGAAATATTGGGAGCCGCGCGGTCTTTGATAGACTAAACTGATAGTAACAGTTGTGCGCCTTCAAATGAATAGAGCTGGCCTTTAGGTGATCGATAGGCTGCATATTAGTAGCGGCAAACCCTGTGTTTTCCAGCCAGTTCCGCTTTCCCGATTTATTTATGGTGGTTAGGGTGTACCCCTATTATCTACACTATGATCTGCCTACTGGCTCTGTGCTCTCGTTATCATGGTTTGGCAATAAACTTTCTATACGGTATATTATGAACCTATCATCTGCCAACTATCCTTACATCTGGGCTCCCAACAGCGAGCCTATTTTTTGTGTAGTTGTGCCAGATTATATTAATCTACTCACCATATTACAGCACACACGGGCTCTTTCATCAGAATCCAGTGATAGCACACAAGGGTTTACAGGGAGCCTCTATTATATTACAATATCCTTTGCATTACAAAGATAATCTCACCACTATTCGTGTTTTCATGCTTTACAGATATTTTATGTAATCACAATGAATATAAGAATGCACACATCAGAAGAATATTGTGGAATAGTCCAATGGGTAACAAACTTGGCATTAAGGCATTGACGTCCATTGTGGATGCAATGAAACCCACATGCTCCTGACCTATAGATTCGTATTCAGAATATGATCCTAATGGCTATTCTAAGCTCAAGAGTCAAAGGCAGATGGCCTATCCTATTCACCCAATATGGTTCCTGTTCTAATTCCGCAAGGTTTTATTGGTTGCACATATCTTGCATAAGGTGTCTTGCATCTCTTTTGCTTCATTGCACCGCCATCTGCTTAGTTTACTCATGATATATCTAAAGATGCCATGCCCATCCATTATGAACACCTATTCCATTTGTCGTCATACCATCTTTTTCCATTCAAATCCTATTCTTGTGTTTCAGACATCCAAAAGGAAGAGGGCGATTGCAGAACCTGAAGGAGTACAAGCAAAGTCCTTGAAAAATGTGGTTATACCAGAGAAATCACATAGCACCCGACGTATATTGGCGATAGAACCAGCGCCGCAAAACCTAGGATATCGCAACTATGCTGGTCGCTCCTTTGCTCTTGTGAGTACCTATTGTCCTATCGTTGTCCTTACATTCATACCTGGTGGATTATGTGACATCATTGTGTATTATAGCTTCCTTATCCACTGTTTGCTCCAAATTATCAGATCTATATTAATGCTTAAATTAATGTAGAATAAACCCAATGCTTATGAAGAAATTTAGTTATGCATTGTTCTTGTAAGTATCTGTTGTCCTCCATCACTGTACTTATATTTGTCAACTAGTTCTTCATGTACACTTTGCAGCTTCCCTTGTCCTCCATTTTTCTACACATCAGATCTACATTTACTCTAGACAAAATATTGAATAAAACCAATGTTACTGAAGAAGTTCAGCTCTGCATTGCTCTTATTAGTGCCTTCTGCCTGTATGTTGTACTTACATTTGTACTCTGCATCTTAAGTTAAATAATCGCCATTCGTTCCTATATTTTCACATATATATTTACTCTTAACAAAATGTAGAATAACGGCAATACTCTTGAACAAGAGTGTGTGGTAAACTTCTTGAATTGCGACCCCCCATCAATACGGACAAGGCTTTTATAGAGCCTGTCTTCACTACTAATGTAAGTTTTTCCTCCTCGAGCCTTCAAACTTTGTTGTGTATATTTGGATAGCTATGAGTGCACATGCTGTTTATTTTTTTCGTCTACATCAAATTGCTTGTTCAAAGTTTATAAAGTAGAAGTACATAAACATAAGTTTGTCCTTCTCAATTTCAGTCTTTAGTTGTACAACCTAGTTCCTTATTCGTACCATCTAAATTAAACTAAACATAGCAAGTTATCTTCTTTAACACTATGTGTATGCTTGTGTTCTTGATCTATAATCCAGTGGTGTGGTGAAACTACCAACAACAATACAATGTCATATCCTGCTATGTCTCAACTATGAATAATGCCATATTATATTAATGTTATTTAAATCGTGTCTCTTTATTTACCAATCTGAAATGGTGTAAATTGATAGTACACTCACCATTCATGCTTATACGTTTTTTAGAACAACATCTATGCTTGTGTTCTTGATCTGTGATCCTGTGGTTTGGTGAAGCTGGCGCTCCTTCTCGGTGCAACAAACACTGGGTCTGTTGCCCAGATTGTGGACAGGCACGAGATCAAGATTGAAGCATCAGCCCAAGTCAGAGCACCAGGGCTAAGAGATTTGAAGGACCAACATGCAGATCAGAGAAACCAAGGTCAAGCCAGAGGAGCAAGATGCCATCAAGGGAAGAGCCTCCCTTGCCTGGCAGGCGAGCCCGGCAAGGGGCGAGGCCACCCCCAAAAGCAAGCAACCAAGACGTCCCGGCAGGGCCTGCCGGGACTCACGAAGGCAGAACCACCTCACCGACCACTCCACCACGACTCCCGTCATCGATCAGTGCGGTGTCAAGCCGTAGAGTGACTAAGTGGCAGCCATTCGCCACATGGCAGCCACTCCCTACAGGGGAAACCCACAGACGACACTCGTCATGCGACGTGTCAAGCGAGCAGGCATGGAGCTGGCAAGATAGCCCGGCAAGCCTTGCTGGGCAACCAACAATGTGACGCTAAGCGGTGCATTTAATGCGGCCTGTCAGCCCACTGAGTTAGGTATGATAGCACTGTTTGCTATCTTATCAGTGCATAATGACTACTTTTCCATTGTGGTGACCCCTTGATCTATAAAAGGAGGCCCATGGCAACCGTAGAAAGGGTTAGAAGGTTGGATAACTCACACCCCCATACGCGCGTAGTCGCTGGTGCCTTGAGGTAACCCTTGCCGGGCAAGTGTACTACGCTCCACCACCACCTTTCCACCATCAATCCACCAAAGCAGGAGTAGGGTTTTGTCGGATGTGGGGTTCTGGCAAACCCTTAAGGTTCGAACACTGGGGTGCATGCGAAGTCTTTCCCTCCTACCGATCTACGCTCTTGCTCGCTAAGATCTCGCTGACGAACTCGACGAACTCGCAACACAGAAAGACACGAGGTTTATACTGGTTCGGGCCACCATTGTGGTGTAATACCCTACTCCAGTGTGGTGGTGGTGGATTGCCTCTGGGGCTGATGATGAACAGTACAAGGGAAGAACAACCTCCTGAGGTTGAGGTGTTCTTGTGCTTGTGTGTTGACGATGATCTGAACCAGTTCCAGATCAGTTGCTTCCTATTATGGTGGCTAGTCCTATTTATAGAGGCCCTGGTCCTCTTCCCAAATATCAAACGGGAAGGGAGCCAACAACAACGGGAAAATTTGAAGGGGGACAACTAGTAAAAGCTATCCTGACAAAAGCGGTCTTCGCCTGCGAAAAGCTCTAGGGTGACGCCGTCTTGGGCTCCACGATGACCTCCGCCTTGCCGTCCTCCTGGTCTTGGTCTCGTTGCACCAATATAGTAACCTTTGCATGATGCCTCGGTACTCTCCACCTGCGCTGGCCTCCTTAGCACCAAAGAGGAAATAAGGATGATGCGCGCGCTGGCGACCGGCTGGTGCCGTTCGTCATGGCTCACGTCACGAGAGCCTCGTGAGGTTTGCCCCGCCTTGATATCTCCGCTCCTGTGAGCCTGCCTGGTCCAGAGGAGGTCTTGCGTCGTCCGTCTCGCGAGGCTTGGACCCTCGCGAGGGTCTTGGATGCCTTGTCTATGAAGATGGGCCGTACGGCCTGCTGCTTGGCCACGCTGTGGGCCGCAGGCAGGCAAGTCTGGGGACCCTCATTCCAAGAACGTCGACAGTAGCCCCCGGGCCGAAGGTGCGCTCGGGCTTGGCTTCACGGCGAAGCCAAGGGTCAAGTTCGGAGCATCGCGGGCCCCAAAAAGCCTGCGGCCTCGGTTGACGCGTGGCGGTTGATTGGACGTGGGCGTCTCCACTTCCCCACGCTTCCTCGGCAATTGCTTGCCCTGACAAAGGCTAGCTGGGTAGTTCTTTCCTTCATTGCTTCTTCCTTGCCTCGCTCCAGATCCCCTTTCTCGCTCTTTGCCGCCGCTATGGCGCCGCGCAAGGTCAAGACTTCCTCATCTCCTGCTTGGTATGAGCCGGCACTCGAGGCGCCCACCATCATGGAGAAGAGCCTCGACTCCGTGCGCCTGCTGATAGCGGGCAAGAGCAATAAGTGGGGGAAGACTGAGCTCCGGCTCGCGTCCGACGAGCCGGAGCCTGAGGGGAGCACCTTCTTCCCCTTCTTCTCGAGCAGCATCATTGTCGAGTTGGTTCCTCCCTTCTCTGATTTCGTTTATGAAGTCCTCGACCACTATGGGCTACAGGCGTTGCATCTCCATCCCAACTCTGTTCTCCTCCTGTCCATCTTTGCCTACTACTGTGAGGCGTACCTGGGCGTTATGCCGTCCTTTGCGCTCCTGCGCCATTTCTTCTTCCTCCACGTCAGCGGTGAGCAGACCTCCGGGTGTGCTAATTTCGTCGCATGCGGCAAGGACAATTCGATCTTGAGCACTGGGAAGAGGGCCGACAACATCCGATCCAAATGGGTCATGATGGATGCCCAGCGTGCCGACCCGCGTCTGGTGTTGCCAACAGCGGCGCCCCCTCCCAACGGGGGGTGGCCCAAGGCGGAGCTCGTTTACGAGCGGGCATCGTTGGTGCTGGGGCAGATGATGACCGACCTGAGGCCGGGCAACGCGAGGGCGGCCAAGGTAACAGGGGCATTGCTCCTAAGGGAGTTCTTGACGCTGCGGGTTGCCCCACTCCAGGCGCGTGCGCCCCCTCTGGGAGTTTGAAGAAAAGGAGAACAAGACCCGCCTGAGGCCAGGGGACCTGCCTGGCGATGAATTGGATGCCGTCCTGCGCCTCATAGTCGGGGACAACGAGGAGTACCCGCCTAGCGCCTTCGTTCCCCTGTTCCAACGCAGGGACCGAGAGGAATTTGTCGCCTCCAGGCCGACTTTTGATGCGCGCGGTCTGGTGCCGCCAACGCTTCCGGGAGTTCCTACGGTGCAGAAACCGGTGGAGGTGTCTTCCGGTGAGTCCCGCGGAGAGGGAGAAGAGGAGGTGGACTCGGAGAAGACCCTGTAAGAGGTGGGGGAGACTTCCCCCTAAGCAAGGCCGAGATTCTCCGCGCCCTTCCTGATGATGCCGAGCTCGACTCCTTCCAAGGGGAGAGGGAGCAGCCCCTCATCCCGACGAAGGGTAGGTCGTCGCTCGTAGCCCGTGGTGCCGCCTCCGTCCTGGCACCTCCTGGGGCTGTCTCCGGCTCTGCCTCTTCTCCGCCTGGCGCCGCCGGAGCCCGAACGCTTGCTCCTCAGGTCCCGAAGCTGTCAGGCTTCAATCTTCCCAAGCGGTCAGTGGAATACATCGCAGTGGATCGATGAGTGTCTTAAGCTTCGCCTTGCCCTAGTTTGTAGTCGTCGTTTCCTGATACTCGTCCTTGGTTGATCAGGCCGACATCTTCGGCGAAGAGGACGAAGGAAGATGCAGCGGCCGTGCCTCTCGCGGAGAAAGGAGGCAACATTGCCCGCATCTCCCCGGCCCGATCGTCCTCGTGAGGCCAAGAGGAGCATCGCCGCGTGGAATCAGCCCCCATGGCCCTGTTGGCTCCAGAGGTGCCGGTACTTGGCGCGGCTGATGAGGTCCCAGCTGCTCAGGAAACCGCGGTCTCACAAGCCCTGGTGACGATGTCGCTTCCTCCCACTGCTGCACCTCCACTCCCTGGTTCTTCTGCTCCTGCTGCCACCTTGGAGTGTGCCCTTTCGGAGATGACCCAGCTTCAGGAGGATCTCCTGAGCGCGGACCCGCGCCTGGTGGCCGGGCATCTGGAGTTGGCCTCTGACTGGCTTCACTCCGACCTAGCAGTTCGTGCGGCGCTGGGCCAGGCTGCTGCGGCTTCCGAGAAGGAGAAGCAAGGAGCCGCCAGCGCTGCAGCCGATCGTAAGGCGGCGCTAAAAGACGCCAAGGCCTCCTGTGACCACTACCAAATGCTGGAGGGCGAGCTGTAGAGCCTGCGCGACAAGCACGCTGAAGAGGTGCGCTGCCGCCAACCGAAGGAGGAGGATATGAAGGCCCGGGAGGAAGACGTCAAGAACCGTGATGCTGGGTTGGCGGAGCTGGGAAAGAAGCAGGCTGCCGAGCGCAACAGGTTGGAAGAGTTGGAGCGGAAGATGGGGACGAGGGAGACCGGTCTTGATGCCAAGGCGCGAGTCCTGGCCGAAGACGGCGTGGCCTTTGCCGATCTCGAGAAGAGAGGCGCTGAAGACGCTCTACGAGCATGGCCTGGAGAAGCCTTTGGATACCGACGAGGATGGCCCCGCCCAGCTGCTTCCTCTCGTGGTAAAGGCGCTTGAGGAGGTCGTTGATGGTCTCGGTCCCATGGCGGAGGCAGAGGCTCATGTACTGTCGTCAGCCGCGTTTACTCGCGTCTTTAGCCACCTACACCTTTGCGACCCCAATGCTTGCCATGACGAGCTGCTGGAGCCTGTGGCTGAAGATCAGTACGAGGCGGCTGCCGCGACCATGCAAGATCAAGTGGGGGCCTTGCTAAGGAGGTACCGCGGCTTTGTCTCCGCTCCTCTGTCCGGCGTCGTCGACCTTGCGGCTGGTGGTGAAGGTGAAGACAAAACCACTCACGGGGGAGCGCCTGCCGCAGGCGATGGCGACGTCTAGAGGTGACCTGCGGCGATTCTTCCCGTTCCGTTCCTACGACATGTATCAGGCCTCATGGAGGCGTTTATACTTTTCATTTGGTATTGTGAGGACAATATGCTTGTAATATTTGCTTTGAGATTTTGCGATTTCCTTCCTATTTGCTTTGCGTTCTGCGTCGGCAGAGCCCGGCCCCGCGCATACCTCAACCGCCATTGGGCCAACCGGAGACCAGGACGGACCAAGGAGTGAGGGGCTACGTGACCAGTTAGGCTCCTGAGTCGCGATGCTCAGGAGTCCCCCTTGACGCGCAAACAACATATAGGGAGAGTTCGTGGGGATAGATTAATGTTCTACGTCAGCAGAGCCCGGCCCAGCGCATACCTCAACCGCCATTGGGCCTACCGGAGACCAGGACGGACCAAGGAGTGAGGGGCTACGTGACCAGTTAGGCTCCTGAGTCGCGATGCTCAGGAGTCCCCCTTGACGTGCAAACAATTTCTATACCTGCCCTCGCCGAGGCCTCGGGAGGGGCGCGCGATGTCCAGGTCCGGGGGACCTGGTTGGGTGGCATGCGCTTGGGCGTGACCCGAACGCAGCCCTCTTGCCCAGCCCCCATGCGTGGCTCTCCCAAGGGGAGGCGTTGCGGTAAGGCTATGCGCTGATCTCTGGGCTCCCTGCGGTTGGCACGACCGTTGGGTCACCCTCAGTTGTTTATCACCAGCGCGGAGCATATTGCTTCCGCTTGTGCAAGGGCATAGCCGCTCCTCGGCAGTATTGACAGCCAGCAGGGAGCATGGTGCTTCCACTTGGGCGTGGGATGGGGGGCCCCCTCTAGGAGGAGCCCCCGGGGCGTGTACAGCCCCGCCCTGACACGTGGCTTGCACGACAGGGCTGCGAGGTGTATCTGGGCACTCGTGAGCCAGCGCGGGACTCACGAGGCCCTACCTCAAGGCGGGTTGCGCCTGGTCTTTAGTCTTGGTGATTGTATGTCCCTGCAAGGCGGTTAGATGCAAGCACTCTACGTCCTCAGGTCCCGGCCCTCGAGCGAGCTCAACCGCCGCTGGTATGCCAGGTCACGATGTCGTGGTCAAGGTCAGGGGGTGAGGGCTGGAGAGCCAGTAAGATCTCCTGAGTCACGGTGCTCAGGAGCCCCCCTTTTAACGTGCAAGCAGATTGCATAGGATGAACATACCCGTGGCGAGAGGTAATCGAGCAGGCGATAGCCGTTGGCAGGTTAAGCATGAAGAGCAGATCAACTTGGATAAATGCAAGAAGATACATGCCACTGGGTCCGGCCCGAGCGGCTTGGGGATGATGCAGCCCCGGGGGCACCCCCAGCAAGGTAAGCTAAAGATATAAGCAAAAGGGATACATGCCGCAGGGACAGACCCATGTGGCCTGGGAATAATGCAGCCCGAGGGGCGCTCCCAACTTAAACGAGCTTGGAAGATGTGACTTGGTTCTGTAGGCGAAGTAGAGTTGGTGCAGCTGAAAGCGCGCGTTGAAGAAATGACTCCTCATGAGCCACCGGGACCCTGAGCCTCTGGAGGCTCTGGGGGTTCGAGAGGTTCCACGAACCGTCTCCACCTCCTCCAGACAGCGTGGAACTGGCCTCTGAGCCGCCAGGACTTGCTGCCTGTTGCGCTGATAGGCCGACGCCACGCTCGGCAAGCCGAAGGGCATGCGAACGTAGCTGTGTGGTGGGCCCTCGCAGCGGCCCACACGCAATGGCAAGAAACGCTCCGGACATGCGGCCCTGTTGAGCCGTGGGACGTCGACGCAGACACGCAGCCCGACATCCTCGCCTGGATGGGGAGATGCGCCTTGTGAGCGGCTGTGGCCGCGCATGGCTCTTGCTTCTTGCATTTCCTGGGTGGTCTTTGTGATGAACTCCTGAGTGGTGGGCGCTCCTTGTCCTGTGCTCTCCTGAGGAACGTGTGCCGCGAGGCACGCTTCCAAGTGGTGCCCAAGCGCCTCCCTCATGAGGTTGGCAAGGTCTGAGGCCCTCCAGAAGAGAGCCCCCGAGCCCTGCCCGAGGAGGGCGCCGGGCACGTCTTCTTATGCGATGGAGGGAGGCGCCCCTAGAGCGGGCACTGAACCTGACGAGGCTTCTGCCGCGACGCCATCCTCCTGGGGTCCTACGCGGCGCGGCAGCTTCTTCTTGGGGAGAGTCTCCGAAGGGCCTTCACTTCTGTTGTCGGGGTCGTCAATCGCTGTGGCTTGAAAGGCGCGCTCAAGGGAGCAAACCGCATCCCTCTCTTCACACGGGACCGTGATGATCCCTCTGCTTCCTGGCATCTTGAGAACATTGTAGCCGTGATGAGTGACTGCCATGAACTTGGCCAGGGCTGGATACCCGAGGATGGCATTGGATGGCAGGCGAATGTGCGCAACGTCGAAGTCGATGAGCTTGGTGCGGTAGTTCTTGCGCTCCCCGAAGGTGACAGGTAGGTGGACCTGCCCTATCGGTGTGGTGGAACCATCGGTCACTCCTGAGAAAGGCTTGGTTGGCTGGAGCTGCTCATATGGCACTTGGAGGTTGTCGAACGTGTCGACGGACAGGACGTTGAGCCCTGCGCCGCCGTCGATGAGAGTCTTGGTGACTTGCACATTGCTGATGACTGGGGAGCACAGCATAGGGAGGGCGCCAGTAGTGGCTGCGCACTTGAGCTGATCTGCCGAGTTGAAGGTGATGGCACATTGGGACACCCTGAGCGGGCACGTGGCCTCGAGCTTGGGGAGCACCGCGTTCACCTCGCGAGCGAACTGTTTGAAAATGCGCTGAGAGGCTGGGGCCTGGGCGCCGCCCAGGATGCATGCGATTGCACGCGGCTCCTGGAAGCCCCCAGCCCCCTCCTCCTGGTGGTGATCATCGTTCCTTCTTGGTGGCGGCAGCGGGGGAAGACCAGTGTTGCCCTGGGGGCGATTCTCACGAGGCTGGTCCCTCCAAGCGCCCTTGCGTGGTTGGTCCTGCCAGCGGTCCTCACGAGGCCGGTCGCGCAACTCCTGGCGCGGGCCACGGTCGTCCCAGCGTCCGCCTCCATGTCCTCCTCCGCGGCCGTAGCCCCTGTCGTTACACTGGGGGCGTCGACCGTAGCATCCTTCCCGTATGGCTCTGAGCTCTTGACAGTCGCTGGTGTTGTGGGTGTTCAGGTTGTGGAAGGCGCAGAAAGGTCGGCCGTTCTTGGATGACTTGGTCTGATCTTTTCCTCGCTTGGTGTCGGGCTCCGCTGCGAGCACAACTGCCTCCTTGCGCTTCACGTCCTTGGCCTTAGCCTTCTTCTCCTCCACTCCTGCAGCTGGTAGCTCGAGGAGAGATAGGTGCCCCTCATTAGCTCTTGCGCACATGGTCGCATGGTTGAACAACTCCTGAGACGTGCAGAGCTCCTCATGGATAGCGAGTTCTTCCTTCATCTGGACGTCACGGACGCCGTCTAAGAAACAGGGGATGATGGCTTCGTCCGTGACCTTGGGGATCTTGTGGTGGGCGTTGTTGAAGCGCTGGATGTACTTCTGGAGGGTCTCTCCTGGTTGTTGTTTGATGCGGCGTAGATCGCCCGTAGCTGGTGGGCGGTTGCGAGTGCCCTGGAAGTTGGCGACAAAGCGGTCGCGTATCTCGTCCCAGGAGGAGATCGAGCCGTGCTGCAGGTTCAGGAGCCAGGAGCGGGCTCCATCCTTGAGAGCCATGGGAAACCAGTTCGCCATGAATTTTTCATCGCTGTTGCCCGCTTCGATGCTCAGCTCATAGAACTGCAGCAACTCCGCGGGGTCGGCGGTGCCATCATAGCCAGGAGGCAGATCTGGCTTGAAATTGCCTGTCCAGACAACGCTACGCAGCTCAGGGGTGAAGGCGCATCAGCTGGCCGTGGGTGCCAGGGCCCGCTTCTGAGGTGGAGCTTGGTCTTGATGAGGTTCGCGCTGCGCTGCTGCGGGTGGTGCACGGTCTTGACGAGGTGGCGCGGGGAGCGCCGGTGCAGCTTCTTGTGGCCGCGGGATTTCTTGACATCTACTCTCTTCGCGCGCAGGCGCCGGGCGCGGTGGATCAGGCCGCGAAGGCGTGCGCCTTGGTGCCAAGGCACCGTCTTGGAGCTGAGGTGGTGGAGGCATGCCGTGAGCCCCGTCACTCGTGGCTGGTTGAGGGGGAGGCAGAGAGTGGGACAGCGCCGGAGAGCCCCCTGCGGCGCGGACGAGCTCGGCGACGCGGTCGAGCCACTCCTCGTAGAGGTCGTCGACAGGGCGGTAACGCAGGAGCTCATTCACCGCGAGGAGCGCGGCCCGTGCCTCCATGGGAGCACGGTGCGCGTGAGGCGAAGAACCGGCAGGGGTCAGCGATGTAGTAGCGGTGCGACCGTCCTGCCGCACCGAAGGATGCAGCGAGGACGCCTGCTGCTCGTTCCCCGCCGGACCGGTGGCAGCGTTGGCGGCAGGAGACGGAGAACGGCGAGGTGGCCCACCGACGGAAGCCGTCTGAGCGAAACGGGCAGAGAGGGCATCCCAACGCTCAGCTCGAGCACGGCGAGCGTCCACCATGGAAACGACGGAGCGATGGAGCGACGAACTGATGGAAGGAAAACTACGGCGCACCCCTACCTGGCGCGCCAAATGTCGGATGTGGGGTTCCGGCAAAACCTTAAGGTTCGAACACTGGGGTGCGCACCAAGTCTTTCCCTCCTACCGATCTACGCTCTTGCTCGATAAGATCTCGCGGACGAACTCGACGAACTCCCAACACAGAAAGACATGAGGTTTATACTGGTTCGGGCCACCGTTGTGGTGTAATACCCTACTCCAGTGTGGTGGTGGTTGTCGGATCTCGGGTTCCGGCAGACCCTCTAGGTTCGAACTCTGGGGTGCACGCGGAGATCACACCTCCTACCTACCTACACCTCGTCGCCTCGCAAGGATCTAAACTACATAAAGAGCAACACAAGAGACACAAGGTTTATACTAGTTCGGGCCACCGTTGTGGTGTAATACCCTACTCTAGTTTGTGGTGTGGTGGATTGCCTCTGGGGCTGATGATGATTACTACAAGGAAGAACAGCCTCGCGAGGGCCTGTTCTTGGCTAGTGCGATGAACCGCTAGGGGGAGTTCGGTCGCCTTTTCTCTCTCTCTCTACGATTTGTGCCTCTACTCGAGATGCCCCTACTCCTTGGGTGGCTAGTCCTATTTATAGGCAGAGGCCCTGGGCCTCTTCCCAAATATTGAGCGGGAAGGGCGCCAACAATTGGCCATTTTGAAGGGGAACATCTGGTACACTTATCCTGACTAAAGTTGGTCCTCGCCTGTCAAAGGCTCTGATGTTGACGCCGGCTTGGGCTCCACGATGACCTCCTTCCCGCCGTTGGGCTGGTCTTGGTCTTGTTGCACCGAAATGGTTGCCTTTTCTTGATACCCTCGCCTGCGCTTGCCTCCTTTGCACCAAAGAGGAAATAAGGACACTCCGCGCGCTGGCGCCCTCCTGGTGCCGTTCGTCATGGCTCACGTCACGAGAGCCTCGTGAGGTTTGCCCCGCCTTGATATTTCCGCTGCTCGTGAGCCTGCCTGGCTAGGCCACTCTAGAGGAGGTCTTGCGTCGTCCGCCTCGCGAGGCTTTGACCCTCGCGAGGGTCTTGGATGCCTTGTTGATGAAGATGGGCCGTATGGCCGGCTGCTTGGCCATGTTGTGGGCCGCAGGCAGGCAAATCTGGGGACCCCCGTTCCCAGAACACCGACAGGTTTTACGCCTCGTGGTGGCCCGAACCTGGGTAAAATTGCTTGTGTGAACCATGTCGTGTTGCCCCACGCTCGTCTGCTCTTTGTGCAAGGCGACGCCCCCCTGCCGAACCAGCAAGGGACCTCCTGGTCCCATAGGTGGTCGTGGTTTCCCGCGACATCTTTGGCGCGCCAGGTAGGGGGCACGCTTGCACGAACCTGAAGGCATGCACAGCGCATCATCTTCATCACCATCTTCATCTTTGACGACACCATCGACCATGGCGCCCAAGAAGAAGCCCGGTCCTTCGGCTCACCCATTGACCTCGAAGGCTCTGCCGCCCACGGCTTCCAACGTTGCGGGGAGTGCGGAGACCACGAGGACGTGGACGCTACACGCTACTGGGGATGTGGTCGGAGCAGGCGGCACCAATCACCACTTCCCCTGCAGCCGACGCAGGAGCAGGAGGCATTGGAGGAGAGCAACGTCAACAACACCGCGACAGCCATGCTTCGCAAGGTACGGGTGAAGGGGTTACTCCATCTGCAGCCCTTTCCCCTGCCGACGGGCACAGCCGCAGCAACGACACGCAGACCAGGGCGAATCGCCGCCCTTCGGCCGCTCCCACTACAGGTGTGGTTGCAGCGCGCGCACCTCCCGCGGAACACGTCGACCAAGCCGTTGCGCCCGGCAGAGCCGCTGACCCTTGAGCGCCTTCGCCGCACCACATCCAGGTGGTCACCCCGCAGTAGCAGCAGGGGCTCAACTGCTGCTGAGGTTTCCCCCAGCGGCCGAGCAGATGGACGAATGGCGTGCCACCATCCATAGTCTGCTTGGTTTCGCCAAAGCTGGGGGCTCGCGGCGAGCTGGTCCGCCATGGCCTCCCCAAGCGATAGCAACTACCCATGCTGCTGACCGTACGGAAGGGGCCATCCCTACGGTGCAGTCCCCGCCATGGTAGCCAGTGCAAGCGCGACAGAATCAAGACCCCGACGACGTCTCGATGGCCTCTTCTGACCCTCGAGCACGTCCAGGCCAACGATGAGCCCTGGAGGATAGGCGGAGAGGAGACACGCACGTCATTGTCAAGCAATGCCACAACGACCTCCGCCGGACCGACGGGTGCGATGGCGCCAATGTCGACGAGCCCGCGATCGGTATTGGCGGGTGCCTACCTTTCGAGGTTTGCTTTCCTGCCTTTACTCGTGAGCTGCGACAAGTCCATTGGCCCTCCGTTCGTACCTTCAAGCCAGAGATACCTGAGAAGTACGATGGGAGGCTGAACCCACCAGAGTTCCTAATCATCTACCACTATTCAGGCTGTCGGGGGAAGAGAGGAGAAGGTGTTCGCCAACTACATCCCTTTGGCTCTCAAGTCCAATGTGAGGTCTTGGCAGATGCACGTACCAGAGGACTCCATTTCGTCATAGGCTGACCTGTGCCATGAGTTCATTGGCGCCTTCACTGGCGGTCATGAAGAACCCGACAGGCCCAGCGACTTGCAGCTTCTCTAGCAGAAGGAAGGAGAAACCCTCCGTAAGTATTTACAGAGATCCATCAAAGTTCATAGAAATATCCCAAATATCCATCTGGCAGCTGTGATAGCTGCCTTCAAGTCCAATGTACACAACCGTCGTATTCGTTCCAAGATGAACGTGCGGTTGCCCAAGACTGCGAAGGAGCTATACACGTTGGTGGATACACTACATAAAAAAGACACATCCGTGACATTTTGGGCAGAACGAAAAAAAATTCTGTCATACTTATGACACTTCTATGATGATAACTGTGAAAAAACCCGGTATCATCATAGATGTGGTGGGGTCCTACTTCTATGACAAAAAATATGACAAGAATGGGCTTTTTCGTCACAGGCAGGCCGAAAGACTTGTTGCATGATATTCTTTGGGCCGTCTGTACAGAAAAAACGTGGTAGAAGCGAGGGCGAGCAAAATATCGGGGTGTTCCTGGTTACGGTGGGTGGTCGGGGCCGAGCGATGAGCGTTTCTCTCGAACACGCACGCGCGCGGGTGCGAGGCGTTGGGCTCTAACTGAACCCGAGAGAGGCGTTGGGCTCTAACTGAACCCGAGCGATTGCACTGCAGGCTACACATTACTAAATCTAAGCGATCGATCGATGGCTATTAACTGAACCCAGTCTAGCGATTCCTTCGCTACTGATGCTAACTGAAGCCGATCTATGCTGCCTCTAGATGAATAGTGAGTGTTGCTGGGGGGGGTTTGGATGAACAATTCCCGGTGGGGGTGGATGAACAGGACCCTGTGGTGCTGCCTCTGGATGAATAGGACCCCAATCGATCAAGCCGGTTGGGGCTAGATGAACAGGACCCCGTGGAGGGCTGGATGAACAGGACCACCCCGTGGAGGGCTGGATGAACAGTAGAAGGTGGAGGGCTGGATGAACAGTAGCCCGTGGAGGGGTGGTTGAACGAGAGCCCATGGAGAGGGCTGGTTGAGCGATGGCCGGTGGAGTAGCGCGCGGTGGAGGCTGATTGAACCGGAGCCCGTGGATGCACAGTCGCGGGTGGAGGCGGGAGGAGATCGACGGTGGATGAACATTAGCCCGTGGAGGCTGGAGGGGGTCGACGGTGGAGATGAACTGTATCCCATGGAGTCCCGTTTTGCGGTACGCCACACCCCTACCGATGAACAGGACCCCCGTTTCGACCGTATCGCTCCAACACAACTCTGTTTCCTCCGTTTTGCGATACGCCACAACCCTCCCGATCAACAGGACCCCCATTTCGACCGTAGTAGGTCCGTTTCCTCTATTTTGCGGTACGCCAGACCCCTCCCAATGAACAGGATCCTGTTTGGACCGTGGCCGGTCGAACACAAGGCCGTTTCCTCCGTTCTGCGGTACTCTAGGCCTTGTTTCCATCGGCTGTTCCGTCCAAGCCCTCCCGATGAACACGAGGACGCATTCCGTTCCGATCCAGCCGGTTGGCTCCCCATGAACACGACAATGATGCTGTTTCTCCGTTCCGACCCAGCCATGTACATGAGCCCTGGTCGTACGTACGCGTGAGTAGGCGTTCGAGACCCCGCCCGTATGTACGTACGTGGCTGTATTTACTTTCTTGCACCCTGGCCGTTGTACGTACATGTACATGCAACATGCGCGCCTCTACTACGACACATGCGCGCCTCTACATCGACCAGTATTTATGTACACGTTCACGACCAGAATGACAACGCTACGTACGCTTCGACCAGGTGGGTCCCGACTATCAGGCACTTCCTTGCGTGCGAAGATGAAGCTGGTGGGTCCCAGCTGTCAGGGGGAAACATTTTTTTCGTGAAATACGGTGGCCCGTCCGGTGGGTCCCCGCTGTCAGGTGGAGGAATAATTATTCTGCGCGTAATAAGGAGGCACTTCCTTGATGCGGTCGTGGACCTAGCTGTCAGCCTCTCCACGTACAGTACTCTTTCGATGGAAGTCGGTCGATGAACACATTGACCACGCCGCGCCGAGAGCACCACGGCGGTGGACGACGGCAAGGCCTAGGAAGGGGACGATACAGAGCCGGGGAAGACGCGGCGGTGGATACCCACGCGGAGAGGAGTACGAGGGTTCACTGGTTCGGCTGCGGTGTGAGGCTGCCGTTGCCGCAGAATAACAGGGGGTGTGGGTGAGTGGAGGGATGGCCTGGCCAGCGGTGGGAGTAGTAGGGGGCGGTGAGGCCTCCGCGGCAACACAGCCGGCCACGAGAGGCAGGAGCAGGCGGCACGACCGACGCTACTTTGGGAGGCTGGAGCAAGAAGACCATAGCTTGAAGAAGCACGATGGCCGTTGGATGGACATCGTACGGTCACTGCAGCTAGAATCGTTTATATTGACTAAGTTGACAAAGCCCTTGGTACGCTTCAACTTAGTAGGCCCATAGGCCAGCTTCCGAAATGATGCACCCCAGATGTCAGGGGGAGGAATCATTTTTTGGGCGGGTGAAGCTAGAATATCCGAGATTGAAGAAGAAGCATGGCATCCGTTGGATGGACATCCAACGCCGATCTTTGCTAGAACCGTGTGTTGACTTTAAGTTGACAAAGCCTTGCATACGCGTCAACTCTCTTTTTTAGGGGCCAGCGTCAACTTAGTAAGTCCACAAGTGTGTGGCGTAGAACTTATAGCCCATTTGAGATTTGTAAGAATGTGCAGCCAATTTTTGAATTCTAATGGAATTTACTACAGCCCATTTACAGTTTGTTAAAAGTACAACCCATTTCAACCAACCGTTCAAAACAAAATTCAATAAAATTTCCCACATTTTGATGGGATCCAAAATATTTTTATCCCGAAATTTCTAGTCAGATTAATAACAATTTCAATATAAATTTATATTACGTAAAAATCCAACGAAACATTGCGCTCGCAACAATTAATGAAACTAAAATTTTCAATATCCAAAAATCATATTTTATAAAGTAATTACGTGTTTGGTGCATTTTTTATAGTTACTATCCAGTTTTTATAATTACATCCCATTTATTATTTCTTAAAGCCCATTTTCTTGCTAAGCCTAATGCATCCCTCCTAGGAAAGATTTGCAGCCCAGCCGGGCGGAGAATAACAACTTGACCTTGCCTGGGTATTCCTAAAAAAAGTATAGCTGGGCTAGCCATTTTCATCTTGAACAAAATTAATATCGGGGCTGGATATCTGGCCTGGGCTAGACGGGCCACAACCCGCCCAGTTAATATCTGCAGCGATGTTTTCGTTGTTGTTCAGAGGAGAAAAATTAATATCTGGGCTAAATATCGCTCAAGAAAAACTCTGCAGTGCTCACACCTCAAAAACACAAATACTGCTCGAGCTGCTTGATCCCAGCTGTCGGCCGCTTCTTGTGCAATTCTCTCGTTTATTGACTACATAGGTTGACAATGGTGTGGGACCGTGATGTCAGGAAACCAGGAGGAAGAAAAAAATTATAGTTTTATATACTAATAAGGAGGCACTTGCATATGTGCGGCTATGGCCCTGGTGGGTCCCCACTGTCATCCTCTTCAAGTAAAGTCATCTCCTCATCCTCATGTCCGTTGACCAACTTGACAACGCGAGACGGCGGCGCCACGACGAGTGCAGTAACTCAAAGGACAACGGAGAGGGCCTCGCGGGCCCTACGGATGGTCTGATACAGCGCACGCTGCTCATTCGGGAAGCCAGGATCATAGGGCCACATGTCCGCGACGGCATTGTCGTTCGCTTGTTCACCGGTGCTCGTTGAGGAGACGGAGGTTGCAGCACAGGTCCTCCTGCGCTGGTAGCTCTTCCGCCATTAGGGCGTCGAAGTGTGGCCGCACCTGCTCTATGGTGAACACGGCATGAACCGTCTTGGACAGTGGCGCCGGCTCCTGGTTGGAAGCTACGTCCATCGTCTGATTGTCGTCGCTCAGCTCGGCAAGGTAGCTGACAAGCCAGCATGTCCGGCTGCTGGACCGACCTGCTGCCAAGCACGAGTCTGACTGCCCTGGCCCAGCCAGACCGCCTCCCTCACCCGCGCGCGCTTTCTGCCCGAAACGGTCAGCACCACCCGCCCCGCTTCCCGGTGCATGCGATTGCTCCGCCTTCAAATGACACAAGTGTCATACGTCCGTCCTTCTGCCACCCATATTAATGATATGCGGTTGCCGAAGCGGCTACTCTGGCACCACATGTCCGTCCCTCCGCCGCCCACCATTGCTATATAAATTGATGTGCCAGCCATAGCCGCAGTCATCCGCATCCGTTCCTATTCTCCTGTCCACACCACTACTGCCCACCATGGCTTCCTCGCGCTCCAGCGCTCTCCGGGACATGCGGACAACGGACCACAAGGAGATGGCAGCCATTGCTGCCGACTGGCTGGCCGGCAAGCAGACGGAGGACGACGACGTCCCAATGGAGAACATGGTAGTCGATGATCTGGCGCCAACCCCCTCCTCCGCGCCATCCTCGCTGGTGCATTGCACCATGACCATCGGCGAGGCCCGTGCCAAATATATGGACACGGTGAGGCAGAAGCGTGAGGAGCAGTTCCGGGAGGCACAAGCCAACGCCGCCTACACCCACCATCTCCTCCAGGAGCACCTGCAGGCGGAGGAGCAGATCGCCGCGAAGCGGGCGGAGCATGAGGCGCTGGTCGACTCGTACCGCTTCGCCCGCGAGGGCCGCCTCGAGCACTGGCGGTACCGCATGTGGGTGTTGGAGGCTGTGGCCGCCTACAAAGAGGGTGATGAAGCGGGCGAGGCGCTGTTTGGCGAGACCGAGGACGTGGCAGAGGATAATGCCAGCTCCGACGAGTCCCCTCTCCACTGGCATCGACGAGGCCCTGCTCCGCCGAGGCCCCGCGGCGCCAACAACGAGGCAGAGGACACCGCTGACTCCGCCGAGGCCCCACCCTGCCGGCAACAAGGGGGAGGATTTCCCCCGCTCCGCCGAGGCGCCGCCTACCGGCAACGAGACAGACGGCATCGCCGGTTCCACCGAGGCATCGCCCTGCTGCCAACGAGGCCGCGCCACACAGAAAACGAGGAAGAGTAGAACACGGTAGATCGCCGCTGCTCGGGTCCAAGTAAGGCCACCGCTGATACCCTCTGGTTGCTAGCACTGAGCTGTACATCATGGAGCAATTCTATGATTATAGGATGATTGAAGAGCGCTCCGTACTTGAGCAAGCTCATGAGATACAGTCACTTGCTAGAGAACTTGAGCACTTCAGTTGTATGCTACCGGACAATTTTGTTGCCGGAGGTATCATCACTAAGCTTCCTCCTTCGTGGATCTCATTGGCGCTCTTGATATGGAAGAAAAGGCGAGAGCAAAGAACACACGTGCTTGAGGAATTGAGGGAGGATCTAGTGCCAATATGGTACAGAAGAAGAACTTCCAGCCCCACAAGTTCAAGAACAAGGGCAAGTTTGATGGTAAAGCAAAGTTTGATGGGAAGAACAAGGCTGTGCAACACACGAACTTCAAGAAGAAGAATGACAAGAAGAAAGGTGTTTGCCATGTGGGGATCCTGATCATTGGGCTCCTAGTTGACCTAATCACTATGACAAGCTAGGCGGGTTGACCACTGACGGCCGGTTAGCTTCTTGGCGGCGACGTGGAGTCGGAGAGCTATGTTGGAGAAGGACGCTGCTTCTACTTAACTACTTTGGTGCGATTGGTGGTGACACGTGGGCCCAACAGGCATCTGGGCCACATGTCAGTTATGCAACTACACCTGCAGTTAAGTCACTGAAGCTTCTATTCTGCTCAGCCGGACACAGGTGGGTAGCTTCGGTTAATTAATTATACCTCCAGCGCACCCCTTTTTAGTTGAAGAATGTATGAAATGTAATGAAATCCAGCATGTTTATATGAAATCCGACCGTGTATGAATGAATTTATTTTGATTATTTCGAATTCTTGTATCACTGGCATTGGATGAACATGCAAAACAATATGTACTAGCATTATTCCTGTGGTGATCACCTCGTTTGCAGCGATTTGACATGTACTCCCTCCGGTCCTTTCTAATCTGCATACAAGTTTTATCTGCAGTCAAAGTATCTCTACTTTGACCAATCTTATAGAAAAAAGTATGCACTTTCACAATGTGCGAAGTAAAAGGAAATGTATGAGTACAAAGAGTTTGAGCAGCTTTTTAGCGTTCCTGTACATTGCAATCACAGTGATTCATATGTCATAGAGAACATTCAAAACAATGGATGATTATGCATCTCAGCAATTCACATGTCAGAGCTAATATTTACTTCACAACTAAAGAATAAAGAAAAAATGGATCGACGCTGCTGACAGCAAAGGGCGTCCCATTCGAAAATATCAAACGCATGTCTTCTTGCTAAAATCAATGAGCAAAATTTTACAAGGTTTTCCCATTCCAGGGTATCAAATTCCTACGATCGTGGAATGGGCAGGGTTTGCCATCAGTTCAGACATTGACATGGCACCCCGTGCTAAATAAACCAGTTGTTCTTTTTGTGCGGTTCCACCAAAATCAACCAAATTCGCGCGTAGCTTGTATGATTTCGCCCTTATATGTTGCAACGCCTTGAACTTATCGGTGCTTCCTATCTTGTGGTGGAAATGAATGATTCGATGTATTCATGAAAATTTTGTGCAGTTCCCATTGAAATCAAGCTGAGCACCCCAGTTTGCACAAATACAAAAAAGTGATTAGTATAAAGCAAAATGTACTATGAATTGACAGTTTAAACAGGCAACTACATGGTCCATGTAGAGCACACTTTTAGAAAAATGGACCTCACCAGAAAAATCCTAGAGCAACATTGTACTCGCGCATCACAACAAGAAAATGGAGATTTGTCAGTCCTTCTGAGCTGAAGTTAGTTTGGTCTTGTGGGGGGTAATGTAATCATCCTTCAACTGCTCCTTCTGATGAGAAGATAGACAAGGCTTCTTCATCCTCACATAATCGGAACTAGTCACTTCACATACTCCATATTCTTCTTCAGAGGAGGATGATCCTGTTGTGCAAAGACAAGAGGATAACTAAATGCTAGCATCCTTGTTTGCTTGAAAAGAATGAAAGGAAATATTTAAAATAGCACAGATGAAGCACTTCTCAAGGACAATACCACTTTTTGATGGCAGTATCTAAACAGTAGCACAACACCAATAGAGATGATGAAGCTCAATCATATGGATGAAATCAGTGGGCGAGTACCAACCTTTGTCAGGAGGCTTATTGTGTAGAGAATACAGATGAAGCACTTCTCCGGAACCTTCTGTTGCTATCTACTGTGGTAGCCATGCTTACTATATACTCCTCGATTATATTAATGTTCCCAACATCTTCTTGTGCAGTTCCACTAAAATATATGGTATCTTCAAAGAAGATCCTTGTTTGCACAAGTAGAGATAATTACGTATTACATTAAGAGTGGCATCAAATCAGTGGCAAAACAATTGCTCATTCCAGCCATAGCAATAAATTAAGATGCAAAACTATATCATTACTTGTGTCATCACAGTTCCAGTGCTTCATTACAACACCAATAGTTGATTTTTTTTCTTCCGCTTGTTCTTCCCCTTCATCACTTGGTTCAATAACAGACAAGCTTCGCGCTCAATGTAAGATTTGGCATGTCAATTAGGTTGCACAAGTATAGCACTAAACAATGACATTAATTTTCTGATGAAAGTGGCAACATAGAGGCCAACCGTTCTGAAATATCCTTATCTTACCTCAATGGGATATTGCAGTGCACATACAGATTGGAAGTCTTGTCTCCATTTGTGCAGTTCACTAAAATCAAGCAACATTACCGTACAAGTAGCACAACATATGAAAGCACACTGCAGAATCATGTGAAAGAAGGCTAGTACTAACCTCTCATGACGCGGAATTCAAACAACTCACAGAAGAAGATCTGAACCAAATTTGCCAACACGGATAGGAAGTAAGATATCCTCTTGTGCAGTTCCACTAAGATCAAGCAATCAAGCAACGTTGTCGGTGTGACATTTTGGTTGAACTGCACAAAACACTCTTAAAACAGAAGTGTTTTGTGCAGTGCAACAAAAGGTCACAATGGCAATGAGGTGAAGTAGATAACCCTGTTTACACAGAGGTGCAAAGGAAACAACTAGTGGTCAATAACGGTGGATGACATAGAAGCCAACAAAAAGAAGCATCTACCTTATATAAATGGGAAAGAAAGCAAGACAGTAGCATTTCTCAAACGGTGTCATTGATTAATATTAACAGAGAGATTATATTAACAATAAAATTTGTTAAACACGTAATTTGCTTTTAACTCTGGCATTGCATCAATTTTCCAGCGGCATTATTAGAGGGTGTTTGTTTACAGGGACATTTTGGTGGAGGGACTAAAAAAACTCCGTGTCAGTCCCATCTAACCCAAACAGGAGGGACTTTTAGGGACTAAAAGTGGGCATTTGGGACTAAAGAAAGAAGACCCCGAGGGAGAGTCTTTTTGGGACTTTTTCCAACAGTTGCCTCTGCCATGCATCACACCTTGTCTCTATTAGTTCATTACTAGGGGTAACATGGTTTTTTAGCATGTCAATTAATAACCTCTAGTCCATGTTTAGTCCCTGGAACCAAGCAGGTAGGGACTAGCGAGTTTTTAACCAAACAGGGCCTTAGATTAACAGCAGCTAAAGAGTTGCACAGGACAGTGGACGCACCAGCACCATATGCATCTACCGATGTACTGGGGTGATGCACAGTCTGTTGCAACAAAGAACAAACAACCAAGGAGCATATTTGTGTTGGTCCCAGTTTTGTTATATTTAGACACCTTTCCCTATGTGAGCGCAACAAATCTAGTCCTGCTCAAAGTCTACAGCCTTGTCCCCCAAAACAAAAGATCAGTTTGTTACAGATGTGCGTACTGTGTTTGTCATTCTTTTCCCTTTTCGACCAACGTAGGTGTTGGATAGCCAGTCTGCACTAGTACTTTCCCCACTTCCTCTCCTCTGTGAACCACGTCCTAGATTTATGCTATACAACTTTCCCCCATTCCTGTCCTCTTTGAACGACGTCTTAGATTCATGCGATACAACTTTCCCCACTACTTTCCCCCTTCCTTTCCTTTTTGATCCACGTCCTAGATTCATGCTATACAACTTTATCCACTACTTTCCCCCATTCCTTTCCTCTTTGAACCACGTCCTAGATTCATGGTATACAACTTTGCCCACTACTTTCCTGTTTGATCCAACACCTAGATTCGAGTGCAGAAGCGGAAAAAGCCCACATGCAGCTAGAGCAATGCATGTGGAATAAGTAAATTATACCTTAAGGTTCTTGGGGTGTGGTTCGGTGGGCGACCGGAGGCCGTTCGACCCACACTTTCTACGGCGGTGAACAAGAAGGGGTCGGAGGCCCTCCCGTGCCGCCGCTGGGTGGAAGTGAATAGCTGCGCCGGTAGTGGATTCCCTCCCTTGCCGACGGCGACAGCGTTAAGCCTCCTTCCCTTCCCGGCGGACGGATCCTGCCGGCTCCTTGACCAGCAGTGAGGGGAGAGAGAGAGGCCAACGAAGTCTTGTTTAGATTTGGAGAGGGTGAGAGAGTGTGAAGAGAGCAACTACAAGCAGACCAGCAGTGAAGGGAGAGAGAGAGAGGCCAACGAAGTCTTGTTTAGATCCGGAGAGGGTGAGAGAGTGTGAGGAGAGCAACTACAAGCGATGTGGCTCCAGTGTGTATATATATACTGGAGAGAGTGTGAAGAGTGCAAACCCTAGAAAACAAGCGCCGAGGCTACAACTTATACGTGATAAGGTGATTATACGGTCACTACGAGATAGTATAGCTCCGTATCCATCCATTTTGACCAGTCAAAGAATCCTCCTGGCAAGAATTATGCTCAAGTGTAGTTATCGAACCCGAGACCTCAAGTTTGATGAGCGAACAGGCTAACTAGCTACACAACACTCCCGTTATGTTCAACGAGAGGAAAATAACCTTTTATACATTCCTGCAGTTGTGTGACAAGCATGCCGTGTTTTTGTGTGTCTGTGGGAGTCATTGGGATTTAAATCATAATCGTGTCATGTGGCTTTGGTGGTAAGCCTATCCACAGTGGTGCAGAAATAATGCAGCCTTAGTCACCTTACCTCTCTCCACGTAGTACGTTGGGTCCCACCAGTCAGAGGGTGAAACAAACAAATTAATAAGAAAAATTAAAAGCAGCAGCGGTGTATCTTACCTCACACATCTCGCTACTGCTTAGGAACACTGTCCAATTGATCCCTCTGTTCGCTCACGTACTATTTTAAGTGAATCCTTATTATAACATGCACACAATTTTGGGCACTTGTATTCGACCTAAGTCAGTGTGCCACCGTATCTCGTATGACTCCCTCCGTCTAGGTGTAATAAGTCATGTTAGAAGGTGCAGCGGGACCAAGGTGCATGCCGATTGGAGGAGAAGGAGAAACTTGACCGGTCATTCCTCCAATCAAAGCCCTGATTTCTGTCTCTAAACGCAACAATTAATCCAAACAACTAAGAGATGCCGTTTTAGCTACCATGAAGGGGCCACGTATTAACTCGCACGCAAGCTGACTTTGATTTCTTAACTGATCAACGCGTAGTTGCGCTCCATGCATTGGGTTTCCGGGGGAGATAACAAGGCAGAGTAAGGAGCGTTTGGTTACATTGCTTAGGCTGGTCATAGTGGTGAGTAACTTGGACTAGTAACATGAATATGTTACTAGTCTATCTTACTACTACTCGAAGTTTGCCGTCGGAAGCGAGCCGATCTGGCTCTCCTGAGCTAGCAAAGTTTTTCTAGCCCACCCAAGCTAGCCGGCCCACAAAAGCTAACATATTTTAACAGTTCCAAATGCCTAACCTTGCCCGGCTATGCTATAAGGTGTTCTTGCTAAGGATCCAAACGATCCCTAAGTAACAACACTCACTAGGAACGAGGCTAGGAGGGATTGAGATGCGAAGTTAATGGACGACGCCCAAATATTTTGGGAATATCTGATTTCCGTAGGATGACTTAACACCTAGACGGAGGGGGTACTACTCCTCAGTCCAGGTTTGATGGAATATTCGTCACCTCTTCTCTTCTTGTACGTGCTCCATCTATATCTCACTTCCTGTGGCTTCGCACTCGCATGATTTTCCTATTCTATGAACCTGTGTGTGCGTGTGCGTGTGCATGTGTGTGTTTAACAGCATGTGTGTGTTAGAGAGAGCGACAGATCGACCTACACCTATAGAGAGATGGTGTGTAGTGTACGATTTTAGCCGCGAGAGTCGGTGCATCCTCTCATTTCTGGGCTTCCGGTAGGGACAGGCGGACAGCTGCCACACACGCTCCTGACCAGCCTGGCCCACCCAAAGCCCCTCCATTGCCCGTGCGCGCTTCCCGCCCGAAACGGTCAGCGCCGCTCCAAAGAAATGGTGCCGCATTCATGCCCGGGCAGAGCGGACGCGACCTCTCACTGGCGCATGCGTTGAAGGGAGAAGCGGATTCAAGAGTGATGGTTGCTTCGTCCGTCCAACTTACTGCTGGGTCTATGTGATTTGATGGCTCATTGGTCATTATTACTGAGGTGGTAGGACTGCTGGATGTCCCACGCTTTCGGTGAAAGGAGGTACTATTAGATTACAATTTTCTCCATTCTTACGGCGGAGGAGTGCAAGAGTAGTGAAAACATGCAGGCTCAGTGATTACATGGCCCACCTCACACTATCACCATATTTTCCAGACACCGTGCGACACCTAACTCTTTACATAGTACTCCCTCCGTTCCTAAATATAAGTCTTTGTAGAGATTCCACTAGGTGGACTACATATGGAACAAAATGAATGAATCTACACTTAAAATGCATCTATATACATTCATATGTGGTTCATGGTGAAATCTCTACAAAGACTTATATTTAGGAACGGAGGAAGTACTTGTATAGTACGTACTGTAATTTATCAGCAAGATAGTACAATGCTATGAAGCTTCCAGCTTCTGTACATGTATCTTGCGTCCAAGGTTGCCCGTTGCAACATTTCATCAAATTCAAAGGAGACTAACATGCATGCTATTGCATCTCAATGATTGACAGATCATAGCAAATATGTAATCCCTCCGTTCCAAAATAAGTGTCTCAACTTTATGCTACATACGGAGCAAAATAAGTGAATCTACACTCTAAAATACGTATATATACATCAGTGTTTGGAGTATATACTAGTAGTTCATATTGAAATCTACTAAAGGACATATATATTCCAAACAATATGATAATCTCTCTAACCAAGGTAGTAGGGACGCGGAGTAAACGGAGGGAGTAGTAAAATTTTCTCCTCGTCCTGCGAGCCACCGCGCGCGTGGGCGAGGGAGCGGGCATAAGGCATACAGTACTACTACTAGTAAGCAAGCTTCACCTCATCCTGCGAGCCACCGCGCCCGTGGGCGGGGGAGACGGCGTACTAAGCAAGCGTCTCCTCGTTCTGCGAGTTGACGGGATACATCAAAAGTACTCCAGTGTATAGAGCCTTGCCTCTAAGGTAGGCCCCACATGGTTTGCCTCTTTTTTAACATAAGGTGTCAAGTCGCAATTTGTTTGTTCACCCGTGGTAGACGATCCTCCCTCCATCTAGTGTACAACCAGTACGCGTGCCAAATTACCACGTGGGCTGCCTTTTCATACAGAAATGAGCTCCACCGTGTACCCGCGCAGGTGTGGTTGGGAAAGAGACGAGAGTACGTGCGCCGTGCGTGCACCTCTTCTATTCGTGCACGTCCCCCACCTACGTGGGTGTGTGAGAGAGATACAAACCTAGACAAATGGCTTGTGCGTTCGTGAGTGTTTTTTGTTTTGGGCGGGGGAGGTTGATTTCGTGAATTTATTTGCGGGAATATGTGTCAATGACATCTCAAACAAAATTTTGCATGCAATGTGTGTGAAATGGAGGCCTATCCATATCATATATAGAGGGTCGGGAGATCCACAAGAAGAGAGGGAGGGGTCATAGATATCGATAGAGTCGAAGAGAGGATCAAGTGGGTGGGTGCGAGATAGATGAAGAGAGCCATCGAAATTGTGTGTGTGCAATTCAAAGATATAAGGCGACTGACCTAGCTACCGGAACGTCAGAGGGCACAGGTCAAGTTTGTGTGTGGCAGGGAGACATCACTAGAGCGCTCGATGTATCGGTGTGTGTGGGGAGGGGTGGGGGAGGGTAGGCAGAGGCCTAACTATAGAGGTAGAACGACTCGTATATGCGTTGAGAAGGAGAGACGCAGCTATGTCTTGAGGGAGATCGGTCGACGTCTATACATAACTGAAGGATGGGAAATAGGACGGGACAGAGAGAGAGAGAGAGGAGAGAGGGAGGGAGGGAGAGGGGTAGAGTGCTGGATGGGTGATGGAGTTGCTTCTCGATGATGGTGGGAGAGGCCTACTAGACAAACTGAGGGTGGAACTACAATATTATCAATAAGAGTGGGGATGTGTTTCTGTGTGTGCCTGTGCATGATAGATCTGTCGGGACACATCCATGGATGATGAAGGGGAACCATGTGTTTGGTAAGCAAACCTAACTAGATCGGTAGATCAATTGTTGTTTGTCGGAGGACGGAGAGACATAACTAATGAGGTAGATCGATCGACACGTGGGGAAAAATGAGTTATAAGGACCTAGCTAGCTATATTTATAGCGGGAGATCGGTCAGTGTACGTCCATTTGTTAGAGGCAAATAAGGCCCAGCGAGACGGATAGACAGAGAGAATGGAGCTAGGAGGTGGTGCGAGAGGCCCATCTACTAGCTATATAGGGTGAAGAGTGTGCGGTTGTGAGATCGATGAAAAGAGGGGCGAGATTTTACACGTGTGGGACTGTATGAGAGACACGAGGCAAGGACACATAAAGGAGGAGATTGAAGGTGCGTGTGTATATTTTTTTTGACAGTTAAAACAGTAGGAGAGGCTCCTACTGTGTATATTAAAGTATCAAAAAGTTCTTACAAGGTCATAACCTTACATCCATAACCATTGACAAACTAAGCTAGAGATGGGAAACCAAGGAGAATACAAGGTTATGGTACAACAAAAGTTTGGGCAAAAGAGGAAATAAATGTTCTGTGCTTCTCTTTGGCTCTATGTCTGAGTAGAGAGAAATCCTCTATGAATCTTCTTGCCCATGAGCCTAGCGTGGGGTTTATCCTTCGGAAGTGTTTGTTATTTCTTTCTTTCCATAGACTCCAGGAGGCGTATAGGAAGATCTCCATGAACATTGGATTGTGCCATGCTGTTTTTGCTTCTTTGATCCAATTGAGACGATCTCCATTAGTTGTCCAGTGGATGTTCAAAGTGTCCCAACAAGTTAAACTGAAATGACACGTAAAAATCATGTGCTCGACTGTTTCTTCCTCTGTACCGCCACACAAGATGCAACCGTGATTGTCTCCAATGTTATAATGACGTCTCTTAAGCATGTTTCTGGTATTTAGGCGATCAGATAGCAGTAGCCAACCAAAAACCTTTAATTTCATTGTGGCCGAAGATTTCCAGAGCCATTTATAACTATCGTGAGCAGTGACCTCTCGAAAGTAGAACTTGTAGTATCGTTTTGCTGTGTAAATCTCAGATCCCCACTCATAGACCCAAGCGTCTACGCCCTCTTCTGCATCATTGCCAACATGTAATGTGATCTCCTGGATGTCTCGCAGTTCATTGTAAGCTTGCATGGAAAGGGGGAGGTGGAAGGTTTCGCTGAGGTTGGTGCTGCCAAGGAAGTACCGGACCAAAATATCTTCATTTTTGGTATAAGAGAACGCACGCGGATGTGAATGAGCCAGGACCTCATCAAGCCAGAGGTCTTTCCACATAAGCGCAGTATCTCCTCTGCGAACGATCACACGCGAGATGCCTCGATAGATAGGGGTAAGTTTGAGGAGATCCTTCCACCAGAAAGAGCCACAAGGGTCTGAGGCATGTGGGATTTTGTCAGTGTAGTATGTGGACCAAATTAAATCAATCCACGGTAGATCGCAATGGTTGTAGAACTTGTGTAGGTATTTCATGAGCAAAGCATCACTTTGAGTTTGTAAGTCAAGCACCCCAAGTCATCCACATTCCTTGGGTCCGCAAACCATCTGCCATGAGGCCAAAGAGTTGCACTTGTCCCCATCATCAGTCTTCTTTGTCCAAAGACATTGCCTTCTAATTTTATCAAGTAAATCAATAATCTTTTGTGGCAGTTTAAGTGTGCAGAGTGCAAAGATGATGAGTGAAGTGATGACCGAGTTGAGAAGCGTTAGTTTCCTCCATAGGAGATCATTGATAAAGTTGCAGAGAGTCTTCGCTGAACGCCACAAACCAAAGGCATGAGATCCTGTCTGATGAAGGTTTTGTCGTGCCCATTGGCAATCCAAGATAGGTAAAGGGAGCTTCCCCACCACGCAGCCGAAAATTTGGGCAATATGTTGGGCGATTCTTGCGTCGCAATTCATTGGCACCAGGGTTGACTTGTGAAAGTTGATCTTCAGTCCAACAGACGTGGCATAATCTGTGAGAATGTTTTTGACAAGAGTCGCTTGGTCTTGACACACCGGTAACAAAATGATAGTGTCGTCCGCGTATTGGATCACTGGGAAGTCCGATTGGTTGGGACGGTTGAAGGGCAAGTGGAGTTCATTCCTCCGAAAGGAGTCATTAATTGCAGCTTGCAATAAATCTGCCACCAAGACAAAGATTAAGGGGGACAACGGATCACCCTGTCGTACTCCACACACGCAATTAAATTGTTTTCCCGGAACTCCATTAAGTAGAACAGAAGATTTGGCCGATGAGAAAATGGTTTTGATCCACCCCAACCATTTGTCATTAAAACCCATGTGCTTCATAATATCCAACATAGCCTCATGATCAATGGTGTCAAACGCTTTTGCAAAGTCCAGTTTGAGGATAACTATTGGATTTTAGAAGCTTGGCATTGGTAGATGTACTCAAACGCCCATGCAAGGCAATCCTGGATGGACCTCTTTTTCAAAAACCCATACTGGTTACGGTGTATAATTTTCAGAATGATTTTTTGAAGCCGATTGACGAGGAGTTTTGTAATGACTTTGAGACAGCAATTTAACAGAGTAATCGGTCGGAAGTCATAGACTCCTTGAGGAGCAGCAACTTTGGGAATGAGTGTGATTAATCCATCGTTAATGCTCTCCAGATTAAGGCCACCCTCGAAGAAATGATCGCAGAGAGCATAAAAGTCCTCCTTAATTATATTCCAACAAGATTTGAGGAATGCTCCATTAAACCCATCCGGACACGGTGCCCTATCCATGACATTTCTTTGATGACTAGATCAATCTCTTGTCGAGTAAAAGGTACAGTTAGGTCGTCCAATCCCTCAATCCGCTTGATGATCGAGGGAAGATTGAATTTCATATCATGTTTAGATGAGGTCCCAAGTCGTTCTTTGAAGGAGTGATAAATGACCGATTCCTTGCTTGCATGATCATCAACTACTGTTCCATCAGGTAGGGTTAGAGAGGCAATATTGTTTCTTCTGTATCGTTCGGAAGCCATTGCTTGGAAGAACTTGGAATTCTCATCACCAAAATGGACCCAACGAATTGTAAATCGTTTCCTCCAGTACTCTCTTTGGTAAGAAAGTAACCGCAGAATGTGGGCTTTGAGAATTTTCCTGAAGTTTGCCTCCGGAATGGTCAATTGCCTTCTGTTTTCAATCGTGTCCAGGTGTGCAAGAGTTTTGTTGGAGTTTTCAATTGCAATAGAGAGGAGGGAAATATTCTTACTCCATTTTTTCAGACAGTACCGTAAGTGCTTGAATTTTCTGCAAAGAATAGTTGCAATATTGGTAGAACGTACTGGCTTATCCCAAGCTGACTGCACAATATCCATAAAGCTCGGGTGATGTATCCAAAAGGGTTCAAAACAAAAGAGTTTGCTCCTTGGGATCGAGGTTTCAATTGTGACTACGCACGGGATGTGGTCAGAAACTGGCTTACCCAATGGTTTAACAATGGTGTTAGGGTAAGAACCCGTCCAGTTGCAAGAGGTGAAAAAACAATCTAGTTGCTCCAAAAGTGGATCCTGCTGCATATTGCTCCAAGTAAAATTGCGGCCTTTAATTGGCAGTTCAACAAGACATTGCGTACATATGAAATCGTTGAACATGATCATGTCATTAATGCTTCCGCCGGGCTTATTACGATTTTCGGGGCTACGGATATAATTAAAGTCCCCGAGGAGAAGCCAATCTTCGTTGGCAGGGATGTTTAAAGAGAAAAGCCAATTAGTGTAATTAGTTCGAGCTTCACCTTGACATGGGCCATAAATGTTCACTAACGTCCAAGATTGAGATGATTGTGTGGACTGAAACTTAATCACCAGAGCAAAATCTTCAGAAGCTATGACCGAGCCAGTGAAAACCGAACTATTCCAAATAGTAGCAATGCCACCCGAGGCCCCATTCGAAGGAACAAAGGCAAATTGGTCAAAACGACGGGGACAACAAGATTTGATAAACGCATGATCGATCATAGGCTTGTCGAGAAGATTGTTTTCAGGGACAATTCCATCAGCAACCTGCAACCCTTCAGCAGCCAACCAAGCTTGAAAGTTGTATACAGTGGGAGGATGAGGTGCTGGCCAGGCTCCCCAATTAGCTTGAAATTGAACCTGTTGATCCACAACCACATCACCATTAGCCTGATTAGCCTGGTGCAACTCATGATCCGCAGCCACATTCTGGGCCATCCAGTTGTGAAGTTGTGCTTGATATATCTGCTCCGCAGTCAGGCCCTCACCAAAGAGAGGATGAGGGACACCATCCTCAGGAGGAGGATCCTCGCCAGCAGGTGGAACTTCAGGCAAGTGTGCATTCTAGTCAGAACTACGCAACATGGTCACAGCAACAGTCCAGCAATGACGGGCACCACCAATCTGCCTCATGATGATACTCTTAGGGACTAGGCGGAGATTAATAACCCTTGCCTTTAACAGAACCAGTCGCCTGTCGCCCCTAGGGTTGTGCCATTCAAGCAGAGTGCCAAAGCTATCCACTGACTTATGGATGTAATGCTGCGTTTGATAATCGTAAGGATAGCCTACATATAAGATCCAAATCTCCGGGCCAAAAGAGGTGAGCCTCATATTTAGTGCAGCATCATGAGGTACAAATGAAATAACAGTGTGTTCATCAGCTTGCAGCTCATCAAGCTCAAAGGTAGTCCCCACAACAGAGTCACGCACAAGGGAATCCTCGTATCCAAAAATACCAATCCCTAAGGGGTGATCTTCAACTTCAGTGGGGAAGTAATGGGATTCATGGAGCAAACCTTGGATTGTATCTCGGAGGGCCGCTTTCTGATGCTGCGGGATGAACCTGTTGGCCTCAGCAATGGCCAAGAAATCGTTCCGCAGAGGAGGCATAGCGCTAACCACCATATCAGCACGCACCTTCCGATCGGGCGGGCCGAGCTCCACTGTCATGCCCTGCGGGAGGTAGGGAACGACATTGACAGGGAAGTTCGCCATTGAAGGTGGCGGATGGCAGAGCAGAGCGTGCGCAGGAGGAGGCACAGCAGGCGAGGCGGAATGCGTATCGGCAGAGGGTATGGATGGTTTGGGCAACCAAGATGCCTTGCAGGAACGCTGCCGCTTTCCACAGGATGAAGCCACGTGTCCCACCGAACCACACAGATTGTCATGGACAGTTGATGATGGCTTGGGTCGAACGGTGGGGCACAAAATACGTGCCTGTGGTAATTGCGAACGAAGGAAGGAATCCGTGCAGACCCGGATTTGACTGGGCCAAAATCAATTAGCCTCTCGTTTCCCAAGATGGGCATGGCAGAGCGACTAGTAGAAGGTAGGCATTGTAATGAGTCCGCGTTAACAATAGGATCAATAGGATTCTTGCCTTTCAAAGAAAGATCAAAATTATTTGTTACTCCAGAGAAAGGAGGAACTAAATCCAGTGCAGTCTTCGGCCTCCAAAAATAATGTTTAGCTTTAGTATCCCGACAGTTATGCCTCGTGTGGCCCAGAAAGAAGCAAGAGTCACATTTGAGATAGGTCGGGCATTGGAAAAAAGGTGGTTGGAAGAGCCACATGTAGTACATACTCGTGGGCTCGAGCGCGGCCCAGGGCCGATCACCTTAGTGGGCTTACCGGAAATAACCTAAGTAGAAGGCGGGGGGCAGCTGCAAATGGCAGCGAGACATTCCGAGCAATTCATATCGGGACAAAAAGAAACAAGGTGGCCCATCAATTTACAATTGGAGCACAAATTCAGCTTGCCATAAATATATTCCGATGGAGGGATCGAAGCCAGAGACCAGATAGCTGCAATACGGGAATCAGAATACCCAAAATGACGTTGGTCAAGAATATGCAGCAGCATAAAATTCGGAATGTTGGTCCAAGCCTGCTCCTTAAACCGACAGCCTTCAAATTTGTAGTTAATGGTATTAACTCCTGAAATAATTGCCAGCTGGAAACTACCAAAGATGATGCCAGAGTTCATGGAAGGTTGGTTAATGCCCGCAATTATAGGGGGGTTGACTGTCGGGCTCGGCACTGCCGGAGTTGGCAAAAGAGACGCCGGCGATGAGCCTTCCGGCGACTTCCCAAGATCGGCCCCCATATCCATTAAAAAACCAAACTTTGATAGAACCTGTTGTGATGCACTCAACTCATTGGGATGCTGCTTTGTGAACTTGAACTTAGACTTGATCGCAACAGGAGAACGCGCCGCCACCTCAGGAATATGAGAATCCAGGTGCCAAGATGAATCCATGGACGATGCACCAATGTAGCTCTGGCGGAAAAGACTAAAATGACAGACAAAATCCGGCCAAACACGATCTTTGAGACCATAGATGAAGTGACTGACTTTATTGGAAGCCACTGAAAAACGAAACCTTCGTCCCGAAAGATGTGTCACATTAAGACCAGAAGGTACCCCTCCAAACATTGTAGGGCAATGGCTACCGAGTCTTCATTGAGCGGAAAGCTGGCCGATGAGAAATGCACCACCAAGAAAAATTCTTTGTTCGTGCCAGAGGGAGGAGTGAATGGTAGATCCAAAGTGATGACGCACCTGGGCCGCGACCACAAGGCCGGGGGAAAAATCCCAATGCATAAGGCCTTCCATGATCAGCAAGATCAAAATTCACCATGGTTGAGAGGTGTGGGTAGGTGGGAGAGATGGGTGGGAGAGAGGAGAGCCATCCATGATTCGTGCGTGTGTATGTTGTAGGCAGACATCGCTGGAGAGGTTTATCGATCGGTGTGTGTCGGAAAGGAGTTGTGGAGACTGTGGGAGAACGGCCTAAAGAAAATAAAATGAATGTGCACGATGGATAGAATGCTGAGGGAGGGGGAGGGAGAGGAGGGCGTGTTCATGCACGAGAGAAAGTTAGTGGTAGCTACAAAGGTTAGAGGATTGTGTGGGTGTAAGAGACTAACAAAGATCATAATTTGATATGAAAGTGGATTCATATATTTGAATAGGAGATCATAGTGTTTTAAACATATGCATGCATGAATGTAGCGGTGATACGCGTGTTGTGGTTTTGCACATGTTATACCATAATGTGATAATGCATGGCATTTGCAACTCACAGCTAAATGTCGAACAATCTAAACCATGCTATACATCAAACAATCTCACATTTTATTTGAATTTGTGATAATGTGTGGTGTTTGCATATTACAACTAAATATCGAACAATCTAAACAATACTATATATCGAACATTCTCACATTTTATTTGAATTTGTGGTAATGTGTGGTGTTTGCAACTCACATGTAAATACTTGTAGGCGTAGGGGGCGGGGCACCATACATAATGTGATAAACACATTATACATATGAGACATGGTTTAGTTTGTGAAGATCTAGCTAGAGCTTGAAATGTACTATGATTTGAAATCAACATAAAGTGGATTCAAAAAATCGAGTTTGAGTTCATATAGTACACATAGTTCATATGTAACTCGAGACTAATCATGTGGTGTGCTGTGAAGATAATACACAAACGATGGTTTAACTTGACAATAATGATGATTGTAGATCTTGCTAAAATAGAGAAACGAATTCAAATGCTTTGACTTCACAACAACCATTATTGTAGATCTTATTCAAATAGAGAAACGAATTCAAATGTAGTTCATATTGAAGCGGTAGTATATAAGTTTGGAATGCACTAAAACGTTCATTTGAATACTAGCATGCATGCATTATACACGTAGCGAAATATTTTAATTGAACATAACATGAATTCAAAGTTTTGAATGGCATTTGTAGTGTGAATTGATTTGGTACAGTACAGGTTAGGCTTGTCCGGAAATTTCAACCCGCGCCTTGTTACCCCGAAATATTTAATATATATCTTTGTCTTGTTGTGCTCCGACAACTCCCTCCATCTCAACCCGCACCTTGCTATTCCAAAATTACAACGCGCGCGAAAAATCCCACCTCCTGTGAAATCCCGACACGCGAAATGCCCGTGATACCCCTGAACCAAAAGAACCGCCTCAATTCGGTGGGGGTACTTTCGTAACTTACCCCACATTTTGGACAAGCGCGTCCCTAAGACATGGTTCCCCACTCCCATCCCATCCGCCCACCCATTCGTACACCGAGGCCGGGAAAACCCGTGAAGCCCAACACCCTCCTCCACCTGCCACCCAGCCGGAGCCTCTTCCCCGACCACGTCGTCCACAGCAACACCTCGACGTCCATCATCCACCATACTGGATGAGGATCCATCATCGATCTGGTCGTCCTGCCGGTTCAGCCACCCCGTCCTCCACCTCCAAGGAGCTGCCTCGATGTTCCCCTCGTCTTTCGCGCCACCTCCATTCCCACACCGTTGTCTTCACCTGCACCACCGGAAGAGCATCATCATCACCGTTTCCTCGGATGAAGCTGTGGCCTAATCGGCGCCACCAAAGAGGTTGTACACTAATCGCCGCATTTTCTTCTTGATTCGATCTCACGGTGCTACCGGCGCTCGCTCCCGAGCTGACACGGCGCGGCTCCATCCACGGCAGTGTCGCCGGCCACTTCCTCCACGGCGTCGCTTCCTCGGCGGCGACGTCCACATCAGTAGGAGCTGCTGCTGCTTTAGCTCTCACTTGCGCTGCTTCTCTGCTCTTACTCTCGGTCCCCTGCCTGGTCTGCTCTTGATCGCGTTGCTGCTCTCGCTCTTGCGCTTTCTTGCGATGCTGCTCTGATTTATCTACACTTCAGTCGACTGAATCGACTTTTGGGTCAGTCGATTTTCAGCGGGTGGGGGGGCTCGCCGGAGTTAAGGAAGAACCAGCCGCAGCGGGGAGGGGGGCTCGCCGGAGAGGTACACCACTATCTATCTTAGGTTTCAGGGTGGGGGCAGTGGTCGCCGATGGTGGTGTGGCGGTGGCGTGGGGATTGCCGGAGAAAAAGCTCAGCACAGGGGGGCCTAGAGGGATGGACGGGTCGGTGCCGGACCGGCGGTGAGGAGTGTTTTCGGGGCTGGCGGGGCGGCGCACCGCCGACCGGGGGGAGGCTGTTTGGCCGGTGGTGGCTGGCGGCTCAGGGGGGTGGAGGTTGAAGATGAACTGCAGGCCCTTGATTTCGTATCCAACGGCTGCAAAATCGAGTGACCAGAGATGAAAAGGTCAGTCGACTGACAGGTAGCCTCATCTCTAGTGCATTCAGTTTCGACAGTAAAATTCAGTTTCGACAGCAAAATTCAGTTTCGACAGTTAAGTTCAGTTTCGACAGTTAAATTCAGTTTCGACAGTTAAGTTCAGAGATGAGCAGCTGATGTATACATCTAGCACTTTGTGGTTATTTATTTTACGTCATCTATTGTTGATGCTATTAGAATTCCACTCAGGTTAATGTTGTCTCTCTTGTCCTGCTTCAGCATCGGCGTCGTACAACTCACCGGAGCTGCTCCAACAACGAAACCCTCCATCACAGCAGAGCAGTACCTCGGGCTCCATCTCCAGACGCCTAAGATCTTCTTCCCCTCCTCCGACAGCCAAGTCAGCCGGAGCATCCTCACCGGCCAACCCAATCACGTTGAGATCGACATGGCTTCGCCAAAGAGGCTGTACACTTCTTGTGGTTTCACTTAATCACACCATGCTTCTTTGCCTCATGTGATCTTCCAATTCTTGTGAACCAAACACCCAGATTGGCAGAAATCCCGTGTTTTTAAATTCTCTGTTTTGCACGCGCATTCCTATCCTATTCCTGTCTATTTCCTATCCCTGCATTGTTAGAATCCTCAAATTCAAACAAGCCCTTACACAATTACTTATTTTACAGATATGTGTCAAAGAAAACCCTGTGTGGTTTGTCCTGCTCCTGCGGTGTTATGTTCCACCCCAGCTCAGCTGCTCCAACGATGGAAGGGTTCACCACAGTAGGGATCCGCTCTCCTGACTGTCTTTCGCCGCCTCAAATCTTCTTCCCCGCCGCCGGCAGCCACGACAACTGCATCACCATCATCAGCTGAGCAGATGACCTTGAGGACTACACAGGTCCGCAAGAGAGGTCGCACTATTCCGTGTCTGCTTATGTTATGCATCACTTAATATGATGACATGCTACTTTATCGTCGTTTTCACCTATTAGACTCCGACTCAAGTCCAAACTTATGCTGAAACTTAAATCAGTACTATCTGTCTACTATTTGGTTAATCTCAGGTGTCTACTATGAGTTTCATATAGGGTGCAAACAAACATTAAAGGATCCATTATCTGTATTTTTTAACTAAAGCTATTATCTGCCTGCTATCATTGGTTTTGGGTCTATCCACAGTTGCTACCTTTACTCTGGATTTGTGCATGCACTCCTTACATAATCTCACTATGTTTTATTTCGATGCATGTCAGTTATTGTACACAATGGAACTGAACATGTAGAGCAAAATAGACGAGCCTTGCATGGCAATAAAATTTCATGCAGGCATCGCTACATGGTGGGCGCAAAGGCAGCCCCCCTCCACCCATTTCGGATCGTAATCAAGAGGAAGATAACTATTTTGAGGGGGATTCATAACTAGAAGACCACTCCTATTTACCCATGAGGTCTTCGCTCTGACTTAGCATGCTGGTGTTGGTAATATCATGTATATGGTGCCTTGCATTGCTTACTGTATACATCAAAGATGTCATCTGCTTAGTTTAGACATGCTTTGTGTCAATGCCATCTGTTTAGTTTCTTTATCGTATATGTGAATCATGCAATGCCATCTTGTTTAGCCGGGCATCATATATGTGAATTTTTCAATGCCACCTGGTTAGCCAGTCATCTTATATGTGAATTATATCATGACATCATTTTTTATTACGTGTTAAATTTGTCAACAATTTTAGTACATTCAATTACTCTTCCTGTGCATCAGCCATTCGGCATGGTCATGGAAAAATCTGGAGTGGAAACAAGGTCTTCAGAGCAGACAATGCTATCTGACGAAGCGCATGTCTTGCTGGTTACGGATAACTCCTCAGAGGAGGATTCAGAGACAGATGACCAGTCCTATTCCCCCCCGAGGTGCATGCATGATATAACTTGGCAGGGTTATGTTGCTCATATCGTGTGTATGTTATCTTGCATTGCTATGTGTGAATGCCACCTGTTTAGTGTCTAATTACCATATATGTGAATTATGCAATGCCATCTTGTTGCAAGACATTATATATGTGAATTATGCAATGCTATCTTGTTGCAAGGCATTATATATGTGAATTATGCAATGCCATGTTGTTTAGCCAAGCGTCATATATGTGAATTATATCATGCCATCCTTTTTTTGTATTTCTCATTGCTTTTGTCGAAAATGTTTATATATTCAACTGCTCTTCCTGTGCATCAGCCATTTGAATTGGTGATGGAGAAATGCTGAGTGAAAACAAGGTCTTGAGCGTAAAATGCTACCTACTAAAGCAAATATCTTGCTGGTTACAGATAGCTCTTCAGAGGAGGATTCAGAGGCAGATGACCAGTCCTATTATCCCCCTTTGTTTTATGCTCAAACTTGGCAGGGTTATATTACTCATATCATGCATATGTTATATTGCAATGCTTAGTTTTTACATCATATACACGATATTGAATGCCATCTCCTTAGTTGACACATCATATATGAGATTGCCCTCTGCTCACTTCCTTAGTATATAAATCATATATTTGAATTATATCATGCCATGATGTTTACATAGACAACATGTATCTGAATTATGGCATGCCAACCCATCTTCTAAAGACATAATATAGTTATATCATTCCATCATGTTTACATAGTCATCATATTTTGAATTATGTCATTCTATCCATGAATTATATCATGCCATCATGTTTCCATCGACGGCATGTTTGTGACTTATGGCATGCCAACCACTTTAATAGACACATCGTATAGTTATATCATGTCATCCTGTTTACATAGTCATCATATTTTGAAGTATGTCATTCTATCCTGTTTAGTTAGCCATCATACATGTGAAATTGTGTCATGCTATCCTGTTTAATTAGCCATCATATATTTGAAATTATGTCCTGCTATTCTGTTTGGTTAGACAACATAAATGTGAATTATTTCATGCCCTATTTTCTTCCCTACTATCCATTGCACCTGTCTATCTTACAATGTCTGTACATTCAATTACTTTTCTTTTTTATCAGCCATTTCAATTGGAGGGGGTGATGGCAGTATATGTGGGAGTAAAAACACGGTCTTCAGAAAAGATCGTGCTACCTGTCGACGGAGATAGAACCACGGTTGTACTTGCCCAAGAACCAGCCCCACCACACATAACCCAGACTCACGCAGATTGTACCCCTACCCAGTTGGACAGAGAACCAGCTACACCCCTTCTAACCCCAACCCCAGAAGATAGTAACCCAATTCCCGTTGGCACAGCACCGTCTCCACCACAGAGCACCCAAACACGATCAGTTAGTAAGGCAACTGCAGTGCCCAAAGCACGAGGACCACTACTCCGAACCCCAAGTCAATGCTTAAAGCAGAAGAAGAATTGTAGTCAGGTCAGGTTCCGTAGCTATGGTTCATACTACTTTGCTCTTGCATCACTGTATTTACTCATACCAACTAATTTCAAATTTGAAGGATGGAATTGAAACTCCAATGGCGCAACAGGTATGTTTAAACCTGTTTCTTTAACGTGTTTGTTGTTGTAACTCTCTCTATGTTGATTTTAGTTTCAATTGAATGTACAGTTATGTTCTCATGCCATGCACATTACGAGTGTTGTTATTGCCGTGTAGTTTCCCACACTTATATTCTGTCTATGCTGCTTTGTCTCAAATAGATATGATTCGAACTGTATCTATCTTGATTTGGCAACATAACCTAGAATGATATAGACCATACAGTGACCATACTACATAGATATATGTTTGTTTCATGCTGTTATCCTGTCCACCTTACTCTTGAACTGGTTTACCAAAATGAGTTTCATATACTACATTGTAAACTGTGATGTGTTTGTTTGTTTCTCTTTTAGAATTGGATAAAATATTGGAGAAGAGTACCCGTTATGCAATGGTAAAGGAAGTAATGCACATAAGGTTCAATATAGTGAGACATCCTGTTGTTCTCCAAGAAAGCTGATAAAAACTATATTGAAGACACCGAGACAACCCCAAAGTCCTGTCTTGATGTAGTGTTCGAAAGTTCGGCTACTACTTCTTTGGCACCACTCTTGAACTCGCTGCTGAATCATTCAGCTTCTTAAGTCTCAACTTCAAGTTGAAAGACATCGATCAAATGTTATGCGACATGAAGCCGAAGGACTGAGGAAGTCCCTGCAGAATTCAGATGCATACTTTCTGGTGCAACAGCAAGTGCTGGAGGATTTAATCGCCAATCAAGAGAAAGTTAATAAGCTTGCTAAGCATCTTGCCAGCATTATGGGTACCCAGGATATTGTTTCTTGAGCTCTTCTAAAGTGGTTTCAGTTCTGGACTTGTTTTGCTGCGGCGTTTATATGCTGATTTGTTCCCTATATTTGCACTTGTGGCGAACTTTAATGCCCAGTGGATGTAATATGTGTAATAGTCGTGATAGCCTAGCGTAAGTTGCTTGCTTATTTATTTCCTTATTGTCTTGTTTATTTGTTTTCTTGTAGTCAGTGCAGTTCTTTTTCCACGATTTCCCAGTGGCCGCAATAACCTATTTTTTAAAACTAGGCCACATTAACAATGGGATACATATTTACTGTAGTTAACATGGGCCTCCTACGGGCCGTAGAAACAATGGGCCTTCTAAGGGCTGTAGAAACAATGGGCCTTCTACGGGGCATAGACACAATGGGCCTTCTATGGGTCATATCATCAATGGGCCTTCTACGGGCCGTATGATCGGTTGGCCAAACATGGGCCAATAACAGACCACATTATGGTCGTAAATGGGCTAGAGTTGAAATCGTCCATTCATGGGCCGACCATAACGGGCCGTCGTTAATCAGCCATATTTGATGACGCTATGAAAATGGCCCAACGTATTAACGGGCCACAAGGCCGACTGTAACCACTGGCTGTATTTGGCCCACAAGCAGAAAATGACAGTAACGGGCCGAAAGTAAACAAATGTTGGAAATGAGCCCAAGAATAAATGGGCCCTGAGAAGGCCGAAAGATAACATGGGCTAGAAATGGCCCAACGGAATAATGGGCCGTTAATGGGTATAAAGTGATACACTGTTCATTACGGGCCAGTTTTACCACGGGTCGTTAATGGGCCAAGGGTTACTAAGGGCCTCATATGGGCCATAAGACGTCATGGGCCATACATGGGCCGGAAGTTAAAACGGGCTGGAGCTATATTGGACAGCCCAGATGACGCTACTGCGCCTAATTCGGATAGGCCGTAAACGGGCCCTGGGTTAGCAGGCTATAAATGGGCTATATGCGAACATGCCGTTTACAGGCTTGCCGTGAGCCGGCCCGCCACCTTTTGACCAAGTCAAACGGGCCGGCCTTTTCACAGGAATGGGCCCTGTTGGGTCGTGCCACGTGTCGACGTATCATAAGCGCTTTGGGTCCAATGAGTGGATGACATCTGTCCCAACGTTGAGCCGACACGTGTTTCCTCCAGCTAATGATGATTTTACGCGTGGAAAATACCCATTGGTCGGGGCTGTTAACGGGTTATTGGATCCAAAACCGGACCCAATAGGTTAACGGCGTTCCGTTACGGTGGATGCCTCGTGTCGGTCACCCTTGACGAAAGCACTTCTGTGACGCGCGATTTATCGTCATGGAAGTGGACACTTCCGTGATGATAATTTTGGAAATGTCATGGAACACTTCTATGACAGCACAGGTATGACTATCTTGATTCTGTCATAAATTTGTCATGGATGTACATGCATGAAAGAAAACGTGACCTACTGTGACAAACACGTATCATCACGGAAGTGTATTTTTTTGTAGTGATAAGTGTGCTCGGATGGAGGGGGAAGGAAGTTGCCCGGAGAGGAAGATTGCACCAATGTTGATTCAGAGGAGGATGAGGATGAATGAACTAGTCAGAATAAGAGCAAGAAGCGCAGTAAGAAGCACATGGATAAAGCAGTGATGACTGTTGAAGGATCGGGCACGCCTAGTACCAACAAGAAGGCAAGGCTGAGGCCCCGGCTTGGAAGTTGCCGTGTGCGCTGACTGCCGGGACGCCGCAACTACCGAGAAAGCCGGGAAAGGTGATGGACCTTATTGCAAAATCCATCGGATAAAGGGCCACAACCTTCAAGATTGTTATCAGGTTGAGCGGCTTGTTAAGAGACAGAGAGCAGGGTATGAGAAGCATGATAAGGAAAAAGGTCAGAATGTTGCTGGCAGTAAGAGCCGAGGCGATGAAGTAAATCACCTCGGAAAACCCCTTCGGAACCAAGGAAAGCCCGCCAGAGGCAGAGAGAAGGAAGTCTGTGATAATAAGAGTGATGGAGGGGATGAAGAGGAAACCAGTGAGCAGGAGTTTCAGAAAGCCACTGACGCCCTGTGCGTTCCAGGGGTGCATCCTTGCACGCCTCTCACCGCTAGCTCAAGCGGTGGGCACGAGAAGTCAATGCCATGGAACCAGCGTCAGAGGCCCGGAAGCCGCTCAAATGGTCTCGTACGCCCGTCATCTTTGATGAAGAGGATCACCCTGGCCGCACCACTGCGATAGGGTGTTCTCCATTGTTGGTCTCTCCAACAATTTGTAGCCTCATGGTCACAAAGATGCTAGTGGACGGCGGGGCCGGGTTGAATCTGATTTCACCCTAAGTTGTTGACAAGCTTCAGATAGCAGAGGAAGAATTAGAGGTTACCGACACGTTTCAAGGAGTTAATCCCGGCAGGTGTCGTCCTAAGGGAAAGATCATGTTGTCGATAATGTTTGGGGGAGAACTGAACTACTGGACTGAGAGGATTGTGTTTGATGTGGTCAATCTCCCCCTGCCGTACAATGGGATTCTTGGATGCCCGGCCCTGGCTAAGTTCATGGCGGCATCCCGCTATGCCCACAACACCTTGAAGATGCCTGGGCCACTCGGAGTCATCACCATCCCATCAAAGGAGAAGGATGCAGTCATTTGTGTAGGCAAGATGTACCGAGTCGCAGTCACGGCAGAGGCAGCGGCAGCAGCAGTTCCGCCAAGGAAAGCAAAGTAAAAAAGAGAGATTGTAGGAGCTCCGGCAAAGAGTTCGGGAAGCGTGCCCCCACTGAGTGCACGACACCCGTTGACGACGTGCCGGAGATTTCCAACAGTAAGAGATCCAAGATTGCTGCACCCAAAGTAAACAAGGTCCCGGCAGGGCTGGCTGGCGTTGATGGTACTTTTACTATCAGCGCCCCCCTCAATAACAAATAGGAAAGCGCGCTCGTTGCCTTCCTGCATGCGAATATCGATGTGTTTGCCTGGCAACCATCTGATATCCCCGGTGTTCCCAGGGAGGTAATCGAGCACCACCTTGCTGTCTGCCCACACGCGTGACCTGTCAAGCAGAAAGTTCGGAAGTAGGCCTTGGAGAGGCAGCAGTTTATTGCAAAAGAGATCAAGAAACTTGAGGCAGCTAGTTTGGTCAGAGGAGTGTTGCATCCCACATGGTTGGCAAATCCAGTGGTAGTCTGGAAGGCTAACGGGAAGTGGAGGCGTTGCATAGATTTCACAGATCTCATTAAAGCTTGCCCGGAGGATCCGTTTCCCTTGCCACGTATTGATCAGATTGTGGATTCCACCTCAGGTTGTGATTTGCTCTCCTTTCTGGATGCATTCTGGGTATCACCAAATCTTCATGTCCAAGGAAGATGAAGAGAAGACGCTGTTCATCACTCCATGTGGTACGTATTGTTTTGTCTGCATGCTGTTCAGATTAAAGAGTGTCGAGTCTACTTTTGCAAGGGCAGTCCCGATTGGTTTTGAGCCACAGCTGCACAGAAACATAAAGGCTTATATGGATGGCATTGTGGTCAAAACCAATGACAGAGCCACTCTTATCCAGGATCTGGAAGAGACGTTTGCTAATCTACGCAAGATCAATTTGAAGCTCAATCCGGAGAAGTGTGTATTTGGTGTTCCCTCCGGCAAGCTGCTTGGGTTCTTTGTATCCCACCGCGGGATCGAAGCCAACCCCGACAAGATCAAAGCCATCGAGCAAATCCAAGCGCCAAGGATAGTTAAGGATGTGAGGCGTCTGACAGAATGTGTTGCCGCGCTAAGAAGATTCATCTCCAACTCTGCTGAGCGCGCCCTGCCGTTCTTCAAAATTTTGAAGAAGGCAGGGCCCATGAAGTTGACCCCGGAAGCAGAGACAACTTTGCAAGAATTGAAGGCCTACTTGTACTCTGTGCCTACCTTGGTTGCTCCCACACCTCAAGAGCCATTTCTGCTGTACTTAGAGGCAACCAACCAAGTGGTCAGTGCAGCCTTGGTGGCACAACAAGAGGTAGAAGAGGCAGAGAGTGCGCAGAGACCGGTAGAATAAGAGAAGGATCAGGACAGCGATGAGCACGGCAGCGAGAGCAACCCCAAGGACGCGGCAAGGAAGAAAGTGGTGCAGCGCCCAGTGTACTTCGTCAGCTCCCTATTACAGGGCGCTAGATCGAGGTACTCTGGCGTGCAAAAGTTGATCTTTGGTCTCATCATGGCCTCAAGGAAACTGCGCCACTACTTCCAAGCCCATGAGATCATGGTTGTTACTCGTTTCCCATTACAAAGGATACTCTGAAACCCTGAGGCTACTGGCAGAATAGTGGAGTGGGCTTTTGAGTTATCCAGCTTTGGTTTGAGGTTTGAGAGCACATCAACTATTCAGAGTAGGGCATTGGCAGAGTTTATTGCTGAATGGACGCCAACCCCTGATGAGGAAAGTGACTGAGACAGTTATCCCCCGCAAGGAATTGCCCCAAGAATGGATCCTGTATTTTGATGGTGCCTTTTCCCTACAAGGTGCAGGGGCTGGTGTCGTGTATTTGTCACGGCAGATGTCCTAGTGTGAGGACTTAGTCGTGAGGCCAACGCATCTATGTGGTAGCTTGAGAGGGGTTGAGCGATATTGAGAGACGCAACACAAGACAAGGGTTTAGACAACTGCGGGCCCCGGTAAATATCATCCGGTAACAACCCTATGTGCTGTTTGTGCCTAGGTCTTATTATCATCATGAGGGAGTCGCAGTAAACTGGCTCTCGCAGTTATGTCTAGCCCTAAGATTCTCTCTCCCCCCTCTTGGGGTGCCCTACCCCTCCTTATATAAGTTGAAGGGGCGGGTTACATGTAGAGTCCAACTCAGATTAAGACTTAAGCTATTCTGACTTCTCTTCATGGGCTTCTTAACATCTTGGGCTTCATAACGTCTCGGGCTTACTAAGCCCGGGCGACTCTGTCTGCCGGGTTATGACTGTCTGCCGGTTTATGACTGTCTTCCGGTTTATGACTTCCTGCCGGGTTATGATCTAGCTTAACCCCTGTCGGGTTATCATCTAACTTAACACCTGCCGGGTTATCATCTGACTTAACTCCTGCCAGGTTACCATCTGACTTAACACCTGCCGAGTTATCATCTGACATAACTCCTGCCAGGTTACCATCTGACTTAACACTTGTCGGGTTATCATCTGACTTAACTCCTGCCGGGTTACCAAGTACCAGCCGGGTTATAACTCCAGCCGGGTCATACCGCAGGGTATATCCCCGACATTAGCCACCAGTTTAATTTTGATTTATCCATGTTAAACTGATCCTGATCTTCCTTAAGTCCTTGTCATTTCCTTCTAGAAAATCCAGGTCAATAAGCCAGCTTCATAATCAATTTGCTGACATTGGTTTGTCACACAAAAATATTATGAAGAATAATTCATTTGACTCAGCTCCCAATGCTTAACAGAAATATTTGTCCTTGAAATACTCATCTGATCTTTAGCCGGTTTAAGGATGTAGAACTTGCTGGTTTATCATTGGCAAAATTGCCGGTTTATATATATTGATGGCATCGGGTCATAACTGTTTGTTAACATCAGCTTTGAAAATATACCTCTTATATGCCTATCACTTTTAGCCCCCAAGTCTTAAGAAGGTAACGTAGTAACAGCTTAAGAATTGCTTCAATATGAATGTCACAAGCTTGAAGAAATCCAGGTTGTTCATCTCAATCACTAGTCAGAACTGAGTATTCCACATATGTAGCCCCCAAGTGCCGGGTTGTCATGCTTGCAGCAACCTGGGACTTGTACTTGCCTGATGCTAATAAAAACTTCAACCAGTGTAGCCCCCTAGGGTCGGGTCATTATGCAAATAATGAGCAGGGACTTTGAAAATACAATCATGTAGCTTTGAGCAGTGATGTGTAGCCCCCAAGGGCCGGGTCATTAAGGTAATACTGAGCTGGGACTTGATATATACTTCAATGAAAATAACATTTTATAATGTAGCCTCCATCGTAGGGCTGGAACCCACGTCCACAAGGTTAATAGCTTTGTGCTTTATCAACTGAGCAATGGACCCTTCAATATAATGGATTTAACTTGTGTACCTTCAATTGTTGACAGGAGCAACTGGTAGCCCCCAAGGGCCGGCTCATTATGATGTGATGAGTCGGGTCTTCAATAAGGCTAGTAAAAATGACTTTGCATTAGCCCTCAAGTGTCATGGTAATGTAGCACCCAAGTGTCGGGTCGTAAGCCTGCAGCGACTCGAGACTATTCCTTCCATTGTAGAATAAATCATATCCATTGATAAGATAATATCCATTGCGCTAAAGCAACTTTTGAAAACCTCAATCATAATACTGGTTATTGATAACCATAATAAAAATCCAGCCTTGTTGGCTATTAAAGATTTGAATAATATAATCCAATGATTTATAAGCGCATGATTCCAATGGCACAATCCCAATATATACAGGCGACTTATGGTCAAAGCCAGACCGGGTTAATAAATATCGATTTATCATAAAGTGTTGTAAACCTCATAAAAACAGAAAATTTGTCGAATAAAATCATGGGAAGACGCGAGGCTTTTCATGGGCTGCCAGGCCCAAAATCGAGGCTTTTCTTGGGCTGCCAGGCCACTGAGTTAAACCATTTTACAAAGCCTTTTAAGATGGACCTCACATTAACTAATCGTTGTTTTAACTTTGACAAGTTCAGGGTTTATATAAGATTGACTTGTTAAATGTATGGCGGGTCATACCAGGATTACCTGGGCAGAGTGGCTTACTTAAAAAGGCAGGATAACCCGGGGTTTTAGGTGAATACACCTGGCTTCCAAGCCTGGCTTGATGTCCTATTACAAGGTTATAGACGCTTTGTACTTGTAGAAGCAAAGAGCCCCCGAGCAATATTTTGAGCTGTGCTCAATGGGTACCTATGTTTGAGTTGTGCTTTTGCAACACTCTCTTTGGCCACTTTTGACTTTGGGTAACAAGCCCCCAAGTTTTTTTATAGCCTATAAGCCGGATCAATGGGCAATCAGAACTCCGTTTATAACCAGAAGCCCCCATGTGATCAATAATATGATAAGCTAATAAGGCGGGATATCCATGTTTGAACCGCGCATCATGGCAACAGGTCCTCTTCGGCAACCTTTAACTTTTTGCAAGAGATAAATTTTTCTTGAACCGGCATTTTGATCCGGATATTGGGAGCGTCAGAGCTTTGCAAGAGATAGTTTACTCTTAAACTGGATTTGAACCACATACTAAGGGCTTCAGCACTGTGTGGGAGACGGGATTTCCCTTAAACCGGACTATAAATCAGAAGCATCATTGTGAGCCGAAATATTTCTGACGGCCTTTAAATTTTCGTCAATATAATAGTAGCCTCCAGGACCAGTTTATCTTTCCCTTCAACGTCTTGGGGCACTTGAATTTGCTGAAACTGGCAAGACTTGCTGAATCATATCATCGTAGCCCCGAGGATGTGAATCCACAGAAGGTTGAGGTGACTGTGGCGGGTTATAAATGATCCCGTATGAGCCATGTCAGCAACTCGACCAACGGTTCCTTCCAACTGGCTGTTTGAAGATAACCAAACTGTAGTGGCGGCGACTTGTGCACATATCCATTGAGCCATCCAGCGCAGACGGCGGTTGATGATAATTTGCCTCCAATTTGTTGGAAGAAAACCGGGCTACCCAAGCAGTGACTTGCTCATACTCAAGAAACAGCTCATGCAGACAGGTGCGGCCCGGTGTGTTGATGTAGACCAGACTGCAAGGGCGGCAGCGTAAGTGCTTCTCGACAGTGAATAATTGTCCCAGTGTACCTGGATGACAGATGATCTTGTCGTCTCTGCCATCGACATGGAACGAAAATATTTAAAGGGAGGATAATTGTTCTCGGAGGAATTTAAAGTACATTGAAAAAATAAATAAGATGGATAGCACCTGATCTTTTCCTGGGACGTCGAGCCAGCCATATATGTTGCTGGTTTTCCAACTGATCTGAATTTTTACAGCTTCCACGCTTTTTTTTCAATCAAATCCCCAATTCTTCTTTCTGCAGACGGCAGCCAACACGCAGGGGCGCCGCATCTTCAGAGGCAAAATCAAGAGGGGCAATGGGGCGCAGGCCAAGGGATTTGCGGTACCGCAGGCGGCTCATCGGCGGCGGTTTTGAAGAAAAGGCCACAGAGGAGCGGCGAAGGCGGTGTGGCAGCAACGGCGAGGCAGGGCCCGTCGGCGCGGTGGCTTGAAGTAGCAGCTCAAGGCCGCAGCGGCGCGGCGTCTCACTGTATAGGTGAATCAGCGGTGGAGGTGTGAGGCGGGACAGGCGTTTTAGAGTGGAAACAATGCCACGGCAGCGGCGCCTGCGGTAGGAGCAGGAAGGGGCACGTCGTGGGCACCCGCGTGATGCGGGCCGGATAGAGCCAGCTCCGATGGAGGGTCAATAGGCCATGAAGGCGACTCGGAGTAGAAGACGGCGACTTCAGCGACGCGGTCAGAGCCAGAGCGGGTCATAGCCGGAGCGGGTGGCGGCTTGCGAATGCCGCGGTTACTCAAAGAAGTAGCGGAAATGGGCGGTTCATCCGGTTTGTAGGTAACAGCCAGGGCATGAGCACGACCCACTGGTGTGATGAAGCGGCGAAGGCTCGCATGCGGGGCGCGGAACCCATAGTAGTCGGAGCGGCCCAGGCGAGGCCTACGATTTACCAGGGCAGCAGTGGCGCTTTAAACAGGGCGTGGCACAGACAGCGGGCCACGGAGCAGGGCGAGCGGCGGGTCAACACCTGGCGGTTTGACAGAAGCAGGACGCAGAGACCGGCTCTGAGGCAGCTCAGCCGCGGAGTTGGGTGGTTCGTCCGGTTTGCAGGTGACGGCCGGTGCAGGCGGCTCAGTTGGGCTCTACCCAGTGGGTTGGCACCCTTGCGGAGCGGCACGGCGGGATGCGGGACGGACAAAGCCAGCTCCGATGGCGGGTCAAAGGGGTGCCCTGCGACGGCACCGTATTGGAGAGGCATGGTGCAGTGGCACTGGCAGCTCAATTGCAGTGTAGACCCGGCGGCCGTGGCCGTTTCAACGCGACAGGGATCCGTGGTGGGTTATTGCCGCGGGAACGACGGTCTATCGCGAGACAGGTCGCAGAAGCGGAGCAGAAGACGGGCGTGATGCAGAGGTGGCTAGTGGCTCAAGCGAGGCTGTACGAGGCCATGGGGGCAGAACCGGCGCCGGCCGCAGGCAAAGGTGACCCGGCGGGGCAGCAGCTGAAGCGGGACAGAATAGCAGGGTGGCAGGTTGGCGATTAGAGGGAAACCCGTGGCGATTCGGTGCTGCGAATCCGGGTTGTGGATGTTGACTCCGGTTCAAGGGCGGAGCAACTCATGTCCGGGTCACGGTCGGCTCTTGTTTCCGGGTTGTAGTCGATTTGGCAGCCCAAGGCGGGTCAGGCAACACGATGTTGTCTCGAAGTATAAGCTCCTGCGTTTCGTGTAGGCAGTGGCTATCTGATCACGGCCGCGGTGGCGGTTCGCGTGTGAAACTCTAAAAATATTCTTTTGGCTTCCTTCAAAAATTTTGTTGGATTTGAAGAAGGTCTTCTAAACCCTTCCAAAAAAATCTCTCTCAAAAAGTTTTTCAGGATTTAATTTTGGCATCTCCTTCAACTCTGGTGTTTGGTTTTTAAATTTTTCTTCTGATTTCCCTCTTCTCAAAATTTCAAAACTTTGGGATTCGAATTTTTTTTCTTTTAAAGAGAAAACCCTAGGAGTTTTACATCCTCTCCAATATTGAAACCACTCATGATTTTACCATGCACCACATGGTAAAATCTTCCCAAAAATCTCTCCTTCCACTTCGGGCAATCCAAACTTTCTGTCTCAACAAGTTCAACCCTTTTCTGAATTTTATTTCATTTATTTCTCCTCCAAAATCTTGTCTGTCCATTATTTTGAGCCTAGGTGATTTGCAAAGCATGTACCTAAATGCATTTGAGTTTTGACCTCAAACCAACTCCCCTGGATAGTCCTTGGTATCCACAACCTAGAACAATCAAGATCCACTCCTCTTCTTTTCAAAAATTTCAAATTTTAGTCTCTGCAAGTTTGGACCAGATTTGTCAAATTTGGTGAAATTCATATCTTCTCTGCTCCAAAAATTCCACAAAAATTCAGGCAGCCTCTAGATGCAATGAGAGGCCCCTCCACCAAAAATCAGCTCAAGCAGAGCCTCCCACATACCAAAATCATTTTGTCGAACACCTGACCTACACTGTTTCATTGCACTTTCAGAGATTCAGAGAAGTTCAGAGTTCAGTGTCGCTTCTCTTCGTCAGATTTCGGTCACGCGGCCACAGTGCGCTGGCACGATGCACACGGCCTCTTCCCCTGGTCAGCACCCGCCTTGCGCCGCGCTTGGCCGATTCCTGGCGTCAGTGGCGACGAGCCTCGCTGGCGTTGGAAGTTTCTGCGGTGGCCGCGCCACCCGTGGCGGCCAGAGAGGGCCCGAGCTCGCTCGCCACGCCACCCGGCGCCGCCCATTGCCCCCTGGCTCTCCGCGTGTCCCTGCCATCCCAGCGCACGCCCGTGGCACCGTCGCCATGGCCCGGCAAGCACAGAGCATGCTCCCTGCCGCCGACGGGCCCGCGCCGCCCCGTTCCGTCGATCACGCCCAAAGCATCGAGTCCTGGCTCGTTTAGCACCTAAACGGAACCAGTGAACCCCCACGACGGCGCTCAACCCCTGAACCTCCCCGATCAATGCCCTGCGCCGCCGTAAACATCGCCGGAGAACCCTGTTCTCGGCAACCGCCTCGGGCCGGCTATATATAGCACCCCCGAGCGCGCCCTCGCCCCCGCACACCTCCACCACCTCACTAGTCCTCGCCAAGCCCCTGGAAGGGCCTCGAGGGGCTCTTCTTCCTCGACTCCGGCCGCCCTGTTCCGCCTCGGCCTCCACCTCGATTCACTCCGGTGAGGTCGTCCCCGGCGCCCAAATCCCGTCAGCTACCCTCTCATGCTACCACAAGTCTAACCCCCTCCTCAATTTCTCCTCCGCAGCACTCTCCGATGAGACCCATGACCACCCGAACCGCCGTCTGCCAGAGCAGGAGCCGCCGTCGACGTGGTGCTCGCCGGTGACCACCACCACCACCAACCGGCACGGAATGACGCCTTGAAGACGGAGGTACCCTCCAATCGTCCTGTCTCACCGTGGGTCGCCGCCGGCGACCACCGCGGCTCTCGGGCGCCGACGAGCCCCGTCTCTCTCGTTTGAAAATTCAAACCTGACGGGTGGGACCCGCCCGTCAGCGTCTCTGTTGTTCTTTTTGAATCGTTTTCTGAAAGCGTACTTTGGCAAATAGGCTTTCTACTCGAACCGCTTTCTGCGCTTTTCTGATTAAGCCCCTGAGAGTTTTCTGTTTCATTACAGATGGGTCCTTGGACCAAAACTCTTATAACGTTTTAACATAAAGGAATTTTTGAGTGATTCTTTTTCTGTCCTCTTCAAAATTTTGTCTAGTTTTTTATCATGTTTATTTGAGAAATATTTGGATCACTTTTCTATACCCCACGGTATTTACGTTAGCGCGTGTGTTTTGTGTACCGTAGATACCGAAGGAGGTGACGGAACCGCGAACTTCACCGAGCTAGACCCCGACTACTCCGAACCAGGCAAGCATGTTTGAACTCCTGATATGATGAGTGTCTTGGCATGTTTGCATTAAGTAGTTTCATGACATGTTCATAAGCATCCCGATAAATTTTCGTCTCGTGATAAGTTGAGATAAGTGAGTTTCGAAAATTCATGAGTTGTTGGAAACATGTTGCATGGACATGAGTTGGCATGAGTATGGGTAAGATGGCAGTGTTGTAGCATGCCAGGCTTATGCCAGATCGTTGACCCTGTGTCAACATAAATCAGTCAGATTCCCGTCCATCTCCCCTTTCGTACTACCACCTGTTTCCCGCAAGGGATACGACTTAGTAAGTTGCAAACCACTTCCTGGTACACACCAAATCGAGAGGCCGGGATGAGGGTTCCATGGCCCTGGATTAAAGCCTTTCATCCGGTCAGGGGGCATGGGTGTTTCCGGTTGGGACCGAGAGGGGGGCACCCCTTAGAGCGCGCGTAAATAAATTTGATCCCATGCTATTCGAGATTGTGATCTCCTCGTCTCAAAGTTTTTCCTAAACGCTGTCTAGGGTGATCCCTGGCAACGTGAGGTATGATGGGTGTGTACTAGCTAGCTGTGTTTCCTTCGAAATACCGTAAATGGAACTAGTCCTTCGTGACTACGGAAATCCGTTGGCTGTGGACAATTTTGGTACAAACTCTGCAGAGTCAAAATTCTTGAATTCATCTTATTCATGTCTGAATACCGTGTTCACCTTATCTTATCAAATGTCAGTCTCGGTGACAGAACCTCCTGATAACCATATGAGTGTTATATGTTTATTTCCCTGTGAATGGACTAACCCGCTTATTGTCTTGTGAGGAATATTTTCCGTGAGCACCATTTCTTGTCAGTTATGAATAATGAATTATAAGCCCTTTATGCGATGTCGCTCAGACGTCCGACTGCGGCCTTGTTATTATTTATTTTTATAAGCCCTTTCTGCGACGTCCGACGTCCGACGCTCGATGAGCCGCCAGTGTAGTAGTCTTATTAACCACCCCACTGTGTTATTCCACCAACCACTCTTATCTCGAGTCAGTAGTATTTCCACCCCACACCATTGTGTCATATCCGCCATCATGTATAATTATTGGCGTGTTTGTAATGATTGGTTGGGCATCTCCAGCCCGACCCTGTAATATTTTAATGCTACTGGCTTATTGTATCAAAGTTTTGTCTACCGGTATGGAGGATTTTCCTCATATTGGACTTTATAGGTCGGTTGTTCAATAAATATTTTTATTGAAAAACCGGTCGTGACAAGCTTGGTACCAGAGCCGACTGTGGTAGGAAGCCACTAGGTGCGATCGCTAATCGGTTATTAGCGTAATAGAGCTGTTTATTATTTTTTACAAATGTAGTCAATTTAAATACCAACATAAATTTATGATTTGACTAGTCAGGATTTTTTCCTACTTTTGTAGATGGCTGGCAACGACTGCGAGTTGCAGATGTTCGCCAACATGCCCGATGGGTTCGTCAAGCTTCTCTCCTTCATCGTCCAAGTCGTGATGGGGCCAGCTGTGTGCCCAGTCTTCTCACTCTCTCAGCACAAGGTCAATGACCGTCTAACCATGCACCAAGCCGCGGTGCAATTCAAGGGAGGGCATATTGAATTACACCGCTTCCGGTTCTTGGGGAGAGCCATGCCCACGAAGAAGCATGCACTACAGATGGCAGCCCGTGGGGCGATAGCTCGTCTCAGGGACATCCTTCCTTCAATGAAGACTCGTCGCTACCGCTAGCTGCCATGTCACGTGCCGTATACCTGCCACTACGCGTTCTCTTGCCCCAGAGGAGAACGGGACGAAGCTTTTGAGATGCTCATCGAGTATCTCCGGGCTTTGGAGGAAGCCTTCGACAACCTGGTGGACGACTTTGTAGGTGCCCGCATGGACTCAGCCCATGGCTGTCAGGCGGCCAACAGAGGGAGCTCCTGCGCCGCACCGCCATCGACTTTTGTCTCACATCGCCTTCGTTTGCTCCTACTGCTCTCACCGCTACTCGTCACCTGCCTACCACGGAGGAGTTCAACCATGTCATTGCGCCTACTCCGGTTCGTTTCGCACCACCTCACGTGCTCGCTCATGTTCGAAGTTGTCCCAAGACAGGCACCTGCCCCACCAACTCAGCGCATCACCTCACGTCTGGAGCCTATCACCGAAGAGGACGTTGAGTCCCCAGCCTCACTACGCCTCACCCTCGGCAGGCCAAGGGAAATCCTTACCATCTCTGACTATCTACGCTTAGCCGCCATGCGACGTATCGACTTGTACTATATGTTTATATGTACATAGGCTATGAGAAGTAGCTTGTTTGCGCATCATGTAGGATCAGGAGGAGTGCACTAGCCAAAATAACATGTCAGGATTATGTACGCCTATCCTGAGTGAAGTATTGTATAATTACTGCTTGCGTGTAAGATATGTAATGAACAGTCCTTCTCCGTGCGCAAACGTTTATTCTCTCAAAAAATCCTGGAGCATTTGCGACTTTTTCCGTCTTCTTGAATTTTATTGATTTTTGCGGCTCAATTTCTTTTCTTATGAGTGTTTCAAAATATATCCCCAGAGTGAACTATGTCTCATCCTTGGACGCGCTCCATGCCAACTCCGGCAGAGGAAAATTATGGCACACCCCCACGCAACAATTTCACACAAGGGCAGACAAGTCAATAGGACAGTGAAACGGCACTCCCCCAAATGTGCCGTCTTTATGAACAAAGTCAGTAGCAACATCAGGAAATAATGAACCAAGTCATCAATATGGGAAATCAACGTGGATGATGTCGGCAGCAATCAAAGTTATCCGAGCTACGTAAGACACATCCCCAAACTTTTTCTCACACCGACAAACCTCTTGAAGCCAAGACTGGCTTTAGAGATGGAAAGAAAGTTAATTATTGCCCAGTGTTCAGATCTTGAGGAAGTGCTTTATGCTCCACACTATCTCACCGAGCAGCCGTATCGTGGTGGGAAAATTTCCTACACATGCACCCCAACGAAAATAATATAACATGGGAGGAATTTAAAGAAGGTTTTCGTGGGGCGCATATTCCTAAGAGTATTATGAGGATCAAAAAGAGAGAATTTGATGACCTCAGGCAAAGGACAATGACGGTGTTAGAATACAACAGTCAGTTTACTCTGCTGTCCCGCTACGCCAACGAGGAGCGTATGTCGGAAAACAAAAAGATGGAGAAATTTCTAGACGGTCTGACATCCGCGCTTAAATGCCAATTGGTCGTACACACCTTTCCAGATTTTAAGACGCTGGTGGATAAGGCCATTACCTTGGAAAATGAGAGACGCAACTTAGAAGATTTCCGCAAGCGGAAGAGGGACCAGACTAATCACGCCTCAAGAACCACCGCAAAGCAAGACAGATGTTCGTAAAAACTGGACACCCAAACCCACGACAAGCGCCTCACGCCCAATCAAGAATTTCCATGCAAGGGACAAGGAGTTCACATACCGCCCAAAGCGTTACATTATGCTTGTGGAGAAGAAGGGCACTATGCCAAGCAAAGGCCCCAAGCCAAGGAACTCGACCCCAAAGCCGAACAATGGAAGCAATAATTGGCGCCAAAGCGCAACAATTTCAACCCAAATAACAACCACAGAAGGGTCATCTCGAACCACGTGACCAAAGAGGAAGCACAAAATTCCCCGGATATCATACTCGCACGTTTCTGTCAACACAATACCCGCCATGGTTTTGTTTGATTCTCGAGCTTCTCACTCATTCGTTTGAAAAGTTTTGCCTTGCAAAATAATTTTCGATGCTTCCCTTGGAAAAATCTATGATCGTCAAGTCCCCCAGGATTAAGCAAGTTACCCAGAATTTTTGCCATGGTGTGGTTATCGATTTTGAAGGGTTGAAGTTTCAAGCAAATCTTATCGTGTTGGAAAATAAAGGTCTGCATGTCATCTTAGGGATGGATTGGTTAACCACCAACAAAGGTTTTATTGACTGCTTCAACAGGACCGTAATTCTCACCCACCACCACGGGAAGACCATAAAGGTTTCAGCCAAGGAAAGAAAAATATCCCGGCAACCGAGATTGAACAAGGTGGATATTTCTGAATTGAGCAAGGTTCCAGTAGTGTGTGAATTTCCAGATGTATTTCCCGAAGAGCTACCAGGCATGCCACCAGACCGAGAGATAGAATTCAGCATTGAGCTAGGACCCGGAACCGCTCCCATATACAAGAAACCATACATAATGGCTCCATCCGAATTGGTAGAACTGAAGAAGCAAATAAAGGAATTATTGGAAAAAGGGTATATACGAGCTAGTTCCTCACCTTGGGGTTCACCAATTTTGTTTGCCAAAAAGAAGGATGGAACACTGAGATTGTGCATAGACTATCGAGCGCTAAACATGGTCACAATCAAGAACAAATATCCGATGCCACGAATAAATGATTTATTCGATCAACTCGCTCAGGCCAAGGTGTTCTCAAAGATTGACTTGAGGTCGGGATATCATCAACTGAAAGTACGAACCGAAGATATTCCCAAGACAGCTTTCACCTCCGTGATACGGATTGTATGAGTTCACCGTAATGCCATTCGGACTAACAAACGCCTCAAGATATTTTGTTCACCTCATGAACAAAGTATTCATGAAGTTTATGGACAAGTTTGTGGTGGTATTTATCGATGATATTCCGGTATACTCCAAAACACCAGAAGAGCACGTTGAACATCTCCGAATTGTACTAGGAGAACTCAAGAAACATCAATTGTACGCCAAATTCAGCAAGTGTGAATTTTGGCTAAGGCAAGTAGGTTTTCTAGGCCACGTACTGACCCAAGAAGGTATCGCCGTAGATCCGGAAAAGGTCAAGGCTGCAGTTGGCTGGAAGCCACCAGCCAGCGTGACGGATGTACGAAGTTTCTTGGGAATGGCAGGATACTACCGAAGATTTATTGAAGGATTCTCCACCATAGCAAAGCCAATGACGCAACTACTCAAGAAAGACAGGAAGTTTGAATGAACGGAAGCTTGCGAGAAAAGTTTCCAAGAACTGAAGAGGAAACCCATTTACGACAAGACCAAGATTAATTGTGCCAGATATACACAAAAATTTTGAGGTATTTTGTGACGCATCACGAAAGGGCCTCGGGTGCGTATTAATGCAAGAAGGCAAGGTTGTCGCATATGTTTCCAGGCAACTTCGCAAGCATGAGGAAAATTATCCTACTCATGACCTAGAATTAGCAGCAGTTATTCGTGCACTCAAGGAATGGAGACACTTCTTACTTGGAAATCGTTGTGAGATATACATGGACCACAAAAGCCTCAAGTATATTTTCACACAACCAGAACTAAATTTACGGCAGCGACGCTGGTTGGAATTAGTAAAGGATTATGATGTTGGAACCCACTACCACCCAGGCAAAGCAAATGTTGTAGCAGATGCTCGAGTCGGAACCCCAATGGACAACGACAAAGATGCCAAACTTGAGACCTGAATTCCAGCAGGAATTGCAAAGCTCAATCGATGGTGGTCACCGAAGGCGGTGTGTCGAACTTAGAGTTACAGCCTACCCTAATAGAGAAGGTTAAAGAGGCTCAACGTGGACACCCCAAAGATTGAAGGCATAAACGGAAGATGAATTTGGGCAAGGCCTCGTAATTCGTTATCGATGAGCAAGGAATATTGTGGTACAGAATAGGCTTTATGCATCAAATATCCATGACCTTAAACAGCAAATCCTGGCGAAGGCCACACCGCTCCGTATTCAATCCATCCCGAGGAACAAAATGTACAAAGATCTTCAGGAAACATTTTGGTGGCATGGTATAAAAAGAGACATAGCCACGTTTATTGCATGTTGCGACTCTTGTCAACGCATCAAGGCCGAGCACCAGAAACCGGCCGGGCTATTGCAACCAAATAAGATACCCGAGTGGAAATGGGATGAGATTGGAATGGATTTTATTGTTGGACTACCTCGGTCACGACACGGACATGATGCCATATGGGTCATCACTGATAGACTGACTAAAGTAGCACACTTCATCCCCGTGAAGACAACCCACACCACTCAGAAGTTTGCTAGGCTCTACCTTTCCCGTATCGTTTGCTTACATGGAGTCCCAAGGAAAATAATCTCGGACAGAGGCACTCAATTCGTCTCCCGATTTTGGGATCACTTACAACAAGCTCTGGGAACTCAGCTGGCATTCAGTACCGCATACCATCCCAGACATGATGGGCGACCGAGCGAGTAAACCAGATTCTAGAAGATATGCTTTGAGAGCATGTGTCCTCACCTATGGGACCAGCTTGGGAAGAGAGCTTACCATACGCAGAATTCGCATATAACAACAGTTATCAGTCCAGCCTGCAAATGGCACCATTTGAAGCTCAGACGGGCGATTTATGTCGCACTCGCTAAATTGGTTGGAAACCGTGAGACAGCCATATCTTCGCCCGCACCTGCTCAAAGAGGTCAAGATAAGGTCAAGGTGATTAAGGACCGACTCAAGACAGCCCAAAGTTGACAGAAGAGTTATTACGATCAGAAGCATTGTGGAGTCAATTTTGAACCCGGTGAATTTGTGTACCTACGAGTATCCCCTATGAGAGGCCTGCATCGATTCAAGATTAAAGGGAAGCTAGCACCAAGATTCATCGGACCATTCTGCATAGTGGCACGAAGAGGCACGGTAGCCTACCAGTTAGACTTACTCGAAGAATTATCCGATATCCACGACGTATTCCACGTCTCCCAATTGAGGATGTGCGTAAGCAACCCAGAGAAACAAGTACCCCATAAAAACATTGACGTGCAGCCAGACCTTACATATCGGGAGCATCCAATAAAAATCTTGGAAGAGTCTGAAAGGAGAACCCGATAGAAAACCACCAAGTTCTTCAAAGTTCAGTGGAGCAACCACACCGAAAGTGAAGCCACTTGGGAAAGAGAGGATTTCCTTCGAACAGAGCACCAACATCTATTTGAGGATCAGCTGGAATCTCGGGGACGAGATTTTTCCTAAGGGGGTAGGTGTTGTGACACTCCAAAAATATTCTTTTGGCTTTCTTCAAAAAATTTGTTGGATTTGAAGAAGGTCTTCTAAACCCTTCCAAAAAAAATCTCTCTCAAAAACTTTTTCCCTCTAGCAAGGATTTTATTTTGGCATCTCCTTCAACTCTGGTGTTTGGTTTTTAAAACTTTCTTCTGATTGCCCTCTTCTCAAAATTTCAAAACTTTGGGATTCTAATTTTTTTTCTTTTAAAAAGAAAACCCTAGGAGTTTTAGATCCTCTCCAATATTGAAACCACTCATGATTTTTCCATGCACCACATGGTAAAATCTTCCCAAAAATCTCTCCTTCCACTTTGGGCAATCCAAGCTTTCTGTCTCAACAAGTTCAACCCTTTTCTGAATTTTATTTCATTTATTTCTCCTCCCAAATCTTGTCTGTCCATTATTTTGAGCCTAGGTGATTTGCAAAGCATGTACCTAAATGCATTTGAGTTTTGACCTCAAACTAATTCCCCTGGATAGTCCTTGGTACCCACAACCTAGAACAATCAAGATCCACTCCTCTTATTTTCAAAAATTTCAAATTTCAGTCTCTGCAAGTTTGGACCAGATTTGTCAAATTTGGTGAAATTCATATCTTCTCTGCTCCAAAAATTCCACAAAAATTTAGGCAGCCTCTAGATGCAATGAGAGGCCCCTCCACCAAAAATCAGCTCAAGCAGAGCCTCCCACATACCAAAATCATTTTGTCGAACACCTGACCTACACTGTTCCATTGCACTTTCAGAGATTCAGAGAAGTTCAGAGTTCAGTGTCGCTTCTCTTCATCAGATTTCGGTCACGCGGCCACATTGCGCTCTGGCACGATGCACACGGCCTCTTCCCCCTGGCCAGCACCCCGCACGCACGCTTGGCCGATTCCTGGCGTCGGTGGCGACGAGCCTCGCTGGCGTTGGAAGTTTCTGCGGTGGCCGCGCCACCCGTGGCGGCCAGAGAGGGCCCGAGCCCGCTCGCCATGCAACTTGGCGCCGCCCATCGCCCCCTGGCTCTCCGCGTGTCCCTGCCATGCCAGCGCACGCCCCTGGCACCGTCGCCATGGCCCGGCAAGCACAGAGCGTGCTCCCACGACGCCCGGCAGACCGCCGCCCGTTCCGTCGATCACGCCCAAAGCACCCAATCCTGGATCGTTTAGCACCTAAACGGAACCAGTGAACCCCCACGACGGCGCTCAACCCATGAACCTCCCTGATCAATGCCCTGAGCCGCCGTAAACATCGCCGAAGAACCCTGTTCTCGGCAACCGCCTCGGGCCGGCTATATATAGCACCCCCGAGCGCGCCCTCGCCCCCGCACACCTCCACCACCTCACTAGTCCTCGCCAAGCCCCTGGAAGGGCCTCGAGGGGCTCTTCTTCCTCGACTCCGGCCGCCCCGTTCCGCCTCGGCCTCCACCTCGATTCACTCCGGTGAGGTCGCCCCGGCGCCCACATCCCGTCAGCTACCCTCTCATGCTACCACAAGTCTAACCCCCTCCTCAATTTCTCCTCCGCAGCACTCTCCGACGAGACCCAAGACCACCCGAATCGTCGTCCCCCGGAGCAAGAGCCGCCGTCGACGTGGTGCTCGCCGACGACTACCACCGCCACCAACCGGCGCGGAATGACGCCCTGAACACGGAGGTACCCTCCGATCTTCCTGCCTCGCCGTGGAGTCGCATGCGTGGCGCATGACTCTCGGTAGCCAGCGAGCCCTGCCTCTCTCGTTTGAAAATTCAAACCTGACGGGTGGGACCCGCCACAGCCTCTCTGCTGTTCTTTTGAATCGTGTTCTGAAAGCGTACTTTGGCAAATACGCTTTCTACTCTGAACCGTTTTTCTGCGCTTTTCTGTTTAAGCCCCTGAGAGTTTTCTGTTTCATTACAAATGGGTCCTTGGACCAAAATCCTTATAACTTTTTAACAGAAAGGAATTTTTGAGTGATTCTTTTTCTGTCCTCTTCAAAATTTTGTCTAGTTTTTTATCATGTTTATTCGAAAAATATTTGGATCACTTTTCTGTAACACACGGTATTTATGTTAGCGCGTGTGTTTTGTGTACCGTAGATACCGAAGGAGCTGACGGAACCGCGAACTTCACCGAGCTAGACCTTGACTACTCCGAACCAGGCAAGCATGTTTGAACTCCTGATATGATGAGTGTCTTGGCATGTTTGCATTAAGTAGTTTCATGACATGTTCATAAGCATCCCGATAAATTTTCGTCTCGTGATAAGTTGAGATAAGTGAGTTTCGGAAATCCATGAGTTGTTGGAAACATGTTGCATGGCCATGAGTTGGCATGAGTATGGGTAAGATGGCAGTGTTGTAGCATGCCAGGCTTATGCCAGATGGTTGACCCTGTGTCAACATAAATCGATCGATTCCGTCCATCTCGCCTTTCGTACTACCACTTGTTTCCCGCAAGGGAATCTGACTTAGTAAGTTGCAAACCACTTCCTGGTACACACCAAATCGAGAGGCCGGGATGAGGGTTCCATGGCCCTGGATTAAAGCCTTTCATCCGGTCAGGGGGCATGGGTGTTTCCGGTTGGGACCGAGAGGGGGGCAACCCTTAGAGAGCGCATAAATAAATTTTTATCCCATGCTATTCGAGATTGTGATCTCCCCGTCTCAAAGTTTTTCTTAAACGCTGTCTAGGGTGATCCCTGGCAACGTGAGGTATGATGGGTGTGTACTAGCTAGCTGTGTTTCCTCTGAAATACCGTAAACGGAACTAGTCCTTCGTGACTACGGAAATCCGTTGGATGTGGACAATTTTGGTACAAACTCTGCAGAGTCAAAATTCTTGAATTCATCTTATTCATGTCCGAATAGCGTGTTCACCTTATCTTGTCAAATGTCAGTCTCGGTGACAGAACCTCCTGATAACCATATGAGTGTTATATGTTTATTTCCCTGTGAATGGACTAACCCGCTTATTGTCTTGTGAGGAATATTTTCCATGAGAACCATTTCTTGTCAGTTATGAATAATGAATTATAAGCCCTTTCTGCGATGTCGCTCAGACGTCCGACTGCGGCCTTGTTATTATTTATTATTATAAGCCCTTTCTTCGACGTCGCTCAGACGTCCGACTGCGGCCTTGTTATTAGTTACTTTTGTTATAAGCCCTTTTTGCGATGTCGCTCAGACGTCCGACTGCGGCCTTGTTATTAATTACTTTTGTTTTAAGCCCTTTCTGTGATGTCGCTCCGACGTCCGACTGTGGCACGCATTGTCTTTTCTTGCAATATAAGCCCTTTATGAGGTGTCGCCTAGACACCCGATTGCGGCATGTTTTACTTATTTGTTCACCCTTCGAGGCGTCGCTTCAGACACCCGATCGGTTTTGAGTTTATCTTTTTGGGTTTTCGAGCGGACTACCGCCGATCCCCTTTTTACTTATTTGTGTTACTGATTTGATAACACATTGTTATAAATTAATCATGTCGCATTCATGCATACATTTGTTATATCTTTTGTCCGAACTTTCTTGCGAGTACTTTCAAAGTACTCACCTGGCTTGTTGATTTGGCTAGATCTTGTGAAAGGCGATCTCATGGATGAAGAGTTCGATGCGAGTCCGACGCCTAGAGGAGTCGGTCGATCTCGTGCGACCCTGGATTAGTCATTGTGATATATCCGCTTCCGCTACCCAAATAAATTCATCGAGCCTCGCCTCGGCCGATGAGCCGCCCGGTGTAGTAGTCTTATTAACCACCCCACTGTGTTATTCCACCAACCACTCTTATCTCGAGTCAGTAGTATTTCCACCCCACACCATTGTGTCATATCCGCCATCATGTATAATTATTGGCGTGTTTGTAATGATTGGTTGGGCATCTCCAGCCGACCACCGTAATATTTTAATGCTACTGGCTTATTGTATCAAAGTTTTGTCTACCGGTATGGAGGATTTTCCTCATATTGGACTTTATAGGTTGGTTGTTCAATAAATATTTTTATTGAAAAACCGGTCGTGACATCACGGATTAAGGCCGACGCGAGCGGAGGTGATCCGACCGGGGCGGCTCAGTGTGGCCACGGCGGAGGCAGCAACATCATGACGGGTAACTCTTGGCAGAGGCAGCGCTCGAGTGGCGACTCAGACACAACAGGCGATTTGGCAGCGGCGATTCTTAGTAACTGGGCCGGTTCAAAATGGCGGCGGACATTGGATTGCGACCACTTGGATGAGGCAGTAGCGGTAATGGCGATGGCCGGGCTCAGGCCGGTTTACGGCGGAGGCAAGGGCGCAAAGGCATCGGGGTCGCTCGGTTGACAAGTCCATATCCATCTCCTGCCCTGGTTGCTGTTGGTTTTGACGATTCCTCTTTTCTTCTAGGACGTGGACTCGATGAGTACAACAAGAGCTCTGCCCAGCCGCAGTAAATATTGATCTTTTTTCGATCTGATAAAGCGCCTGCACGGATGTAGTAATCAAGCCTAAAAACTGACGTAGTACTAGTACTTAATTAGCACTAGCAATTGCTCCTCAGGACTGGATCCTGTATGGATATCAGTATGACTTGGTTCCGTTTCTTTGTGATAAACAGTACTAGTAGCAGCGATGTGTAATCTCCTCGGGACTTGATCCTGTATGTGGACAACACGACACGGAGAATAGCAGCACAAAATCGACAGGGTACCTCTAGATTTGAACTACAGCGACAGCTGTTGTACCCTCGTACTACAACAGTCGAATACGGCAACTGTAATCTTGATGACTCGGCGGCAGATTCCTGCCCGGTTTCGGTTTCGCCGGATCATTATAGTATGTACAACGGTTGTACCGTGCGCAACCATAAAACCTGCCTCAATCTCATACCTTGCGGGCTGACTAACCCGGCTGACGGATTCAATGTTCACATAGATCTTTCTAAACCGGCGCTTTTTATCCGGAAAATCACAAAACTTCTCAATCCATTAGAGAATCCCTCCAAGAACTCAACACCACCGTGCTCAGGCCCCACGGTGGGCGCCAACTGTCGTGGATTTGTCACGACAGATGTCCTAGTGTGAGGACTTAGTCGTGAGGCCAACGCATCTATGTGGTAGCTTGAGAGGCGTTGAGCGGAATCGAGAGACGCAACACAAGACAAGGGTTTAGACAACTTGGGGCCGCGGGAAACATCATCCGGTAACAACCCTACATGCTATTTGTGGCTAGGTCTTATTATCATCATGAGGGAGTCGCAGTAAACCGGCTCTCCTAGTTATGTCTAGCCCTAAGATTCTCTCTCCCCCCTCTTGGGGTGCCCTGCCCCTCCTTATATAAGTTGAAGGGGCGGGTTACATGTGGAATCCAACTCGGATTAAGACTTAAACTATTCTGATTCTGTCTGCCGAGTATGACTGTCTGCCAGTTTATAATTGTCTGCCGGTTTATGACTTCATGCCGGTTTATGATTGTCTGCCGGGTTATGATCTAGCTTAACCCCTGCCCGGTTATCATCTAACTTAACACCTGCCGGGTTATCATCTGACTTAACTCCTGCTAGGTTATCATCTGACTTAACACCTACCGGGTTATCATCTGACTTAACTCCTGTCCGGTTATCATCTGACTTAACACCTGCCGGGTTATCATCTGACTTAACTCCTGCCGGGTTACCAAGTACCAGCCGGGTTATAACTCCAGCCGGGTCATACCGTGGGGTATATCCCCGACAGCTGGCGTGCTTCTTGTTGCCCCCTCTGGGGAGCACTTGAAGTACATCGTCTAGATGCACTTTGCCCGAGAAGAGGCCACCAACAATACAACAGAGTACGAAGGGCTCCTTGTCGGGCTAAGGATTGTAGCAGAATTTGGAATTAAGAAGCTGGTCATTCGAGGAGATTCACAACTTGTGGTGAGACAAGTCAATGAGGATTGTCAAAGTCCATTAATGGAGGCATACGTCGAGGAAGTGAGGAGATTGGAGGAGCGCTTTGACGGATGCAAACAGAGCACGTCCCCCGTGCGGAAAACATCATAGCTAATCATCTATCAAAGTGTGCTGCACAAAAGCTTCCTGTGGAACAAGGTAATTTTGTTCTCCATCTCACTCAGCCCTTCGTATCCCCAACAACAATGGCCCGGAAAAGGAGAAAGTTGGACTACGTTAAGCCTCTCTCGGTAGAGTCGTCCGCTCCTGGCAGAGACCCCGTCGGAAACAACTCCTCACAGCCTGCCAGACAACCCCCTCCAGCCGAGTCCACGAACCCCGCGAACGAGGCTAGTGCTCCCGCAGCGGAGGAGGTGCCGCTCGTCCTCGTTGTCGAGCCTGGGCTCCAACTTGGGCAAGGCACATTGTCCACTTACTCCAAACCGGAGAGCTTCCCAGCGACCAAGACGAAGCTGAAAAAGTAGCCCGGAGGGCCAGTATGTATCAGTTTGTCGATGACACTCTGTACAGAAGGAGGCCCACCGGTGTGAAATTGAAGTGTGTCTGCCGGGAAGAAGGAAACGAACTGCTGGCTGAGATTCACAGAAGAATGTGCGGCTCCCACATTGGATCAAGGGCATTAGTTGGGAAAGCATTCCGGCAAGGATTCTTGGCCCACAGCCCTCCAAGATGCGGTCGAGCTCATCACGACATGTGAAGCATGTCAGTTCCATTCCAAGAAAACATGCATGCATGCCCAAGCTCTTCAAACAATCCCTCTATCATGGCCATTTTTGATCTGGGGGATCGATATCCTCGGGCCCTTCCCCCGAGCAATCGGAGGCTTTGAATTCTTGTTCATTGCTATCGACAAGTTTAAAAAGTGGCCAAAAGTGACTGTCATGAGAAAGGTGACTGCTCAGTCAGCTATCAAGTTATTGAAAGATCTGGTGTGTCATTTTGGAGTTCTGGCAAGGATCTTTACCAACAAAGGCACACAGTTCACGAGCCATGCCTTCATGCAATATGTTCATGCCCTCGGATGCAAGATCTCATTCGCCTCTGTGGCACACCCCTGGAGCAATGGACGAGCTGAGAGGGCGAACGCTGAAGTGCTACGCGGACTCAAGACAAGAAATTTTGATATGCTGCAAAAGCACGGCAGGCGGTGGATCGAGGAGCTGCTGGTAGTTATCTGGTCCCTTAGAACGACACCAAACCGAGCTACAGGGCAGACTCCCTTCTCCCTGGTCTACACGGCAGAAGCAGTTATCTCCACGGAACTCATTTATGGGTCGCCACGAGTGCTTGCCTACGATAAAGTAGCGCAAGATTAGCACCGGTGTCAGGATGCTGTGCTACTCAAGGAGAACCATCTCCGGGCTGCTATGTGTGCTACACGCTATTAGCAAGCCCTACCTCGCTATCATAGCCGCAAGGTTCATGCCCGGTGTTTTAAGGAAGGTGACCTTGTCCTTAGGCGTGTTCAGTCCGCCAAGGGTACCCACAAGTTTTCACCGAAGTGGGAAGGCCCTTACCAGGTAGTACAAGTCACCAGACCTGGCGCAGTCCGTCTGGAGACCAGAGATGGCACTCGGTTGCAAAACTCATGGAATATTGAGCACCTTCGTAAGTTCTACCCGTAAGGCGTGGCTGTCGGGCCCTGCCCGACGGCCACCCTTTTGTATAGGCCTTGCCTCAGCTGCATGTAACCCCTTGTACAAAGATGGGGCGATGGCCCCATGCAAGAGAAAATAAAGAAGCGATGTGGGGGGCCCCGACCAAGATTGCATGCATGCATGAGCATTCCAAGATCACTGCATAAGCATTTGCATATGCATATAGATAGGATCGCATCCTACATTCATTTATCATATACATAAAGTTGTAGGTTCCTGCCATGAACTTGGCTTCGACAAGGAGTTGAGATGATGACCCTGCACCATGATCCCCGACAAGCCAAATAGAAAAGTTCTACCTTTTTGTCCATTAATGTTCTGTAAGCTATAGCTTGTGCAAAAGGAAACCTTGCTACTCTTTCTGAAACTTAGGTGCTCCCACCCTTGACTCGAACGTTACTTCAGTCAGGATGGTCGCAGTGGCCTTTGATGAAAGAGAGTTGGCGGGGGGCGAACCTTTTACATTTTGCGCGGCAGGCATAGTTCTCCGACAAGTAAAAGGGCACCGGCAGGATGGCGTGCCCTGGGAAAAATCGTTTATTTACTGTAAAGAGGCATTCCATCTCTGCCTGGACATATACATGCACGGGTTCCCGGCAAGGTTCATTTTTTCCATTAATGCGTAGGTAATACAAGTACAAGCATTACAGAACACAAACATGGACAGAGGAGATTACATTATTTGAATTAAGATTTGGCAATTGCCTGCAAGTTTAAGATTGAAAAAAGATAAGTGCCCCATGATGCCCTTTCTTGTCCCTCTCCTCCTAGGCACGACCGTCGAAGGCGAGGAGGGCAAAAGGAGCGCCTGGGCGGTAGCCCAACCCGTTCCCCTCAGTCTCCAGGAGAGGTAGCCCGGCAGTAATGGGAGCATGAGGGAACGCCTCGATGGAGAGCACGGCGGAGGCGGCCCCGTCAACCACCACCACCAGGGCCAGCAGTACTCGGCAGGGCTTGTCGGCGTTCTGGGAACGGGGGTCCCCAGACTTGCCTGCCTGCGGCCCACGGCATGGCTAAGCCAGCAGGCCGTAAGGCCCATCTTCATCAACAAGGCATCCAAGACCCTCGCGAGGGGCCAAGCCTCACGGGGCGGATGACGAAAGACCTCCTCAGGAGTGGCCTAGTCATGCAGGCTCACGAGGAGCGAAGATATCAATGCGGGGTAAAACTCACGAGGCTCTCGTGACGTGAGCCATGACGATCGACACCAGGCCGGCGCCAGGCGGGTGCCAGTGCGCGTAGCGTCCTTGTTTCCTCTTTGGTGCTAAGGAAGCAGGCACAGGCGAAGAGTATCGAGGCATCAGGCAAACATTGCTATATCGGTGCAACAAGACCAAGACCAGGAGGACGGCAAGATGGAGGTCATCTTGGAGCCCAAGACGGTGTCACCACCAGAGCTTTTCGCAGGCGAAGACCACTTTTGTCGGGATAGCTTGTACTAGCTGTCCCCCTTCGAATTTGCCCGCCTTTGTTGTCTCCCTTCCCTCTCAATATTTGGGGAGAGTACCAGGCCCTATATAAGTAGAGCTAGCCACCACAGTAGGGGGCATCGGGCAGTTCATCCAGCTCTCACCCACTAAGTCACCAAGCACAAGAACACCTCAACCTCAGGAGGTTGTTCTTCCCTCTGTACTGTTCTTCATCAGCCCAAGAGGCAATCCACCACCACACTGGAGTAGGGTATTACACCACAACGGTGGCCCAAACCAGTATAAATCTCGTGTCTTTCTGTGTTGTGAGTTCGTCGAGTTCGTCCGCAAGATCTTAGCGAGCTAGGGCGCAGATCGGTAGGAGGGAAAGACTTCGCGCCCACCCCAGTGATCGAACCTTAAGGGTTTGCCAGAACCCCACATCTGACATTTGGCGCGCCAGGTAGGCATGCGTCGTAGCTTCCCTCTCGTTGATCAGTCGATCCGTCGCTCCGTTGTCTCTATGGCGGACGCTCGCGTGCTCGAGCTGAGTGCCGGGCTGCCCTCACCGCCCACGTTGCTCAGATGGCTCCCGTCGGCGGGCCACCTTGTCGCTCTCCGTCTCCCGCCGCCAACGCTGCCACAGGCCCGGCGGGGAACGAGCGCCAGGCGTACTCGCTGCATCCAACGGTACGGCAGGACGGCCACACCGCCACTCCGTCGTTGACCCCGGCCAGTTCTTCGTCTCATGCACTCCGCGCTCCCATGGAGGCACGGGCCGCACTCCTCACCGCAAATGAACTCCTACGCTACCGCACAGTCGACGACCTCTACAAGGAGTGGCTCGACCGTGTCACCGAGCTCGTCCGCGCCGCAGGGGGCTCCCCGGTGCCGACCCTCTCTCTGCCTCACCCTCAGCCAGCCACGGGCAACGAGGCTCATGGGGCGCCTCCACCACCTCTGCCCCAAGACGGTGCCTTGGCACCAAGGCGCGCGGCCCCGCGGCGTGATCCGCCACGCCCGGCGCCCGCGCGCGAAGAGAGAAGCTGCCAAGAAATCCCTCGGCCGCGAGAAGCTGCACCCGCGCTCCCCGCGCCGCCTCGTCAAGACCATGCACCGCCCGCAGCGGCGCCGCGTGGACCTCGCCAAGACCAAGCTCCACCTCCGAAGCGGGCCCCGGTGACCACGGCCGGCTGCCGCGCCTTCACCCCCGAGCTGCATAGCATCGCCTCGCCAGGCAAGTTCAAGTCGGATCTGCCTCCTCGCTACGACGGTACCTCCGTCCCCGCGAGTTCCTGCAGCTCTATGAGCTGAGCATCGAAGCGGCCAACGGCGATGAGAAAGTCATGGCGAACTGGTTTCCCATGGCTCTCAAGGATGGAGCCCGTTCCTGGCTCCTGAACCTGCAGCACGGCTCGATATCCTCATGGGATGAGATCTTGCGACCGCGCCAACTTCCGACATGGTGGTGACTCAAGCCGCATCAAGCAACAACCAGGAGAGACCCTCCAGAAGTACATCCAGCGCTTCAACAACACCCGCCTCAAGATCCCCAAGGTCAAGGACGAGGCCATCATCTCCGCGTTCTCCAACGGAGTCCGTGAAGTCAAGATGAAGGAAGAGCTCGCTATCCATGAGGAGCTCTGCACATCTCAGGAGCTGTTCAACCTGGCGACCAAGTGCGCAAGAGCTGAGGAGGGGCGCCTCTCTCTCCTCGAGCTGCCAGCCGCGGGCATAGAGGAGAAGAAGGCCAAGGCAAAGGACGTGAAGCGCAAGGAAGCAGCAGTGCTAGCAGCGGAGGCCGACACCAAGCGGGGCAAAGATCAGCCCGAGTCATCCAAGAACAGCCGACCGTTCTGCGACTTCCACAACCTGAACACCCACAACACCAGTGACTCTCAAGAGCTCAGAGCCATACGAGAAGGACGCTTCGGTCGACGCCCTGAGCGCAGCGACCGGGCCTACGGTCATGGAGGAGGACGTGGAGGTGGACGCTGGGATGACCGTGGCCCGCGCCAGGAGTGGCGCGACAGGCCTTGTGAGGACCACTAGAAGGACCATCCTCGCGAGGGGCCCTAGAGGGACCATCCTCGTGAGGATCGCCCCCAAAGCAACACCGGTCTTCCCCCACTGCCGCCACCAAGAAGGAGCGACGACCACCATCAGGACGAGGGGACTGGGGGCTTCCAGGAGCCGCATGCAGTCGCCTGCATCTTGGGCGGCGCCCAGGCCCCAGCCTCTCAGTGCATCTTCAAACAGTTCGCTCGCGAGGTGAACGCGGTGCTCCCCAAGCTCGAGGCCACGCGCCCGCTCAAGTGGTCCCGATGCGCCATCACTTTCAACTTGACAGATCAGCTCAAGTGCGCGGCCACCGCCAGCGCCCTCCCGATGTTGTGTTCCCTAGTCATCAGCAATGTGCAGGTTACCAAGACCCTCATCGACGGCGGCACATGGCTCAACGTCCTGTCCGTCGACATGTTCGACAACCTCCAAGTGCCGTATGAGCAGCTCCAGCCAACCAAGCCTTTCTCAGGGGTGACCGACAGTTCCACCACACCGATAGGGTGGGTCCGCCTGCCTGTCACCTTCGGAGAGTGCAAGAACTATCGCACCGAGCTCATCTACTTTGACGTCGCACACATCCGCCTGACGTACAAGGCCATCCTCGGGTATCCGGCCCTGGCCAAGTTCATGGCAGTCACCCATCACGGCTACAACGTCCTCAAGATGCCAGGAAGCGGAGGAATCATCACGGTCCCATGTGAAGAGAGAGATGCGGTGTGCTCCCTCGAGCGTGCCTTCCAAGCTGCAGCAATCAACGACCCCGACAGCAGAAGTGAGGGCCCTCCGGAGGCCATCCCCAAGAAGAAGCAGATGCGCCGTGCAGGACCTAAGGAGGATGGCGTTGCAGTAGGAGCCTCATCAGGATCAGCGTCCGTCCCATGGGCGCCACCCTCCATCGCATAGGAAGGCGCGTCCGGCGCCCTCCTTAGGCAAGGCTCAGGGGCTTTCTTCTGGAGGGCCTCAGACCTTGCCAACCTCATGAGGGAGGCACTTGGGCACCATTTGGAGGCGTGCTTCGCGACATGTTTCCCTCAGGAGAGCACAAGGCAAGGAGGGCCCGCCACTCAGGAGTTCATCTCAAGACCACTCAGGAGCTGCAAGACGCAAGAGCCATGCACGACGACGGCCGCTCACGAGGCGCAGCTCCCCATCCTGGCGAGGATGCTAGGCTGCGTGTCTGCATCGATGTCCCAGGGCTCAACAGGGCCGCATCTCAGGAGCGCTTCTGGCCTTTGCGTGTGGGCCGCTGCGAGGGCCAGCCGCACAGCTACGTTTGCATGCCCTTCGGCTTGCCGAGCGTGGCATCAGCCAATCAGCGCAACATGCGGCGTGTCCTGGCGACACAAGAGGCCAGGTACCATGCCGTCCTGGAAGAGATGGAGACGGTCTTCAGGGAACCTCCCGAGCCCCAAGAGCCCCCCGAGGCTCAGGGCCCTGGTGGTTCCTGATGAGCCACTCCTTCGGCGCACGCCTCCAGCTGCACCAACTCTGCTTCGTCTACAGAACCAGGTGACATCCTCCAAGCTCGTTTAGCTGGGAGTGCCCCTCGGGTTGCATTATTCCCAGGCCGCGTGGGTCCGTCCCTGCGGCATGTATCCCTTTTGCTTATGTCTTTAGCTTACCTTGCTGGGGGCGCCCCTCGGGCTGCATCATCCCCAAGCCGCTCGGGCCGGACCCAGTGGCATGTATCTTCCTGCATTTACCCAAGTTGATCTGCTCTCCATGCTTAACCTGCCTACGATTATCGCCTACTCGACCGCCACCCGCCAAGGGTCTGTTCACCCCGTGCAATTCGCTTGCGCATAAAAAGGGGGCTCCTGAGCATCGCGACTCAGGAGCTCTTACTGTCTCTCCAGCCCTCACCCCCTGGCCTTGACCACGGCATCGCGACCTGGCATACCAGCGGCGGCTAAGCTCGCTCGAGGGCCGGGACCGGAGGACGTAGAGTGCTTGCACCTAACCGCCTTGTAGGAACACACAGTCATCAAGACTCAAGACCAGGCGCAACGCGCTTTGAGGTAGGGCCTCTGAGTCCCGCGCTGGCTCACGAGTGCCCAGATACACCTCGCAGCCCTGCCGTGCAAGCCACGTGTCAGGACGGGGCTGTACACGCCCCGGGGGCTCCTCCCGGAGTGGGGGGGCATCCGACGCACAAGTGGAAGCACCATGCTCCGCGCTGGTAGTCGACACTGCCGAGGAGCCGCTATGCCCGTGCACAAGCGGAAGCACTATGCTCCGCGCTGGTGATAAATAACTGAGGGCGGCCCCACGGTCGTACCAACCTCAGAGAGCCCAGAGCTCAGCGTCCAGCCTCACTGCAACGCCTCCCCTCGGGAGAGCCGTGCGAGGGGAGTCACGAGAGCTGCGCTCGGGTCACACCCAAGCGCACGCCACCCAACCAGGTCTCCCGGACCTGGGCGTCGCGCGCCCCTCCCGAGGCCTCGGCGAGGGCAGGTATGGAAATTGTTTGCACGTCAAGGGGGACTCCTGAGCATCGCGACTCAGGAGCCTAACTGGTCACGTAGCCCCTCATTCCTTGGTCAGTCCTGGTCTCCGGTCGGCCCAATGGCGGTTGAGTTATGCGCGGGGCCAGGCTCTGCCAATGTAGAACATTAATCTATCCTCGCGAACTCTCCCTATAAGCTGTTTGCGTGTCAAGGGGGACTCCTGAGCATCGCGACTCAGGAGCTTAACTGGTCAGGTAGCCCCTCACTCCTTGGTCCGTCCTGGTCTCCGGTCGGGCCAATGGCGGTTGAGGTATGCGCGGGGCCGAGCTCTGCCGACGCAGAACGCAAAGCAAATAGGAAGGAAATCGCAAAATCTTGAAGAAAATATTAAAACACATTGTCCTCACGATATGAAATGAAAAGTCTAAACGGCTCCACGAGGCCTGATACATGTTGCAGGGACAAAACAAGAGAGTAGCCGGAGGTCACCCCTAGACACCACCATCGCCTGCGGAAGGTGCTCCTCCATGGGTGACGTCCTCTTCATCTCCACCACCAGCCGCAGGATCAGCGGCATCGCCAGACAGGGGTGCGGAGGCAAAGCCACGGAACCTCCCCAGCAGGGCCTCCACCTGGCCTTGCACAGCTGCGGCGGCGGCCTCGCATTGATCTTCAGCCACAGGCTCCAGTAGCTCGTCAAGACAAGCGTTGGGGTCACGAAGGTGCGGGTGGCTAAAGACGCGGGTCAATGCAGCTAAAGACAGGACACGAGCTTCCGCCTCCGCCATGGGACCAACGCCATCAACGACTTCCTCGAGCGCCTTCACCAAGAGAGGAAGCAGCCGGGCGGGGCCGTCCTCATCAGTGGCCAGCGACTTCTCCAGGCCGTGCTCGTAGAGCGTCTTCAGTGCCTTGCGAGATCTCTTCTTGAGGTCGGCAAAGGCTGCATGTTCTTCGGTCAGGACTCGCGCCTTAGCGTCGAGATCGGCCTCCCTCTCCTTCGCCTTCCGCTCCAGCTCTTCCAACCGGTTGCGCTCGGCGGCATGCGGCCTCCCCAACTCCGCCAGCTCAGCATCACGGTTCTTGACGGCGTCCTCCCGGGCCTTCATCTCTGCCTCCTTCACTTGGCGGCAGCGTGCTTCGTTGGCGTGCTTGTCGCGCAGGATCTTCAGCTCATCCTCCAGCTCTCAGCAGCGGTCGCGGGCGGCCTTGGCGGCCTTCAGTGCCGCCTCGTGATCAGTTCCAGTGTTGGCGGCGCTCTGCTTCACCTTCTCGGAAGATTCTGTGGCCTGGCTCAGCGTCGCGCGAACCGCCAAGTCGGAGTGGAGCCAGCCTGAGGCCAGCTCCAGGCGCCCAGCCACAAGGCGTGGGTCCGCGCCCAGGAGACCCGCCTGCAGTTGGGTCATCTCTAAAAGAGCACGTTCCAAAATAGCAGCAGGAGCAGAAGAACCTGGGAGTGGAGGTGCAGCAGTGGGAGGAGGCGACATCGTCACTAGGGCGTGGGAGATCGCGGGTTCCGGAGTAGCTAGGACCTCATCAGCCGCACCTGGCGCCGGCACTTCCGGAGCCAGCGGGGCCATGGGGGCTGATTCCATGCGGCGATGTTCCTCTTGGCCCCACGAGGACGACCAGGCTTTGGAGATGCGGGTGCTGCTACCTCCTTTCTCAGCGGAGGGAGGCGCGGCCGCCGCATCCTCCTTCCTATTCTTCGCCGAAGATGTCGGCCTGATCAACGAAGGGCGAGCATCAGGAAATGACGAGTACAAATAGGGACAAGGCGAAGCTTAAGACACTTACTGATCCGCCGCAACATACTTCCGCTTGGGGAGCTTTAAGCATGACACCATCGGGACCTGAGGAGCAGGCGTTCGGGTTCCGGCGGCGGCAGGCGGTGCGGAAGCAGAGCCGGAGCCAGCCCCAGAAGGTGTCGGGACGAAGGTGGCATCGCGAGGCACCAGCGACGATCTACCCTTTGTCGGGATGAGGGGCTGCTCCCTCTCCTCCGGGCGTGCCTCGGCCTCGGCATCGTCAGGAAGAGCGTGGAGGATCTCGGCCTTGCTCAGAGGGGAAGTCCCCCCCACCTCTTCAAGAGTCTTCTCTGAGTCCACCTCCTCTTCCCCCTCCCAACGGGACTCGTCAGAGGACACCTCCACGGTTTGACACCGCAGAGCCCCGGGAGCGCCAGCCCGGCACCAGTGGCGTCAAAGGTCGGCCTGGAGGCGACGAATTCCTCCGGTCCCTGCGTTGGAACAGAGGAACGAAGGAGCTCGGCGAGTACTCCTGGTTGTCCCCAACTATGAGATGCAGGACAGCGACCAATTCATCGTCAGGCAGGGCCCCCGGCCTCAGGCGGGTCTTGTTTCCCTCTTCTTCAAGCTCCCACAGGGGGCGTGCGCGCGCCTGGAGCGGGCCAGCTCGCAGCGTCAAGAACTCCCTCAGGAGCATGACCCTTGTCACCTTGGCCGCCCTCGCGTTGCCCGGCTTCAAGTCGGTCATCATCTGCCCCAACCCTAACGATGCCCGCTCATCGGCAAGCTCCGCCTTGGGCCTCCCCCCGTTGGAAGAGGGTGCCACCGTTGGCAACACCAGACGCGGATCGGCACGCTTGGCGTCCATCATGACCCATTTGGATTGAATGTTGTTGGCCCTCTTTCTGGTGCTCAAGATCGAGCTGGCCTTGCCGGACGCGACGAAATTAGCGCATCCTGAGACGTGCCCCTCGCTGACACGAAGGAAGAAGAAATGGCGCAGGAGCGCCACGGATGGCATCATGCCCAGGTACGCCTCACAGTAGTAGGCTAAGATGGACAGGAGGAGGACAGAGTTGGGATGGAGATGCAACGCCTGCAGCCCGTAGTGGTCGAGGACTTCATAAAAGAAATCAGAGAAGGGAGGAACAACCTGACGGCAACACTGCTCGAGAAGAAGGGGAAGAAGGTGCTTTCCTCAGGCTCCGGCATGTCGGAGGCAAGCCGGAGCTCGGTCTCCCCCCACTCATTGCTCTCACACGCCGTCAGCAGGCGCACAGAGGCGAGGCTCTTCTCTGTGATGGTGGGCGCCTCAAGGGCCGGCTCATACCAAGCCGGTGCTGAGGATGTCCTGACTTTGCGCGGCACCAAGGATCACAGATGCAGGATGAAATTAGAGCGGATCTGGAGGTAGCGGTGGCGAGGAGCAAGAAAGGGGATCTGGAGCGAGGCGAGGAAGAAGCAATGAAGGCCAGTACTGCCTGTGCGAGCCTTTTGTCAGGTCAGGCAGTTGCCGAGGCAGCATGGGGAAGCGGAGACGCCCACGTCCAATCAACCGCCATGCGTCAACCGAGGCTACAGGCTTTTGGGTCCCGCGGTGCTCCGTTCTTGACCCTTGGCTTCTCCGCGAAGCCAAGCCCGAGCGCACCTTGGGCCCGGGGGCTACTGTCGGCGTTCTGGGAAGGGGGGTCCCCAGAGTTTCCTGCCTGCGGCCCACGGCGTGGCTAAGCCAGCAGGCCGTACGACCCATCTTCATCAACAAGGCATCCAAGACCATCGCGAGGGGCCAAGCCTCGCGAGGCGGACAACACAAGACCTCCTCAGGATTGGCCTAATCAGGCAGGCTCACAAGGAGCGGAGATATCAAGGCGGGGCAAAACCTCACGAGGCTCTCGTGACGTGAGCCATGACGATCGACACCAGGCGGGCGCCAGGCGGGTGCCAGCGCGTGTAGCGTCCTTGTTTCCTCTTTGGTGCTAAGGAAGCAGGCACATGAGAGGAGTACCGAGGCATCAGGCAAAGGTTGCTATATCGGTGCAACTAGACCAAGACCAGGAGGACGGTAAGAAGGAGGTCATCGTGGAGCCAAAGACGGCATCACCACCAGAGCTTTTCGCAGGCGAAGACCACTTTTGTCAGGATAGCTTGTACTAACTATCCCCCTTCGAATTTGCCCGCCATTGTTGGCTCCCTTCCCGCTCATTATTTGGGGAGAGGACCAGGGCCTATATAAGTAGAGCTAGCCACCACAGTAGGGGGCATCGGGTAGTTCATACAGCTCTCACCCGCTAAGTCACCAAGCACAAGAACACCTCAACCTCAGGAGGCTGTTCTTCCCTTTGTACTCTTCTTCATCAGCCCAAGAGGAAATCCACCACCACACTGGAGTAGGGTATTACACCACAACGGTGGCCCGAACCAGTATAAATCTTGTGTCTTTCTGTGTTGTGAGTTCGTCGAGTTCGTCCGCGAGATCTTAGTGAGCTAGGGTGCAGATCGGTAGAAGGGAAAGACTTCGCGCGCACCCCAGTGTTCGAACCTTAAGGGTTTGCCGGAACCCCACATCCGACAGGGCTAACGGAGCTGCATCCCGAGAGGAAGCCTGTCGGGATCCAGCTGGAGGACAGCTGGAGGAGCCCGGGAGAACCATCCGCACCTCTGCATCCAACTCCACGGCAAATCTCATTGCCAAGGAGGAGATGTGGATGTAGATGATGGTGCTGCCGCCTGATGAAGATGGTGCGGGTGGCGATTATCCGGAGTCAAAGTCGTTGCTCCTTCGCCTGTTGCCGTCGTCATCGCCGTCACTATCCTCCTCGTCACTTTCGCTCGAGGAGGAGCTTTCATCGTCGGTCGAGCTCTCCGTGCAGCAACCTAAGCCACCACCCGAATGCCCGAAGATCTTTATGGAGAGGAGGTCGTTCTCCATTAATTTGAATTGAAGAACGTGCCCCTTTGCAAATCTGTGCGCACGAGCAAAAGTCTTCCAGCCGCGGCAGAGGTGCATCACGTGAGGGGCAGGGAAGTCGAAATCAACCCGCATGCCTCCATTCCCGCAGCCCCTCATGTGCAATCTCAGAGCGCGCGACTTTTCGAGCTCCATCTCCCATGCGAAAAGAGTTGGCAGACGAAGATGACCACACAGAGGCTTGTATAGCCTGATGATGAATTCCTGAGGTTGGTCCCCGACGTGGCCATCCAACAGAGGAGGAGCCGCCGGCAGGGGTGCAACTAGAGCACCGCCTCGCCCTCCTCGTCCTCGAGCGCCATGACGACCTCGACCGCGTCCCCTTCCTCCTCCCCTTGCAGTGGGCTCCGTCACCACAGGGTCGGGCGGGGAGGGATGCGTTGTCGAGCAGATTCCCTCGTCGCCGCCACTGGGGGACCACCGCACCCTCGTCCTCTCACCATGAGTGGAAGGGGATGATTGCAAGAATGAGAAGAAACAAGTTTGTGCGGAGAAGCACCGCCCCCGCTCCTCTTTATAGAAGGACGGGGCGGGGGGACTGGCTTGAGGGAGTCCTGGATTATGGGGTCCTCGGGTGTTCGGGCCGTGTAGCATGGGCTGGACTGATGGTCCATGAAGATACGAGATAGAAGGCCATCCCTCGTGTCCGGATGGGACTCTCCTTTGCATGGATGGCAAGCTTGATGTCCAGATGTATAGTTTCCTTCCTCTGTAAACTAACTTTGTACAACCCTAGGCCCATCTGTGTCTATATAAACTGGAGGGTTTAGTCCGTAGAGGCTATCAGAATTTGCATAGGCCAGACATCTATTGTTTAGCCATTACGATCTCAAGGTAGATCGACTCTTGTAACCCCCTATACTCATCAAAGTCAATCAAGCGGGAAGTAGGGTATTACCTCCTTAAGAGGGCCCGAACCTAGGTAAACATCATGCCACCTATCTTCTATTACTTTCGATCCTCAGACGCACAGTCCGGGACCCCCTACCTGAGATCAGCCGGTTTTGACACCGACATTGGTGCTTTCATTGAGAGTTACACTGTGTCGTCAACTACGGGATCGATGGCTCGCCTTGTCATCAACGACAACATTACCTCTGAAAGGGCCCTAGCCCTAGGACAGGTCCTCCAGCTCGGCAGTTTTGCTATGGGTGCCCGCACAACCGTTAAGCCAAAGGCAGCCCTCCAAATCGCCAAACATCATCTTCGCATCGGCCTTGACACTACAAAAAAATACACTTCCGTGATGATACATGTTTGTCACAGTAGGTCACGTTTTCTGTCATGCATGTACATCCATGACAAATTTATGACAGAATCAAGATAGTCATACCTGTGCTGTCGTAGAAGTGTTCCATGACATTACCAAAATCATCATCGTGGAAGTGTCCACTCCCATGACGATAAATCGCGCGTCACGGAAGTGCTTTCGTCAAGGGTGACCGACACGTGGCATCCACCATAACGGAACGTCGTCAAGCTACCGGGTCCGGTTTTGGATCCGATAACCCGTTAACAACTCGGACAAATGGGGATTTTCCACGTGTAAAATCATCATTGGCTGGAGGAAACACGTGTCAGCTCCGCGTTGGCACAGGTGTCACTCGTCCAATGGGCGAGATGCGCCTATGATATGTTGACACATGGACCGGCCCAAAAGTGGCCCATAAAGTTTAAATGGGCCGGCCCAACTAAAGGCCCACAAGATTTTGCGGACCATAATGGGTCGGCCCATCTAAAGTCCCACAAGATTTTGCAGACCGTAATGGGTTGTCCCAGCTAAAGGCCCAGAAGATTTTGCGGGCCATAATGGGCCGGCCCAGGTAAACGCCCACAAGATTTTTGCGAGCCATAATGGGCCAGCCCAGGTGAAGGCCCACAAGATTTTGTTGGACCATAATGGTCCGGCCTAGCTAAAGGCCCACGAGATTTCACCGACATTAATGGGCCCGCCGAGCTGTAGGCCCATGAGATTTTGAGGACCCTAGTAGGCCAGCCCATTAACTGGCTGCCATGTTTTGGGCCAAATGTCGGCCCATATTTGATCCGGTCCATTAATGGCCTGCCACGTTCCAGGCCTAATAATGGACCATATGAGATCCGGCCCGTTAAAGGCCTACCACATTCTGGGCCAAATTACGGCCCAGATCAGGTCCGGCCTTTTAAGAGGCTTTGGGCTAAATTATGGCCCATATCAGATTCGGCCCGTCAACTGGACGCTGTGCTTTTGGGCCCACTTTCTAAAGGCCTATTTAGTAATTCGGCCTGGTATTAGTGTCGGCCTGTTAAGGGCCCCTTGAATATTTCGGCCCTATATTAATTTCGGCCTGTTAAAAGCCCGTCATATAGTTGGGCCTAACTACGGCCCGGTTTGCATCCGGCCTGCTCGCAGCCAATAATCTGATTGGGCCAAACAAGGACCGAGACAATTTTGGCCTGTTATAAGCCCATGATTTGATTGGCACATTCATGGGCGGGGTCTATTTCGGCTCTGCGGCCCGTGAGCTGTTGTTCGGCACGTTTCAGGCCCAACCTACTTTTTAGCCTCCTAAAGGCCCATTGAGTTTTCTTGGGAAAATAGGGCCGGCGGTTTACTCGGCCTATTAAAAGCCCGAATCTACTAGTGGGCCAGTTTACATTTAGGCCTGTTAACGGACCAAGAGGACGAGGCCCATGATGCGGATCATACATGGTGATTTGCATGACGGCCCGATTATGTACCGTAATTTTATGGTTTGGCCGGTTTACTGTGAAGACAAGATATATATATATTGTAAAATAGCTGCAGCATCGTGAATAAGAAAAAAACCTAGTCTATACAATAAATAAATTACGGCATATTACATCCACTGGGCATCAAAGTTCGCCACTATGATAAGAAAGCACAAGCAGACAGCAGATTACATACACTAGGCATCAAAGATCGCCACCAATGCAACTAAACACGCCGACAAAATAATATACAAAACCGACAACACTTCAATAGAGTTCAAGAAAGGTTAGCCCTGCTCGGGAGCTGTAGTGCAAGTAGCTGAGCAAGCTGGTGATACTGCCCTCACATAGTAAAACGTCTCGAGCATTAGATTTGCTACCCTCACATAGTAAAAGGTCGCCAGGATTAGATTTGTTGGCCTCACATAGTAAAAGGTCTCCAGGATTTTATTTGCTGCCCTCACATAGTAAAAGGTCTCCAGGATTAGGTTTGCTGCCCTCACATAGTAAAAGGTCTCCAGGATTAGATTTGCTGCCCTCACATAGCATGAACAAACTCGGCATCACCACTTTATGCCTCCTTGTAGGTACATTGTCTTTGATGTATCCTTTGTCGCATGTCCTTATACCAACCTTTTCTTTGTTGTTAATATAAGGGCGCATGTAAAATGAAGCGATCACACTGTTACCTTAGGGACATGTCTAACTAGTGTTATTGTTAATCTAATGCCTCCTGTGATAAGATGCAATTAAACTGTTTTACAAATGGTACTTCTGCTGTTTTCCCAAGTATGATAAGTAACTTGCTCCTTTACGCTGCTGAGTGTCCTAGTGTCCCTACGGTCCCATGCCCTTAAACCAACTCCATAGCTGTTGTTTATTTACTGTATCTGGTAAACAAGCAATGCCACCATTAAAGTAATCCCATATTTGACGAATGTCATTGTTGTCATAATGCTTCCTGTAACATGAAGCATTGCTGACGTTTTAAAATTTCTACTGTCCTTGCATGATTGCCATGAACATAATTAAGATGCTTCTTGTCATTTCGTGTATGTTTCGTATATTCTTATTGACTAGCAACTGTTTACTATCTATCTTTTTGTGCAGATAGGGATATCCATTTCACCTTGTTGCTATTGTGACCTTTTGGTGAACTGCACAAAACACTTTTTTTGGAATGAGTGTCTTGTGCAGTTCAACTAAAATGTCACGTGGGCAACATCTCTCAATTTTGGTGGAACTGCACACAAAATGGTGATTGGAGTTTCCAAAATCTTCGTCAAGTTCTGCTGGTAACTCGTGCAACATTTTATTAGCCTTTGCAAGATGAGTCGTCACTGTCACCATAATGGCACTTTATTTAGTGGAACTGCACAAAAGGATAAGCAAATTGTAGTTGCACCTTACATGAGTCGGACAGCCAACCTTAATGTTCCTCAATTTTTGTGCAACTACTAAAGAAGAATCTGCCTGCTGACGAGAGCAAGTACTTCTTGCTAGCTGAATGATGCAATCTTTGCTTCATTTTAGGTGAACTGCAGAGAAAGGTGCATGAATTGAATCATGAACTCCAGGTTGGCCTCATCCGAGTGGAGCTACAGGTTGAGTTCAAAGAGTGCCACTATTATATTAAGCATGCTCTTCTTGTTTGTGTTGTGCAAACAGGAATACTCAACTACAGATGTTATGACGGTCAAGAGCATTTGCCAAGTTCTTCGATTGTATGACATGGCTAGTCAAGATGGATTTAATCCCGATATTCACTTTATCAAAAGGCTCTAATGGGTTGGTACTGAATCTTGCAAGCTAGGAATCAGTGAGATGTATAGGCATCTTTGTTGTACTTATTATTTGAATCTTATTTGTTGGTTCTGAATCTTGCAAGCTGGGAATCAGTGAGATGTGTAGGCATCTTTATTGTACTTATTATTTGGATCTTATTTGTTGGTTCTGAATCTTGCAAGCTGGGAATCAATGAGATGTGTAGGCATCTTTGTTGTACCTATTATTTGGATCTTATTTGTTGGTTCTGAATCTTGCAAGCTGGGAAACACGGAATCATGATGCAGAGGACAAAAACCATAACAAACAGTTCAAACTTGGTAGTATTATCTGTGTGAAAGTACGACAAATGTGTTGATCGTGTGCGTCCTGAGAATAATAATTCTATTTTTTGTGCATGTTGATCCTGTGGCACTGATAGAACGAGACAATGCATTGCTTGTCTTAAGTATAAATTTCTATTAAAGCTAATTAAATTTAAGTAAAGTGACCACTAACTCCTGTTATTACAGTACCAATATAGACCCGCTCGTGAACCGACGTGTGGACGGAGTACGTTTCTTAATGGAGGCGTTTGAATGCGCCGACGGTGTATCTTTTGCTGGGTGTGCAGAAGATGAGGGAGGGGTAGTAACTATTGTTGCCTGTACACACTCAGTTTACTGTTGAATCCAGTTCCCCAAGAGCTGAAAAACGAACTGCTGTCGTCGCCTACCCACTCGTTCACTTGAAGAGACTCCAATGGCGATCTGAGGGGTGAGCCTGCTGGATATGGACTTCAGCAAGGAGTTCCCCTTTGAGTTCGCCGTTAAGTTCTATGGCTGCACCAAGTTGAATGTGATGTACACCAACGATCCAGACTCGGTGAAGCTCTGCCTCGCCGAGTTCAAGCAGTACCTACAGGACGAGAAAGCACAAAGTTGCAGGTCTAGACCTTGTGCCCATCCATCGTCTCCTGACAGGGACCAGTGGATCGTCGTTGCCCAGGTATGTGTGCGGGACGAGGTTCTCATCTACCACTTCTGTAGGGCCATCAGAGGTTCTGGAGCATTCGCCCGTTTCATCGGCAGCGCCGACTGCACCTTCGCTACCGTGGAGAGAAGGAAAAACGCAACGATTCGGCCATCTGGTGCAACAAGCTTGTTGACATCCAGAAGCAATACAAGATCATCAGCAACTGTCGGCGTTCTGGGAACGGCGGTCCCCAGACTTGCCTGCCTGTGGCCCACGACGTGGCTAACCAGCAGGTTGTACCGCCCATCTTCATAAACAAGGCATCCAGGACCCTCGCGAGGGTCCAAGCCTTGCGAGGCGGATGACGCAAGACCTCCTCTGGAGTGGCCTAGCTAGGCAGGCTCACGAGGAGCGGAGATATCAAGGCGAGGCAAACCTCACGAGGCTCTCGTGACGTGAGCCATGACGAACGGTGCCAGGCGGGCGCCGGTGTGCGCAACGTCCTTATTTCCTCTTTGGTGCTAAGGAGGCAAGTGCAAGCGAAGAGTACTGAGGCATCACGCAAAGGTTTCCATATTGGTGCAACAAAACCAAGACCAGGAGGACGGCGAGGCGGAGGTCATCGTGGAGCCCAAGATGGCGTCGCCCCTAGGCTTTTCGCAGGCGAAGACCACTTTTGCGAGGATAGCTTGTACTAGTTGTCCCCCTTCAAATTTGCCCGCTGTTGTTGGCTCCCTTCCCGCTCGATATTTGGGAAGAGGACCAGGGCCTATATAAGTAGAGCTAGACATCACAGTAGGGGCATCTCACCTTAGCTGGCTCCAATCCGATCGAGAGCCAAACCACAAGAACACCTCAACCTCAGGAGGTTGTTCTTCCCTTGTACTGTTCATCATCAGCCCAAGAGGCAATCCACCACCACCACACTGGAGTAGGGTATTACACCACAACGGTGGCCCGAACCGGTATAAACCCCGTGTCTCTCTCTGTGTTGTGAGTTCGTCCGCAAGATCTTAGCGAGCTAGAGCGTAGATCGGTAGGAGGGAAAGACTTCGCGCGCACCCCATTGTTCGAACCTTAAGGGTTTGCCGGAACCCCACATCCGACATTTGCCGTGCCAGGTAGGGGTGCGTCGTAGTTTCCCTTCTGTCGGTTCGTTGCTCCATCGCTCCATCGCTTCCATGGCGGACGCTCGCCGTGCTCGAGCTCAGCATCGGGCTGCCCTCTCCGCCTGCGCCGCTCAGACGGCTCCGGACAGCGACGAAGTGGCCCGCCACCAATGCTAACACCAGCCCAGCGGGGAATGAGCAGCAGGCGTCCTTGCTGCATCCTTCGGTGCGGCAGGACGGCCGCACCGCTACTCCATCGCTCACCCCTGCTGGTTCTTCGTCCCACGCGCACTGCGCTCCCGTGGAGGCACGAGCCGCGCTCCTCGCGGCGAACGAGCTCCTGCGCTACCGCCCCGTCGACGATCTCTACGAGGAGTGGCTCGACCGCGTCACCGAGCTCGTCCGTGCTGCAGGGGGCTCTCCGGCGCCGTCCCACTCTCTGCCTCACCCTCAACCAGCCGCGGGCGAAGGGGCTCATGGCATGCCTCCACCGCCTCAACCCCAAGACGGTGCCTTGGCACCAAGGCGCGCGCCTCCGCGGTCTGATCCACCGCACCCGGCGCCCGCATGTGAAGAAAGAAGCTGCCAAGAAATCCCGCGGCCGCGAGAAGCTGCGACGGCGCTCCCCGCGCCACCTTGTCAAGACCGCGCACCCGCCTGCAGCAACGCAGCGCAAACCTTTTCAAGACCAAGCTCCACCCCCGAAGCGGGCCACGGCAACCACTGTCGGCTGCCATTCGTTCACCCCGAGCTGCGTAGCGACGCCTGGCCAGGCATGTTCAAGCCCAATCTTCCTCCTTGCTATGACAGCACCGCCGACCTCGCGGAGTTCCTGCAGCTCTACGAGCTAAGCATCGAAGCAGCCAACGGCGTCGAAAAAGTCATGGCGAACTGGTTTCCCATGGCTCTCAAGGATGGGGCCCGCTCCCGGGACGAGATGCGCGACCGCTTCGTCACTAACTTCCAGGGCACTCGCGACTGCCCACCGGCCGCGGGCGATCTATGCCGCATCAAGCAGTAGCCAGGAGAAACTCTCCAGAAGTACATCCAGCGCTTCAACAACACCCGCCTCAAGATACCCAAGGTCAAGGACGAGGCCATCATCTCCGCGTTCTCTGACGGCGTCCGTGACGTCAAGAAGGAAGAGCTGGCTATCCATGAGGAGCTCTGCACTTCTCAGGAGCTGTTCAACCTGGTGACCAAGTGCGCAAGAGCTGAGGAGGGGAGCCTCTCTCTCCTTGAGCTGCCAGCTGCAGGCGCGGAAGAAAAGAAGACCAAGGCCAAGGACGTGAAGTGCAAAGAGGCAATTGTGCTCGCAGCGGAGCCCGACACCAAGCGACACAGAGATCAGCCTGAGTCGTCCAAGAACGGCCGACCGTTCTGCGCCTTCCACAACCTGAACACCCACAACACCAGCGACTGCCAAGAGCTCAGAGCCATACGAGAAGGACGCTATGGTCGATGCCCCGAGCGCAACGACCAGGGCTACGGCTGCGGAGGAGGATGTGGAGGCCGATGCTGGGACGACCGTGGCCTGCGCCAGGAGTGGCGCGACCGGCCTCACGAGGACCGCTCGCAGGACCAACCTCGCGAGGGCGCCTGGAGGGACCCGCCTCGTGAGGATCGCCCCCAGGGCAACGCCGGTCTTCCCCCGCTGCCGCCACCGAGAAGGAACAACGACCACCATCACGGCGACGAGGGGTGGGGGCTTCCGGGAGCAGCGTGCGATCGCTTGCATCTTGGGCGGTGCTCGGGCCCCACCTCTCGGCGCATCTTCAAACAGTTCGCTCGCGAGGTGAACGCGGTGCTCCCGAAGCTCGAGGCCACGCGCCCGCTCAGGTGGTCCCAATGCGCCATCACCTTCAACTCGGCAGACCAGCTCAAGTACGCAGCCACCGCAGGCGCACTCCCTATGCTATGCTCCCCAGTCATCAGCAATGTGCAAGTCACCAAGACTCATCGACGGCGGCATAGGGCTCAACGTCCTATCCGTCGACACGTTTGACAATCTCCAAGTGCCCTATGAGAAGCTCCAGCCAACCAAGCCTTTCTCAGGAGTGACCGACAGTTCCATCACACCGATAGGGCAAGTCCGCCTGCCTGTCACCTTCGGGGAGTGCAAGAACTACCGCACCGAGCTCATCGACTTCGACGTCGCGCACATCCGCCTGCCGTACAATGCCATCCTCGGGTATCCAGCCCTAGCCAAGTTCATGGCAGTCACTCACCACGGCTGCAACATTCTCAAGATGCCAGGAAGCGGAGGAATCATCACGGTCCCATGTGAAGAGAGGGATGCGGTGAGGTCCCTTGAGCGCGCCTTCCAAGCAGCAGCAATCGACAACCCCGACAGCAGAAGTGAAGGCCCTCAGGAGACCACCCCCAAGAAGAAGCTGTCGCGCCGCGCAGGACCCCAAGGAGATGGCGACGCAGCAGGAGCCTCGTCAGGATCAGCGCCCGCTCCAGGGGCGCCTCCCTCCATCGCATAGGAAGGCGCACCCGGTGACCTCCTCGGGCAGGGCTCGGGGGCTCTCTTCTAGAGGGCCTCAGACCTTGCCAACCTCATGAGGGAGGCGCTTGGGCACCACTTGGAGGCATGCTTCACGACACGTTTCCCTCAGGACAACACATGGCAAGGAGTGCCCACCACCCAAGAGTTCATCACCAAGACCACCAAGGAACTGCAAGAAGCAAGAGCCATGCGCGGCCACGGCCGCTCACAAGGCGCATCCCCCCATCAAGGCGAGGATGCCGGGCGCGTGTCTGCATCGACGTCCCAGGGCTCAACAGGGCCGCATCTGAGGAGCGCTTCTGGCCATCACGTGTGGGCCGCTGTGATGGCCCACCATGCAGCTACGTTCGCATGCCCTTCGGCTTGCCGAGTATGGCGTCGACATATCAACGTAACATGCGGCAAGTCCTGGCGGCTCAGGAGGCCAGGCTCCACGCCGTTCTGGAGGAGATGGAGATGGTCTTCAGGGAACATCCGGAGTCCCTAGAGCCTCCCGAGGCTCAAGGTTCCGGTGGCTCATGAGGAGCCATTCCTTCAATGCGTTGCTTCGGCTACACCAACTCTACTTCGTCTACAGAACCAGGTGACATCTTCGAAGTTCGTTTAAGCTGGGAGCGCCACTCGGGCTGCATTACTCCCAGGCCACACGGGTCCGTCCCTGCGGTATGTATCCCTTTTGCTTTAGTCTTTAGCTTACCTTGCTGGGGGCGCCCCTCGGGCTGCATCATCCCCAAGTTGCTCGGGCCAGGCCCAGTGGCATGTACCTTCCTGCATTTATCCAAGTCGATCTGCTCTTTATGTTTAACCTGCCAACGGCTATCGCCTGCTCAATCATCGCCTCCCCCGGGACCTTCACACAGGCACGTCGCTGGTGCATGGGTCCTTCCCTGCCACGACCGACAAATCTGAGTGGTCGAGCTCTGGTTCGCGGCATGCGCCATGTACGTCACCTCACCAGGCCCTCGGTGCCTTCGCCTCACCCAGGGCAACCAGCGCAGGCTAACAACTGTAACAGTCAACCATGTTTCTTCTTGTGCCTGTTCATAGGAGTCCCGAGGGAAGGATAGCAAACGGCACCGCGAGTCTCCTTTTCCTAGTGCGATTCGCTTGCGCGTTAAAAGGGGGGCTCCTGAGCATCACGATTCGGGAGCTCTTACTGGCTCTCCAGCCCTCACCCCCTGGCCTTGACCACGACATCACGACCTGGCATACCAGCGGTGGCTGAACTCGCTCGAGGGCCGGGACCTGAGGACGTAGAGCACTAAGGAGAGCATGGGTGAAGGGAAACTCGTATGTGCCGGACTAGCTATGCCGCACAAGTAGGCGCGCAGCTCTAGCGCCGCGTCAGGAGCCACCACAAAATCAACAAGATAAGTCCCACACCCGGAACGGTTAATTGTTTGGGCCTAATGATCGCTCACGCCCTGCTGCAACCCTGTTGCGGCCACGTCAACTCCCTTTCTCGCCTTCCCATGGCTGCTTGAGCGCTAAGGGGGACCTCCTGAGCATCTTGCCTCAGGAGCTCTTACTGGACCTCGGGCCGTGCACCTCCTGGCCTTGACCACGGCACGCGACCTGGCATACCAGCGACGGCTGTAGCCGCCTTGGGACCGGGACCTGTCAGCGTAGAGCAACAAGCTATCGCGAGGAAAGAAAGGGGAGGACCGAGCCTTAACGGGACGTGCGATCATCAAGTTTTTATAACGAGGAAGATCAGCATGAAAGACATTACAGACCCTTACATGCCCCCATGGGGTGATTCGTGATCCTTTGCAGGAAACAAAAGCTGATACTAAGGGGAATCCTATCTACACCCTCTCGTGGCAGATGCCATCATCAACAGCGGGCAACGGGAGGCCGGCGCCAACCCCATCCAGATCAGCGGCGGCGGCGGCCGGACGCCGCAGCCTGTTCTGAGCGCGGCGAGAGCTCGGGGGGACATAGCTGTCGTCGCTCGTCTCCGGAGTCTCATAAAGCTCGGGAGAGCTGGCGGACTCCCAAGAACTGCTGCTGTTACTAGAGCGGCCGCGATCGGAGTGCACGACGGCCTGGCGCTCCTCTCCCAAGAAGCACTCCAAGCGGCGGCCCTCGGCGTCGAAGACCTTGAAGAAGAGCGTGGAGGCGCCGTCGTACTCGAAGTGGATCGCGAGGGCTCCCCTCGCACGGAAAACCCACGCGATGTCACCCCAGCCACGAGTCAGGAAGATCTTGCCGGAGGGGACCGCTCCGATCTCCGCTTCGGTCGCCGGAGCACTGCAGTCAGCATGCTGCAGCCAGAGCTTGAGCGCCCCCCTCGGTGGCATCACGTCAGAGAAGAACCGTGGGAAGCGGATCCAGGAGCTTGGTGGCATCGGCGCCCACAGCACCAACTCGCGTGAGGAGTCAGCGGCGTGGACCCCAGGGGCGACGGCACGCGGCGTCGTGGCGTGGCGACCCCCGATGCGGCGCGGGCGGCGGTGCTCATCTCTCCGTCCTCCCGAGCCCTCGGCTCGGGCGTACAAGGGTAGCGGGTACCCCGGCGGAGGGCGCTCGCACCAAGGCCTCGTCATCAATTGCATCGGCAGTTCGTCACGGCGATGGATCGACCACTTCTTCGGCGGAAGTGGCCCCGGATCGTCACGGGGAGCTTTTCCTTTTCTTCAGCCAAAAACCTTCTAATGGGTGCCATTGTTGTCAGCAGAGGAGCGAAGAGGACGAAGCAAGCAAGCGAGGAAGAGATGGGCATTGGGGGCTCCGCCCCCCTCCACATTTATAGCAAGAGAAGGCCAACCGGCATCTCCCACGATCGCAGGAAATGATGGTTTTCCTTGCATGTCACAGGGACTTGTCAAGTCGAGCAGTTGCCGAGGCAGCGTGCGGAAGTGGAGACGCCCACGTCCAATCAACCTCCACGCGTCGACCGAGGCCGCAGGCTTTTGGGGCCCGCTGCGCTCCGAACTTGACCCTTGGCTTCGCCGCGAAGCCAAGCCCGAGTGCGCCTTGGGCCAGGGGGCTACTTTCGGCGTTCTGGGAACGGGGGTCCCCAGACTTGCCTGCCTGCGGCCCACGGCGTGGCTAAGCAGCAGGCCGTACGGCCCATCTTCATCAACAAGGCATCCAAGACCCTCGCGAGGGTCCAAGCCTCGCGAGGCGGACGACGCAAGACCTCCTCTGGAGTGGCCTAGCTTGGAAGGTTCACGAGGAGCGGAGATATCAAGGCGAGGCAAACCTCACGAGTCTCTTGTGACGTGAGCCATGACGAATGGTGCCAGGCGGGTGCTAGGCGGCGCCGGTGCGCGCGGCGTCCTTATTTCCTCTTTGGTGCTAAGGAGGCAAGCGCAGGCTAAGAGTACTGAGGCATCAGGCAAAGGTTGCCATATTGGTGCAACAAGACCAAGACCAGGAGGACGGCGAGGTGGACGTCATCGTGGAGCCCAAGACGGCGTCACCCCAGGGCTTTTTGCAGGCGAAGACCGCTTTTGTCAGGATAGCTTGTACTAGCTGTCCCCCTTCAAATTTGCCCGCCGTTGTTGGCTCCCTTCCCACTCGATATTTCGGAAGAGGATCAGGGCCTATATAAGTAGAGCTAGACATCACAGTAGGGGCATCTCACCTTAGCTGGCTCCAATCCGACTGAGAGCCAAGCCACAAGAACACCTCAACCTCTGGAGGTTGTTCTTCCCTTGTATTTTTCATCATCAGCCCAAGAGGCAATCCACCACCACCACACTGGAGTAGGGTATTACACCACAACGGTGGCCCGAACTAGTATAACCCCCGTGTCTCTCTCTGTGTTGTGAGTTCGTCGAGTTCGTTCGCAAGATCTTGGCGAGCTAGAGCGTAGATCGGTAGGAGGGAAAGACTTCACACGCACCCCAATGTTCGAACCTTAAGGGTTTGCCGGAACCCCACATCCGACAGCAACGGCAGGAGAAGGACTCCGTGGTTGACCTCGCCGAGATCATCATCGACCCCTGATATGCCAACATGAAACAAGACAACAATACTAAGGACCTGAACACGTGGGAGGTACCTCTGAATCTAGCCTACATAACCTACACGGCCAAGGACGCATACGCATGCTACGACATGTACAGGAAGATCTTGGACATGAGGGCGTGTCTGCTTCCCGTAGCCGACGAGTACATAGATAGCCGCAGCGTCATGATCAAGTGTGCCAGGAAGATCTGTTTATAAGCACCTTTATCATCTGAGTGTTTCATGCATTATCCTATGTGTCGTAATTATCTGTTTTGTCCAAACTATTTCTTTTCAGAACCCATTAACCTGTTTTCTTTTTTGGTGGCTATTTGCTTATGTATGTAACTAGTTCACTTGTCCGTTAAAAAAATAGTTCACTCGGCTGCCGTGCTTTGAATCTCCTTCCTCCCAACATATTCCCCTCCTCAGGTGGACCCAGCAGGTCTAGTACACAGACATATGGGACCAACCACCTATCCATTTGTATTTATTTATTTTGTTCAATCTTTCGTCCTCTTCCTATACAGCGGCTGGCCATCATAGCCTATGGCGTTGGCCATGCCATCCCTCTACTACCACACATTGTCCGGCAGCGGCAGCTCCACCGGCCCACCCTGCACCCGAACAAGTCAACCCTCGTAGTCCCCTCCGCCTGCGTCTTCCCCCGCTCCGGTTCGTTCGGTCCGAGGTCTCGATGTCGTCCTCCGCCTTGGTGCTCTAGCCGCGGCGCCGCCGTCTGTCATTCCCAACATGGTCAGCAAAACAAGAGGAATCGGGAGACAACTGTTCGTCGAGAGGCTAATAGTCCCGGGCCCACCAGGTCCATGGTCAGGGAGTCCTGGATTAGGGGGTATCCGGACAGCCGGACTATATCCTTTGGCCGGACTGTTGGACTGTGAAGATACATGATTGAAGACTTCGTCTCGTGTCCAGATGGGACTCTCCTTGGCGTGGAAGGCAATCTTGGCAATACGGATATGTAGATCTCCTCCCATTGTAACCGACTCTGTGTAACCCTAGCCCCCTCCAGTGTCTATATAAATCGGAGGGTTTAGTCCGTAGGACGACGACAATCATACCATAGGCTAGCTTCTAGGGTTTAGCCTCTACGATCTCGTGGTAGATCAACTCTTGTAATACTCATATCATCAAGATCAATCAAGCAGGAAGTAGGGTATTACCTCCATAGAGAAGGCCCGAACCTGGGTAAACATCGTGTCCCCTGCCTCCTGTTACCATCTGCCTTAGACGCACAGTCCGGGACCCCCTACCCGAGATCCGCCGGTTTTGACACCGACACATGGCCTAGGTTTTGTTGTTTAACATGGGCAGCCCACGACATGTTTCAACATTTTTTGGATCCAGCAGGTATCAGGCGGCCTCTGGGCCTCCCAACCTAGCTTGTCTATAACATCAGCAGCCCAAGTTATGTTTGTTTTTTCAAGGCGGCCTTTAGCTCAGTTCTATTTTTCTATAAGAATGCAAAACTGAACCTATGTTTGCTATAAGAATGCAAAACTGAACCTATATTTATATCTTATTTTATTACATATATATATATATATGTATATATATATATATTAGAAACAACATAAGTTTCCATTGTACACATCGTTAAGTCCAACCATTTCTGAGACCTTCCCACTTCCTTTATTTTTCGTTTTCATTAATCCTATATCTGAATTTTCTCCCACTTTCTTTTTTGATGTAAACTGAGTTTTCTCCCAGTACTTTTCCCTAGAACCAACTCAACTGTCCCACGTCTAGCCTAAAAAATAATAATAGCCCACGTACTATTAACTCATCAAATTAAAATTATATTTTATTCCATAAGTTGAAAGTTCTTACAGAATACTAATAATAATTGTTTATATATAACTTGGGAAGTAAACTCCTAGTGATTGCGTACATAAGCTTGCAAAGATTTTACTGATCAATGCAGTAATAGACGTGCAATCATGTCACTACAAAAAAAGACACATTCGTGACATTTTTGGCCGAACGGATAAAATTTCTGCCATACATATGACACTTCTATGACGATAATTGTGACAAAACCCTATATCATAATAGATGTGGTGGGCTCCTACTTCTATGACAAAAAATCATGACAGGAAATGGGCTTTTCGTCCTGGGCAGGCCGGAGACGCAGCTGCATGACATTCTTTGGGCCGTCCATGATGGAAAAACTGTGGTAGAAGCGAGGGGGAGGAAATTTTCGAGGAGTTCCCGGTTACGGTGGGAGGTCGGGGGCCGAGCGATGCATGTTTCTCTCGTGACACGACGCTGCTGCAGGTGCGGTGGCGTTATTCTAGCTGAACCCGAAAGCGAGGCGTTGGGCTCTAATCGAACCTGGCGACAGACCGCAGGCTACGCTCATCGAACTCCGGAAGCGACAGACCGCAGGCTACGTGTTACTAAACCCGAGAGATTGCACTGCAGGCTACGCGTTGCTGAACCCGAGCGATCGATCGATGGCAGTTAACTGAACCCGATCGAGCGAACTGAAGCCGATCGATGGAATGAACAGTGAACGTTGCCGGAGGGTTTGGATGAACAGTGAGCGGTGGGGTTGCTTCTTGATGAACTGGACCCTGTGGTGTGGTGGAGGGCTGGAGGAATAGTAAACGATGGAGGGATGCCCGTGGAGGGGTGGATGAAAAGGACCCCGTGGTGTGGAGGGCTGGATGAACAGTAGATGGTGGAGGGGTGCCCGTGGAGGGGTGATTGAACAGGACCCCGTGGTTTGGAGGGCTGGATGAACACAAGACGGTGGAGTGGTGGTTGAACGATGGCCGGTGGAGTAAGCGCCTGATGGAGGCTGGATGAGCAGGAACCCGTGGAGGCTGGATGAGCAGGAGCCCGTGGAGGCTGGATGAGCAGGAGCCCGTGGAGGCTGGAGGAGCTCGGCGGTGGAGATGAACAATATCCCATGGAGTCCTGCTTTTGCGATGCGCCACACCCCTCCCGATGAACAGGACCCTGTTTGATCGTAGCACTCCAAGACAAGTCCGTTTAAATCGCATTTTTGCGATGCGCCACACCCCTCCCAATCAACAGGTCCCGTTTGACTATAGGAGGTCCGTTTAAATCCGCTTTTGCGATGCCACCCCTCCCGATCAACAGGACCCCCGTTCCGAACGTAGGAGGTCTGTTTCCTCCGTTTTGCGGTACGCCAGGCCTCGTTTCCATCACCTGTTCCGTCCAAGCCCTCCCGATGAACACGACCATGGCTCCCACGCGTTCCGTTGCCTCCCGGTGAACACGACGCATTCCGTTGCCTCCCGATGAACACGATGCATTCCGTTGCCTTCCCATGAACAAGACGCATTCTATTGCCTCCCCATGAACACGACGACGATGTTGTTTCTCCGTTCCGACCCAGCCATGTACACGAGCCCTCGCCGTACGTATGCGCGAGTAGGCGTTCGAGACCCTGCACGTATGTACACATACGTGGCCGTGTTTTCTTTCTTGCACAGACAAGGGAATCCTTAACGCCATAAGCCGCCGCAATATAGCACATTTCGCTGACTTGGCGGCCATATTACGGAAGTACTGCATGATGGAAAATGCCTGGAAAACCGAAACAAAATTTTCGGATAATCCGGCTCTGGCCAAATACCCAGTCCGAATTAAAAGGTTGCACCCTCGTAAGTCACCCGATTCAATTGCAAAAAAGCAAAAGCCCACTACAGGGCATGGAACCGTATTGGAGGGATGGATTAACGGCCCCTACAAGATTCACAGTAAGGTGGATACCATACCAACACACAGCCTTAGAGCATGTTGGGTACTCCGGCAGGTTGACAAGAGCGGTGAGGATCTCCTCACCCAAAACACCGCGGAGCAACCTCCCGTGGATTACAATACAGTTTTAACAGTCTTCGAGACATTCGCCTCAAATAATAGGCGCGAGCGAGCACTCCGCAGCCTTGCCGAGATCTGCCAGGTGGCAACAATAAATCCATGGAGTGACACAGCTATCACTTTCAATGCCAGTGACGAACCTAAATTCCAAACAGCCCAAGTACCAGCCGCATTAGTCCTTAGTCCAATTGTGGATGGCTTTCGGCTCACTAAAGTGCTCATGGACGGCGGCAGCGGATTAAACCTCATTTATGAAGAAATTCTTCAAAAAAATGGAAATAGACTGGAACCGCATTGAGCAAAGCAGCACAACCTTTAGAGGAATCATCCCCAGTCGGGAAGCTCGTTGCGCTGGGATAATCACACTAGATGTGGTATTCGGCACACCATATAATTACAGGTCCGAAGAAATCACATTCCAAGTGGCCCCGTTCAGTAGCGGATACTACGCCCTTCTAGGGAGGGAGGCATTCATGATATTCCAAGCCATACCCCATTACGGGCACATGAAGCTCAAAATGCCTGGGCCCAACGGAATTATCACTCTAGCTAGTGATCCGGACATAGCGCTCCGCGCCGAAAAGAAAACAGCCGCACTGGCCCTTGAGGCACTATCCGAAGACCTCACGGCAGAGGAGTTAACTGCGCTACGCTCGACCGTCGACAGGGATGACGTGATACTCGACAAGAGATCCAAGTCCACTTCTTTCAAACCAGCGGATGAAATAGTCAAATTCCAAGTCCACCCAACGGATCCTACCAAAACAACCTCAATTGGGGCACAGTTAAACCCTGCTGTGGACGCCGCACTACGGGGGTTCCTGCGCGAGAACTGGGATATATTCGCCTAGCACCCATCAGATATGCCAGGAATCCCACGCAGGATGGCCGAGCATAGCCTTAACATTTTAAAAGGATTCAAGTCGGTCAAGCAGACTCTTCGGCGCTTCTCTAAACCTAAGCAACAAGCTATGGGAGAAGAGCTAGCCAAGTTATTGGAGGCTGGATTCATCAGAGAAATAAAACACCCGGACTGGCTAGCAAACCTGGTGATGGTACCAAAGAAGGACAAATCCTGGCGCCTATGTGTTGATTTAAAGGACCTCAATAAGGCTTGCCCAAAGGATCCCTTCCCCCTCCCCCGCATCGATCAAATTATTGACGCCACCGCAGGACACGACTCATTGTGCTTCCTCGACGCATACTCCGGCTACCACCAGATCAAGATGGCGGAGTCCGACCAAGCATAGCGGCGTTTATCACACCATACGGCCCCTTCTATTTCAACACAATGCCTTTTGGGCTTAAGAACGCCGGTGCAACGTATCAACGCATGATTCAAACATGTCTGGAAAAGCAGATCGACAAAACAATGGAAGCATACGTAGACGATGTGGTTACTAAAACCAGACACGTCGACTCTTTAATAGACGACTTGAGGCTCACTTTCGACTACGACATCAAGCTCAATCCGGAAAAATGCGTTTTCGGTGTGCCTGACGGAAAGCTCCTGGGTTTCATCGTCTCCAGCAGAGGAATTGAAGAAAATCCGGCCAAAATCCGAGCTCTGTCACAGTTTGCTATCCCAACAGACCTAAAGCAAATCCAGAAATTAACTGGATGCATTGCGGCTTTAAGCCGCTTTATCTCCCGATTAGGAGAAAAGGCACTACCGCTTTATCGCCTTCTTGGTATGCCGAACACTTCGAGTGGACAGATGCTGCCACGGCCGGACTGGAAGAAATAAAAGCCATACTGGCCACCAACCCAATCCTGGCCACACCAAACATCGGCGAACCAATGCTGCTATATATAGCGGTGACTCATCAAGTCGTAAGCGCAGTGCTCGTCGTCGAACGAGAAGCGGACGAACATAAATTCCCCCTTCAAAAGCCGGTATATTATGTATCCACTGTCCTCACTCCATGCAAATCACGGTACCCGCATTATCAAAAAATAGCATATGCGGTATTCATGGCATCCCGGAAACTACGACACTACTTTCAAGAGTGTTCAATTACAGTGACCTCGGAAGTGCCACTCAATGACATAATAAACAACCGCGACGCCACAGGCCGGATTGCCAAATGGGCCATTGAGCTCCTCCCGTTCGACATAACATATAAACCTCGGAGAGCTATTAAGTCCCAGGTATTGGCCGATTTTGTCGCTGAATGGACAGAAGCCGAACTCCCTAAAAAGTACGGCGCATACTCCAATTGGATTATGCACTTCGACGGCTCTAAAATGTTGGCCGGTCTGGGGGCTGGCGTTGTCCTGACGTCCCCTACCGGAGATACAGTCCAATATGTACTCCAAATACTGTACACAGACTCCAACAACGCAGCCGAATACAAGGCCCTGTTACACGGTCTCCGGATGGCAGTTTCCATGGGCATTCAACGCCTGGAGGTGCGCGGGGACTCGAACCTCGCAATATCCCAAATAAATGGAGACTTTGACGCTAAAGATCCAAAAATGGCGGCTTATCGCAATGCCGTCCTCAAGATGTCAGCTCGGTTCGAGGGGCTCGAATTCGACCATGTGGCTCGGGAAAACAATTAGGCGGCGGATATCCTCACTCGTATCGGTGCTAAGCGCGATACGGTCCAACCCAACATATTCTTGGAAAGGTTGTTTAAGCCATCCATGGTATGGGAAGGGGAAACCGGCAACAACAGTCCGGACCCGGCTACAACTCCAGATACCGAACACTCTGACATAATCGGTGGCTCCACCACCGAAATAACACCTTCAGCCCACGTAATAATGGCCGTCATCGCCCCATGGACTGAACCATTCCTGGCCTACCTAACCAGGCAGGAACTTCCCGAGGACCAAAATGAAGCACGCTACATTGTTGTGGCGGTCTAAAGCTTACAAAGTCCATGAGGGAGAGCTTTATAAGAAAAGCACCACCAAAGTCCTTCAAAGGTGCATCTCCGAAGAGGAAGGGCGGAAGCTTCTGGCAGAAATCCATGCCGGACTCGGTGGCCACCACGCCGCAGCCCGGGCCCTCGTAAGTAAGGCCTTCCGTACAGGATTCTATTGGCTGACGGCCCAGGCGGATGCACAGGACTTGTTCCAACGCTGCGTCGGTTGCCAGGTTTTTGCAAACCAAAGCCATATGCCACCCGTCACCCTACAAACAATCCCCATTACCTGGCCTTTTGTGGTCTTGGGGCTTGACATGGTTGGACCCCTTAAAGGGGGAACCCATAAGAAAAAATACTTACTGGTAATGGTGGATAAATTCACCAAATGGATAGAAGCCAAACCTGTTAAAACGGCCGAATCCGGACCAATGATAGAATTCATATCCGGGGTTGTACACCGTTATGGTGTCCCCCACAGCATCATCACTGACAATGGCACAAACTTCACTGCCGACGAAGTAAAACTATGGTGCAGCAACATGGGCATCAAGCTCGATTATGCTTCTGTCTATCATCCACAAACTAATGGTCAAGTCGAGCGAGCAAATGGTCTTATCATGAGCGGCATCAAACCCAGGTTAGTGCTGTCCTTAAAGGAATCTAACACGCACCGGGTAGAGGAGCTCGACTCCGTACTCTGGGGGCTGCGGACCACGCCGAATCGCACAACCGGATACACACCGTTCTTTCTGGTGTAGGGCGCAGAGGCGGTTCTGCCCTGCGACATAATTCATGACTCACCTCGAGTGTGCATGTATGAAGAAAGAGAGGCCGAGCTCGATCGGCTGGATAGTTTGGACGCCCTCGAGGAGGAGCGTGATGTGGCAAAAGCCCGTTCCGCATTCTATCAGCAATAGGCTTGAAGGTATGAAAGCAAAGAAGTACGGACCAAAACTTGTAACGTTGGCGAACTAGTTCTATGCCTGCCGGAGAAGAAAAAGAACAAGCTCAAACCCAAATGGGAAGGTCCCTTCATTATCAACCAAGTTCTGACCGGTGGAGCGTACCGTCTGTGGGATGCATCGGACAATCGACTCAAGCCAAATCCATGGAACGCAGCCAGACTCCGAAGATTCTATGCCTAGTGCCGGACTCCGTGTTCGTCTCCCTACCCCTGTCAAATTTTTATACATTCGTTATCTGTCTTTTCTTTCTATCTTTCTTCCCCTTTTTTCTTTCAAGGCCTTAATAGGCTCAAATGTGTTTTGACTACACAATCCTGATGCTTCAGCCGCGCTAATTATACCTGTGGGCTTCTTGCACAGAAGCTTAATTATTTTATGGGCTTCATGCCCTGCACATGTGTTATTCTTCCGCATGTACCTTTTTCGCCATTATATGCATCGATATGACTATTTTTTGGCCAAGCTGGGTTGCATGGCTCTTGTACTTATGCCCTACGTTCCCATTAATTCGGCTAGGGCATAAGGGGAGCACCTCTGCGATTGTTACTGCCGGGTCAGCCGGATGTGTACCTCAGACTGGGTGAAGCAGAAAGCTAGCGTTCTTAAGAGAATATTCGGTCGATGAATAAAAGATGACTTTTTATATTTTTCCCACTTGCCCCCAGATGTTTTTTGCCTGCGTCTCTTCTCACAGTTCGGACATGCACATTAGGGCATGCGTACCCAGGGAAAGGAACACTTAACGGAATTATTCTCCCTGGAAGATGTTTCTTACTACCCATGTAATATAACATAACTAGTTGGGTACTTGTCTGTTCAAGCACTTATGACCCCTACGCCTGTTTTCCACGCATACCCTGGTTTTTGCATAACTGAGCGGGTATTCGGATACACTCTGGACTATCGGGTCCAGAGGTTGAAGCGAAAAGGTCCGCCATGACAAATGATTTACAATCCGGCTAGAGACATTCTACATGTCATTTAAATTACATAGTCACTTAGACTGAGTAAATTCTTCTTCTATACCATCCAACAGGCTGTCTAGCCTACAATCCTGTTGGGATTACTTTGCGGCTAACTCTACTTGGTGATACACCAAACTGACAGGTATTTCTTTCCCATCGGGCCCCACAGGTCCGACCTCGGCCATCTGGTTTGGGTCAGCCTTGGTATACCGCGTCTTCACCATGACCTAGGCTTCCCGGGCACCTTGGCGGCAGGCCGATACCTTCCATATCCGGAAGGGCCACCGCGCTCCCTTGAGCTTCTCCGCAAGCTCTCCAAGGCCCTCGGGCAGGGAGATGGACGACCACAAGGCCTGGGCAATACCTTGCATCACCTGCCGGACTTGATCGTGTAGCTGTGAGAGCTCTGGTAGAAGATCACCCGCAGACCAGGGCATCTCATCCGTGAGACGACCCGTCAGCATACCTACAGACATAACTCTGTTAGCTGGCTTCTTCGCCAAACTCTTTTTAAAGTTCACTCAAGCACTTACTGAAAATGCCGCGTCGAAGCATCTTATTCTCCTTCACGGAGTCCGACAGCTGGGAGCGAACATCCTTTAGTTCCACGTTCAGCTGGGTATTGGCATCCTGGAGATCGTTTTTCTCCTGCCTAACTTTTTTAAGCACGCCCTCTCTAGCCTTTAGCTACCGCATGGCATGTTGCTCACCCAGATTCACTCTGGCGTCACTGCAATATTTATTGTCAGATTTGCAGGCATACCGCACTCTAGGTAGTACCTATCATTCTTTGAAATAAGTGTTACCAGAGGAGGCCTTCTCGGACTCCTTCAATGCGGCAACTGCGGCCCGTAGCTTGGTCTTGCACTCTTCGAGCTCATGAGACAATTGGGTATTCTTCTCTGTAAGAACCTACACAAATAATGATCCTTAAATCAGTTGTGCCAACTATTTCAAGTATCAGGGGTTACTACTATACATAATCATCAAATTTCTTACCCGTATATCCTTTACATACTGATCCATGGCTCTAGCAAGACCATTTTGAGCAGCACGGATGTACGCGTCTCCTGAGTTGAAGGCATCAAAAGCCTCTTGGGAGAAACAAGCGTCACGGAGCACGGCCTGGTGATGCCTGTGATTCATGGCGCTATCCACTTCGGAATTTGTGGCGGATATTTTATCGGCATCCTCTGTCGGAGGATCAACGGGCGGATGCCCCGTGTTAGCTTCCGCCTCTGTGTCCGGCCCCGGAGCCCGACTAGTAGAGGCGTGATCGGCAATATCTCCGGATACAGTCCGGCGCACGCTTTTGCTTCATTGAAACATGGGCATTACTAAGTTTTAAATATGATGATCACGGAGTGAGGTTTTGTAAAATACCTCTATGTCGGCGTCTCCGTCCGGACCGCCTTCCTTTTCAGCCTGCCCGGCTTCGGCGCCCCTCGTTGTCGATTCACCACGGGCTCAGCGTGGTGTCCCGAGGACCTTCCTCAGAGAACACCGTCTGGATACGGTAGGTGAAGTGCGTGAAAAGGGATACTTCTCAAAGGTTGGGACCCTGGTCTCACTTACCTGCGAGGCAGGGAGTAGCCCCGGATAGTCGGCTGTAATAGCCACCATGGCCTCATCGCGGCTTAATTGATAAAATATCCTGTCAATCAGCTCCACAAATATATCCGGATCCTCTTGAAGGCCGGGGTCGAGGGACCGTTCAGGATCCTCTGGTTGTGGAGGTGGGCTGTTGATCTCCCTAACTGCCTTACGCATCTCCTGCGGTGAACGGGCAAAGTAAGATATTTGTTGTAGAAATGCGGAAGGGAAGGGTATGAAAAGTGATAGCTTACCCAGCTCGGAGGATTGTACATGGAGAATCCGTCCCACGGCTTGATGCCGAGGAACTCTTCTTTCTCTCCCTTGTACAGACCGGACAGAATTTTTGCTAGAGCGGCAGCGGAGTCCGGGCCCTTGCGGCCACAACAGGTGGCATCGTCTTCCCCGTTAAAATCCCACATAGGGTGGCCTCGATATTGAAGCGGCTGCACCCCTCGCATAATGCATATTGACATAACCTCGGTTGTAGTCAGTCCTGATAGAGCCAGCGTCTTAATCCGGCTCATCATGTAAGAAACGTTTCTATCATCTTCCTCCTGGGGGCTCTTTGGTCGCCAACTTAGGCGCTTCTTCAAAGGAGCATTATCAAACTCAGGAAGGCCGATCCGTATAGGATCCGGGAGGGGGACGTCCTCCATATAAAACCACTCTGAAGGCCAATCTTCGTACGTCTTCTTCGGGGTACCGGATAGGTATCCGGTCCCGGCGATGCGCCATATTTCAGCCCCGCCCACTTGATATATTGACCCCCTCGGAGTACGGGGACAAGTCAGAATAGCTTCTTCCACAATGCGAAGTGGGCTTCGCAGCCCAGAAATAGCTCGCAAAGGGCTACATAACCAGCGATGTGTAGTATGGAGGCAGGGGTGAGATTATGCAACTGGAGGCCATAAAACTCCAGGAGCCCTCGGAGGAATGGATGGATGGGAAATTCGACCCCCCCCCCCTTTAATAAATAAGGAACGAGGCATACCCGCTCCCCCTTGGAGGGATTTGGAAAGCTACCCGCCTGCTCCCCGCCATTGTAGGTGGCAAGCCCGGCTCGAACAGGGACCATGTATGCTGGAGGGAGTAATCCCTGGGTCTGTAGCTCCACTAGTTGACTGTGCGGGACGGAACACTTCTCCCAATCTCCGGGCTTAAGGCTATGGGAACGAGATGAGGAGCTGCGCTGTCCGGCCATGATGAAATGGATTTTTTCGGGCGCGCTCCGATGAAGGCTCGCCAAGGGAGGATGGTGTGATTTGGATCTGAGAGTCCCCGTCTCCTTAAATGGGCAGTCTATTCATGCAGCTAGGGGGGTAAATGTAAAAACGCTCTGGTCGCTCGCATTCGTTCGACACGTGGAAGATGGCCATTATTGGACGCGGAAGCCGAGAAGCGCAACATTTATGAGAAGCCGGACACTATTTAACAGGTATTCGGGATTTGGAGAAGAACCCGCCTTGCAATGCCGAAGACAATCTGCGCGCCGGACTCATCGTCATTGAAGCCTGGTTCGGGGGCTACTGAGGGAGTCCTGGATTAGGGGGTATCCGGACAGCCGGACTATATCCTTTGGCCGGACTGTTGGACTGTGAAGATACAGGATTGAAGACTTCATCTCGTGTCCGGATGGTACTCTCCTTGGCGTGGAGGGCAAGCTTGGCGATACGGATATGTAGATCTCCTCCCATTGTAACCGACTCTGTGTAACCCTAGCCCCCTCCGGTGTCTATATAAACTGGAGGGTTTAGTCCGTAGGACAACAACAATCATACCATAGGCTAGCTTCTAGGGTTTAGCCTCTACGATCTCGTGGTAGATCAACTCTTGTAATACTCATATCATCAAGATCAATCAAGCAGGAAGTAGGGTATTACCTAAATAGAGAGGGCCCAAACCTGGGTAAACATCGTGTCCCCTCCCTCCTATTACCATCCGCCTTAGACGCACAGTTCGGGACCCCCTACCCGAGATCTGCCGGTTTTGACAGCGACACATGGCCTAGGTTTTGTTGTTTAACGTGGGCAGCCCACGACATGTTTCAAAAATTTTTGGATCCAGCAGGTATCAGGCGGCCTCTGGGCCTCCCAACCTAGCTTGTCTATAACACCAGCAACCCAAGTTATGTTTGTTTTTTCAAGACGACGCACAGCTCAGTTCTATTTTTTATAAGAATGCAAAACTGAACCTATGTTTGCTATAAGAATGCAAAACTGAACCTATATTTATATCTTATTTTATTACATATATATATATATATATATATATACATAAACACTATTCTGATCACGGGATCAGAATAATATTCTGATCACAACCTGACCTGCCCCGCTAATAGTACGTTGAATTTCCGCGTGAACTCGGTTGAGCTTCTGCCAACATTGCCCAAACGGGGCTTGCGGTATACCGTTGGAAAGCTATGGACACCAATATCATGACCCAACTTAAATTTTTGGCAAAGTATAAGCGGTTTAAGAGCAGTTTTGAAAACCGTTTTTTCTTCGCACTAAAAACGTGAATCGTATTTTCGATCACATTTCTAAACCGTTTATCGGAATGAGGCATATAATATGGCATTGGAAAGCTGCTGCAAAACCGCTCCTTTCACATGTTGAAAGTTTTTTCTAATTCCCTATGCTTAAAGAGAAATTTGAAAAAACGTAAAATTTCATAAACCGAACAGCTGAGTTCGTTTTTTTGATGTCATTTCTAAACGGCTAATCTAATGGAGGCATATGATATGGCGTTGGAGAGCTTATCAAAAAGCGCTAATTTTTAATATTGAAAGTTTTTTTCTAATTTTGAATGGTTTACGAGTAATTTAGAAAATGGTCCAAGTCCTACCGAGTTTGTATTTTCGAGCTAATTTATTAACCGCGTGTCAGAATGCAGCAAATGATATGGCGTTGGATAGCTTAAACAAATGCAAAACTTTTTGGTATTTATTGTTTCTCCCAATTATTTACGGTTTTAAGTCAGTTTAGAAAATGGCGAAAAACGTATATTCACCGTAATTTCTACGAACTTTATCGGAATTGGGCAAATAATATACCGTTGAAAAGCTACGGAAAATTTGGAACTTTTTCATGTTGATGGTTTTCTCTGATTCCTAGCCGTTTTCAAATAATTCGGAAAATGGCAGGATCATTCGTTCTGCCTCTATCGCGAAACAGATTCTTCGAAAATGCACCGCGTGAAGAACCTGAACTTCTCGGTGCGTGTACCTGAACTTCACTCTGTTTTTCACGTGATTTTTTTGCTCGTAGATCTTCATCCACTGCTCGTAGCTCTCCATCCCACTCACGGGAATTGAGCGGTTGATATACCTATGGAAAGCTGCTGTAAACACGCAACTTTCCCGTGTTGATCATTTTTTCATACTCGCGACGATTTTGAAAGTTTTTCATCTGAAATTCATTCAGTGTAGTAGGTGAACTTCCTGCTGTTTTCACGTTGAACTTCTGTGACGTATTCTCGTTTGTAATTTTCTCATCCATTTCGTCAGTGTTACAAAATTGATATTCTTTTTGTACAAACCTCTCTCACAATATTTTTTTTAACTTTCTCCGACTGAGGACTTGAATTTACACAAATAATATTCCTGCCGTTTTGAGGTAAATTAGAAAATGGCGAGATCAGGATTTCTGCGTTCATCGCGAATGGAAATGCACTGTGTGAAGTAGTAGAACTTCTGGGGCATGTCTGTTTGAACTTCACTTTGTTTTTAACGTGTTTTTTTGCACTGCATGAAGTAGTTGAACTTCTGGGGCATGTCTATTTGAACTTCACTCTGTTTCTCTTTATTTTATTTTTCTTATATGAAACACACACCATGTAGTACATGAACTTTCGGTTGTTATCACGTTGAACTTCTCTCTGCTTTGAGAGAGTTATTTTAAAACACAAAAAACAACATGTTTTTTATGTATTTTGGACATCTAAATACACGGTGAACCTCTCTCACAAGAATTTTTCAAACTTTTCCTCGTCGAGCACTTGAACTTCTAGCAACCATTTTTTTGTTCACGAGGTTGTTTTTAAAAGTGCAAAAAATGGCGTTGTGTTTTTTATTTTTTGAACGGGTAAATCCTAGGTTTTAATAAACTACGAACTTCTCTGTTATTTCATTTTGAACTTCAACTTTTTATATTTTTGAGTAAAGAATGGTATTCGATTTTTATACGAAAAAAATCGAACATGGAAATACAAGATGAACCTCTGTCGTAAGAATTTTTGAACTTCCCTGGACAAAGCACTTGAACTTCTTTCAACAACCTTTTAAGATTTTCATTTTCTATACTTTTATTCTCATTTGAAATGCATTCCTTGCAGTAGTTGAACTTCCCGCTCTTTTCACCTTGAACTTCTGTCATGTATTTTTGTTCCAACCTCTCTCACAAGAAATTTTGAACTTTTTCGGGCCGAGCACTTGAGTTTCTGGCAGCAAAACTTTTAGCCTTTGTTTTTATTCTTTTTAATACAAAAATGCACACCGTGTACTACGCGAACTTCTGGTGGTTATCAATCTAAACTTCTCTCGGTTACGTGAAAATACTTGAGCTTTTTATAAACATTGAACCGCTCTACCTTTTTTATTTGAACTTCATTATCTCTTTTTAGAAATGTGAAAATTGGAGGGTGTTTTAGAAAATTCGAACTTGTTTGTTGTTTCAAATTGAACTTATTGGTTTATTCTTCAGTAACTAGAAAAATCCGATTTTTTCAAATAGATATCAAACGGCTCCGCTTTTTCCAATTGAAATTTTTAGTTTTTATTCTCTAGTAACAAGAAAACCTGAGGCTTTTTATATACATTGAACTACTCCATTTCTTAAAATTGACCTTCCTGGTTTATTCTTTAGTATTGGGGAAAAATGCCCAAAACAACATTATTTTTTGTTTTTGTTTTTTGACCTTCTAAATCCCATGTTTTGATATACTTTGAACTTCTGTGTTATTTTTATTTGGACTTCACATTTTTTTGAGTAATTTTCTTGTTTTTGTTTTTTAACTAAACATAAATTTGACTACTTTTTTTATCTTCATGGTTGATTCTTTAATAAGATATTCTGCATACTAACATTTTTCTTGTGGTGGAGGTACTAAGGTATTAAGACAAGCACCTTGTGTGCTACGGAGGACATGCATGCACAAGGCACATGAATAAGAATAGTATTAAAACATTTTGTTTGCAAATCAAGCAAAAAAAATAAACTGGGCATACATGAAGTCATGCGTCCAATACCCACAATGAAATAATAACGAGTCAAAGTAATTCACAAATGTGCACAGTAGCATGGACCCCATGGATTATGTTCAGTGGTCACTCCCACTGAAGAATGCATAACAAAAATTATAATACAGAACAACAATGGTTAAGCAATAAAGATTCAAGCCTTTTCAATTATTGCAATGTACATGTTCAGAGATTTTTCACCAGCAATTTTTCTAGTGTGTTGCCATCTGAAACTTTGGGTCTAGTTGTAAACACACGCTTCAGACTTCATAGACCAGCAACTAACTAATGGGAGCGATCAAAGTTTCAGGTACTGTATAGAAAAAACGCACCAAATGGAGGGATATGCAATGCAAGGACTCACACATTCACACTAGGAGTTTTACTGTCGCAAACCCGGCCAGCAAACGTGAGTACATTTGCACCCACGCTGAGATCTTAACTGAACTTTTTGGCCAGTGAGACTTGGACGTCTCAGAGAAACTACTAGATGAACTTCGATCGGTGTCAAAAACCACACATAGCATGCACACATCTTGCCAGGAGGCCTACGGCCGCGTCACAAGGCAGGTTGAGCTATAGGTGCAGCCTGCAAGGAGCCATGGCTGTGACCACTCTGGTTGCGGCAGGGATGAGCAAGATGCTGGGATCCAGCTTACCTCGCGCGGTAGTGGTGAACGGCGGCAACTGGAATCGTTGGACTGCAGCGGGGTGGAGCTGGAGGATGCGGCCATGGCAGCACACTAGAAAAATACACAAGTATCTGAAACAGGTACGTTCCAAGGAAAAGCCTCAACAATAGTAGCACTAGGCACTAGCAATCACACAGGATACCTACGGATGCACACCGAGCCGCTACATGCACGCACACCACTCGCATACACAACACACAGGAAACGCATGCCGTGCCAGCACGCATGCACACGGCCACGCTCACCACCTCCGCATGCAGCATCACACACGCACACCTTCGCATAGGTGCTGCGTGCTATAGAAGGGGCGGCCTCAGGGATGATGAGGCACTAGCGGGAGGACGACCCGGGAACATGGTCGTTGATCGGCGACAGGCGCTCATACGAAGTATTCCTTCTAGGCGTGGACCCATCGTACTGCTGTCAGTTATTTTGTTGAACTGATACAGGAGAACTCCAGCAAATATTTTTTGGAAATATACTGAAGAAACGCAGCAGTTTTTGGCTGCAAGAAGTGTTGTTGTCCTTACTGACGACGCATCCCCGGATGGATCATTGGAGGACATAACGAGAGGGAGAGGCCGTTGTCCGCGTCGGCGACGTGCTGTGCTAGGGGAGGGAGTAGATCACCAGAGCAGCAGCACCTCCCACGCGCTAGCGCTCCGTTGGATTCGTGGCCTCCCAATGTCCTTGACATAGTAGGTAGCCAAGGGTGACGACGTCGGTGAGATGTCCTTCACTTTTGAGCAGTTCGTCGGAGGATGGGGCTGAATTGGTGGCCGGACGCGTGGATCTTGCCGGGTGGCCAGGGGTGCAGGGCGCAGGGGGGTCGAACTAACGTGGCTGGCCAGGCTGAACTTCACAGGAGCCTACCTAGGCGGATGAGAGGGAAGGATGGAGGAGGCCACCATGGATGCACCGTGCGCGGGGGAAGGAGGAGGAACGAGAGGGAGGAGGCCGTTGTCCGCGTCGCGCTTGGGGACGGAGGCTCGCCGGAGCAGCATCGCCGTGAGCAGCCGCCGGATCCAGTGGCTAGCGCTCAGATCGGCGGCCATCGACGATACCTTGTAGGTGGCCGAGGGCGGCAGCGTGGGTCCCGGTGGTGATGGGCAGGCGGTAGTGGTGGGAGCATCCCAGGGCAGAGAGGAGGCTGGATGTGGGCAGGTGGCTGCCGTGGCGAGGGAAGGTAGCGGGGAGGGGGTCGGGTGGCACGGCTGTAGGAGGCGACTACGTTTGGTCGGCGGCGGCAGGTGGCCGGAGTCAGGTGGAGGTGAGGTGGTGCGAGGGCACGGCGGCTGCGCTGGCGCGTGGGGCGGGGCTGCGTCCGATGGAAACGAGGCGGGTTAGATGGGGCCGGGTTTTTTTTTTGTTTCCTAGAGTTCGGGAACACACGCATCGGCCTTATATAGGAGGGTCGTGATCCAAATAGTTATTCTAATCCTGGGATTAGAATAGTGCCACTATATATATATATATATATATATATATATATATATATATATATATATATATATTAAACCTGTCGTTCGTCCAACCATTTTATAGACCTTCCCACTTCCTTTATTTTTCCTTTTCATGAATCCTATATCTGAATTTTGTCCCACTTTCTTTTTCGATGTAAACTGAGTTTTCTCCCATTACTTTTCCCTAGAACCAACTCAACTGTCCCACATCTAGCCTAAAAAATAATAATACCCCACTTACTATTAACTCATCAAGTTAAAATGATATTTTATTTCGTAAGTCGAAAGTTCTTACAAAATAATAATAATTATTATTTATATATAACTTAACAAGTTAACTCCTAGTGATTGCGTACATAAGCTTGCAAAGATTTTACTGACCAATGCAGTAATAGACGTGCAATCATGTCACTACAAAAAAAAGACACATCCATGACATTTTGGGCCGAACGAATTTTTTTTCTGTCATACATATGACACTTCTATGACGATAATTGTGACAAAACCCGGTATCATAATAGATGTGGTGGGCTCCTACTTCTATGAAAAAATCATGACAAAAATGGGCTTTTCGTCACTGGCAGGCCGGAGACGCAGCTGCATCACATTCTTTGGGCCGCCCATGACGAAAAAACCGTGGTAGAAGCGAGGGGAGGAAAATTTCGGGAGTTCCGGTTACGGTGGGAGGTCGGGGCCGAAGCGATGCACGCTTTCTCGTACACGACGCTGCGTGTGTGCGAGGAGTTGGCTCTAATCGAACCCGAAGCGAGGCGTTGGGCTCTAATCGAACCCGAATGATTGATTGCACCGCAGCTACGCGTTATTGAACACGAGAGATTGCACCGTAGGCTACGCGTTCATCGAACCCGGCGATCGATCGATGGTTGTTAATCAACCCGATCGAGTGATTCTTCGCCATCTGCTGCTAACTGAAGCCGATCGATGGGATGAACAGTGAGCGTTGCAGGGGGGGGGGTTGGATGAACAGTGAGCGGTGGCGTTGCCTCTGGATGAACAGGACCCCATGGTGTGGTGGAGGGCTGGATGAAAAGTAGACGGTGGAGGGGTGCCCATGGAGGGGTGGTTGAACAGGACCCCGTGATGTGGAGGGCTGGATGAACAGTAGACGGTGGAGGGGTGGTGGAACAGCAGCCGGTGGAGTAGCACGTGGTGGAGGCTGGATGAACAGGAGCCCGTGGAGGCTGGATGAACAGGAGCCCGTGGAGCCTGGATGAACAGGAGCCCGTGGAGCCTGGATGAACAGGAGCCCGTGGAGGCTGGAGGAGCTCGACGGTGGAGATGAACAGTATCCCGTGGAGTCTCTTTTTGCGGTACGCCACACCCCTCCCGATGAACAGGACCCCCGTTTCGACCGTAGCGCTCCAACACAAGTCCGTTTAAATCTGCTTTTGCGGTACGTCACACCCTTCCCGATCTACAGGACCCCTGTTTCAACCGTAGGAGGTCCTTTTCGTCCTTTTTGCGGTACGCCACACCCCTCCCGATCAACAGGACCCCCGTATCGACCGTAGGAGGTCTGTTTCCTCCGTTTTGCGGTACGCCAGACCTCGTTTCCATCGCCTGTTCCGTCCAAGCCCTCCCGATGAACACGACCATGGCTCCCACGCGTTCCGTTGCCTCCCGGTGAACACGACGCATTCCGTTGCCTCCCGATGAACATGATGCATTCCGTTGCCTCCCCATGAACACGACGCGTTCTGTTGCCTCCCCATGAACACGACGACGACGCTGTTTCTCCATTCCGACCCAGCCATGTACACGAGCCCTCGCCGTACGTATGCGCGAGTAGGCGTTCGAGACCCCGCCCGTATGTACACATATGTGGCCGTATTTTCTTTCTTGCACCCTGGCCCTATACGTACGTGTACATGCTATGTGCACGCCTCTACTACGACACGTACTAGCCTCTACTACGACACGTGCGCGCCTCTACATCCACCAGTATACATGTACGTACACGTTCGTGACCAGAATGACAATGCTACGTACGCTTCGACCAGGTGGGTCCCGACTGTCAGGCACTTCCTTGCGTGCGAAGATGTAGCTGGTGGGTCCCAGCAGTCAGGGGGAAACGTTTTTTCACGAAATACGGTGGCCCGTCCGGTGGGTCCCTGCTGTCAGGTGGAGGAATAATTATTTTGCACGTAATAAGGAGGCACTTCCTTCTTTGCGGTCGTGGACCCGGTATCGACCTCTCCACGTCTGATCCACGTCCGATGGAATCCGTTCCTTGACCATGTTGACCACGCCGTGCCGAGAGCACCAGGGCGGTGGACGACGGCGAGGCCTAGGAAGGGGATGACGCGGAGCTGGGGAAGACGCGGCAGTGGATTCCCACACGTAGAGGAGTACGAGGGTTCACTGGTTCGCTGCGGTGTGAGGCTTCCGTCGCCGCAGAATAATAGGGGGTGTGGGTGAGTACAGGGATGGCCTGGCCAGCGGTGGGAGTAGTAGGGGGCGGTGAGGCCTCCACCCCATCGCAGCCGGCCACGGGAGGCAGGAGCACGAGGCACGACCAGCGCTGGTTTGGGAGGCTGGAGCAAGAAGACCAAAGGTTGAAGAAGCTCTACGGCCATTGGATGGACATCGTACGGTCACTAGAGCTAGAATCGTGCATATTGACTAAGTTGACAAAGCCCTCCATCCCCGTCAACTTTGTAGGCCCACAAGTCAGCCTGCCACTATACCGGGTCCCAGCTAACAGGGGGAGTATTCATTTTTTTGTGCGTAATAAGGAGGCACTTCCTTGCGTGCGAAGATATAGCTGGTGGGTCTGAGCTGTCGGTAATGGTAACGTTTTTTACGTGAAATACAGAGGCCCTTTCGGTGGGTCCCCGATGTCAGGTGGAGGAATCATTATTTTGTGCGTAATAAGGATGCATTTCCTTGCGTGCGGTCGTGGACCCAGCTGTCGGCCTCTCCACGTACAGTCCACTTCAGATGCATGTCGGTCGTTGACCACGTTGACCAGGCCGCGCCGAGAGCACCAGGGCGGTGGACGACGGCGAGGCCTAGGAAGGGAACGACACGGAGGCAGGGAAGACTCGGCAGTTGTTTCCCATGCGGAGGGGAGTATGACTGTACGAGGGTTTACTGGTTCGTCTGCCGTCGCCGGAGAATAACAGCAGGTGTGGGTGAGTAGAGGGATGGCTAGGCCAGCGATGGGAGTACGATGGGGCGGTGAGGCCTGCGCGGCAGCACAGCCGGCCGCGGGGAGGAGGGAGCAGGACGTCCCGCCGGCGCTTGTTTGAGCGGCTGGAGCAGGAAGAGCAGAGATTAAAGAAGCACGACGGCCGTTCGATGGACATCCAATAGTCACTGCTTGTGCGTCAACCTTTTTTTAGGAAAGCCTCAAATCTGAGGAAAACAACATGCATCCCATTTGTCATTATTTCTAATAATTTACAACCCATTTGCTAATTCTTAAGGGTTTTTTGGAGCCCATATTCTTTTTGTTAGCATTACAGCCCATATTGTGGCCACGGTTAAAAAATTATAGTACGAAATTTTGCATATTTCGGTGCGGTCCGAATTGTTTTTAATCCCGAAATTTCGACTCACATCCAACAAATTTAAAAAATAAATGTATATCAATATAGAATCCAACAAATTCTCCACGCATAAAAATTAATGTAATTTAAAATATCGAAATGAAAAAAAAGATATTTGAAACTAATTGCCGGTTTGATGTGTTTTAAAAATGTACAGCCCATTTCTCATTACTGATAGGCCATTTTCTCGGCCAGCCGAATGAAGCTCTCCTCGTTTTGAAAGATTTGCAGCCCAACAGGCCTGACAAAGGGACTTACTTGGCAAATCACAAAAAAACTGGGTTGTGGCCGTGGACCCAGCTGTCAGCCTCTCCACGTACAGTACTCTTCCAATGGAAGTCGGTCGTTGACCACATTGACCACGTCGCGCCGACAGCACCAAGATGGTGGACGACAGCGAGGCCTAGGAAGGGGACGACGCGGAGCCGTGGAAGACGCGGCAGTGGATGCCCACGCGGAGAGGAGTACGAGGGTTCACTGGTTCGGCTGCGGCGTGAGGCTACCGTCGCCGTAGAATAACATGGGGTGTGGGTGAGTAGAGGGATACCCTGGGCCAGCGGTGAGGCCACCGCGGCATCATAGCCGGCCACGAGAGGCAGGAGCACGCGGCACGACCGGCGCTGCTTTGGGCGGCTGGAGCAAGAAGACCAGAGGTTGAAGAAGCACTATGGCCGTTGGATGGACATCGTACGGTCACCGAGCTAGAATCGTTCATATTGACTAAGTTGACAAAGCCCTCCGTCCTCGTCAACTTAGTAGGCCCATTAAGTCAGCCACCCACTATGGTGGGTCCTAGCTAGCAGGGGTATTCATTTTTGGTGTGTAATAAGGAGGCACTTCCTTGCGTGCGAAGATATAGCTGGTGGGTCCGACTGTCGTGGGGAACATTTTTTTCGTGAAATACGAAGCCCTTCCCACGATAAAGGCACGACAAAGGCGTAATAAGGAGGAAGTTTCCTTGCATGCGACCATGGACCTCATGGGTCCCGGCCGTCGAGCTCTCCACGTCTGATCCTCTTCCGATGACTCTCAGATATGTTGACCACGCCGCCGAAGCGCACCGAGGCGGTGGACGACGGCGAGGCCCCAGACTGGAACGACCCGGAGATGGGGAAGACGCGGCAGTGGAGTCGCAGACGGAGAGGAGTGGGAAACTTGACTGGTTCGGGTGCGGGGTGGGCCTACACTCGGCAGAGAATAACAGGAGGTGCGGAGTGGAGGGATGGCCTGGCCGTCGGCGGGGTAGCGTTTCGCTGAGGAGCGCAAAACAACGCCGCTGGACGCCGAAGGCTGGAGCAGGCGGTTCCGGCAGCGCTGGGGGAAGAAGACGAGAGATTGAAGAAGAATGTCGGTCGTTGGATGTAAATCCAACGCCTTCTTAGGCTTCGACTGGCCCACATGTCAGCCAGTCCATTTGTTTTTTAGTCCATTTGGTGGGCTGGGTGAAACAATGATGTAGCATCTATGCAGCCCGTTTAAATCCCATTTCCATTTTTCTCGAAATCTGCGGACTTGCTGGGCTGGGTGAAAATATCATGTTGGGCTAGACGGAGAAATGTTATAAAAACATAAAAACATGATTGCACGTCAGTAAAATCTTTGCAAGCTTATGTACGCAATCTCTAGGAGTTAACTTGCCAAGTTATATATAAACAATTATTATTATTATTTTGTAAGAACTTTCAACTTACGAAATAAAATATCATTTTAATTTGACGAGTTAATAGTATGTGGGGTATTATTATTATTATTTAGGCTAGACATGGGACAATTGAGTTGGTTCTAGGGGAAAGTACTGGGAGAAAACTCAGTTTACATCGAAAAAGAAAGTGGGAGAAAATTCAGAGACCTGCTGGGTCCACCTGAGGAGGGGAATATGTTGGGAGGAAGGAGATTCGAAGCACGGCAGCCGGGTGAACTAGTTTTTTTACGGACAAGTGAACTAGTTTATGTACATAAGCAAATAGCCACTAAAAAAAGCAATCAGGTTAATGGGTTCTTAAAAGAAATATTTCGGACAAACCAGATAATTACGACACATAGGCTAATGCATGAAACACTCAGATGATAAAGGTGCTTATAAACAGATAAAGTACAACATCTAGATCTTCCTGGCACGCTTGATCATGACGCTGCGGTTGTCCGTGTACTCGTCGGTTACGGGAAGCAGACACGCCCTCATGTCCAAGATCTGCCTGTAGATGTCGTAGCATGCTTATGCGTCCTTGGCCACGTAGGTTATGTAGGCTAGATTCAGAGGTACCTCCCACGTGTACAGGTCATCTTCTTTCATGTTGGCATATCAGGGGTCGGTGATGGTCTCAGCGAGGTCAACCACGGAGTCCTTCTCCTGCCCGTTGCTGATGATCTTGTATTGCTTCAGATGTCGACAAGCTTGTTGCACTAGATGGCCGAATCATCGCGTTCTTCCTTCTCTCCACCGTAGCGAAGGTGCAGTCGGCGCTGCCGATGAAACAGGCGAATGCTCGTAACTCGGTGCAGCCATAGGATCATGTGAGGCGTAGCTTCACCGTGTCCGTATCGTTGGTGTACATCACATTCAACTTGGTGCAGCCATAGGACTGAACGGCGAACTCAAAGGGGAACTCCTTCCTGAAGTCCATATCCAGCAGGCTCACCCCTCGGATCGCCATTGGAGTCTCTTCAAGTGAACGAGTGTGTAGGCGGCGGCAGCAGTTCGTTTTTCAGCTCTTGAGGAACTGGATTCAACAGTAAGCTGAGTGTGTACAGGCGACAACAGTTACTACCCCTCCCTCGTCCGCTGCACGCCCGGCAGAAGATGCACCCTCGGCCACACGTCGGTTCACGAGCGGGTCTGTATTGGTACTGTAATAACAGGAGTTAGTGGTCACTTTACTTAAATTTAATTAGCTTTAATAGAAATTTATACTTAAAACAAGAAATGCATTCGCTCTTTCTATCAGTGCCACAGGATCAACATGCACAACAATAGAATTATTATTCTCGGGGATTTTACGATCAGCACATTTGTCGCACTTTCACAAAGATAATACTACCAAGTTTGAACTGTTTCTTATGGTTGTTGTTCTCTGCATCATCATGCCGTGTTTCCCAGCTTGCAAGATTCAGAACCAACAAATAAGATCCAAATAATAAGTACAACAAAGATGCCTACACATCTCATTGATTCCCAGCTTGCAAGATTCAGAACCAACAAATAAGATCCAAATAATAAGTACAACAAAGATGCCTACACATCTCATTGATTCCCAGCTTGCAAGATTCAGAACCAACAAATAAGATTCAAATAATAAGTACAACAAAGATGCCTACACATCTCACTGATTCCCAGCTTGCAAGATTCGGAACCAACCCATTAGAGCCTTTTGATAAAGTGAATATCGGGATTAAATCCATCTTCGCTAGCCATGTCATACAATCGAAGAACTAGGTGAATGCTCTTGAACGTCACAACATCTGTAGTTGAGTATTCCTGTTTGCACAACACAAACAAGGAGACATGTTGGGGATATAACTGCTGAATATAAACCGCCCTGAAGGGGCCGGTTTACCCTCGTCTATAATTAGGGCCCACGAAGGCACACGGCCCAGAGCCCAGAGGCGGATTAGGGTCCATATATGTAAACCACCTTAATCATGTAACTTGTGCAGCAAGATAAGAGAGAAGAGACCGAGCCGGACACTTGTATGAGCCGGATCGGGACTCTGTAGACCGGCCGGGCGTCAACCCGTGTATATAAGGGGACGACCCGGCGGCGGTTTAGGGACAGACAATTCGAGGCTTAGGCGGTTATTGCTCCCTAGTCGCCAAATCACATCAATCCCATCACAACTAGACGTAGGCTTTACCTTCATCGAAGGGGCGAACTAGTATAACTCCCGTGTCTTTGTGTCCGCTTTAACCCCTCCGAGTTAACCCGCACGATGGCCCTGCGACTAAGTCCTTTCACGAAGACATCTGCCGTGACAATTCCACGACGGTTGGCGCCCACCGTGGGGCTATCGCATCGATGGTTTGATGATCTTAGAGGGCAAGTTCGGCGACTCAAGGCTATCTTGTGGGCCGGATGACTAAGAGTCGTCGCGGCAAGCTCTACATCGACGATGCAGATCGGGCCCCGAGGCCGGCTCGATTGAGTACGGGTACCGGGTCCCCTTTGGTGGCATACACGTGTTCATCGGCAAGATCGGCGAGCCAGGGCCCGGGCCAGACATCTGCACCGACCTCGTCGAGACGGCTCAGCGGGCGAAGAAACCTGCCCTAGCTAAACCGGCTGTCAAGCGTGCTTTCGTGGGAGTCATCCACGGAGACTGTGAGGGCGGATCAGCATCTAGCGGCGAAACCATTGTTTACTCTGATGACGAGTCGTCAACCGGAGAAACCCAGTCCCTGTACCAGTTGCAAGATGGCCAGATCGGGGGCTGTTCCGTCGGTGAGAGTATTCCAGACCACTTTGATCTACCCAACCGGGTTGGGATCTTCATGGCCGGTACACAAGTGACGCTTCACTCTTCGACCGCGGCGCCGATGGTCGCCGGTTCAGCAGCGGCGATGGCAGCCGGGGAAGGAGGCCCTGTGCGCCCGCCGGCTCAGGTTTTATCAGAGCTATTCGACGCATTGGCTGTGCTCATGGCAGAGGTTAATCCGGCGGATCAGGACCTGCACAACGCGGAGATTGCAAAGGTGAAGGAACAAATCACTAAGGCTAAAGCGGATCCGCAGCCGCGGACGTGAGGATGGCGGCGGAACGAGCCGCTTTGGATGCGCAGGCTTATAGGCTCAGCTGGATCAGAGCGCGTCACATGAAGTCATGAAAAGAAAGTACAGATCCCGTTTACCTTCGGTTTTCGAGGGAAGAGAGCTCTTCAATACCCCAGGGGCAGGGACCAGTAATCCGCCGCCGGTGGTGAACCGGCCGGAAGCACCTGGGACGGCCGCGCCGGTTCAGCCCCGTGTGATAGGTCTGCCTTGCCATCATGCCGGCGCGCCCCAGGCTATGCAGACACCTCCGGGTCACTACTCCAACCCGATGGATAACCTTGTTGCGGCTGCGGCACGGTTGTAGGCGATTCCAACCGAAGGCGATTCACCGCAGCGGTAGAAACCCGCCGGGCGAAAAGAGCTCTCAGACGGCCCCGCTCAACAGAAGCATATTCATACACGGGATCGGATCCACTCCACCCCCGCCTAAGCCGGAGTTATAGCCGGCACGCCGACGAACCGCCGTATCAAGCAATGCGCTGCGCGGTCGCCTCAAGGCAACAACCCGGCGGGTGGCTTCAAGACGCTCAAGTGGTGGTGGACCGGCCAGGCACGTAGGGAGGCCGAGTTGGCAGCACAACATGAGGATCATCAGCTCGTGCGGTTCGTCGACCATCTTCAACACTGGGTCTCGTCTGGCTCTTTGGGGGTGCCTTGCCTCGTCCCCGCTTTACGCAATGTACGTTTGCCCAAAGACTTCAAAGGGCCACGCAAGGTGCCCAATTATACCGCCGATTTGGCTCCAGAAGCGTGGATAGAAAGCTATGAGATGGCCATGGAGATGCTGGATGTCGATGAAGCGGCGTGTGCGAAGTATTTCACCATGATGTTGGAAGGCACGGCCCGTACTTGGTTGAAGAACTTGCCGCCCAACTCGATCAGTTCATGGACCCAGTTGCGGACCCGGTTCATTCAAAATTTCAAAGACACCTGTAAACAGCCCATGTCTGTGGTGGATTTGGCGGCTTGTGTCCAGGCAGAGGGAGAATCCACAACCCATTGGGTGCGCCGCGTTTCGGAAGTTTTACATTCTTCGGACCGGATCAACCCTGATTCCGCGATCTTAACCCTAGAAGCTAACTGCCGGTTCAAACCGCTAAAGTTGAAGCTGGGTCGCATGAAGCGTTTTTGCAATGACATGGGCACTCTCATGGGCGTTTTGGTAAAGTATGCCGATTCTGATAGTACCAAGGATCCCGAGTCTGAGGAGGATGACGAAATAGGGAAGGGAAAACAGAATAGCAACTCCAGAGGCCAGCAGCATCAGTCGGCAGGTAATGGAGGAAACAAGCGTAAGGCAAATGGTAACATGGGCTTCGTAGCCAACACCAACGCGCAGGACAAGGGTCAACGGCGCAAGGGTAAGCAGTCAAACCGGGGCGGTGCGCCAGGTCACAATCCGGATCGCTTGAATTACCTATTGAATCAACCTTGTCCGAAGCATGGGACGAAGGAGGCGCCAAGAAACCACCTCTGGAAGGATTGTTATATTATGCAGGAGTTCAAAAATTCTAATGCTTTCCGGTATGATCACGGGCCCGGCGGTTCGTGGTCCGCCCGGTTACGGTGGAGGAAATTCGCCCAGGGTTCGGTGGTAATCCGGGTGCGCAGGATAATCAGAACAATCAGAACAATCAAAGCCAAGGGGGTTACAATCAACAACAGCAGCAGTCGGGTTATCAAAGTAATCCGAAGCCGTTGAACGGTGGGCAGTACCATGTCTTTACCACCAGCTTGGACAAGCGAGACCGAAAACTTCGGCGGGCAACAATGTTGTTGAACCGGCCGCACCGCATTACCCGCTGGTCGAGCAGCCTATTGTGTGGAGCAGAGGATCATCCTCCCCGGGTTTACAATCCGGGTCAGCTAGCCCTAGTAGTGGCACCTCAGGTGGGAGGATACAAGTTTACAAAGGTGCTTATGGATGGAGGAAGCAGCATCAACATCCTGTACTACGAGACCTTCCGACGTATGGGGTTAACGGATAAGCACCTCAGGCCGTCCAGCACGGTGTTTCACGGTGTAGTGCCTGGCAAGTCAGCATACCCGGTCGGTAAGATAGCTCTGGAGGTGGCCTTTGGGGATGAACATGACTCCCGGTCGGAAACATTGACGTTTGAAGTGGTGAAAATTCAAAGCCCTCACCACGCCCTGTTTGGGCGGCCGGCTTATGCTAAGTTTATGGCCCGGCCTTGTTATGTCTATTTGCAGCTAAAAATGCCGGGTCACAAAGGGACGATAACGGTTCATGGGAGCCGCAGGATCGCTTTGGAGTGCGAGGAAGGTGATGCGGCTTACGCCGAGTCGGTTTGTGCCACTGAAGAGCTAAAGTATTATAAGGACAATGTTGATCCGGCGGATATGACCCCGTTGAAGAAGCCAACTACAGAGCACGATCTGGATTTGAAGTTTAAGTCGGCAGCTGAGACTAAGCTTGTTGATTTTGTGCCCGGCGATTCGTCCAAGCAGTTCACCATCAGTGCTAACTTGGATCCTAAATAGGAAAACGCGCTCATCGAGTTCATCCGTGAGAATCGGGACATTTTTGCATGGAAACCTTCGACATGCCGGTGTACCGAGGGAACTCGCTGAGCACACTGTTAATGTTATCCCAAGTACAGACCAGTAAAGCAGTTTCTTCGCCGGCTTAACGAGGAAAGGCGCAAGGCCATTGGAGAAGAGGTTGCCAGGCTCTTAGCAGCGGGTTTTATCGTTGAAGTTTTCCATCCAGAGTGGCTTGCTAATCCGGTGTTGGTCCTTAAGAAAAATGGCACTTGGCGCATGTGTGTGGATTACACAGATCTTAACAAGGCTTGTCCAGCGGATCCTTTCGCCCTCCCCCGCATTGATCAGATTATTGATGCTACAGCGGGTTGTGAGCGTTTGAGCTTTTTGGATGCGTATTCTGGATATCATCAGATTAAGATGGCGGTTAAAGACCAGGAGAAGACGGCGTTTATCACTCCTTTTGGAGCCTTCGCTATGTATCTATGCCTTTTGGGCTCAAGAGCGCCCAAGCAACTTACCAGCGTTGCGTCTGAAATTGCTTACACGGACAGATCGGCCGTAACGTGCATGCTTATGTGGATGATATTGTGGTTAAATCAAGGAAGAAGGAAACGTTGATTGAGGATCTAAAGGAAACCTTTGACAACTTGCGGGTGTACAAGATGATGCTCAACCCGGCCAAGTGTGTCTTCGGTGTTCCGGCAGGCAAGTTATTGGGTTTTCTTGTGTCCAACGGGGGGATTGAAGCTAATCCGGAGAAAATTACGGCTATCACCTCCTTGGCTAAGCCGAGGTGTATCAATGATGTCCAGCGATTAGCGGGTCGGATTGCCACGCTAAGCCGGTTTATCAGCCGCCTCGGAGAGAAGGCCATTCCTTTGTACCAGATGCTGAAGAAGACGGATCAGTTTGTCTGGAGTTCAGCTGCCGATGAAGCATTGGAGGATTTAAAGCGGCAGTTGGCCAACCCGCCGGTTCTCGCCGCTCCCATTGACAAAGAGCCGCTTCTATTATATGTTGCTGCTAATGCCAGGGCGGTTAGCGTAGCCATTGTGGTAGAGCGGAAGGAGGCAGGGAAGGAATATCCGGTTCAACGGGCGGTTTATTACATCGGCGAGGTGCTCATTGAGTCTAAGCGAAGATATCCGCATTGGCGTAAGCTGGTATATGGAGTTTTATGGCAAGCGGAAGCTGAAGCAATATTTTCAAGGGCATCCCATCACGGTGGTCAGTTCAGCTCCCTTGGGCTATATCATCTGTAACCGAGAAGCAATCGGGCGGATTGCTAAGAGGGCCATAGAGCTTGGGCCGCCGGTTTACTGGTATGTACCTCGGACGGCAGTAAAGTCTCGTGCACTTGTGGATTTCATTAATGATCGGACGGAGTTGCAAGCACCTGAAGAAAAGCCGGATCATACCTATTGGACCGTCCACTTTGACGGGTCCGCATAATTGAGGGCTCGGGGCTGAGTTGTGTTGACTTCCCACGAGGTGAAAAGTTTTGTTACGCCCTCCGCTTAATGTTCCCATGTACTAACAATGCAGCTGAGTATGAAGCTTTGCTCCATGGTCTCCGGATGGCTAAGGAGATGAATCTAAGCCGGGTTAAGTGCTTTGGTGACTCGGACTTGGTGGCCCGGCAAGTATCAGTACTTGGGATTCCAAAGATCCACTCATGGCTGCGTATCGTCGGGAGGTGGATGTTGTTGCAGGACACTTTAAAGGATATCGTGGACCATGTGGATCGTCGGAAGAACGGCGGCGGACGCTTTAAGCCGGCTAGGCTCTCAACGTAAACCGGTCCGCCCAATGTCTTCCTTGATGTATCGCATAATCCGTCACCAAGCTTCCTGATGAAGTAGATTTGGCTATTCCTGATCCGGAGGCTCGGTTGGTAGCAGCCTTACACGCCATTCCAGATTGGACGCTCCCTTATTTGGCATACATGACCCGGGCGAAGTTACGGAAGATGAGACGTTGGCCCGGCTGTAGTTCGGCGGTCTAAGTCTATGACCATTGTTAATGGCGAGTTGCATCATTGCGATTAATGTCGTATGCGTTTCAGCGTTGTGTGTGTCCCCGAGGAAGGCTATGAGATATTGCGTGAGATCCATGAAGGGGACTGTGGTCACCACGCCGGTTCAAAATCCTTGGTTGCCAAAGCGTTCGCCATGGTTTTTATTGGTTGACTGCCCATGCTGATGCGGAGGGTCTGGTCAGGCGATGTGATGGTTGCCAGAAGTTTTCTAGACGTGCCCACATACCGGCCCAGGAATTGAGGATGATTCCAATTACTTGGCCGTTTGTGACTTGGGGGCTGGACATGGTGGGGCCTTTTAAAAGGTCCAAGGACAAGAAAACACACTTGCTGGTCGCAGTTGACAAGTTTACAAAGTGGGTCGAGGCAGCCTGTTAGCAAGTGTGATGCGCCACGGCGGTTCAGTTCATAAAAGGGTGATCTTCGGTTTGGATTTCTGCATAGTATCATCACGGATAATGGCACCAATTTGTCCAAGGGTGCCATGAAAGAGTTTTGTGAACGTGAGCACATCCGCTTGACGCGTTTCTTGATGGCCCACCCGCAGTCCAATGGTCAAGCAGAACGAGCTAATCAGGAGATCTTGAGAGGTATCAAACCCCGGCTTATGGTCCCTTTATAGAGGACGCCGGGTTGTTGGGTAGAAGAGCTACTGTCTGTGATATGGAGTATCAATACTACCCCTAATAGATCCATTGGATACACACCGTTCTTTATGGTCTATGGAGCGGAGGCGGTCCTTCCCAGCGATATCCGTCATGATTCACCTCGCGTGGCAGCCTATGTTGAGGCAGATAGCGAAGCTGCACGGCAGGACGCTTTGGATCGACCGGATGAGGCCGAGATATGGCGGCTGCTCGTTCGGCGATTTACCAGCCAGGATCTTCGTCGGTATCACGATACGGGTTAAAACCAGAACCTTTCGTGAAGGAGACTTGGTGCTTCGCTCATTCAAGACCGCATAGATATGCACAAGCTATCCCCACCTTGGGAAGGGCCTTTTGTGGTCAGCAAGAATCTGCACAACGGGTCATACTATCGATTGATGTTCGAGAGCGAAAAGACTCACGCACGCCGTCAAGAGGAGACCAACGAGCCATGGAATATAGCTCATCTTCGCTTTATTATACCTGAGCCATCGGCTCTACTTATGTACATATTATGACAATGTATATATTTTGAATAAAAGCAATAAACTGGAGCCCCGGCTAAAGCGGGGTATCCGTTCTGTCAAAATCCGGTTTGGGTACATGGAGTGGTTGTCGCAAAGCAGCCTCCGGTTTAGCCCTTGATCTTGATTTTCAGAAGTTTTGTCATCTAGGGGCTTGGTCGTGTCCGAACCAATGCAACACCTTTGATGGGCTTAAAGCCACCGGATCACTTGGGGACATGATCACATCTGAACCGATCACGCCTCTTGGTCGGCCTAAAGGTCATAGAGTCACTTGGGGCTTGGTCGAACCCGAACCATTGCCATGCCACTTGATCGGCATAATGCCACGGTTTCAGCTTGGGCCTGGCTGACTTGAACCATAGCTACACCTTATGGGGAGCTTGGTCCTGTCCAACCATGGTAACACCATCTGATCGGCTCAGTAAAGCCTCTTCTTGCAAACGGTTTTATCATTGCCTGTTCTTCCATATTGGTTTCATAACTGTTATTTGATTTTTATTGACCTTTTTAAACCGATAACATTTTTAAACCGGTTCAAGCTGTCAATTAACGGAATTCGGTCCATTTTTAATCCGGAGATATTTGTTTCGGTTTGACTTTTTCTGTTAACATCCCATTATGGAGTAACAGGGGGCTTGTCATGACCCGACACGGTTTACACGGTAAACCGGCATTATAAACACAGTGGACGCATCTCCTTTGTTATTCGTTTCAGGGCGTCATTATCAAAGGCTTCGCCGTTCTCTTGAGCGCTGGGGAAACCCTTGGCTATGTCAGCCGGATCAAGGTCCGCTATCCACGCCTTAGCGCGGGTTAGAGCCAAGAAAGTGCCAGCCCGGCCGCGGATCGTTTCAACTCTTCAAGCTGTGCCGAATCATGGATAGCCGGTCCGGCGTATCTTTGATCAAGGACGGAGCTGTGTTGTCGCATTTATGTGGCACATATGACTCATTTGGCGCCCGGTATACAAATGCTCAATCAGCGTATAAGCGGCCTTGAGCTTCTTCCGCACATCGAGCCGGATGAGCGATACGCTTCCCTGTACCTGTTTCGCATAAGTCAGGTTAAACCGAGGAAACATCACAACATGGGTAATCGGTGCAAATTTTCTTACCAAAGATGGCAGAGGTCATGGCGTGAATCGCGCTTTAGTCCGGTCAGCTCTTCTGTCGCCGGTTTAAGAGCCGCCAAAGATCTTCCGCCCGTTTTTTCAAACCGGTCCTCTCGTTGTCCCAGTTGGCCTGCTCGGATTTATACCATTCCTTCAGCTGTTCCATAGTGGCCAAGGCAGTTTTCAATTCATCCTTGGCCTTGGTGGTTTCTGCTTGTTGAGTTTCCAGATTGGCACGCAGGTCCTTGAGTTGTACGGTTTCTTTGGTATATTTCATTCTGATAACAAAGGGAGAACGTTAGTTGTTTCATTAAAAAGTCCCAAGCTCAATACAAATATTCAACTTGGCACTTGGGGGCTAATGGCTAGTTGATCTCAGTTTGCTATGGGGATACAGAAATTAAGTCCTGGTTTAACTATGCTAAGTTGAACCGACCCTTGGGGGCTACGGCACTGAAGTTTAAAGCGTATGGGTTCTATACAAAGTTAAGTTCCGGTTTAACTATGCTAAGTTGAACCGACCCTTGGGGGCTACTACACAGCAAAAAGTACAAGAGAGGCATAACTTTTTACCTCATAGCGGTCCTTCATGCGATTTACCAGACTGGCTTCGAAGTCACGACTTGTGTAGAGTCGGTTCAGAAAGCCGGAGTGAAGTTCTTGGGCAGAGAGGTTGTCAAAAGCTGACAGATCTGTTTTCCCCTTCTCTTTACTCATGGTGGTAGACTCTTCCTTGGTGTTGTGTTTTGCTAAAGCGACCGGTTGGCTAGGGGTGGTGTAGCCAGTCACTATAACGTCATCATTTTTGGTCGGGCTGGCCAGATTGGCGGTCTTCTTTCGGCTCGGCGGTTCAATGATTACGACCCGCTCTGTGACCGGACTCGGTGGAGCAGGATGTGAGGTTTCCACCTGGGCGTCCGGCTCAAGTTCTGGCGGATCAGCGTTGTCAACTTGGTTCAACCCGGCAGAGCTATTTTTCACGACTTCAGGATTGTCGCCATGCTGCTCTGGGATCTTTTCCGGATCAACATCCGCAGTAGGATCAAGGGTTTTCGCTTTTTTACTCAAGCGAGCCTTGGTGCTGCAATGTTCAGAATTAGAATAAGATAAACCGACCAACGCAAGTGTAAACCGACTTGGCGGGACAGACGTATGGTGCTTACCCTGCAGCAACTTTAAGCGGTGGCGCTATGCGTGGTTGATGAGCCGCCGTAAGAGTTGGAAGAGGCCTGATAATTGGTCGACGGATTGAGAGGACATCGGAAGAAACCTTTTAAAGGATAACGCTTTTCAGAGAACAAATCACCTCCGGACGACGCTTCCGGTTGGTGTATCTGGTAAACCGGATGAGGTAATCTGCTGACCACTGTGCCGGGTTGTACGGCGCTCTTCAGCTTGCTGTGTCTTCAAGGAAAGGTTTGGATCCAAATGAGCATAGGAATGAGATTTTTTCACTTTCCGGACTGTGCGGCGAATTCTCTTAACCGGCACGAGGTCGGATTCGGAGGAAAGAAAGATTAGTTCAACATGGTCGGCATGACTGGCTTCAGCATCATCCTGGGAGTTAAAATTGTCAGTAAAAGGAAGAATAAAAGGAACAAGCTACAAGCAAGAAGAAACACAAAGGGGAGAGCCGGTTTACGGCGACTCCCTCGTGAGGATATCAAGCTTCACCTCAGCTTCTGAATCTTCGTCTTCCGGCGGATCAGAAGACTCGGCGGTTTTCCTCTTACCAACCTTCTTGGTGGTCTTGGACTTTACACCCAGAGCCCGGGCCGGTTTGGTCCGCTTCCAGAAGGAGCTGTTAGCCTGAGAGGTACCAAGGATTAATATATATATCAATAAGGCAGTAATGTCAGAAAAGCGGTGAGTAGAGCCTTACCGCAGGCGGTTTGTTGGCCACACAGAATGGAGCCAATCCGGTTTGGCTGCAGACAGAGATCGGTTCATCAAGCAGCCTCTTTACTGCCTCTGTGACTTCAAGCTCAGTTATCGGTAGCTCGTGACGTCTTTGAGGATCTTGGAGGCTGCCAGTGTATTCGTGCATCAATCCGGGCCGGCGGCTTAATGGCAAGATGCCCCAAGAAACCCAAAGACGCACAAGGTCCACACCGCTAGTCCGTTGGCCATTAAAGCCCGGAGTTTGATGATTTGAGGGGCAAAATTCTTCCGTTCCGCGGCGGTCAAGCGTAAAGGCAACGGATGATGGTTGCTAAGCCGGTGAGGACGATAACCCGGCAAAGGATTTTCGTTGTCAGGAGCAGTATTCCGGCAGTAGAACCAGGTTTGGTTCCAATCTTTCGGATGGCTATGGTGTTTGGCATGAGGAAAATCTACTTCCTTCCTTTTCTGGATTGAAACGCCGCCCAGCTCCGTGTTAGGACCATCCGAAAATTCTGTACGGCGGTTCAAGTGAAAGAAATCCCGGAACAACTCCACAGATGGTTCTTCTTGAAGATAGACTTCACAGAAAACTTGGAAATTCCATATATTTGACACAGAGTTCGGACCAATATCCTGTGGATGGAGTTGAAAACTTGCAAGGACATCCCGGAAGAATTTTGATCCGGCGGGCAGAATCCCGGTCTAAGGGCTGCACAAACACAATTACTTCTCCTTCTTGCGGATCGGAGGGCATTCAAGTCCGGAACCCGCCAGTGGAGGACATTTTTTGAAGCTAAAGTGCCAGTGGTGACGCATCCGTTGAGTTGCGTCTCAGTGACCTTAGACCGGACCCAATTGCAAGCTGAGAATTGTTTGGCCATTCCGGAAGACTAAACTGCGAAAGGAAAGGAGAACGATTCACCATTGATGATTCGACACATTATACAATGTTAAACCGGCGATTCCAGCCAGTTTCCAATTCCAGCTTTAATCGAGGACTAATGGAGTGACGGATTAGCTATCAAAAGTCAAAACCGCCCAAAGAGACAGAATCGGAAAATCTACTAAGTGTGGATGTAAACAGATTTCACATGCAAATGGAGGTAATTTAGATCTACCGAAGATTCAGTAAGAAAAATTTCTGCGACCTATGCAAGCCTCATAAAGGGCAGGAAGGTTCGTGTGTTCTAAACAAGAGGATCTGAACAAAATGAAAGATGCACAAAGAGTTAAACTGACGGCAGAGCAGTCGCCGCACAGGATGTATACTACGGTTGAATCATACGGCCATAGCAGAGCGGGTATGAGGAAACTAAGATGAACTACAAGATGAACAGGGACCTTTAGATGCGGATCTAGGGTTTGAAGAGGGCCTTACCCGATCTTGCGCAGAACAGCGGAGGAGCGCCAAGAGCTTCGTCCAATCAGGTTGATGCAGCGCCCGAGCCGACGCTGCTCGAAGGTCGGAGGCGGCGGAGCTTCAGAGCTGGAGCGTCGCGAGGAAGAGGAAGCGCGAAGAAGAAGAGAAAGGGCCCGCTGTCTATTTATAAGGAAACGGGTAATTAACAAAGCGCGAGAATCGAGGAGTCAAAAGCGGCGGGCCAGCGCAGTGGCCGTCTCGATTTTCGGGATAGTATTAAATGAAGAGAATCTTACTGTTTGGATTTCTTTGTTAAAGATGACGTCAAGGCGCCCAGCTGCGGTGGTTGGAAGATGACGTCATGGCGGTTCAAGCAGATGGCGGTTTACGAAATGCGAAGGGAGATTCAGAGTTTCCTAAAGATGTTGAAGATTAACATGAACCAGTTCAAGTCAATCTGGGGCCTAATGTTGGGGATATAACTGCTGAATATAAACCGCCCTGAAGGGGCCGGTTTACCCTCGTCTATAATTAGGGCCCATGAAGGCACACGGCCCAGAGCCCAGAGGCGGATTAGGGTCCATATATGTAAACCACCTTAATCATGTAACTTGTGCTGCAAGATAAGAGAGAAGAGACCGAGCCGGACACTTGTATGAGCCGGATCGGGACTCTGTAGACCGGCCGGGCGTCAACCCGTGTATATAAGAGGACGACCGGCGGTTTAGGGACGTACAATTCGAGGCTTAGGCGGCTATTGCTCCCTAGTCAAAATCACATCAATCCCATCACAACTAGACGTAGTCTTTACCTTCATCGAAGGGGCCGAACTAGTATAACTCCCGTGTCTTTGTGTCCGCTTTAACCCCTCTGAGTTAACCCGTACGATGGCCCTGCGCCTAAGTCCTTTGACTAGGACATCTGCCGTGACAATTCCACGACAAGACAGGAGAGCATGCTTTCGCTTTAATAGAGGCCTCCTTGAACTCAACCTCCAGCTCTACTTGGACGAGGTCGGCCTGGAGTTCCATGATTCAATTCATGCGCCTTTTTCTCAGCTTCACCGAAATGAAGCAAAGATTGCATCATTAAGCTAGCGAGAAGTACTTGCTCTTGTGAGCGGGCAGGTTCTTCTTTAGTAGTTGCACTAAAATTGAGGAACATTAAGGTTGGCTGTATGGTTCATGTAAGGTGCAACTATAATTTTCTTATCCTTTTGTGTAGTTCCACTAAAATAAAGTGCCATTGTGGTGAAAGTGACGGCTCCATCTTGCAAAGGCTAATAAAATGTTGCACGAGATTACCAGCAGAAACTTGACGGAGATTTTGGAAACTCCAATCACCATTTTGTGTGGTTCCACCAAAATTGAGAGATGTTTCCCATGTGACATTTTAGTTGAACTGCACAAGACACTCATTCCAGAAAAAGTGTTTTGTGCAGTTCACCAAAAGGTCACAATAGCAACAAGGTGAAATGGATATCCCTATCTGCACAAAAAGATAGAAAGTAAACAGTTGCTGGTCAATAAGAATATACGAAACATATACAAAATGAAAGTAAGCATCTTAATTATGTTCATGGCAATAACGCAAGGACAGTAGAAATTTTAAAACATTAGCAATGCTTCATGTTACCAGAAGCATTACGATCAACAATGAGATTCCTCAAATATGGAATTACTTTAATGGTGGAATTGCTTGTTTACCAGACACAGTAAATCAACAGCAACTAAAGAGTTGGTTTAAGGGCATGGGACCGTGGGGACACCAGGACACTCAGCAGCGTAAAGGAGCAACTTACTTATCATACCGGGGAAAACAGCAGGAGTGCCATTTGTAACACAGTTTAATTGCATCTTATCACTGGAGGCATTAGATTAACAATAACACTGGTTAGACATGTTCCTAAGGTGACAGTGTGATCGCTTCATTTTACATGCACCCTTACATTAACAATAGTAAAAGGTTGGTATAAGGACATGCGAGAGTGGACGCATCAGCACAATGTACCTACAAGGAGGCATAAAGTGGTGATGCCGAGTTTGTTCATGCTATGTGAGAGCAGCAAACCTAATCCTGGAGACCTTGTACTATGTGAGGGCAGCAAATCTAATCCCAGAGACCTTTTACTATGTGAGGGCAGCAAATCTAATCCTGGAGACCTTTTACTATGTGAGGGCAGCAAATCTAATCCTGGAGACCTTTTACTATGTGAGGGCAGCAAATCTAATCCTGAGACCTTTTACTATGTGAGGGCAGCAAATCTAATCCTGAGACATTTTACTATGTGAGGGCAGCAAATCTAATCCTGGAGACCTTTTACTATGTGATGGCAGCAAATCTAATCCTGTACATACTCTGTTGACTTGTCCACCAGCCGCCACTTTATATCCTGTTTTCAACCAATAATAGATATGTTGCTTATCCAGTTTGTACTGCGTTTTCCCATTATTTCCCTTTTCAACCAAGAGACCAGTTGGGTATCCGGTCTCTACTACTTTCACCATATTATTTCCTCTTTGAATCAAGTCCTAGATTCAACCTACAAGTTTCCCCCCTTTCTTCGTTGTTTGAACAAAGCCCTAGATTCGAATGCATGAAGTAGATTTACCTCTAATAATACTAAAAATTTAGGTGGCTTTGGAAGAGCTGATGTGAGTAGAAAAAGATGCACATGCAGACACGTGGGGAGCTGGGGCAGTAGAGCAAGGCCGCTTTCGAAGAACTTATACCTGAGGGTCGCCGGGATGTCGGGGCGGCATGTCGGATCTGCGGACAATATGACAGGGAGGAAGAAGGGTCGGAGGACCTCCCGAGCCGGCGCTGTGTCGGAGAGAACGGCATGGGCAGAGGATCGGGCCCCTCTGGCAGCTGTGGGTTTCCTCCCTCGGCGGCGATGACCGCGTGAACGATGCACCTTTTAGTCCTCTACACACACCGGCCGAAGGGATCCGGCCGGATGTGTGACCAGCGGTGAGCAGAGAGAAATTGTTGCTACCGCTGTCTTGTTTATATCTGGAGAGGATGAGAGAATGAAGAGAGCAACCCTAGTAAAGCAAGCGCTCAGGCCCTCAAGGCCCATATATAGTGGAGTGATTATCTTTTTCTCTCCACAACAAGCGCTTTCAATTTGTGTACGTGGCATTAAAGAAAAGAAACTCTCTATTTAAGGTGACTCTTCAGACGACTCCTACTTACGACTAGTAGTACTACAGTATTGTTCACTTGTGCTCCCCGCCCCTCCATTCATTGAACAACCCCATGGGTGAATAAACATACATTAAGTACTGTATTTATATAGAACGAACAAGCTCGAACTATTTTCGCGTATTTAAAAGTTGAGGGCGGGGATTTTCCCGGCAAGACGCTGCAGTTTTCGGGTAGGCGGTTTGATGAGAGGCGAGGAGGGTGAGCGAGTGGGGCTGTGCGATTTGTGGCGTTACATGCTGGAAAGACTTGTGATATGACCACTCACTATAGTCATGAATTACTGGCGCTCCGACCGGGGTGATGCCCCCCTTCCGTTCCGCGTTCTAATCTGGTGCATGACACGTCGACCCGGATGCTGGCTCTCCCACATGTCGGAGTAGTACGAAGGAGCAAAGAATGATGCGGTATATACTAGTACTATACTACTCCCTCCGTTCCTAAATATAAGTCTTTGGAGAGATTTCACTATGGACCACACACGGAGAAAAATGAGTGAATCTACACACAAAAAGCATCTATATACATCCATATCTGGTCCACTTTGAAATATCTACGAAGAATTATATTTAGGAACGGAGGGAGTACTACTCAGGTCGGAGGAGTGCGAACCACAGCAGTCCAGTGAACCAGCAGTGCGAACCACGGTAGCCCAGTGAACCAGCTGTAGAAAACAATGTGGTGATATGGCCATAAAAAACAATGTGCTACGATCCACATTGTAGCATGTACAGTAACACTCCTCTTTGTTGGGATCCCTGAGTTAGAGCTAGTTTGGGTTGAAATAGCCTCAAATTATCGAAACAAGAGGGGTTAGTTTGAGCTAGTTTTCTCTAACCCAGCTAAAAAAACTAGTCCGGTGGAGAGGTTGTAATTGGGTTAGTTATCCTCGGGCCCACTAAAAGAGAACTAAAAAAATCTCCCATGGCCGCACCAGATCGCTCCCCCCTCTTGCACGACTCCTCTCTGTTCCCCATAGGGCCGCTCGCCCTTTCTCTCCTCCGGCCGCCCTCTCCTTCCGGCCTCCGCCGCCCTACTCCGGCCGCCCTCTCCCTCCGGCCTTCGAAGGTCGCCCCGCTCCCCCTTCACCAGTCGTTTTTCTCCCTCTGTAGTGTGCGGCGGTGGCGCATCTACCAGGGAGGTCGCGAGAGGGGTGAGTTTGTTCGTTCCTTCTCCGTCTCACGGCCATATCATTGATCTTGCTTGCTCTAGCGCTAATTCTGATTTGGAAAAGTAGATCCTGATCAAACTTGGTATAGATTTTTGGTGCACACATGGAATTGTTTGATGCTGCTTGAGGAGGTAATAAATCTTTCTAGAGGCCCAAAGATTCAGGTCACCTTTCTAGGTATTTCAATTTCAGGCTTGCGTTATTTCTAGAGGCCCAAAGATTCAGTTCACCTTTCTAGGCATTTCAAGTTCACGCTTGCATTATTCTAGAGGCCCAAAGATTCAGTTCACCGTTCTAGGTATTTCAGTTTCAGGCTTGCATTATTTGTAGAGGCCCAAAGATCCAGTTCACCTTTCTAGGTATTTCACTTTCAGGCTTGCATTATTTCTAGAGGCCCAAAGATTCAGTTCACCTTTCTAGGTATTTCAGTTTCAGGCTTGCATTATTTCTAGAGGCCCAAAGATTCAGTTCACCTTTCTAGGTATTTTAGTTACAGGCTTGCATTCTTTCTAGAGGCCCAAAGATTAAGTTCCCAGTCGGCGGCAAGCGGCCCTGCTACCCATGCCGGTGTCGACCTCAATTCGCAAAGGCCGGCGTCGGAGGGGTTCCCGGGGCTTGGGCTCTACAGAGCCTTCCTCCAGAGCAATGATGGCGAGCTATTCCCTCGGTGCGTGAGGGGCTCCGGGCTCCCTCCCTATCGTGAATGACTTCCGCGATGAGTTAGCTCATTCTTTGTTTCATGACGTGTTTTTTTATTTTGTGAAGCTTGATTGACGACTTGTATGTTTAAGCGGTATATCTCATTTGTATGGACAATGTAAAAAATTATCATGTTTTGCATACTTGATTTGTATAGATGGTTCGTTTATGTCAATTGTGAGTGGGAGGAGGCCACAGAAGAGCCGGCCACACCAAGAGGGTGCTTGGATCCAAGGGACTTATTTTAGTCTGACTAAAAATAGTCTCTTTAAGAGGCTAAAGTTCCAAGCACCCCTCACTAAAGAGGGGCTAAAACTAGTCTTGAGACTAAAAAATTTTAGTCAGTGGTACCCCTACTAAAATGTGGATTAGTCCTCTCTCTCCTCATTTAACTCCTCTCCTTTAACACAAAGTAGTTCTGGATTGGAGGGTTTGGAGGATAATAAATGCTCATTAACTTGATTTTAGTCTCTGTAGTATTTGGATCGAAGCATGGGTGAGGCTAGCAAGTTTTAATCCCACTACTTTTAGTCATGGAACTAAAAGCGTATCCAAGCACCCTCCAAATCCGGCAGGAAATAGGGTCCAAAGTAGTCAAATGATTGAGATAGAGCATTTATTGTCAATCTAACCCTGCCATCCATACACCTCTTTGGTTTAGAGTTAGTTCAGGGTTAGAATCTAACTCTAACCTCTAATTGAGTTAGAGTTCTCGTCGCCTCGGTTCATCGCCATCATACTTTCCCCATTCCTGTGTGTTCAGTATCCTGCGAATCAAAGAGGCCCTTTTTTTTGCGGGAAAAATCAAAGAGGCCCTTAGACTGGTTTCGGTCCGGTCATTTTTTATAAACATGTTATGTCCAAAATTTAATGAGCGTGTTCCGGTTTCCACGAAAATAATCCGGTTTCATGTAGTAATTCATTCATTTATTTATTCTTCTGAGGGGGGTTTGCATGTAATTAGTGAGGTCTGAAATGTAAAGTACCCCGGCATATGCTCCGAGTCGTGCATGCACTACGACCCAGATGCTCTATGTCCCACATGTCGGCGAATGGGAGCACGTGGAAATAGCCTAGGAGTACATATAGGAGGATAAATGCATGAAATAATATGTACTGTGAAGCGTAGCCGCGGTTCGAAAAGGAGACCTAAAGTGATGATAGCTATAGGTCGCACGCACCCAACTAGTGATACTAGACATACGACTAATTTTTCCCTAAAAAAAGAGGCACGAGTGCTCTGTACTCCTATTCCATAAACACGAGTCCCATCTGACAACAGCGTCCGTGCTATAGCTAGCTCTCCTCCCTCGTTTCTCTCTTCTAGTAATTCTAAACTCGGCCGACGCCCGATGCGCGGGGTGGGTTTGCTCAGCATGACCCCACCTCACAAAGTGAAAATGTTACGATCGAATAAAATGCCATTTAGTCACTCCGTTCATAAATATAAGCCTTTTTAGATACTATTTCAAATGGAATACATCATACATATGTATGTAGACATAGTTTAGAGTGTAGATTCACTCATTTTGCTCCGTATGTAGTAGTCACTTGCTGGAATCTTTAGAAAGACTTATATGTGGGAATGGAGGGTGTACTATACTAATAAAACATTAAGGCCACGAGGCGATGTAGTGCTGGTTACAGGAGGCAAGAAGAAGAGATGCATCCATCGACGACGTCCACCTCCTCGACTCAGGGCGCCGGCCCACCGAACGGCGCCTAAGTAGCAGCGGCTTTGGTGGCCAGATCGATGTGCTTCTGAACAATGGCGTCCAAAGATTCCAGCCGCTGAAAGAAGGCCAACGTCTTTCTGTCCTCGCTTGCCTTGTATTGGCCTATGTAGACGATTTCCTCGTAGACGTGGATGTGCAGGTCGACGGTTTCTTGCATGGCGAGGCGCTGCGCGGCGAGCGCGGCCTCGAGGTGCACATTCTTCATCGCGACCTCCGGCACCTGCAGGGCCACCAGGACTTGAAAGAGTTCGTCACCATGGAGGCCGATGAGGGTGGTAGGCAATGAAGAGCCTCGGCGCACGGGCTGCAGTAGTACGGCAAGGTCGTCCGCGCGCTTCTTGATGGCGGTGAACTTGCAGATGGAGTTGACCATCATGTCGTCCATGCGAGAGGCGAAGCCGGCGTCGGCGAGGGCTATGATGCCTGCGGTCGCCAGCACTGTCTGGAAATGCTGCACGGTGCGGGGCCGCAGGCCGGCGCCTTGGATGATTTGGCTCAGCCGACTGCCGCTCGTGTCCATCGCCTCTATAGGTGCTTGTGGCTTGGTCACTTGGTCTTGGATTGGAGTGAGCAGTGTTGCACAGAGACTTGGGAGTAGATGGATTGGAGTGGTGGGGCGCCTTTATTATATGAGAGTCCAAACTCTATTGCATTCACATCGTGTTGTCCATATTCTGCTTCTCCAACTAATTCCCTCTGCATGTAATTGAGGATGCATCATTGACCGTTCAACGTCTCGGGAACCGCTACCCTCTCCCTCCTTGGCATTCAAGCACCTATGGACCCGTCGACTATGAGGTGCCTATGGTGACTTCGTAAATTTCAAGATGATAGTGCCGTGCGTGTGTGCGTTCATAGGGGTGAGTGTATGCGTGTGTATATGAGCGCTTGCATCTGTACTGTGTAAAAAAACGTAAATGCGTGTCAAAAAGAGACTAGTCAGTATACTCAATATTTTGCACCTCGGAGAGGAAAACGATAGAACTAGTACATATTTATTTACGGTGCAGATTCACTCATTTTGCTCCATATGTACTCCGTCTCGGTGTAGTCTAGTCACTTGTTGAAATCTCTAGAAGGGCAAATACTCCTTTCTGGTTACAGGGCTATACTAGCAAGTAGTTGTACGTACTAGTACAATAGTGGGCTCACATAGCAATTTTGTCTCATGCAAGAGCCTGGCTATATGCGTGCTCCAATGTTCGCAACTGCAACGTTCGGTTTGCGCTTGGCTCTTCGCCTCTTTGAGAAGACGAACAATGATGTTACTACTACTGCTTCTACAGTGTCGAATCCACTGCTGCATGCCCATCCACCGCGAGCGGGACGGATAGCTTGTTGTAGAAATACTACTAAGCAAAAGCCTGTCCTTGTTTGCCAGCAACCGCGGGCATGGGTGAGGGAGAAGGCTTGTAGTAAAATCAAGCTTCTCCTCGTTGTACGAGTTGACGCGACACATCATAGCACTGGCCCCACATGCTTGCCTCTAAACTTGGCTGAAAGACCCGTAGTGTACAATATATTTGCTGCAACCTCTAACATTTACCACCACAAATTAAAATATATGTGGCCGTATGCATCGTTCTGATGCAGAGGCCGGGGAGTCCCCCCTTTTCGAAAAAAACAAATTAAAATATATATTCCTATCTTGACCAGATGAGCGTGCAAACTACAATCACCAGGGTGTCAGGTAGGGCCAGAAGACTATTTTAATTTTTTTAAACTTCGAGACGGCCACATAGCATGGAGCCGACCCCAACGATTTTAAGCTAACAGGCACGGTACACGCTATCCTAGACTACTCTACGCATGAAACTGCCACACGGCGTCCGGCTGCGCTTGGCTCTTCGCCTCTTCGGGAAGTCGAACAATGATGGAGTACTAGTACTGCACTGGAGGAGTACTACAGTACGCTTCTGGCCATCTGACACCGATTGAACTGCTGCATGTTCACCGCGTGCGGGAGGGAGAGCGTGTAGCGAAAGCTTCTCCTAGTCTTGCCAGCCACCACGCTCATGGGCGAGGAAGGGATGCCCCTACCTTTGCATGTTTGACAGGTGGGCCCGACAGGTGTGTGGGCAACCTGTCATACAGCCAAAGGCAGGTGCAGTTAAGTCCGCGAGGGAGAGGATAATCAAACTTCTCATTGATGTATGAGTTGACGTGACACATCAAAGCACTGCACTCGATATATTTCAATAATTTGCGTTTACCGATGCATTAATTACAACGCATGCATGCATGCCGTGACTCTCCTTTTGATACTTGCTTTGTAATACCCCGGCCCAAGTCGAGAGATGGTTGTGCACGAGGAGGGCGAGATCATGCAGACCGTACAGGAACCAACGATGGAGCTCTCTAAGGTCTCGATGGACCTCACCGTGCTCCACTGCCCCTTGTGCCTCCGCCCCTTGACGCCTCCAGTGTATGAGGTTCGAATACACCTCGTCCGTTCGGCTGATTGAGCAAGGTGCAGGTGAGGGAGTCCTGGATTAGGGGGTGTCCGGATGGCCGGACTATAACCTTTGGCCGGACTCAAGGACTATGAAGATACAAGATTGAAGACTTCGTCCCGTGTCCGGATGGGATTTTCCTTGGCGTGGAAGGCAAGCTTGGCGATATGGATATGTAGATCTCCTCCCATTTGTAACCGACTCTATGTAACCCTAACCCTCTCCGGTGTCTATATAAACCGGAGGGTTTTAGTCCGTAGGAAAAACAACAATCATACCATAGGCTAGCTTCTAGGGTTTAGCCTCTCTGATCTCGTGGTAGATCTACTCTTGTACTACCCATATCATCAATATTAATCAAGCAGGAGTAGGGTTTTACATCCATCGAGAGGGCCCGAACCTGGGTAAAAACATCGTGTCCCTTGTCTCCTGTTACCATCCGCCTAGGCGCACAGTTCGGGACCCCCTACCCGAGATCCGCGGTTTTGACACCGACATTGGTGCTTTCATTGAGAGTTCATCTGTATGCGTCATCTTTAGGCCCGATGGCTCCTCCGATCATCAACAACGATGCGGTCCAGGGAGACTTTTCTCCCGGACAGATCTTCGTGATTCGGCGGCTTTGCACCATGCGGACAATTCGCTTGGCCATCCGGAGCAGATCGAAGCTTCGCCCCTGGCCATCGTGTCAGATTTGAAGTTTGAACTACACGGCCGACGTCGCGAGACTTGATCTTCGACGGGTTCGAGCCACAGCGAAGCGCGCCACACTATTATGATGGGCATGATCTAGCTCTGCCGCCCGAGCAGTGCCACAGGCCGCTTTTGTTCCGCTCCGACCTCTAGCTCAGAGCCGACTGCGCCAATCGAGGACGGGTGGTTGGACACCGCCTCGGGGGCTGCAATCTCTAAGGCGATCGAGCCGAACACCAGTCTTGTCTGCGAAGCCCGTGACTCCAAGGTGCCAGACTCCTCTCCGGACTCCGAACCTTCCGCGCCCCTGCCAATCGAATCCGATTGGGCACCGATCATGGAGTTCACCGCCGCAGGCATCTTTCAGCACTCGCCTTTCGGCGACATCCTGAATTCACTAAAGTCTCTCTCTTTATCAGGAGAGCCCTGGCCGGACTATGGTCAGCAAGGTTGGGATGCGGACGACGAAGAAATTCAAAGCCCACCCACCACCCACTTTGTAGCCACTATCGATGATTTAACCGACATGCTTGACTTCGACTCCGAAGACATCGACGGTATGGACGCCGATGCAGGAGACGACCAAGAACCAGCGCCCACAGGGCACTGGAAGGCCACGTCGTCATATGAGATATACATGGTGGACACCCCAAAAGAAGGGAATGGCGATGGAACAACGGAGGATGACCCCTCCAAGAAGCAGCCTAAGCGCCGGCGTCAGCGGCGCCGCTCTAAATCCCGCCAAAACAAAAAAGGTGATTCCGGCACGGGAGATAATAATACCCCGGACAGTGCCGAAGACAACCCCCTCTAGCACGATTCAGCGCAGGAGGATGGAGAAGCCAGCCCTCACGAGAGAGCGGCAGACAGAGAGGTTGAGGACGATAATTACATGCCTCCCTCCAAGGACGAGGCAAGCCTCGGCGACGACGAATTTGCCGTGCCTGAGGATCCCGTCGAACAAGAGCATTTCAAACGCAGGCTTATGGCCATGGCGAGCAGCCTCAAGAAAAAACAGCAACAGCTTAGAGCTGACCAAGACTTGCTAGCCGACAGATGGACTGAAGTCCTTGCGGCCGAAGAGTATGAACTCGAACGCCAACCCAAGAGCTACCCAAAACGCAGGCTGCTAAACCTACATCACCAATGCATGATGCGGCCGACCGGCCACGTCGTGGCCGCGACAGAGTGGCCTCTCGGCCCTCCACTCAAGCCGCACCCCGGCGTCGCTCAAAAAGTACCAAGGCACGGGGAAATGCGCCAGACCTGTGAGATATATTGGAGGACAAGGCAAGGCAGACAAGATCGATCTACGGATCGCGTGGGCGCCCCACGACACGTGACGATAACCGTCACGCCTGATATGGCAAATCTGGCCTGGCCGAACATAGTCGACAAAGCTCGTTTGAGCTACGTCGTGATATAGCACAATACAGAGGCGCCGCACACCCACTATGCTTCACAGATGAAGTAATGGATCATCAAATCCCAGAGGGTTCCAAACCCGTAAACATCGAATCATAGGATGGCACAACAGATCCTGCGGTATGGATCGAGGACTATCTCCTTCATATCCACATGGCCCGCAGCGATGATCTACATGCCATCAAATACCTCCCACTCAAGCTTAAAGGACCATCTCGGCATTGGCTTAAAAGCTTGCCAGCAGAGTCAATTGGTTGCTGGGAGGACCTGGAAGCCGCATTCCTCGACAATTTCCAGGGCACCTATGTGCGACCACCAGACGCCGATGACCTAAGCCACAAAATTCAGTAGCCAGAGGAATCGTCCAGACAATTCTGGACACGGTTCCTAACCAAGAAAAATCAAATAGTGGACTGTCCGGACGCAGAGGCCCTCGCAGCCTTCAAACATAATATCCGTCATGAGTGGCTTGCCCGGCACCTAGGACAGGAAAAGCCGAAATCCATGGCAGCCCTCACAACACTCATGACCCGCTTTTGCACGGGAGAAGACAGCTGGCTAGCTCGTAGCAACAACATGACCAAGAGCCCTGGTAATTCGGATACCAAGGACAGCAATGGCAGGTCGCGTTGCAACAAGCACAAGCGCCACATTAACAGCAACAATGCTGAGGATACGGCAGTGAATGCTGGATTCAGAGGCTCTAAACCCGGTCAGCGGAAAAAGCCATTTAAAAGAAATACTCAGGGCCCGTCCAGTTTGGACCGAATACTCGATCGATCATGCCAGATACACAGCACCCCCAAAAAACCAGCCAATCACACCAACAGGGATTGTTGGGTGTTCAAGCAGGCATGCAAGTTAATTGCCGAAAACAGTGACAAGGGGCTGCATAGCGATGACGAGGAGGAGCCCCGGCCGCCGAACAATAGGGGACAGAAGGGTTTCCCCCCACAAGTGCGAACGGTGAACATGATATACGCAACCCACATCCCCAAAAGGGAGCGGAAGCGTGCACTCAGGGACGTATACGCGTTGGAGCCAGTCGTCCCAAAGTTCAACCCATGGTCCTCCTGCCCGATCACCTTTGATCGAAGGGACCACCCCACTAGCATCCGCCATGGCGGATTCGCCGCATTGGTTCTAGACCGAATCATTGATGGATTTCACCTCACTAGAGTCCTTATGGACGGCGGCAGCAGCCTGAACCTGCTTTATCAGGATACAGTTCGAAAAATGGGCATAGATCCCTCAAGGATTAAACCCACAAAGACGACCTTTAAAGGCGTCATCCTAGGTGTAGAGGCCAACTGTACAGGCTCAATTACACTTGAGGTGGTCTTCGGATCCCCGGATAATTCCCGAAGCGAGGAGTTAATCTTTGACATAGTCCCGTTCCGCAGTGGCTATCACGCGCTGCTCGGACGAACCGCATTTGCAAAGTTCAATGCGGTGCCGCACTACGCGTACCTCAAGCTCAAGATGCCAGGCCCTCGAGGAGTCATTACAATCAATGGAAACACCGACGCTCTCTCCGAACTGAGGAGCACACGGCGGCCCTCGCGGCGGAAGTACAAAGTAGCCTCTCAAGGCAATTCTCCAGTCCGGCTATTAAACGTCCGGATACCGTCAAGCGCGCCCGGAGTAACCTACAACAAGACCGCCTGGCACGTTCCGGAGCAAGCGTAGCAATGCGGCTAACCCCAGCCCTCGCGAAAGTGCGAAACCAGTACTACGCGTACATAACTACGCTCAGGAAATACCATGGGCATAGGGGGAGGGGCAAGACCATGGCATGCCCAAAATGCGGCTCAACCGCACTAGGGGCTCCCGATTTTGTCATTTATTTTTTCTTACTTTTAGGACTCCGCCCTCCGGAAGGCCTGTCCGGTAGTATAGTCGCCGAACACACGATGCAACAGCCAGGGAAGCATAAAGCTACGTCGAGTGTCCAGGTGGTCTCTATATCGAGCAGTATACTTGTTTCACATATCATCCCGCTTTCATACGGAGGGGGACATGTCAAATAGTCCCATCTCTTGCTTATCGCACTATTTGTATCGTTCTGCTCTTATCGCAGCCTTTTTGAATAAACAATGCATAGCTTTTGTATATTATTGCATTTCTTTTTTTATCTATATATGTTCATTAATGACATGTTGCACCCGTACACATTGGTACGGCCAAATACACCAGGGGCTTAAGTACCCCAAAATACGGTGTGATAAGTCCGAACACTTTCATAAGTGCGGCACCCCGAACTTATAGCATTATATGCATCGGCTCCGAATCATGTCTTGGGTCAATAGTTGGGTTTGCCCGGCTCCCATGTTTTGGTACCTTACGTTCTGTTATATCGGCTAAGGTAGCTGGGAGAACCACTGCGATTGTGCCCGGTTGATCTGGGCTGAGCACCTCGGTAGAGAAAGCTAAAACTGACCGTCATGATGAGGAGAGAGCTGGTCGCTGTTCGAGAGGTTTTCGAGTCCCTAAAGACTTATGCCGCTTAGAGCGAGGAGTCGGCTTTGTCCGGCCTAGGTGTGGATAGCGCCCCGAACTCGGTCTTCCGAATACTAGGGGCTTCGCCGAAATTTAAAATTATAGAATTCTATGGCTAAGTGAGAGTGTTCAAGCATTATAGTCCGATTTCCTTGTTCGTTGTGTTGAGCGCCTCCCTCGAAGGACCCAAGAATGGGAAAAGAGTGCTCAAGTTTATCCCGAACACCCCAGCACTCATGGCATGGTGGCAGAAGCTGACGACTTGCCATCTCTCAAATTTAATAAACGTCCGCATAGAAGGTAATATTTTAAATTCAAAAGCGTTGCTTAGCGCATATGAACAAGTTTTCAGCATACAGGATCACAAATGCGAGTTTACTAAAAAATTACATCTTTGGAGCACTCATCCGCTATAAGGCGGGCACCCTTCAGGATGCCCTCGTAATACATTTCGGGCTTGTGATGCTCCTTGCCTGGCGGTGGTCCGTCCGTCACAAGCTTCTCAGTGTCCATCTTGCCCTAGTGCACCTTAGCGCGGGCAAGGGCCCTACGGGCACCTTCGATGCATACAGAGCGCTTGATGACTTCAAGCCATGGACAAGCATCCACCAGCCGCCTCACCAGCCCGAAGTAGCTCCCAGGCATGGCCTCCCAAGGCCACAGCCGGACTATGAGACCCTTCATGGCCTGTTCGGCCACCTTATGAAGCTCGACCAGCTGCTTCAGCTGGTCGCTCAAGCACTGGTGTCCGGCCTCGATATCTTGAGACCAGAACACCTTCTCCGTCGAGCTCCCCTCCTCGGCTTGGTAGAATGCGGCAGCGTCGGACACACTGCGGGGAAGATCTATGAATGCTCCTGGAGAGCTCCGGACTCGGGTAAGTAACAAGTAATTCACTTTCACGTGCTTTCTTTGCATAAAGAATGCCTTACCCGCCGCTATCTTCTTCATCGCCTCAATTTCCCGGAGGGCTTTTTGGGCTTCGGCCTTGGCAGATTTGGTGCTCTCAAGGGCCGAGGCAAGCTCGGACTCTCGAGTCTTTGAGTCAAGCTCCAGACTCTTGTGTTTTTTCACGAGAGCCTAGAGCTCTTGCTCGACCTCCGCCACCCGCGCCTCCTTCTTTTCCCGCTCGGCGCGTTCCACGGCCGCATTATCTTCGGCCTTGGAGAGCGCTTCCTTCAGGGTCGCCACCTCGGTTGTGGCCCCTGTAATACCCAAGTTGGTCCTGTCATTTTTTGCAACCACATCTTTTTATATACTTACATAAGGTATTACTTACCTTCCTTGTCCTCGAGCTGCTTCTTGGCAAGGCCGAGCTTGTTCTCGGACCGCTCGAGGCTCTGCTTGAATGCATCGACCTCCGCAGTCAGTGCGGCAGAGGTCAGCAGCGCAGCCTGCATTCCCATATTGACATATTTATGTTAGACTCCTGCTTATATCTTTTAGATCCTCAGTTCGGCTTTTCTTTCCAAACACCAAACTGAGCATCAGGGGCTACTGTCTATGCGGTGATATTTTTACATATCTTAAATACATACCTCAAAGCCTGTTAGAAGGCTGGCACGAGCTTCGATCAGCCCGCTCTTGGCGTACTGAACCTTCTGGATCACCACACTCATAATAGTGCGGTGCTCCTCGTCGATGGAGGCGCCGTTAAGCACCTCCAGCAGATTATCTGGTGCCTCCGGTTGGACGGAGGTCACCTGCGTCGTATGCTTGCCCTTCTTACTAGGGGGCCGCCTGCCGGACCCCGGGACCGCTGAAGGTTCCGGTGCGGTGTCTGGCCCAGGGCCGGACTTGGAGCCCTTGGGGGTTTTTCCCCTTTGCGCCTGGAGTCCGGGAGGTCGCCTTGCAGCGCCTCCAGGACCACCTCTTCCTGGCTTGGACCTTTTTGGGACTCCACCTCGGCATCATCCACAGCGCGAGGGGAGGAGGCGGCCAGAAGTGAAGTGCTATTCACATCCGACGAACCCAAGGAGCCGCTCGACGAAGCGTCGAGCCCGGCCTTGGGCGGACTGCACGATTATATTCGGCGTCAGAAGATACTGTGCAATAAAGGAACGCCATGAGTTATTCTGGTATCCGGATACTTACGATTTTGCCAGGGGCTTGGCCCTGGATGGCCACTCCTCTTCGCCGTCGTCGGTGTTGGTTGAGTAGTCCGGAGGAAGGGTCCTTCCCTTCTTGTACCCTTCGCCCCCCCCCCCCCAGTTGGGGCGGCCTTCCTTTTCTTCTCTCCCCCCGCTGGGGGAGGGACCTCTTTTTCCTCCTCCTCGTCTTCATGGGAGGAGTCCGCCTCGGAGTCATCGGACGATGAGTCCGACACCACCAGGTGCCAGGAACTCTTTCGAGTTCCCGTGGCTTTCTTCTTGGCTTTCTTATCTGGCACCACGTAAGGTGCTGGGACCAGCAGCTTCGCTAAGCGAGTGTCCGCTGGGTCTTCGGGCAAGGGCGCCGGACAGTTGACCTGTTCGGCCTTCTTCTGCCAGTCCTGTCAAAGGCATGGGGCTTAGATCCTGCATAGAGTCAAACTATGAAACACTAATATCCTATAAGAGGAAAAACAACTTACTGCACTAGCTTGATGTTGCGCGCTGTATCCGCGATCCTCAGTAGCGGACGCGGGAGCCTCGGCGCCCTTGAATAGCGCCTTCCAGGCATCTTCGTATGTTGTGTCGAAGAGCCTGCTCAGAGTTTGGTGCTGGGCCGGATCGAACTCCCACAAGCTGGAAGCCCATTGCTGGCACGGGAGGATCCGGCGGATGAGCATGACCTGGACTACGTTGACGAGTTTAACCTTCTTGTCCACTAGGCTTTGGACGCAGGTTTGGAGTCCGGTCAGCTCTTCTGAATTACCCCACGGCAGGCCCTTCTATTTCCAGGAGGTGAGCCGTGTAGGGATGCCAGATTGGAATTCGGGGGTCGCTGCCCATTCAGGGTCACGCGGCTCGGTGATGTAGAACCACCCCGATTGCCACCCCTTTACGGTCTCCACGAAGGAGCCCTCGAGCCATAGGATGTTGGGCATCTTGCCCACCATGGCACCTCCGCACTCCGCTTGGCGGCCGCCCACTACCTTCGGCTTGACATTGAAGGTCTTCAGCCATAAGCCGAAGTGGGGCTGGATGCAGAGGAAGGCATCACACACGACGATGAACGCCGAGATGTTGAGGATGAAGTTCGGGGCCAAATCGTGGAAATCCAGGCCGTAGTAGAACATGAGTCCCCGGACAAATGGGTGAAGTGGGAAACCTAGTCCGCGGAGGAAATGGGTGAGGAACACCACCCTCTCATGGGGCCTGGGGGTGGGGATGAGCTGCCCCTTGTCGGGAAGCCGGTGCGCGATGTCATTGGACAAGTATCCGTCTTTCCTCAGCTTCTTGATGTGTCCCTCCGTTACGGAGGAGACCTTCCACTTGCCTCCCGCCCCGGACATGGCTGGAGTAGGTTGAGGTGGGAAGTGCGGACTTGGGCGCTGGAGCTCGAGTGCGCGAAAATGGATAAGCAAAGGAGGAACAAGGCGTAGATGAAAAAGGTGGATCCTTATCCCCTTATATGGGCGGACGAGACTGCACGTTCCCACCAGCCTGGTAAAACTCGCTTATCTCCCAAGCGCCGTAATTAATGGCACGGTTGGGTTACCCACGCCCGTATTGATGAGAATCCCGAAATAAGGGGACACGATCTCTGCTTCGACAACACGTGCCAAGGAAACCGCCTCGCTAAGTGCGCTGAGGTGGGACAATAAAAACGATTCGAATAAAGGCTTGGCCGTGGTGTGATGTCACACTGCGGAATACGTCAGCAAATTGAATTTGTGTAAATATTATTCTCTCTATGGTGGTATGTGGAACTTATTTTGCAGAGCCGGACAATATCCTTGTGTTCAAAATCTTCTATGAAGTATTCGGAGGAGGAACCCGCCTTGCAATGCTGAAGACAATTTGTGCGCCGGACTCGTCGACATTGAAGCCTGGTTCAGGGGCTACTGAGGGAGTCCTGGATTAGGGGGTGTCCGGATGGCCGGACTATAACCTTTGGCGGACTCTGGACTATTAAGATACAAGATTGAAGACTTGGTCCCGTGTCTGGATGGGACTTTCCTTGGCGTGGAAGGCAAGCTTGGCGATACGGATATGTAGATCTCCTCCCGTTTGTAACCGACTCTATGTAACCCTAACCCTCTCTGGTGTCTATATAAACCGGAGTGTTTTAGTCCGTAGGACGAACAACAATCATACCATAGGCTAGCTTCTAGGGTTTAGCCTCTCTGATCTCGTGGTAGATCTACTCTTGTACTACCCATATCATCAATATTAATCAAGTAGGAGTAGGGTTTTACCTCCATCAAGAGGGCCCGAACCTGGGTAAAAACATCGTGTCCCTTGTCTCCTGTTACCATCCGCCTAGACGCACAGTTCGGGACCCCTACCTGAGATCCGCCGGTTTTGACAACGACAGCAGGTTTCTTGATTGATGTGCTGTTCAATTGATTTCTGTAGTGCAAGGGAGGGCACCTGGCCTGCGCGGATTGCCGCGTCGAGGGCCCCGGGAACCAGCGACAGTGCCAGAAGTGCGAGTGCGGCGGTGGCTTCGATGTGCGGAACACGGCGGTGGACTCTGTACTTTCGTCGGTGAGGGTGGAGTGCCCACACGAAGGCTGTGGGCTCTACGTCACTTACCACAAGCTTCGCCCGATCAGCGGGCGTGTGTCCGCACGCCCTCCAAATGCCCCGTGCCCGTCTGCGGCTACGAAGGCCCGCCGCCGGTGCTCTACCACCACATCAGCACCGCGCATCCCATGCCCGTGCACAGGATCCAGTACGGCAAGGTGCTCCAGCTGCAAGTGCCACTGTCGGAGCCACGGCTCTTGCTGTTCGCGGAGGAGGACCGCCGCACATTTTTCTTGGTCGGCGGCGTGCTCGACATCGGCGCGCCTATCGCCGTGTCGGTCGTCTGCATCAGAGCGGGGGCGTCCCCACTGCCGCACTACGTGGCCAAACTGTGGGCAAACGGCCCGCCGGGGGAGGACGAAGGCACGACCGACGCCGTCGAGGTGGAAATGGAGGTGACAAGAAGCAAGGATCCCGACGACGTCGACGTGCAGGAGCTGACCTTCTTGACAGTTCCGCCCAAGCTGCTGGCCGGGGCTAAGCTTGTGTCCCTCCACATTCAGATTGAGAAGCTCACGTCCTAAATGTTTCTACAGTGCCTTCTGTTTATCTTAGTAATATGGTAATGTAGGTATTACCTTGGTCTACTTTAGCTTAAGAAATGGTGGGTTTTGGTGGCGATGCAGCAATTACTACGACATCAGATCAGTAATTTCCAACATTCGAACGGATATTTTGTGTCTGTTGGATATAAAGTTCCTTTGGGTAAGAAGTACTCAAAAAATTATGTTTATCAATGCATTAATTGCAATGCATGCATGCATAAAGTACATGCATTGGTCAATTTTCTCTTAATACGTGCATGCAATGATTTAATGCACCTTGGAATCTGAACATGTGTTGGGGAACAACCAAATTGAGCCTTATAAAATGGAAAAACTAAAATTTTGAGATAAGCCCTATAAAACCGGAAAGGAGGGAGTAGAAAAAGAAGTACTCCATCCGGGAATAATGCCACACTTCGAAACTAGAACCATCAATAAATTTTGAGCTTGCGTCTCGTCACATTCCAAATTAGTCCACGCTATATTGAATTGCAAACCTGATCACACTGATCACAACCTAAATAGTTTCCCACTTAGGAGCGTACTAGTACTCGGTTATAAATACTAGTATGCCAAGATGACTGCACATTCCTCCTCAACTCCTCATCCACAAAAACAAACAAGTCATTCAGCATCCTTCCCTTGCGTCTGCCATGGCCAGCGTGAGTTCTGGGTCGAGAGATTGCCACCAGGGAGAGGCGAGCATGGAAGCGGAAGCACGAGAGATGTCCCGCCGCACGGAAGTAGCAGCACAGAGGTCCCGCCGTGCCGCTGAAGCAGCACGGAGGTCCCGCCGCACCATCGATGCAGCAGATGGTCCGGCAGCACCGCGGAAGCATTAGAGATGTCCCGCCGCGCCACGAATGCAGCAGAGATGTCCCGCGGCGCTGCGGCGGCCAGGGAAAATTTCTCGCGAGCAGGCGACGACTGTTACAGGCGCATGCATGCGATCGTCCATAGCCAGATGGATCAGATCTCCGGCTGTGCGAGGTTGCAGGACGACATGAAAGCCTCGTTTGAATAGGTTATCGGCATACTAAGGGAGGGCAATGAGAGGCTCCGGGCCGAGCGCGACCTGCTGAGGGAGAAGATCGTGCGAAGTGCAGACCAGCAGGAGGAGACCAGTGCCTTGTTGAAGAGGACCGGCGTCATCGTCAAGAAACTTATGGACGAGAATGACATGCTCCGCAACGAGCACCAAAGGCTGGTGGAGGAATCCGTGGATGTTCTCAAGCAGCGTATTGAGGACACGAAAGAGCTCATCGCCGCTCGCCATGGAGACTAGTTCCCGCGGCCTGCAGCAACTCATCAAGAAAGTAGAGATCAGCGAGCCAGATCCTTGTCTTCCTTCTTCTTTTGCCCTGTGTATTTCGGGCGTAGCCGCATGTGGCTTTTTAAATTATCTTTCTAATTATGCAAGACAATTAATCGACCTTATCTTTACGTGGAAGATCAATGTTGCGAGGCTAGAATGAAGAAAACTCTTGTTGTGGCGACCCTGGCGTTGCTGTTCTTCTAGTTCCTACTGGGCTTCCTTCAGTTTCCTGGTTTCTTTTGATGTAATAATCGGTTTAGGATGTGGATTGTGTCGTTGGTTGTGAAATGTTGGGTTCTACCGCGGATGTTTGGCCTTTGTTGGCCTCTTGGGATGTTGCGATTTCAATCTGGTAGCTTTTAGTCCTTCGTGTTAGGCTGGAGTTGTGCTGAACTTTTTGTGAATTGTGGTGGTTTTCAGTAATGAAAATCGGAAGGGGCAAGCCCTTCTTTGATCAAAAAAAATTAATCGTCCTTATATATTCATCAGTCTTGCTATAAGTCGCAGTAGATGCTATATAGGTCCGTCGGATGTTACATCAAGATTCGTGCTTTCAGATTTTCTTTTTTCTCTCTTAAATCTCAGTCGAGTGAGACATAGCCACAACATTAAACAGAGGCTCGGGCGCCATTAATGGAGACCATGGGAGAGAGGTGGACGGCAGATGGAGGTCAAAGGGCTCTCCTCCCGATAAGCACGCGCAGGGGTCTGATCGCACGCCTCTCGTACTCAAATAGCTACCCTGCACGGCGCCTCCTAGCTAATAAAAAATCGGGATGCGTGGCGGCACGTAAATGGTAAAAGTAAGTAGAACGCCCACGGTTTCTATAATACTTGTGTTTCCAATTGTAACGTGACAGCACTTGTTCCAAAATGACTTTGTTGATTGTTAATGTGTGCGCCTTCGCAAATCGGACTGCAAATTTACAACAGCATGTTGGTGCCATGTCATGGCACCAAGCCAAGTTTCATTATTTTCATGCGTGTTTTGGATTTACAGGAATTAAAAAACTAAGTTTCTCAATGTTTCCAACCCAGCCACGACGCCCAGAATTTTGAATTTCATCCCATTTCTTGCATGGAACCTATAAATTTACCCGAGGACACACATATGATTTTTCAACCAACTTTGGTGCACTGGAACATGTGCTTGTATTTCAAATTTGAATTATGCACACAAAGGTGACAAGTTCCCTCCAAGAACCACGAGCCTTCTTGAGAGAAGCTCCGATTTGCAAGAAGCTTATACCGAAATTTGTTCCTATTCGGCCAATTTTTTTTCCACGGCATGGTACTACCATGACATGGCACCATGCCAAGTTTCATGATTTTAAAACCAAGTTTCTCAATATTCTCGACCGAGCCACGATGCCCAGATGTTTGAATTTTATTCTCATTTTTTGCATGGGACCTACTCGAGGACACAAATGTGATTTTTCAAATGTAGAAATTCACCCGAGGACACAAATGTGATATTTCAACCAACTTTGGTGCACGGGAGCATGTGCTTGTAGTTCAAATTTGAATTATGCACATTAAATGACCAAAAACTCAATTAATGTGTAAATAAGGCCAAACGAAGCCGGAATAATTCCAAAATTTAACAGGGCACTCATGTAGTTATATGTTGCCTTTGTAAATAAACTCAAGGTGGACAATGTATATTGTTTCGCACTAAAAGGTGGCACGTTCCCTCTCAGAACCACGAGCCTTCTTGAGAGAAGCTTCGGTTTGCAAGAAGCTTATACCAAAATATGTTCCTATTCGGCCATTTTTTTACCACAACATGGTAGTACCATGACATGACATCCATGCCAAGTTTTATGATTTTCAGACGTGTTTTGGATTTACAAGAATTTTAGAACCAAGTTTCTGAATGATATCGGCCGAGCCATGATGCCCAAATGTTTTAATTTTATTCTCATTTCTTGCATGGGACCTAGAAATTCACTCGAGGACACAAATGTGATTTTTCAACCAACTTTGGTGCACGAGAGCATGTGCTTGTAGTTCAAATTTGACTTATGCACATTAAGTGACCAGAAACTCAATTAATGTATAAAAAACGACAAACGAACCTGGAATAATTCCAAAATTTAACAGGGCACTAATGTAGTTCTATGTTGCCTTTGTTAAGAAACTCAAGGGGGGGGCAGCATATATTGTTTCACACTCAAAGGTGGCACGTTCCCTCTTAGAACCACGAGCTTCCAAATCGGCCCAATTTTTTACCACAACATGTTAGTGCCATGACATGACACCATGCCAGGTTTCATGATTTCCAGGCAAGTTTTGGATTTACATGAATTTAAAATCAAAGTTTCTCAATGTTCTCGGCCGAGTCATGACGCCTAGATGTTTGAATTTCATTCTCATTTCTTCCATGGGACCTAGAAATTCAACCAAGGACACACATGTGATTTTTCAACCCACTTTGGTGCACCGGAGCATGTGCATGCAATTCATATTTAAATTATGCACATTAAAAGTCCAGAAGCTCAATTAATGTATAAAAAGGCCAAATGAACCCGAAATAATTCCAAAATTTAACAGGGCACTCATATAGTTCTATGTTGCCTCTGTAAATAAAATAAGGGGGGAGGCAGCGTATATCGTTTCGCACACAAAGGTGACACGTTCCCTCTCGGAACCATGAGGCTTGTTGAGACAATCTCCGGTTTTGCAAGAGGCTTATACCAAAACTTGTCCCAACTCAGCCAAAAATCATACGTATGAAAACATGGTTTAGATTATCCCAAACATCTCGCTACCTAGACCAATAATGTACTATGATTTGAATTCAACATATAATGGATACAAATATTTGAATTGGAGAGCGTATGGTACATGTAGTTCACAGTGAAATATGATTACTATTGTATGCATGTTTTTTGTTATCAAGATAATATTTAAATTATTGTATAACTTGACAACAATCATATTCAAATAAGGAAAATTGATTCAAATTTAGTCCATATGGTAGACGACAATATATATGTTCACATGGTGGAGTAAAATGTTCATATATGATGGAAGATCAAAATGTACGACTACATCAATTATAAACCGCAAGGTCACCTAACGATATATTCGAATTCAACATAACGTGGATTCAAAAATTGAAATTCAAGATCATGGCGTCCGTAATCATATAAAAAGGGACATTACTCTTTCTTTAGTGGGAATTGATTTGTTTTTTGTTGTTGTTGAGGGAAGTGCGAATCGATTTGGTACTCGCAAGGTAATCTTGTTCTCCCGATTTTTTTTTACATTTTTCTTGTAGTTTTTTCAATGGCATCTATAGCAATATAGTAAAGGGACATGACTCTCTTGTGTCTTGTATGAATTGTTTTTTACACGTTAAGTTTGTTCTGCCGAACAAGGAATCTGCACCTTGTTATCCCGAAATTTTCAAGCTCGAGTATCTTTTGTCTCACCTGCTTTGAAACTCCTGCTTCTTCAACCCGCGCCGCGCCTTGTTATCCCAAAATTTTCAAGCTCGAGTATATTTTGTCTCACCTGCTTTGAAACTCCCGCTTCTTCAACCCGCGCCGCGCCTTGTTCTCCCGAAATTTGGACGCGCGCGAGAACTCCCTCCTCATCCGAAATCGCTCCCGCAGCCGAGACACGCGAAATCCCCCTTCTACCCCTCAGCCGGAAATGAAGCTCCACATCGCGGTGTCAAAACAGGTGGGGGTACACTGGTAACTTACCCTACACTTCGGACAAGCGCGTCCCTAAGCTTGGCTCCGCCCTCCCCCTTCGCCTCCACATTCGTACACCGAGGCCGCCAAAACCCGCGAAACCCCACGCTCCTCCGTCGGCCTCCCGACCGCCGCCCAGCCGGAGACTCTTCCCCGACTACGTCGTCCACCACAACAGCTCGACGTCCCTCATCCGCCGCACCCGATGAGGATCCGTTGTCGATCTCGCCATCCCGCCGGATCAGCCGCCACGTCCTCCACCTCCAAGGAGCTGCCCCGACATTCGCCTCGTCTATCGCGCCACCTCAATCACCACAGCGCCGTCTTGACCTGCCCCACCGGTACCGCAGTACCCTTACCAATTCCTCCGATGAAGCCGAGGCCAACTCGGCGCCACCAAGGAGGTTCTGCACTCACCGCTGCATTTTATATTTTATTCGATCTCACGGGGCTGCCGGTGCTCGATACCGAGCAGACATGGCGTGTCTCCATCGACGGCACCGTCGCCGGCAACATCATCCACGACGTCTTTCCCCCATGTCGTTGCTTCCTCGGCAGCGACTTCCACAACGGCACTAGCTACAGCTGCTCCGGCTCTCGCTCGTCTTTGCGGCTCTGCTTCTTTGTCGGTCGCTGCTGCCTCCACCGCTTTCTTCGTGTTGCCGCTCTGCTCCTGCTCTCGCTTGTGCTGCTGCTGCTGCACGACCTCCGAAAGCTACAGGAGTTGATGCTTTAGCACTCGCTCGCGGTGCTACTGCACGACTTGCTCTCTGCTAGTGCGTTCCCTGCTCGAGCGTCTGTTGATTTAGATCACTGCTTCTCTGCTACTAGTGCTTGAACGCCCTAAAGATATATTGCAATGCTCTTCTACTAGTTCAATCAGTTTCGACAGTAAAATTCAGTTTCGACTGTGAAGTTCATTTTCTTCAGTTAAGTTTAGAGTGAACAGTACTTATAGCATCTGTCGGAGCGGCCGTGGCGCGGCTGATGCGTTTTACATCTAGAACTTTTTGGTGATGTATTTTACATCACCTATTGCAGATGATATTAGGGTCCCACTTCAGATTAACGTTGTATGTCTTGTCATGCTTCAGCCTCGTCGCCATACACCTTGGCGGAGCTACTCCAACGACGGAACCGTCCATCACAGCGGAGCAGTACCCTCGGCGCCGTTTCTAGAGGCCTTGGATCTTCTCCCCCGCCCCGACAGTCACACCTGCATCATCACCATCCTCCACGTCCAACCGAATGATGCTGAGGTCCACAAGGCTATGCCAAAGAGGTTGTACACTCGTCGTATCACTTTGTTTCTCCATTCCTCTGTTCTTCCAATTCATGTGAGCCAAACACCCAGGTTGACTGAAATCCTATGTTTCCAAATTCTCTGTTTTGCACGTGCATTCCTATCCTATTCCTGTGTTTTTCCTGTCCCTGCTTTATAGAATCCTCCAATTCTGAGGAGCCGTTACAAGTTTACTTCATTTTCAGATAGGCGTCAAAGAAAACTCTGTGTGTTATGTCCTGCTCCTGCCATGCCGTCATCCACCCCACCTGAGGTGCACCATCGACAGAAGCGTTCACTGCAGCAGAGATCCCCCCTACAGATTTCCTTTCGCTACCTCAGATCATCTTCCCCGTTGCCGGAAGCCATGCCAACTGCATTACCATCATCGACCGAGCAGATGAACCTGAGGACTACACAGTTCCGGAAGAGAGGTCACAGTCTTTCGTGTTTGCTTACGTTATACATCGGTTATTATTACCTGCTACTTTATCGTTCAATCTTGAGTTTTGAATTCCCCATGGGTCTCATATCGAGCCAAAGAACTTGTAATAGTATCTGTCTACTATCTGGTTCATCTGGGGTCTTCTCTGTGGTTCATGTTGGGTGGGCAACAAACAATAGATGATCCATTGTCTATCTTTTTAAACTGAAGCTATAATCTACCTGCTATCATTAGTTTTGGATCCATCCACCCGTTTGCTACCATCAGTCTTGATTTTTGCATGCACCCCTTAGGCCTTACAAAATCTAACTATTTTTTTATTATGCATGTCAGATATTGTACACAATCGTACTGAACATTTAGAGAAAAAGAGAAGACCGTTGCGTGCGAATATAATGTTATGCAGACGCTGCTCCATGGTGGGCGAAGTGCCCCCCCCCCCCCTGCTGCATTTCCAGATTGTATTCCAAAGGAAGATAACTGTTCAGATGGTGATTCAGAAGGAGCGGACCATGCCTGTTTACCACCTGAGGTGTTTTCTCTAACCTGGCATGCTGATGTTGGTCATATCATGCATATGGCGCTTTGCATTGCTTACATTATACATCTTATATGTCATCAGCTTAGTTTAGATTTGCTTTGTGTGAATGCCACCTGTTTGGATTCTATATCATACTCCCACCATTCCTAAATATTTGTCTTTTTAGAGATTTTAACAAGTGACTACATACGAAATAAAATGAGTGAATCTACACTCTAAATATGTCTATGTACATCCGTATGTGGTAGTCCATTTGAAATCTCTAAAAAGACAAATATTTAGGAACGGAGGGAGTATATGGGAATTATGCAATGCCATCTTCTTTAGCCAAGCATCATATACGTGAATCATGCAATGCCATCCTGTTTAGCCACCATCGTATATGTGAATTGTATCGTGCCATATTTTTTCCATAATGTATTCCATTTGTCAACAATATTTATACATTCATCTACTCTTCCCGTGCATCAGCCATTTGAGTCGGTCATGGGAAAATCTGGAGTGAAAACAAGGTCTTCTGAGTAGTCAGTGCTACTTGTCGATGCAGATTTCTTGCTGGTTATAGATAGCTCCTCAGAGGAGGATTCAGAGAGAGATGACCAGTCGTATCCCCCCCCCCCCCCGAGGTGCCTGCTCTAACTTGGCTGGGTTATATTGCTCATATCATGCATATGGTGTCTTGCATTGCCATGCCATCTGCTTAGATTAGACATGCTTTGTGTGAATGCCTCCTGTTTGCTTTCTATATCAGATATGTAAAATTATGCAATGCCATGTTTTTCAGCCAGTTATCATATATGTGAATTATGCACCGCCATGGAGCCAGGCATCATATATGTGAATTATCTTCTTTCATTACGTATTCCATTTGTCGACAATCTGTGTATATTGAACTACTCTTCATGTGTATCAGCCATTTGAGCCGGTTATGGAAAAATCTGGAGTGAAAACAAGGTCTTCAGAGCAGGCAATAGTACCTATTGAAGCATATATCTCGATGGTTACAGGGAGCTCCTCAGAGGAGGATTCAGAGACAGATGACCAGTCCTATATCCCACCTGAGGTGTATGCTCTAAGTTGCAATGTTTATATTTCTCATATGATGCATATGGTGTCTTGCGTTGCTTAGTTTAGACATCAAACGCACAATATTGAATTCTATCTGCTTAGTTTAGAGATCATACATGCGAGTGCCAGCTGCTTAGTATATGAATCAATTATGTCAATTATATCATGCCATCCTGTACACTTAGACAACATGTATGTGAATTATTTCATCCCAACCTATTTTAGAAAGACATCATATAGTTTTGTCATGTCATCCTGTTTAGGTACTCATCATTTGTTGAATTATGCCATTATATCCTGTTAAGTTATCCATCATATATCTGAAACTGTGTCATGCTATCCTGTTTAGTTAGGCATCACATATGTGAAATTGTGTCATGTCATCTGTTTGGTTAGACAACATATATGTGAATTACCACATCATCTATCATACAATGTCTCATATGTTCAATTTCTTTCCTTGTTTATCATCCATTTGAATTGGAGGGGTGATGGCAGTATCTAAGGGAGCAAAACCCGTTCTTCACAAAAGACAAGCTACCCGTCTATGCAGATAGAACCATGGTTGTACCGCCCACAAACTAGCCCCACCAAACATAATCGAGACTCTTCCAGATTGCACACTTACACCGTTGGGCGTAGAACCAGCTACAACCCATCTAACCACAACCCCAAATGGATAGTAACCCACTTATAGTTGACAAAGCACCATGTCCACCATAGAGTACCCCCACACGAGCAGTTTGTTAAGCTACTGCAGTGCCCAAAGCACGAAGACCACCACAGCTAACCCAAACTCCACGTTTAAAGCAGAAGAGCAAATGTTCTTAGGTCAGATTCCGTAGCTATGGTCCATACTCCTTTGTTGTTGCATCAGTGTATTTACTCATACGAACTACTTTCGAATTTGAAGGATCCAACTGAAACTCCAATGGTGCAACATGTATGTTTTAAACCAATTTCTTTAACTGGATTGTTGTTCTAACTTCTTGCTCTATGTTGATTTTAGTTTAAGTTGTATAAACACATATATTCTCATGTGATGCACATTACAAGTGCTGCCAATGCTGTGTAGTTTCTCTGACTTATATTCTGTCTATGCTATTGTGTCTTAAAAATATATGAGTTGAACTGTGTCTCTATCTTGATTAGGGAACATAAACTAGAATGATATGGACAATACAGTGACCATAGTACATAGATATATGTTTGTTTCATGTTGTTATCCTGTCCACCTTACTACTGAACCGGTTTACCAAAATGAGTTTCGTATACTACAAGCTAAACCTGTGATGTGTCTGCTTATTTCTCTTGTAGTATGCAAACATAATATTGGAGAAGAGCACCCCACTATGCAATGGTAGAGAAAGTAATGCAGATAAGGTTCAAGATAGTGAGACAACCCTATTGGTCTCCAAGAAAGGTGATAAAAACGATCTTGTAGACAGTGAGAAAACCCCACAGTCCTGCGTTGATGTAGTGTTCGAGTTACTGGCCAGTACCGCTGGCACAAGCTCTTCGAACTCGCTGCCTGAATCACTTCGGCTTCTTCAGTCTCAGCTACAAGCTGAAAGGCATCGATTAGGCGTACTTTCAAGAAGCGAAGGACGGAGGAAGTCCTACAGAATTTAGAAGCGTACTTTCTTGTGCAACACCAAGCTGGAGGATTTAAGCGCCAAACAAGAGAAAGTTAATAAGCTTGCTAACCATCTTGCCAAAGATTATGGGTACCGGGATATTGTTTCTTGAACTCTTACGAAGTGGTTTCAGTTCTGGACTTGTTTTGTCTTGGCGTTTATATGCTGCTTTGTTCCCTATATTTGCACTGGTGGCGAACTTTGATGCCCAGTGGATGTAATATGTGTAATAGCCGTGATAGCCTAGCATAAGTTGCTTGCTTATTTATTTCCTTATTGTCTTGTTTATTTGTTTGCTTGTAGTCAGTGCAGTTCTTTTTCCGCGGTTTGCTAGTGGCTGCAATAACCTATTTTTTAAAACTAGGCCACAATACTATGGGCTAATATTTACTGTAGTGACACTAGGCCTCCTACGGGCCGTAGAAACAGTAGGCCTTCTACGAGCCGTATCATCAATGGGCCTTATACGGGCCGTATGATCGATTGGCCAAACATGGGCCAATAACAGGCCGCATTATGGCCGTAAACGGGCTAGAGTTGGAATCGTCCTTTCATGGGCGGACCATAACGGGCCATCGTTAATAGGTCGTATTTGATGACGCTATGAAAACGGCCCAACGACATCGCACCACAAACGGGCCGATCAGAACCACGAGCTGAATTTTGCCCACAAGCAGAAAATGACAGTAACGGGCTGTAAGTAAACGAATGCTGGAAATGAGCCGAAAAATATATGGGCTCTGAGAAGGCCGAAAGATAACATGGGCTGGAAACGGCCGAACGGAATAACGGGCCGTTAATGGGTATAAAGTGATACACTGTTCGTTACGGGCCAGTTTCACCACGGGCCATTAATGGGTGTAAAGTAATACACTGTTCATTACGGGCCAGTTTCACCACGGGCCGTTAATAGGCCAAGAGTTACTAGGGCCTCATATGGGCCGAAAGACGTCATGGGCCATACATGGGCCAGAAGTGAAAACGGGCTGGAATCATATTGGATGGCCCAGATGATGCTACTGGGCCTAATTCGGATAGGGCGTAACGGGCCTTGGGTTAGCGGGCTGTAAATAGGCTATATGCGAACATGCCGTTAACAGGCTTTCCATGGGCCGTGCTGCCACCTTTTGACCAAGTCAAACGGGCCGGCCTTTTCACAGGAATGGGCCTCTGTTGGGCCGTGCCACGTGTCGACGTATCATAGGCGCCTCTCTGACCCACTGACAAGCTGACACGTGTTTCGTCCGGCCAATAAGATTTTTACACGTGGAAATTTCCCGTTGGTCGGGGCTGTTAACGGGTTATCGGATCCAAAACACGAGCCGATAGCTTAACGGTGTTCCGTCATGGTGGATGCCACGTGTCGGTCACCCTTGACGAAAGAACTTCTGTGACGCGCAATTTATCGTCATGGAAGTGGACACTCCCGTGATGATAATTTTGGTAATGTCATGGAACACTTCTATGACAGCACAGCTATGACTATCTTGATTCTGTCATAAATTTGTCATGGATGTACATGCATGGCAAAAAACGCGACCTACTGTGACAAACACGTATCATCATGGAAGTGTATTTTTTTTGTAGTGTGTGTTTATGTTTTAGAACATTTCTTCGTCTAGCCCAACATGAATTTTCACCCAGCCCAGCAAGTCCGCGGATTTCGAGAAAAATGCAAATGGGCTTTAAATTCTACCATATATATAAACGGGTTGCATAGATGCTACATCATTGTTTCACCCAGCCCACCAAATGGACTAAAACGCAAATGGACTGGCTGACATGTGGGCCAGTAGGTCGAAGCCTAAGAAGGCGTTGGATTTACATCCAACGGCGGGCATTCTTCTTCAATCTCTCGTCTTCTTCCCCCAACGCTGCCGGGACCGCCTGCTCCAGCCTCCGGCGTCCAGCAGCGTTGTTTTGCACGCCTGAGCGATACTCTACCCCGCCGACGGCCAGGCCATCCCTCCACTCCGCACCTCCTGTTATTCTCTGCCGAGTGTAGGCCCACCCCGCACCCGAACTAGTCAAGTATCCCACTCCTCTCCGTTTGTGAATCCACTGATGCGTCTTCCCCATCTCTGGGTCATTCCAGTCTGGGGCCTCGCCGTCATCCACTGCCTCGGTGCGCTCGGCGCGGCGTGGTCAATATACGAGAGTCATCGGAAGAGGACTGTACGTGGAGATCCTGACGGATGGGACCCACGAGGTCCATGGTCGCACGCAAGGAAAGTTCCTCCTTATTAAGTTGTTTCCTCCCCCTGACAGCTGGGACCCACCGGCTGTATCTTCGCACGAAAGGAAGTGCCTCCTTGTTATGTGAAAAAAATATTCCTCCCGTTGACAGCTGGGACCCGTCAGATTTGGTGGCTGACTTGTGGGCCTACTAAGCAGACGTGTACGCAGGGCTTTGTCAACTTAATCAACAAATGATTCTAGCAACTGGACCGTTGGATGTTAATCCAACAGCCGTGCTCCTTCTTCAACCTCTGTTCTTCGTCGTGTCTCCCGTGGGCGGCACCGCGGCAGTGCTGCCGCCCACCCGAACCAGTCAAATTTCCAAGTCCTCTCCATCTGCGACTCCACTGCCACGTCTTCCCCATCTGGGGCCTCGCCATCGTCCACCAGCCTTGGTGCGCTCGGCACAGTGTGGTCAACATGGTCAACAACCGAGAGTCAACGGGAGGTGACTGTACGTGAGAGGCTGACAGTGGGGAGGCATCACACCCATTGACGCATACATGCAACTGCATCCTTTTTACCCAGAAAAATAATGTTTTCTCACCCTGACTGCTGGGACCCATCAGCTACATCTTCGCACGCGAGGAAGTGCGTCCGGGCAAAAAAAAACGATTCGCCCGCCGACCGTTGGGACCCACCATCTATATCTTCGCACGCAAGGAAGTGCCTGACAGTCGGTACCCACCTGGTCGAAGCGTACGTAGAGTTGTCATTCTGGTCACGAATGTGTACGTACATACTAGTCGACGCAGAGGCGCGCACGTAGCATGTACACGTATGTACAATGGCCAGTGTGCAAGAAAGAAAATATGGCCACGTACGTACATATGGGCGGGGTCTCGAACGCCTACTCGCGCATACGTACAGCCAGGGCTTGTGTACATGTCTGGGTCAGAACAGAGAAACTGTGTCGTCGTCGTGTTCATGGGGAGCCAACCGGCTGGGTCGAAACGGAATGCGTCGTCGTGTTCATCGGGAGAGCTTGGCCGGAACAGCCGATGGAACAAGGCCTAGCGTGCCACAGAACGGAGGAAACGGCCTTGTGTTCGACCGGGCACGTTCGAAACGGGATCCTGTTCATCCGGAGGGGTCTGGCGTACCACAAAACGGAGGAAACAGACCTCCTATGGTCGAAATGGGGGTCCTGTTCATCAGGAGGGGTGTGGCGTACCGCAAAACAGAGGACACAGACTTGTGTTGGAGCGCTACGGTCGAAATGGGGGTCCTGTTCATTAGGAGGGGTGTGCCGTTGTCGGAGTTCTGGGAATGGGGGTCCCCAGACTTGCCTGCCTTCCGCCCACGGCATGGCTGCGCTAGTAGGCCTGTTCGGCCCATCTTCGTCAACAAGACATTCAAGACCCTCGCGAGGGGCCAAGTCTCGCAAGGCGGACGATGCAACACTTCCTCAGGAGCGGCCTCACCAGGCAACCTCACGAGGAGCGGAGATATCAAGGCAGGGCGAACCTCACGAGGCTCGCGTGACATGAGCCATGACGATCAAGATCAAGCGGGCGCCAGGCGGGCACCAGCGCGCGCAGCGTCCTTGTTTCCCCTTTGGTGCTAAGGAGGCCAGCGCAGGCACGCAGTACCGAGGCATCAGGCAAAGGTTTCCATATCAGTGCAACAAGACCAAGACCAGCAGGACGGAGGTCACCGTGGAGCCCGAGACGGCGTCACCACCTGAGCTTTCCGCAGGCGAAGACATCTTTTGTCAGGATAAGCCGTAGTAGTTGTCCCCTTTCAAATTGGCCGTTGTTGGCTCCCTTCCCACTCAATATTTGGGAAGAGGACCAGGGCCTCTATAAATAGGACTAGCCACCATCGAAGGAGGGAGCGGCATGACATCTGATCGAGAGCCAATCCTTAGGCACACACAGAACACAAGAACACCTCAACCTCAGGAGGCTGTTCTTCCTCATCATCAGCCCAAGAGGCAATCCACCACCACACTAGAGTAGGGTATTACACCACAACTGTGGCCCGAGCTAGTATAAATCTTGTGTCTTTGTGTTGCGAGTTCGTCGAGTTTGTCCGCGAGATCTTAGCGAGCTAGGGTGAAGATCGGTAGGGAGGAAATCTCCGCGCGCACCCCAGTGTTCGAACCTTGAGGGCTTAGCCGGAACCCGTGATCCGACATTTGGCGTGCCAGGTTGGGGTGCACCGGAGCTTCCTTTCCGTCGCTTCGCGTCTAGTTGCTCCGTTGTCTCCATGGCAGACGCTCGTCATTCTCGTGTTGAGCGTAGGGCTGCCCTGGCCACCCGCGTCGCTCGGACGGCTCCCGTCAATGGGCCACCTCGTCATTCCCTGTCTCCTGCCACCAACGCCGCCACCGGCCCGGCAGGGAAAGAGCAGCAGGCGTCCTTGCTGCAACCCTCGGTGCGGCAGGACGACCGCACCGCCACTCCATCACTGACTCCCGCTGGTTCGTTGTCCCACGCTCGTCGCGCTTCCATGGATGCATGGGCCACGCTCCTCATGGCGCACGAGCTCCTGCGCTATCGCCCGGTCGACAACCTCTACGAGGACTGGCTTGACCGCATCGCCGAGCTTGTCCGCGACGCAGGGGGCTGTCCTGTGCCGTCCCTCTCTCCGCCAGGCCCTCCGCCAGCTTCAGGCGATGCTGCTCATGCAGCAGCACCGCCACCTCCGCCTCAAGATGGCACATTGATGCCAAGGCGTGCAGCTCTGCGACGCAATCCACCGCTTCCGGCGCCCGCACGTGAAGAAGGAAGCTGTCATGAAGTCCCTCGACCGCAAGAGAATGATCTGCCACACCTCGCACCTCCGCGCCAGGATCGTCTGCCACGGCAGACCCCCGCGCCACTTGTCGTAGCAGCGCGTGGGCATAAAGACCAGGCTCCACCTCCAAGGCGGGCCCCAGAGACCACAGCCGGCTACCGCGCCTTCACCCCCGAGCTGCGTAGCGTCGCTTGGCCGGGCATGTTCAAGCCAGATCTGCCTCCTCACTACAATGGCACCCTCGACCCCGCGGAGTTCTTGCAGCTCTACGAGCTGAGCATCGAGGCCGCCAACGGCGACGAGAAAGTCATGGCGAACTGGTTCCCTATGGCCCTCAAAGACGACGCCCGTTCGTGGCTCCTGAACCTGCCTCAAGGCTTGATCTCCTCCTGGCACGAGATGCGCGACCACTTCGTAGCCAACTTCTAGGGTACTCGTGACCTCCCGCCGGCCGCGGGTGACCTGCGCCGCATCAAGCAACAACCAGGAGAGACCCTCCAGAAGTACATCCAGCGCTTCAACAACACTCACCTCAAGATACCCAAGGTCACGGACGAGGCCATCATCTTCGCGTTCGCTGATGGCATCTGCGACATCAAGATGAAGGAGGAGCTATGCACATCTCAGGAGTCGTTCAACCTGGACACCATGTGCGCAAGAGCTGAGGAGGGGCGCCTCTCCCTCCTCGAGCTGCCAGCTGCGAGCGCAGAGCAGAAGAAGGCCAAGGCCAAGGACGTGAAGCGCAAGGAAGTAGCCGTGCTCGCAGCGGAGCCGGACAATAAGCGAGGCAGGTACCAGCCCGAGTCATCCAAGAGCAGCCGACCGTTCTGCGCCTTCCACAACCTGAACACCCACAACACCAGCGACTGTCAAGAACTCAGAGCCATTCGTGAAGGATGCTTCGGTCGACGCCCCGAGCGCAGCGACCGGGGCTACGGCCGAGGAGGAGGACGTGGAGGCGGACGTTGGGACGACCGTGGCCCACGCCTGGCGCGACAGGCCTCGTGAGGACCGCTGGCAGGATCATCCTCGCGAGGGCGCTTGGAGGGACCAGCCTCGTGAGGATCGTCCTCAGGGCAACACCGGTCTTCCCCTGCTGCCGCCAACGCCAAGAAGGAATGACGACCACCATCAAGACGAGGGGGCTGGGGGCTTCCAGGAGCCGCGTGTTATCGCCTCTATCTTGGGCGGTGCTCAGGCCCCAGCCTTGCAGCGTATCTTCAAATAGTTTGCTCATGAGGTGAATGCAGTCCTCCCCAAGCTTGAGGCCACGCGCCCGCTCAGGTGGTCCCAGTGTCCCATCACCTTCAACTCGGCAGATCCGCTCAAGTGTGCAGCCACCGCTGGCGCTCTCCCAATGCTTTGTTCACCAGTCATCAGTAACATGCAAGTTACCAAGACCCTCATCGACGGCAACGCAGGGCTCAACGTCCGGTCCGTCGACACGTTCGACAACCTCCAAGTGCCATATGACCAGCTTCAGCCTACCAAGCCTTTCTCAGGTGTGACCGATGGTTCCACCACATCGATAGGGCAGTTCCACCTCCCAGTCTCCTTCGGAGAACGCAAGAACTACCGCACCGAACTCATCGACTTCGACGTCACGCACATCCGTCTGCCATACAATGCCATCCTTGGGTACCCAGCCCTGGCCAAGTTCATGGTAGTGACCCACCACGGCTAGAACGTCCTCAAGATGCCGGGAAGCGGCGGAATCATCATAGTCCCGTGCGAAGAAAGAGATGTGCTATGCTCCCTCAAGCGCGCCTTTCAAGCTGCCGCAATCGATGATCCCGACAGCAAGAGCGAGGATCCTCCCGAGGCCATCCCCAAGAAGAAGAAGCCGCTGCGCCGTGCTGGACCTCAGGAGGGTGGCATCACGGCTGGAACCTCGTTAGGATTAGCGCCCGCTCCAGGGGCGCCTCCCTCCATCGCATAGGAAGGCGTGCCTAGTGCCCTCCTCGGGCAGGGCTCGGGGGCTCTCTCCTGGAGGGCCTCAGACATTGCCAACCTCACAAGGGAGGCGCTCGGGCACCACATGGAGGCGTGCTTCGCGGCACGTTTCCCTCAGGAGAACATAGGGCAAGGAGCGCCCACCGCTCAGGAGTTCATCACCAAGACTACTCAGGAACTGCAAGACGCATGGGCCATGCGCGGCGACCGCCGCTCATGAGGCGAAGCTCCCCATCCAGGAGAGGACGCAGGGCTGTGCGTCTACATCGACGTACCGGGGCTCAACAGGTCCGCTTCTCATGAGCTTTTATGGCCTTCACGCGTGGGCCAATGCGAGGGTCCACCACACACCTACGTTCGCATGCCTTTTGGCTTGCTGAGCGTGTCGTTCGTCTACCAGCGTAACTTGCAGCGCGCCCTAGCTGCTCAGGAGGCTAGGCACCGCGCCGTCCTGGTGGAGATGGAGACGGTCCACAAGGAACCGCCTGAGCCCCCAGAGCCTCCCGAGGCTCAGGGCCCTGGTGGCTCGTGAGGAACGACCCCTTCACCGCGTGCCTTCAGCTGCCCCGACATCTCTTCATTAACATAACCAGGTGACATTTTCCAAGTTCATTCAGCTGGGAGCGCCCCTCGGGCTGCATAATTCGCAGGCCACGTGGGTCAGTCCCTGTGGCATGTATCCCTTTTGCTTATGTCATTAGCTTACCTCGCTGGGGGCGCCCCTCGGGCTGCATCATCCCCAAGCCGCTCGGGCCTGGCCTAGTGGCATGTATCTTTCCGCATTTACCCAAGCTGATTTGCCTTCCATGCTTAACCTACCTATGATTATCACCTGCTCGATTGCCACCCGCCATGGGTCCATCCCTTCATCATGTAATTCGCTTGTGCGTTAAAAGGGAAGCTCCTGGGCATCGCGACTCAGGAGCTTTTAGTGGCTCTCCAGCCCTCACCCCCTGGCCTTGACCACGGCATCGCGACCTGGCATACCAGCGGCGGCTGAGCTCGCTCGAGGGCTGAGACCTGAGGACAAAGAGCACTTGCACCTAACCACCTTGCAGGAACATACAACCATCAAGACCCAAGACCAGGCGCAACCCGCCTTGAGGTAGGGCCTCGTGAGTCCCGCTCTGGCTCACGAGTGCCCAGATACACCTCGCAGCCCTGTCGTGCAAGCCACGTGTCAGGGGGGGCTCTACACGCCTGGGCTCCTCCCGGAGGGGGCCCCTCCCACGCACAAGTGGAAGCACCATGCTTCGCCGGCCGACATCGCTGTGCCGAGGCGGCTATGCCTGTGCACAAGCGGAAGCACTATGCTCCGCGCTGGTGATAAACAACTGAGGGTGGCTTCGTGGTAGTACCAACCTAAGGGAGCCCTAGAGCTCGGCGTCCGGCCTCACCACAATGCCTCCCCTCGAGAGAGCCATGCGAGGGGGCTGGGCACGGGGGCTGCGCTCAGGTCACGCCCAAGCGTACACCACCCAACCAGGTCCCCCGGACCTGGGGGCTGCGCTCGGGTCACGCCCAAGTGCACGCCACCAACCAGGTCTCACGGACCTGGCCGTCGCACGCCCCTATCGAGACCTCGGCGAGGGCAGGTATGGAGATTGTTTACACGTCAAGGGGACTCCTGAGCATCGCTACTCAGGAGCCTAACTGTCACGTAGCCCCTCACTCCTTGGTCCGTCCTGGTCTCCGGTCGGCCCAATGGCGGTTGCGGTATGCGCGGGGCCAGGCTCTGCCGACGTAGAACATTAATCTATCCTCGCATACTCTCCCTATAAGCTGTTTGCGCATCAAGGGGGACTCCTGAGCATCGCGACTCAGGAGCCTAACTGGTCACGTAGCCCCTCACTCCTTGGTCCGTCCTGATCTCCGGTCGGCCCAATGGCGGTTGAGGTATGCGCGGGTGAAAGCACAAGTGCTCCCTAGGTGGTTTTGGTAATTAATGACAACATATCTCTTGTTGGACTAACACTTTTATCTAGTATGTTTCAGATAAGTTCAACAATGGAGTGGCATGGACTACAGGATGTGGGAACTCCTTCAAGATGCTAAGGACAAAGGATTGGCTAAAGCTTCAAGCTCAAGACTCTTCATTTTACATTTTAGTGATCCAAGATCACATTGAGTCTATAGGAAAAGCCAATACTATCAAGGAGGGATGAGGTGTTGCCTAATGAGCCTCTTGCTTCATGTGCTTAGTGATATGCTCCAAAACCCTCAACTACTTTCCCACTCCCACACATATGTCCTATACCCAAAAGTCAAACTCGGCCCCACTGATTCTTTCTATCCGGCGCCACCGAGTTTTGATGTCTTAGCCACTGCCACAAACCCTAGGCAAATCGGTCTCACCGATAGGGATCTCGGTCCTACCGAGATGGGATTGTAATCTCTCTGTGTATGTCCATTACCAAAATCGATCTGGCCGAGTTTGTGCAATCGGTACTACCGAGATTACAATGCAAACTCTCTGGTTAACTTATTATCAAAATCGGACCCACCGAGTTTGAGTAATCGGTCCCACCGAGTTTGCCTGACCAACTCTCTGGTTAGCTAATTACCAAAATCGGTCTCACCGAGTTTGTGTAATCGGTCTCACCGAGATTACGTTATGCCCTAACCCTAACCATATCGTTCTTACCGAGTTGCATTTCGGTCCCACCAAAAACCCTAACGGTCACTAGGTTTACTAAAATCGGTCTGACCGAGTTTGTTGATTCGGTCCCACCGAGATTGGTGAATTGTGTGTAATGGTTAGTTTTTGTGTGGAGGCTATATATACCCCTCCACCTCCTCTTCATTCGTGGAGAGAGCCATCAGAACAAGCCTACACTTCTAGCATCCTATTTCTGAGAGAGAACTACCTTCTCATGTGTTGAGTCCAAGAAATTCCATTCCTACCATATGAATCTTGATCTCTAGCCTTCCACAAGTTGCTTTCCACTCAAATCTTCTTTCCACCAGATCCAAATCCTATGAGAGAGAGTTGGTTGTTGGGGAGACTATCATTTGAAGCACAAGAGCAAGGAGTTCATCATCAACACACCATTTGTTACTTCTTGGAGAGTGGTGTCTCCTAGATTGGCTAGGTGTCACTTGGGAGCCTCCGACAAGATTGTGGAGTTGAACCAAGGAGTTTGTAAGGGCAAGGAGATCGCCTACTTCGTGAAGATCTACCGCTAGTGAGGCAAGTCCTTCGTGGGCGACGGCCATGGTGGGAGAGACAAGGTTGCTACTTCGTGGACCCTTCGTGGGTGGAGCCCTCTGTGGACTCGCGCAACCGTTACCCTTCGTGTGTTGAAGTCTCCACCAACGTGGATGTACGATAGCACCACCTATCCGAACCACGCCAAAAACATCTGTGTCTCCAATTGCGTTTGAATCCTCCAAACCCTTCCCCTTACTTTCTTGCAAGTTGCGTTCTTTAATTTCCGCTGCCTATTTACTCTTTGCATGACTGCTTGATTTGTCCTAAGATAGCTGAAATTGTGCCTAAACTCCACTTAAACTTAAAAAGGGTTAAAAACTGCAACTTTGGTACTTAGTGTCTAATCACCCCCCTCTAGACACCTCTTCTCAAGATCCTACAGCGGGGCCGGGCTCTACCGACGCAGAACACAAAGAAGATAGGAAGAAAATCACAAAATCTCGAAGCAAATATTACAAAACATATTGTCCTCACAATATGAAATGAAAAGATTAACGCCTCCACGAGGCCTGATGCATGTTACAAGAACGAAACAGGAGAGCGGCCGCAGGTCACCCCTGGACACCGCCATCACCAGCAGTACATGCTCCTCCCCAGGTAACGTTGCCTTGACCCGCACTACCAGCTGCAGGATCGGCGGCATCGCCGGACAAGGCTGCGGAGGAAAATCCGTGGAAGTTCTTCAGCAGCGCCTCCACCTGACCTTGCACAGCTGCGGCGGCTACGCAGTGATCATCAGCCACAGGCTCCAACAGCTCGTCAAGACAAGCGTGGGGGTCGCGGAGGTGTAGATGCTGAAGACGCGAGTCAATGCAGCTGAAGACAAGGCGCGAGCATCTATCTCTGCCATGGGACCGACACCATCCGCGACTTCCTCGAGCGCCTTCACCAAGATGGGAAGCAGCAGGGCAGGGCTGTCCTCATCGGTGGTCAGCGGCCTCTCCAAGCCGTGCTCGTAGAGCGTCTTCAGTGCCACGCGAGACCTCTGCTCGAGATCGGCAAAGGCCACGCGGTCTTCGGCCAGGATCCGCGCCTTGGCATCAAGATCGGCCTCCCTCGCCTTCACCTTTCGCTCCTGCTCTTCCAGCCGGCTACGCTCGGCGTCCTGCGTCTTCCCCAACGCCCCCAGCTCAGCGTCACAATTCTTGACGGCGTCCTCTTGGGCATTCATCTCCTCCTCCTTCACCTGGCGGCCGCGTGCTTCTTTGGCGTGCTTGTCGCGCAGGCTCTTAGCTCGTCCTCCAGCTCTGTGCAGCGGTCACGGGCGGCCTTGGCATCTTTCAGTGCCGCCTCACGATCGGCTGCAGCATTGGTAGCACTCTGCTTCTCCTTCTCGGAAGACGCCGCGGCCTGGCTCAGCGTCGCACGAACCGCCGAGTCGGAGTGAAGCCAGCCAAAGGCCAGCTCCAGGCGCCCGGCCACCAGGCGCGGGTCCGTGCTCAGGAGATCTTCCTGCAACTGGTTCATCTCCAAAAGAGCACGCTCCAGGACAGCAGCAGAGGTAGAAGAACCTAGGAGTGGATGTGCAGCAGTGGGAGGAGATGATGCCATCACCAGGGTCTAGGAGACTGCGGGTTCCGGAGCGGTCGAGACCTCTTCAGCCGAGCCAGACGCCGGCACCTCCGGGGCCAGCGGGGCCATGGGGGCTGACTGCTCCCGGCGACGCTCCTCTTGGCCTCACAAAGACGACCGGGGTGGGAAGGTGCGAGCGCAGAAGGGGGCGCAGCCGCCGTACGCTCCTTCCTCCTCTTCGCCGCAGATGACGGCCTGCTCAACCGAGGATGAACGTCAGGAAGCGGCGACATGAGCAAAAACAAGACGGAGATCGAGCACTTACTGATCCACCGCGGTGTATTCCACCCTCCGCTTAAGAAGCTTGAAGCCTGAAAGCGTCGGGGCCTGAGAAGTGGGCGCGCGGGCTCCGGCGGCAGAAGGCGGCGCAACAGAAGGGCCGGAGCCGGCCCCAGGAGGCGTCAAGACGGAGGCAGCATCTCGAGGAACCAACGACGACCTACCCCTTGTCGGGATGAGGGGCTGCTCCCTCTCCTCCTGTCGAGCGTCGGTCTCGGCGTCGTCTGGCAGGGCGCGGAGGATCTCGGCCTTGCTCAGAGGAGGAGTCTCCCCCACCTCCTCCCCACGGGATCGTCAGAAGATAGCTCCACCGGCTTCAGCGCCGCCGGGGCTCCGGGGAGCGCAGGCGGCATCAGCCCGCGTGCGTCGAAGGTCGGCCTGGAAGCCACGAGTGGCTCCCAGTCCTTGCGGAGGAACAAAGGAGTGAAGGCGCTCAGCGGGTACTCCTGGTTATCCCCAACCAGGAGGCGCAGGACAGCAGCCAGTCATCGTCAGGCAGGGCCCCCGGCCTCAGGAGGATCTTGTCTTCTTCATCTCCGAGCTTCCACAAGGGGCGGGCACGCACCTGGAGCGGGGCAACGTGCAACATCAGGAATTCCCTCAGGAGCATGGCCCCCGTGACCCTCGCCGCCTTCACGTTGCCCGGCTTCAGGTCGGTCTGCACCTGCGCCAACACTGACGACGACGCTCGTCAGCAAGCTCTGCGTGAGGCCACCCCTTGTTAGACTGGGCGCCTCCGTCGGCAATGCCAGGCACGGGTGGGCGCACTTAGCGTCCATCATGACCCATTTGGCCCGAATGTTGTTGGCTCTCTTCCCGATGCTCGAGATTGAGTTAGCCTTGCCAGATGCAACGAAATTGGCGCACCCGGAGACGTGTCCATCGCTGACGCGAAGGAAGAAGAAGTGGCGTAGAAGCGCCACGGATGGCATCATGCCCAAGTACGCCTTGCAATAGTAGGCGAAGATGGACAGGAGGAGGATAGAGTTGGGATGGAGGTGCAACGGCTGCAGCCCATAGTGGTCGAGGACCTCATAAAAGAAACTGGAGAAGGGGGGAACTAACCCTGTGGCGATGCTGCTCGAGAAGAAGGGGAAGAAGGTGCTTCCCTCAGGCTCCGGCACATCGGAGGCAAGCCAGAGCTCCGTTTTCCCCCATTCAATGCTCTCCCCCGCCGTCAGCATGCGCGCAGAGGCGAGGCTCTTTTCTGTGACGTTGGGTCCTTGAAGAGCTAGATCATACCAAGCTGGCGCCGAGGAGGACTTGACCTTGCGCGGAGCCATGGGTTGCAGATACGGAGCAAAATCGGAGCAGATCTGGAGGTATCGGCAGCAAGGAGCGAGGAAGGGGATCTGAGGCTAGGCGAAGGGGAACAGTGGAGGCGAGCGCTGTCTGCGCCAGCCTGTTGTCAAGTCGAGCAGTTGTCGAGGCAGCATGGGGAAGCGGAGACGCCCACGTCCAATCAACCGCCACGCGTCAACCGAGGCCGTAGGCTTTTGGGGCCCGCGGCGCTCCGTGCTTGACCTTTGGCTTCACCTCGCCGAGCGCACCTTGGGCTCGGGGGCAACTGTCGGCGTTTTGGGAATGGGGTTCCCCAGACTTCCATGCCTGCGGCCCATGGCGTGGCTGCGCTAGCAGGCCTGTACGACCCGTCTTCATCAACAAAACATTGAAGACCCTCGCGAGGGGCCAAGTCTCGCGAGGCGGACGACGCAAGACTTCCTCAAGAGTGGCCTCACCAGGCTACCTCGTGAGGAGCGGAGATATCAAGGCAGGGCAAACCTCGCGAGGCTCTCATGACGTGAGCCATGACCATCATGATCAGGCGGGTGCCTGGCGGGCGCCAGCGCGCGCAGCGTCCTTGTTTCCTCTTTGGTGTTAAGGAGGCCAGTGCAGGCGCGGAGTACAGAGGCATCAGGCAAAGGTTGACATATCAGTGCAACAAGACCAAGACCACTAGGACGGTAGGACGGAGGTCACCGTGGAGCCCGAGACGGCGTCACCACCAGAGCTTTCCGTAGGCGAAGACCGCTTTTGTTAGGATAAGCTGTACTAGCTGTCCCTTTCAAATTGGCCGTTGTTGGCTCCGTTCCCGCTCAATATTTGGGAGGAGGACCAGGGCCTCTATAAATAGGACTAGCCACCACCAATGGAGGGAGTGGGATGACATCTGATCGAGAGCCGATCCTTAGCCACACACCAAACACAAGAACACCTCAACCTCAGGAGGTTGTTCTTCCCCTTGTACTGTTCATCATCAGCCCAAGAGGCTATCCACCACCACACTGGAGTAGGGTATTACACCACAACAGTGGCCCGAACCAGTATAAATCTTGTGTCTTTGTGTTGCGAGTTCGTCGAGTTTGTCCGCGAGATCTTAGCGAGCTAGGGCAAAGATCGGTACGGAGGAAATCTCCGCGCGCACCCCATGCTCGAACCTTGAGCGTTCAGCCGGAACCCGTGATCCTATAGGAGTACCGCAAAACGGGACTCCACAGGATACTGTTCATCTCCACCGTCGACCCCCTCCAGCCTCCACGAGCTACTATTCATCCAACGTCGACCTCCTCCAGCCTCCACCTACGACTGTTCAGCCACGGGCTCCTATTCATCCAGCCTCCACCGCACGCTACTCCACCGGCTACTGTTCAACCAGCCCTCTCCATGGGCTCCTATTCAACCACCCCTCCACGGGCTACTGTTCATCTAGCCCTCCACCATCTACTATTCATCCAGCCCTCCACGGGGTGGTCCTGTTCATCCAGCCCTCCACGGGGTCCTGTTCATCCAGCCCCAACCGGCTCGATCGATCGGGGTCTTGTTCATCCAGAGGCAACACCACGGGGTCCTGTTCATCCACCCCACCGGGAATTGTGTCGGTGTGGAACGACACCAATGGGATCACGAGAATCCCTACTACGGTTGCCGGGGCGCGGGGTTGTGAGAAGAGCAGGGTTAGTAGCCAACACAAGGATCGTTTACCCAGGTTTGGGCCGCGAGGATGCGTAAAACCCTAGTCCTGCTTTGGTGGGTGTATTTCAGAGAGTTCTTGAGCTCTCGAACTAGCTGTGGTCAGTGCGTGGTTCGAAATAGCCGAATCCTTCTCCAGTATGCCATGGGCCTCCTTTTATAGTCGAAAGGGGCTGCCACAGTGGCACACAGGAGGTGGAAAGGCGTACAGTACCCTGAGCTTATCACTCGTATTACAGGACAAGACGCATTTAATGCGTAGCTTAGGTGTCCTCTTGATTTATCGGGGACGGGGGTGAGGCCCGTCCCGTCCGTCGCCGCTCCTCCATGCGCCCGACACGCGCCACGGCGATGAGGCGTGCGGTGCCATGCCATGTAGGCGAGCAGGCGAGGTGGCGCAGTGGCGGAGCCTTCATGAAGATCTGCATGCCGCCACGCTGGTGCTCGATGAGTTGGCCTGGGAGCTGCATGTTGCCATGTAGGTGTCCGCCCAGCTGGTTGGGCTGACATCTGCATGTGAACAACGGTGGAAGCTTGGTTGGTGTGGGCCTGGCGGTGGCCCTGCTGGCGTCCTTGGTGAGGGCCTTGCCGGGTGGCCCAGCAAGGGTCTTGCCGTGTGGCCCGGCAAGGGTCTTGCCATGTGGCCCGGCAAGGGTCTTGCCGTGGTGCGCTGTCGTCCCCGGCAAGGGCCTTGCCGGGGGTCTGGTGGTCTTCCTCGGCAAGGATCTTGCCGAGGACCATCGTCTTCTAATCTTCACCTAATCTTGATTATGTTTTCACAAAGATCTCCATGCCACCACGAAGGTGCCTCCCAAGCCCTGGCCCAACGTGGATGATGGCGTTGGGGACCATGGGCTCAAGGGTGGTTCGCTCCGTTCGTGTGGGGCGAGCTACCCCGGAAAGGGTCTTGCCGGGGCTGCTGAGGCTGCCCCTGCAAGGGTCTTGCCGGGGGAACCTGCTTCGTCCCTCTACTCTTTGTGGTCTTGGCCTTGGCATTGCTCTTATTATCTTGGGCTTTGGTCTTACATTGGCTCACCTCCCCTGTTCTTCTTGGCGTAACCGTAGGCGTGGCTCCGACTGCCCGTGCACAGGTATAGGGGTACAAAAACGAACCCCTCTTTTTGTACACCGACAGGAGCCCCCAGGCCTGGGCCACAGCCCGTGCATAGGTATAGGGGTACAAAAACGAACCCCTCTTTTTGTACACCGACAGGAGCCCCCAGGCCTGGGCCACACATAAGCGCGACACGTTGTTGGGCTAGGCCCAAAAACGGTGCGCGGACAGGCGGGGCGGTTTTTACCGCGGTAAAACTTTTCGCGCACGACGCTTCCCACGACCCACGCACGCGACGCGGTGTGGAGGGTTGTGCGTGACGTGAGCGGCATGCGTGGGGCGGTTTCCACATGCGTGCGTCACATCTCGGTGAAGAGGTGGCTCGTGCCTTCCCCATAAAAAGATGGAGGCGTGGAGGCATGGCTCATTTACTGAACGGGGCCGGGGCGCGGTCTTCAAGGCGTCCACTCCCCACGATCACGTGGTGGGGAGAGGTCGCTTCGCCTGTCACCTCGGTTCTGCGCGTCCGCCACGCGTCCTCCAGGCACCTGGGGTTGCAAGCGGTGGAGGCGGGAAACCGTGCCGTCGCTGGTTGGTGCAGCGGGTCGGTCCTGATTCCCTGTGCCTCTGGTGGCTGGATTGGCCGAGCGGGGCTGCCGAGCCCTGTCCCTGCCTCCTTATAAATAGGGGGAAGGGGGATGGTGTCCCGCACTCTTTCGTCATCTATCTCCTCCCGCTTCTGCTTCTTCCTTTCACTCGCCTTGGAAAGGGGAATCCTGGTCCCTCGATGGTGGCGGCGAGGTTCGCCGCTCGACAGCGCGTCCCTCCTCCTCCTGAGCCCGCGGTGGTGGAGCCGGCCGCGAGGGAAAGTGGGGGGGGGGGGGCGAGGCCGGGGCAGAGGTCATAGTGCTCGGGGAAGAGGAGGACGGGGCCGCGCGCCGGCTTCGCCCCCGCCAAGGATGCCTTTTCCAATGGAAGGCCATGTTGGAGACCAGCCCCGTGAGTTCTTCATCAGGCTGCGCCGGCCTCCGCGTCGCCGTCTTCCTCTTCCCGCCCCGTTCGCTCGGGAGATGGAGCGTGACCCACCCCAATCCCTCAGATTGCACCTGAGGGGTTGTGGGAATGGGGGCACGCGGGTCGACGTTGACTTCCTGGCTCCTCGGGTCATGTAACTCCATCGTGAGTGGAAGACGTTTGCTCGTATGCACAGCCTAACGGCAGGGCTCGTCCTCTACTCCAAATTAATGGAGGACGACCTGCTCTCCGTCAAGGTCTTCGGCGACTTCGGGACACGCCTGAAGTGCTGCGTGGAGAGCTCCTCCGATGGAGATTCCAACTACGGAAGCTCTTCCTCGAGCGAAAGTGATGAGGAGGACAGTGGGGCAGACGACGGGGACGAGTCCAACTAGGCGTCGGATGCCCCGCGCCCGGGCGGGTGCGGCAACAGCAACATCTGCACGGGGCTGCTCCTCCGGCAGAGTTTTGCCGGGGGCGGAGCCAGCTCCTTGAACTTCTCGGGGCCGTCTCCTTGGGCGGCTGGCATCGGGAGGCTGCAGAAGAGGAAGAGGGAGGGTGGCAAGGCCATCAACTTGGATTATGCGGGCACTGACGCCCTTGTCGCGTATTGTCGGTCCTGCCGCCTCGTGTTCCAGTTCCTTTCCCGGCACCGTCATCACCGGCCCGCCCCTGGGCGTTCACCGAGGTATTCTCTTGGTGCTTTCTGCTGCTCGTAGCTCGCCTAGGCGCCCCTTTTGCCCTCTCGCCTCCTTGACCTGCCTCCTGAGGAGAGGGACAAGAAAGGGATCATGGGCATCTTATCTCTCTTCTTTAGTTTGTAAGCCTGCGGGCCTTTGTTAAATTCAGAACTCGTAATCCCCTTGCTCATGTTTTTCATTCTGTATGAACTGTACCTGTATGGGATGTTTTTAATGAAAAATGGATGCTTTCCGGGTTTTTCGTTCGTGGGTAGACCCCGCGACAAGGAGCGAATCCTTGTTATTATTTAAGATAAACGTTTTTCGCCCGGCAACAGGCCTTGCCGTCCCCCCACTCCACTCGACCATTCTCGCGCTGTTGGCGGAGGCAGGGATGAAGTGGGCTTTAGGCTCCTCGTTCTACCCCCTTTCCACCGCGGCTACAACCAAATCCGGACCCAGGAAATAATCCTTAGGTATAGGAAATATGGGAGCACGGCAGCCTAGAGATAAAAACAAGGTTTCACATGCCCCAGCTCCATTCTGAAATGCATGACAGAGGATGAAAGACTTATCTGGATCTGCAGCCCCCGGCAATCTCATCTTGCCGCGGTTAGAACCTTGTGCTTGCATCCCCCGGCAACTCTGGTTTGCCGGGTTCGGGACGCCGGTCCGTTTCCTTTCTTCCAAGTAGCTCGGCAGAAGTGCGCATGTGCCCTGCAAACCAAAGGAGGACAGAAGAGAAACAGATCGACGCGCGCTCGACCTCTATGCTAGGGGTTAGTCGCTGCTGAGCACTATCAACCCTAATCAAGGAAGAGACTCGACCTAGCATGCATGCTATGACCTAGGGCGCCAGCGCTTCATTTATTTAGGCTCAGGGTCTACGCCTGGCTTTGTACAAAGGGTTACATGCCTTGCCGGCAAAGCTTGTACAAAAGGTGGCTTGCCGGGAGGTCCGGCAAGCCGCGCCTTATGGGTAAAACTTACGAAGATGCTCGATGTTCCAGGAGTTGCTCACTGGGACGGCATCTTCGGTCTCCAGGCGGACTGCGCCGGGCCTGGTGACTCGTATTACCCGATAAGGGCCTTCCCACTTCGGTGTGAACTTGTTGGCATTCTTGGCCGACTAAATGCGCCGAAGAACAGGGTCGCCTTCCTCAAAGCTTCGGGCATGAACCTTGAGAATATGGTAGCGGCGCAAGGCTTGCTGGTAGCGCGCTGCTCTCATAGCCGTCTGAAGACGATCTTCCTCAAGGAGCGTAACGTCATCTTGGCGCAACTGCTCTTGCTCAAGCTCATCATAAGCGAGCACTCGAGGTGACCCGTATATGAGTTCCGTGGGGAGAACTCCTTCTGCCCCGTAGACCACGGCAAAAGGTGTCTGGCTGGTGGCTTGATTTGGCATCATCCTGATCGACCAAAGAACCGCCGGCAATTCATCAATCCAGCGCCTTCCGCTCTTGCGCAGCTTGTCAAAAGTCTTTGTCCTTAGGCCTCGCAACACTTCAGCATTCGCCTTCTCCGCTTGGCCGTTGCTCCGTGGGTGTGCCATGGAAGCAAAACATACCTTGCTGCCGAGGTATTGAATGTACTGCATGAAGGTGTGGTTCATGAACTGCGTACCGTTGTCGGTGATGACTCTATTTGGCACACTAAAATGGCAGACTAGTCCTTTGAAAAACTTGACAGCTGACTGAGCAGTCACCTTTCTCACTGCTTCCACCTCCTGCCACTTCGTGAACTTGTCGATTGCAACGTACAAGTACTCAAAGCCCCCGACAGCACGGGGGAAAGGGCCCAGTATGTTGAGCCCCAGACCAAGAATGGCCAGGAGAGAGGGATTGTTTGAAGGGCTTGGGCTGGTTGATGAAGCTTCTTTGAATGGAACTGACACGCTTCACACTTGGTTACTAGTGCCGTCGCATTCTGGAGGGCGGTGGGCCAGAAGAAACCTTCCGGAACGCCTTTCCGGCAAGGGCCCTCGATCCTATGTGGGAACCACATATGCCTCCATGTATCTCCGCCAACAGCTCCAGTCCTTCCTCCCGGGGGATGCACTTCAATTTCTCGCCGTTCCGCCTTCTCATGTACAGGACGTCATCGATGAACTGGTACAGGGCGGACCGACGGGCTACTTTCTCCGCTTCTTCCTGCTCCTTAGGAAGCTCCCCTGTTTGGAGGAATCAGACGGTATGCTGCGCCCACGCCGGAGCCTGGGGCTCGACGGCAAGGACCAAAGGTATTTCTTCCGCCATGGGAGCAGCTGTCTCTACGGCTAGGGCTTGACACCCTGCCGGAGGCAGCCGCTCTTGGGCAGGCTCAGTGTCTTCGGCAGCACCCTTGCTGGCAGCCCCAGAGGGCTCGGTAGGAAAGTACTTGCCGGGACCCGATTTACTTCGCTTGTTCTACCCCGTTGATGGTTTGATGGATGGTTGAGTTAGCCGGAGCAAAAAGGTACCCGGTTCCACAGGTAGCTTGAATGCAGCACGCTTTGACAGGTAATCGGTGGTGTTGTTCTCCATTTGGGGGACGTGCTCCGCTTGGATACCATCAAAGCGCTCCTCCAGCTTCCTCATTTCATCTACGTAAGCTTCCATCAATGGGCTCTGGTAATCCTTGTTGACCTGCCTGACAACAAGCTGCGAGTCACCCCTGACGATGAGCTTCTTAACCCCAAGGTCTGCCACGATCCTGAGACCGGCAAGCAATCCCTCGTACTCAGCAGTCTTGTTGGTGGACATCTCTCAGGGAAAGTGCATCTGGATCACGTACTTGAGGTGCTCCCCGGTAGGTGCGATGAGCAGCACACCGGCACCGGCGCCTTGCAGCGAGAAAGTCCCATCAAAGTACATGACCCTGTCGCGATCTTCCTCCTTGCCGAGGAGAGTGGTCTCCTGGATTTCTTCGTCGGGCGTTGAGGTCCATTCTGCAATGAACTCCGCCAAGACTCTGCTCTGAATTGTCGAGGTACTTTCAAACTTCAAACCGAAACTTGATAACTCCAAGGCCCACTCCACAATCCTCCCGGCTGCATCTGGGATATGCAGTATCCGTTGCAACGGGAGGTGGGTGACGACTGTGATCTCGTGGGCTTGGAAGTAATGACGTAGCTTCCTCGAGGCCATAAGAAGGCCGAAGAGCAATTTCTGCACACCGGAGTACGTCGATCTAGCTCCCTGCAAGAGGGAGCTGACAAAGTAAACCGGGTGCTGCATCATTTTCTTCTTCCGCACCACCTCTCTTGACTGCGCGGGCACTGCCTCGGTGGCACCAGACTATGTCGGGGGCCTCGCCTTGCCGGCACCAGGCCCTGCCGGGGGAATCTTGGGCTTGCCATCCGCTGGTTCTGCCGCAGACACTGCCTCCTCGTTAACCTCCCTCTGCGCCACTAGTGTGGCGCTGACCACTTGATTCGTCGCCGCCAGATACAGCAGCAACGGCTCTTGTGGTTTAGGCGCAACAAGTATTGGTGTGGAGGAAAGGTATCTCTTCAAATCCTGCAATGCTGCCTCGGCATCTGGGTTCCATTCCATTGGGACTGCCTTCTTCAAGATTTTGAAGAAAGGAAGGGCGCGCTCGGCGGACTTAGAGATGAATCGGCTCATGGCGGCAACACAGCCGGTGAGCCAGCGCACATATTTGATCCGCTTGGGTGCCTCAATCTCCTCAATAGCCTTGATTTTGTCTGGGTTTGCCTCGATCCCGTGCTGCGACACTAAGAATCCGAGAAGCTTGCCGGATGGAAGACCGAACACACACTTCTCAGGGTTCATCTTGAGGTTGATCTTGTGCAGGTTGGCAAATGTCTCTTCTAGATCTTGCACAAGAGTTGGCCTGTCTTTGGTTTTGACCACTATGTCATCCATGTAGGCCTCCATATTTATATGGAGCTGAGGTTCAAAACCAATTTGGACTGCTCTTGCAAATGTTGAGCCAGCACTCTTCAACCCGAAAGGCTTCCGTAAAAAGCAATACGTACCACATGGGGTGATGAACGCTGTCTTTTCTTCATCCTCGCTTGTCATGAAGATCTGGTGGTAGCCCGAGTAGGCTTCGAGGAATGATAACAGATCACACTCGGCCGTGGAGTCAACAATCTGGTCGATGCGCGGCAACGGGAAGGGGTCCTTAGGACAAGCCTTATTGATATCTGTGTAATCAATACACAACCTCCACTTCCCATTCGCCTTGCGCACCACTACCGGATTGGCCAACCATGTCGGGTGGAGCACTCCTCTCACCAACCCTGCCGCTTCCAGTTTCCTGATCTCCTCTGTGATGAACTCCTGCCTCTCCAGAGGCTACTTTCTATCCTTCTCCTTGACGGGTCGCGCATGGGGGCAGACAGCTAGGTGGTGCTCGCTTACCTCCCTGGGAACACCGGGGATGTCGGATGCTTTCCATGCAAACACGTCGACATTCGCCCGCAGGAACGTGACGAGCGTGCCTTCCTATTTGCTGCCGAGGGTGGAGCCTATGGTGAAGGCCCCTCCCGTGCCATCCTCCCTGGCGGACACCTTCTTTGTCTGCGGTGGCTTGGCTCTGGATCTCTTGCTCTTGCCGATAGAGCTCTCTGGCACGTCCTCGACGGCAACACAACACTCCGAAGAGGTGCGCTTGCCAGAGTGGGTGCGAGAGGTCTTGCCAGGCTTCTTCTTCCCTCCCGGGGCTTCAGCGGCAGGAGCAGGCGTCTTGGTGGCATCTGCTGCAACTGCTTCCTGGTAGAGTTGGTCGACGCAAATCAGCGCGTCCTTCTTGTCGGAGGGTACGGAGATGATGGTCAACGGCCCGGGCATCTTTAGCATGTTGTAGGCGTAGTGTGATGCCGCCATGAACTTGGCTAGCGCCGGGCGGCCGAGGATCCCGTTGTAGGGCAAGGGGATCTCGGCCACGTCAAAGACGATCCTCTCCGTCCTGTAGTTCAACTCTCCTCCAAATATCACAGGCAGTGTGACCTTTCCCTTCGGCTGGCTCCTCCTCGGATTGACTCCTTGAAGCGTGCCCGTTTCCTCGAGGTCTCCATCATGGATTTGCAACCTTTTGATCACGACAGGCAAAGATCGAGGTTGAGCCGGCCCCACTGGCCAACCAACATCTTGTTCACCCTGAGGTTGCATATCGTTGGTGAGACCAACAATGGCAAACACCCGACCGCGGTAGTGCAGTCAGGGTGGTCCTCTGCGTCAAAGATGAGGGGCGTGCTGGACCACTTCAGCGGCTTCTGAGCATCGAACGACGGCTCTGCTGTTGTAATCTCACGCGCCCACTGCTTGAGCTGGCGGTGAGAGGTATGTAGCAAGGCGCCGCCATCGGCGCACATGGCCTCTGTAGCCTTCTGGAACCCTAGCTCACCAGACTCGTCGTCCTCGTCGTGATCATCATCTTCTTGTTTCTTGTTGCAACCCCGGGCAGGCCTCTCTTGCTGGTTGTCCTTGCCGGGGCGGCTTCCTTTGCCGCCACGCTTCTTGCCGGATCCCTCAGCACCGTCCTGGTCCTTCTCCTTGTCCTGCCTCTCGTACTCGGCCTTTTGCTTCTCAGCAACTAGCTGGACTTGTGGCAGTTCTGGAGGTCGTGGCCCTTGGTGCGGTGGATCTTGCAGTATTGCTTGTCGGAGCTTCCTGGCTTGTCAGTAGCCGCCAAGGCCCGGCAAGCAGCGCCCCCGGCAATCTCCTTGTCGGGGGCGCCTGCCTTGACCTTCTTGCGGGCACCGGTGTCGTCAGATCCCTCAACGGCAAGCACGGCCTTGCCTTTGCATTTCCTATTGCGACGCTGGCCCTTCTTTGTCGGGGTAGCGGCGTCTTCATCAGTAGAGTCGGTTTCCGCGTCGGCGTCTTCGCCGGGGTACTTCCTTCCCTCTTCAACCCGGGCGCACCTATCGGCCAGAACGTAGAGCTCGGCCGCATCCTTCACCTTGGTCATCACCAGCTCCTCGCACATCTTGCGATTGCGCACGTTCTGGTGGAACACGCTAATCACAGCGGCTGGATGAACGTCGGGGATGTTGTACTGCACCAGGCTGAACCTGTGGATATACTTGCGCAGGGTTTCCCCTTCTTTCTGTGGAATGATGTGCAGATCACTGGCCTGGCCATGAGCTTGGTGGCATCCTGTGAAGGCGCCAACGAACTCATGGCATAGATCCGACCAAGAAGAAATGGAATCCACTGGCAAGTGCATCAACCAAAACATCACATTAGGCTTGAGCGCCAGCGGGAAATAGTTGGCAAGCACCTTGTCATCGTGAGCCCCAGCAGCCTGCATCGCAATGGTGTAGATGCTGAGGAACTCGGACGGATGGGTCTTGCCAGTGTACTTCTCGCCAACGTCGGGCTTGAACGTGCTGTGGGATGGCCACTGGAACTGCCGCAGCTCACGGGTAAAGGCCGGGCAGCCCACCTCGTGGGTAGGCCGCAGCCCCGGTGCCGGGTGGTCCATAGTGGGTCCCGCCCGCTTGTCCGATTGGCGGCGGCGTTTAGCGCCGACGCCGACGGTGGTTCGGCGTCTTCGTGAGCTTCGTTCCCGAAGAGACTGGCGCTGGTCGCGGAGGGTCATGGGTCGGATGACACTATGGAGATGTTATCACAAGCGTCGTCCACGACGGGCCGATGCGCTGGCGGCCTGGCGAGGAGGAGAGACTGCACCGTGGCATAACTCCCCGGTCCTCCAGCGCCCGGCATCACGGTGGCTCGGTGGAGCGCCGACCCAAGGTTCCTACCGGTCACGGATCGTCTTTGTTGGCAACGGCGACGAGGCTCCGGATGGTGGCCCTCCACTCGTCAAGCTTCTCCGCAGCAGGAGGGAAGTCGAGGAGCAGCTGCGCGTGCGCCAAAGCTTTTGCTGGCATGGGCGGCGGCGACAGCTGCGTGGATCGCGGCGTGCTTCGACTTCTAACTATGTTAGAAGGAGCTCCGTTACGACAAAGCGGCTGCGTGCCATTTTCGCCCGCGCTTCGGCGGGAGTGCTGAACCCTTCATCCTGCGGGCGACGCACGGGGCTCTTCCCACGGCGGTGCTCAGGTTCACCAACGTGGTGACGCTTCTCGGCACGCACACCATAGGAAGAGCGCGCAGTGGTCGCCGGTGTGGGCGTCCTGGAGGTTGCTGCGCCGCCCGTAGGTAACACAACGACACCCCTGGAGGGCCCCGCGCTGCCTGCAGGGGGCCCGGCTCCGTCTTTGGATCCGGGCGACGCGGCGGGCCGGGTCGTCTGCGCATAAACGATGCTGCTCGCCAGGCTCACGACTACTGTATGGCGATGCTGGTGCTCGCGGACATGACCCGGGTCTGTCTGCGACCGGTCCATCGCTTTGCGCCCGCGCCGGCATCGGGCCGTTCGGCTCCCAAGGAGCCGACCGCCGTGGCCGTCTTCTTCTTAGGAGCCATGGCGACGAAGAACTGCTAGGCTGATTACTAGACCAGATTCACACAACTACGCACGCCCCTGCCTGGCGCGCCAAAGATGTCGGTGTGGAACGACACCTATGGGTTCACGAGAATCCCTACTACGTGTCGGAGTAAATGACCACGGGTAGCCTAGCCGGCCCCCCCTGGAGCTTCTGAAAAAATTACAAGCCAGTCAAGCCAATCGAGTCATCCGACATCCAAGATGTTGGGCCGCCTTCCCCGGCCGGCTGTCATCCATGCCGGCTGTCAGGAGGCGGCCTGGCCCCAAGACCCATAGAAGAAAGCCACGAGAGGGCCGGCTTCCAAGGAACGGGCTGCCTGAGGGCCGACTCCACGTAGCCGGCCACTAGAAGGCCGACTCCCAGGAGCCGGCCACCCCACAGGCGGCCAAAGCGGCACCCTCAGAATCTGCACCCACATAACGACGATGAGATGGGGCGTGGCTACAGTGAAGCCTGCCACCCCCGCATCCCGGGCGCTGCGTGGCTGATCAGGCCCGTCTGGGGCAGCCATCACCCGTCCCAACAGCCTTATGTTGCCATGTTGATCGTGACATCACCTGGCAATTACAGTCTGTTCAGACTACCCCAGCGGTGGGTCCCTCCGGTCAGAGAGATGCCCGAAGGCAGCTCGGCCTCCCCCAGTCGGCCTGGGACGTGGCCGGCTCCCCTTAGCGGGCTTGTTCCCTCCCTCGAAGGAAGCGCCTCATTAAGGAGACAAGACGAAGTGGGGCTACAGTGATCGCCGCCAAGTCGGCGCATCAGTAACCATGCTTACCAAAGAAAGCCCTCGTCATCGGATTGAGGTAACCGTAACTAGCCCCGACAAGGCCCTCAGCGGTGGGGCGGCTTGTCGACCGAGGAGCCGGCAGCAGTGAGGAGCCTGCGTCGGCGGGCCCCAGCGGCCGACGGAGAAGTCGGCGGGCCCCAATGGCCGGCGGAGAAGCCGGCGGGCGAGGACACTGACGGCTAGGGCCCACACCTAGCCGGATTACCATTGTACCCCCGGGGGGTAGGCCTATATAAACCCCCCGGGGCACCCATGCAAAGGTTGGACTCTAATAGTGTTAGACACCACGTAGAGGGAAGAGGAGAGCTAGCCGTGCCCTTCTTCTTCCTCTTACCAAACAGCTCTTGGAGCATCTTGTAGCAACTTATTCATCTAGTGATCATGCGGAGACCCCACAGAGCAGCAGTAGGGGTGTTATCTCCACGGAGAGCCCCGAAGCTGGGTAAGATTCGCCGGCGTGCATGTCCTCGCCTCATCCCGTTTCCGAGGGCACGGCGACGTCTTATTGGCTCCCACTATGATTAGCCACCCGTTGGCATATGTCGCACCTACCACCCGGCATTTGGCGCCCACCATGGGGCCAGGTGCACGGTCGTCCGGAGACCTGTTCTGGACTGGAACCCTCTTCCTCCCCCACGGGCGCAGCCTGCCCGACACACCCGATGGCGCGTGCCCCGACGCGCTGCAAGGCGTCGCTGATGCCTGCGCGGCGAGCTGCCTCGCCGACCTTCTCGGCGAGACTCGCATCTCCGACGAGACTCGCGTCTCCGACGAGCCCGCATCCGACGCGGGCACCGGCTGCCTCGAGAGCCACCTCGTCAGCCTCCTTGACCAGCTCCACGTCTCCAGCGAGCCCGCTGTGGATTTGGAGTCGGTCGGCTCCACCGACCCAATGCTTGTCGACTCCGACACGGCATAGCTCGACGCCTTCCCCACCAAGGTCGTCATCTTCGACGACCCGCTTCCCCAAGCAGTCAGCTGCAGCAGCGCCATCACCGGGGTGCTGGTCGTCAGTCACCGCGGCCCCTCGGGCGAGAACGCCCACGACGCCCCGCTAGCGGCGCCGAACGACATGTTTGCCCCTCTTCCGGCTGACGCCGACGCCGAGACGCTGGAAGCACGCCGCCTCGCCCTCCACGCGGAGGGCCGGAGGATAGCCTCCCTGAGACGCCTCACCGAGGCCCACCAGCACGAAGTTGACCGCGCCGCCTTCGGCACGCCGCCTCCCGAAGGGCCGAGCCGACTCGGCATCGTCAAGAAACACGGTGCAGCCATCGCCGACATGCTAGGCGCGGACCGCCCCATCTACGCCACACCCCTCGAGAACCTGCGCGCCGCCCAAGCGGCCGTAGAAGAGCTGAACGGGCTAGGGCCCGACGAGCTTCCCTACACAGCGAGACGCATTCAGCAGCTGATCGGCGTGGCCGCAGAGCGGCAAGAGGACAGCGTCCGCGCCGAAAGCCTCCCCCCGCGCCGAGAGCACAGCGCAACGTCACGCACGCAGACTGCGGGCAATGCCCGCACACGCCGAGGAAAAGATTCGGCTGCCAGCTGAAGCCGAACCCGGATCTCCATCGAGCACGACGCAGAAGGCCGCCCTCGAGCCGTGGAACAGTGAGGCAACCTGCCCCCTCCTCCACCTCGCGGGGAATGATGTCCCACCCCGCCGCCGCTCACACACCCGACTCTCAGCGGCCGTCTTGGCCGCCGCGAAGGAGTCGGTGAAAACGACGCCCGCCACAGGATCGACAGCCTTGCGCGATCCCTGGCGTTAGAAGAAGAAGATGACGTCGGGCCGCCTTGCGTCGGCTCCCGCATCCGCAAAGAGCCCTTCCCTAAAGGGTTCTCACTCCCAAGAGATACGCCCAAATATAACGGCTCCGCGAAGCCGGAAGATTGGCTGATCGACTACTCGACCGCAGTCAGCATAGCGAACGGCAACAGACGCATTGCCGTGAAATATGTGCCCCTCATGCTTCAGGGCACGGCGCGAACCTGGCTCAACAGCCTCAAGCCGTACAACATCAACAGCTGGCTAGACTTCACCAAAGCCTTCATCCGCAATTTCACCAGCACCTACAAGCGGGCTCCCAAGCCCAGGCAACTCTCCTTGTGCGTACAAGGACGCACCGAGTCGACCCGCGACTACCTTACGCGTTGGGCCGAGCTCCGCAACTTCTGCGAGGGGGTGGACGAGGTTCAAGCGATAGAGTACTTCACCGCCGGATGCCGAGAAGGCACCCTCCTCAAGCACAAGCTCCTCTGCGACGAGCCGGCTACCCTCGACGAATTACTTGTCATCGCCGACAAGTACGCCACCGCCGACTCCTCAATGAAGACTGAACTCCGGGTAGACGCCGCCGGGAAGGTACTCAACCCGGCTCCCAAGACGCCGGCTGGCGACTCTAGCCGACGCCCGTACCAGCACGACAACAAGCGCAAGGGCCCAATGCCGCCTCCCGCCAGTCGGCAGGTGGCCACCGTCGAAGACGAGCAACCTGAAGAGCGGCCCGCGCCCAAGAAGCCGAAGGGCGGCAGGCCGGCTTGGCAGCCGGCTTTCTCCTACGAGCAAGCTCTTGACGCCCCATGCAAGTTCCACAGTGGCACGAAGCCGTCCAACCATACAACCCGGAAGTGCCACTGGCTTACCCGAATTACCAAGGGCGAAGGGTTGGTGCCGTCTCCGCCTGCTGGACAGCCGCCTCTGGCTCCACAACAGCTGGCCGCTCGACCAGTAGTCGGAACCGTCCAAGACGAGTTCCCCAACGAGCACGCCGCCTACGTCATATTCACAAGCCAGCCCGAAGACCGGCGCAGCCGGCGCCGACAACACCAAGAAGTCAATGCAGTTGCTTCCAACAACCCTGAATACATGCACTGGTCAGAGAGCCCTATCAGCTGGAGCCGGGCCGACCACCTAGAGGTGATGCCGTCCCCGGGCTCCTATGCATTGGTTTTGGAGGCAACCCTAGCAACGGATAGGCTTGCTGCTCGATTCTCCTGCATACTGATAGACGGCGGGAGCAGCATCAACATCTTGTATCGGGATACCATGGAGAAGTTGAACGTCAAGGCCAAGCACCTCATGCCAAGTCGGACCGTGTTCCATGGCATTGTACCCAGCCTGTCCTATTCACCCATCGGCAAGATCAAGATAGATGTTCTCTTCGGAGACAAGGATTACTTCCGTCGAGAAGCAATCTGGTTTGAAGTGGTGGACCTCGAGAGCCCTTACCATGCGCTACTTGGCCGGCTTGCTCTGGCCAAGTTCATGGCTGTACCCCACTATGCCTACCTCAAGATGAAGATGCTGAGTACCAAGGGCATCATCACCATAGCCGGCGACTACAAGAAGAACTCCGAGTGCGCTGCAGCCAGCAGCCGGCTGGCCGAGTCCCTCATAGTCGCCGAAGAGAGAAAGATGTTGGACCGGGTCGTGGCCATGGCCGGCAAGCAGCATGCCCTGTCCCCCGGCCCCAAAGAGTGTGATGCCCAAGGTTCCTTCCAGCCGGCTAAGGAAACAAAGAAGATACCCCTGGACCTAGAGCACACGGAAAGGTTTGCCGTCATCGGGGCAAGCCTGGACAGTAAATAGGAAGGCGAGCTCGTCGATTTCCTCCGTGAGAATCGGGACATCTTCGCATGGTCCCCCAAGGACATGCTGGGTGTTCCGAAGGATTTCGCCGAGCACAAGCTACACGTCCGATCAGACGCCAAGCCAGTCAAGCAGCCCCTCCGCCGACTGTCAGAGGAGAAGAGAAGTATCGTGGGAGAAGAGATAGCCTGGCTCTTGGCAGCCGGCTTCATCATGGAGGTTTTCTTCCCGGAGTGGCTCGCCAACCCGGTCCTCGTGCTGAAGAAGAATAACAAATGGTGCATGTGTATAGATCAAGCCTCAACAAAGCCTGCCCCAAAGATCCCTTTGCCTTAAGCAGGATTGATCAAGTAATAGACTCCACAGCCGGATGCGAGCTGTTGAGTTCCTTGGATGCCTACTCAGGCTACCACCAGATAAAGCTGGACCCGGCCGACCGCCTGAAGACCGCCTTCATCATGCCATTCGGAGCTTTCTGTTACCTGACAATGACATTCGGCTTGAGAAATGCCGGTGCCACCTATCAGCGTTGCATGCAGAAATGCCTCCTCAAGCAACTCGGCAGAAATGCCCACGTCTATGTAGACGATATCGTGGTGAAGACAGAGAGGCGCAACACTTTGTTGGAGGACCTCAAGGAGACATTTGAGAACCTGCGCCGGTTTCAGATCAAGCTCAACCCTGAGAAATGCGTGTTTGGAGTGCCAGCCGGCCAGCTCTTAGGCTTCCTGGTCTCTGAAAGCGGCATTGAATGCAACCCAGTGAAGATCAAGGCCATCGAGAGGATGGAGATTCCCACCAAGCTGCGTGACGTCCAGAAGTTTACCGGGTGCTGGCCTCCTGAACGCTTCATCGGCGGTGGGATAAAAGGCTCTCCCCCTCTATCAACTCATGAAGAAGAGCACTCATTTTGAGTGGAACGACCAAGCCGACCAAGCCTTTCACGAGTTGAAGAAGATGCTGGCCACGCCGCCTGTCTTGGCGGCGCCGACTGAGAAAGAGCCCATGCTCCTTTACATCGCCGCCACCAGCCGGGTGGTCAGCACCGTCATCGTGGTCCAACGCCCAGAAGAGGGCCGAGCTCAGCTGGTCCAGAGGCCGGTCTACTACTTAAGCGAAGTACTATCCGCCTCAAAGCAGAACTACCCACACTACCAGAAGATGTGCTATGGCGTGTACTTCGCCGCCAAGAAGCTGAAGCCCTACTTTCAAGAGCACTCCATCACGGTCGTATGCACCGCCCCGCTCGCCGAGATCATAGGCAGCCGGGATGCATCCGGCCGGGTGGCCAAATGGGCCATTGAGCTGGCCCCCTACACGATCTTCTACCAGCCTCGCACCGCTATCAAGTCGCAAGCATTGGCCGACTTCCTCGTCGACCGGGCGAGACCCGGTACGCCGCCGGCTCCCGACTCCACTCATTGGCGGATGCACTTCGACGGGTCCAAGATGCGCACCGGCTTAGGAGCCGGCATCGTCCTCACCTCTCCCAAAGGCGACAAACTTAGATACACGCTGCAGATTCACTTCGCTGCCTCCAACAACGTGGCCGAGTACGAGGCGCTCATACACGGACTCCGGCTAGCCAAAGAGCTCGGCATCCGCCGGATCCTGTGCTATGGTGACTCGAACTTGCTGGTCCAGAATTCATCTGGCGGCAGGGCGTAAGGACGCAAACATGGCGAGCTATCGTTTCCTCGTTCAGCAAATCAGCGGCTACTTTGAAGGATCACGAGTTCCTCCACGTGCCACGGGCCGACAGCGAAACATCACGAGATGCCTGGCGCGGATAGGCTCAACCCGACAAGCTATACCAACCGGTGTCTCTCTCCAACGCCTCCTCAAGCCGTCTATCAAGCCGTCTCCAGAATCCGACTCCATCTTCGTGCCGCCTAACCCCGACGCAGCCGGATCCGACTTAGGGAGCCAAGCAGGTGGCCCGGGGACTTCGTTAGACGGCCCGGGGTCTGCCAAAGTCGCACCCGGCCCGGGGAGTTCAGAACCCGGCCCGGGGACTGCTTCAACACCCCACGCGGCGGCCAACTCCAGCTCTTCACCACCCAGCCCACCCGCCCTGGTTGCAGTAGCCGTGTTGACTATAGAAGAAGTCACAGCTCCATCATGGGCTCAACCCATCCTCAACTTCCTAATAAATAGAGAACTACCGGCTGACGAGATCGCGGCAAGACAAGTCCAACACCGAGCCGGCGCATATACAATTGACAACAGAGAGCTCGTCAAGCATAGTGTCACTGGAGTCTTCCAGGCTGCGCCAAGGCGTCGAGCCGAAGAAGGGCATAGCAATCCTCAAAGACATTCACCAAGGCGAATGCGGCCACCACGCAGCCTCAAGATCCCTTGTTGCCAAAGCTTTCCGCCATGGTTTCTTTTGGCCGACCGCCTTGGACGATGCCAAGGAGTTGGTCAAGCACTTCAAAGGCTGCCAAGTTTTCAGCTCCAAGCAACACCTGCCGGCTTCAGAACTCAAGACCATCCCCCTCACCTGGCCTTTTACTGTCTGGGGATTGGACATGGTGGGCCCATTCAAGACGGCGCGCGGCGGCATGACACACTTACTTGTCGCCGTGGATAAATTCACCAAATGGATCGAAGCGAAGCCGATCAAGAAGCTGAATGGGCCGACTGCCGTGACATTCATCGCAAACATCACAACTCGGTACGGCATGCCACACGGCATCATCACCGACAATGGGACGAATTTTGCCAAGGGAGCGTTGGCACGTTTCTGCGCGACGCAGGGCATCCGACTGGACCTAGCATCCGTTGCCCACCCGCAGTCAAACGGCCAAGTTGAGCGGGCCAACGGCCTCATCCTCTCCGGCATCAAGCCCCGACTGGTCGTGCCACTGGAGCATTCGGCCGGCTATTGGCTCGATGAGCTGCCGGCCGTCCTCTGGAGTCTGCGCACTACCCCGAACAAGTCAACCGGCTTCACTCCGTTCTTCCTTGTATATGGTGCCGAGGCTGTCATCCCGACAAACATCGAGTTCGACTCGCCTCGGGTGACCATGTACACGGAGGCGGAGGCCAAGGAAGCACGAGAAGACGGTGTCGACCTGCTGGAAGAAAGCCGGCTGTTAACCCTCAGCCGGTCTGCAATCTACCAGCAAGGCCTGCGCTGCTACCATAGCCGGAAGGTCAAGCCAAGATCCTTCCAAGACGGCGACCTTGTGCTCCGGCTGATCCAGCGGACAGCCGGCCAGCACAAGCTCTCGGCCCCTTGGGAAGGCCCCTTTATCATCAGCAGAGCGTTGGGAAACGACTCCTACTATCTGATCGACGCACAGAAGCCGAAGGCACGAAAGAGAGAAGATTCTGGCAAGGAGTCGGAACGACCATGGAACGCAAACCTCCTCCGCTGATTTTACAGTTAAAATGCAGTATGTATCACGCTACCTTTTGTATTAAGTATGAGATAATGGGCCCCCCGAGGAGCACACGGGGACTTCCACCTTTTATCTATGAATGACGAGTATCATGCCTATGATTTTGTCATTTCACCTTTTTTCGTCGGGCACCGGGTTTGACTAATTGGCCCGGGGACTGGCCGCCTTGAGTTATATTTAAGTTCCACCTGCAGTCAGACAAGTAGTGTGCCGGCACCCAAGCCCTCTCTTGTCAAAAGCCGTAGCTCGAAGAACTGACTGTCCGGCTGGCAAGAGTCAAAGGCAGGAAAGGATGCCCACACGAAAAATGGCTAAGGACCAACGAACTTATATAACAAAAGCCGGCTTCCTCCCATTGCCGATCGGCTACAAGAGTAGCCGGCCGGCCGGCTTCCATTCAACCCTGCCAAAATCCAACAAAGCTCAAGTACTTGCCTTCCCACAAATAGCCAAGTTCCTCCCCAGCCCATGAGACTCTGAGCGGTACATTCGGCTAGGAAGAAGCGGCAATCAAGGGAAGGCAGCAAAGGAAACGGCCTAAGGATAAAAAGCAAACTCGAATGGAAGCCAAGCACATGCATAACTATATTTACACAAAAGCCTTTGAAAGGCCGGCATTCAACATAGTCTGAATACAACCCAAGTGGGTGGAACTGTGCAAAATTAATAAAATTTGTTCAAAGAGCAAAAGCAGAAAAGCAAGAGCGGCAGGCAGATCAAGCCAGCGGAGCAACAGGTGAGTCGGGCAGGTCGGCAGAGGCGGCAGTGCGGCCCGGAGGAGGCCGGCTGGCGAGTCTCGGCCTGATCTTCACCCCTGGCAGGTGGCGTGCTCGCGTGTGCCTCATTGCTAGAGGCACGATCAGGCTGAAGCTGGCTGGTCGCTTCGCCGTCTGGCACGGCATCTCCACCACCCTCCTCCTCGTCGTCTTCGGCTTCATCATTGGAGGCAATCTCCTCCGCCGAATCCTCGCCTTCCGCCGGGTTGAGCCCGAACCATTCCTCCGGCTGGGCGACTCCGCTGTCGTTCACCGGGAAGCGAAAAGCGCTGGTGTCGGTGTACTTTCGGCGATAGCCGAGGCGCGCTAAACGATAGCAGTCGCCGCCACCAGCTCCTCGTCGACCTCCTGCCTCCAAGTGCTCAGTGGCGCGAGTTCAACCAGGATACCAGGCGGACGAACTCCAGCTTCGCCCGGCGCCCGGACGAGCAGCGAGAGCTAACCCGAGCCTCGAAAGCGGCCAACCGCAACCTCCGGCCGATCGGCAGTCCGGACGGAGGTGCGAGATCACCACTCGCTGGCGGAAGGCGGCCAGCACTTGCGCACCGGCACGCTGAAGCCGGCGGAGCATGCGGTGAGCCGGCTGCAGCCGAGCCTAGATCGCCATGAGCTGCTCCTCGAGCATCCGGCTGGCGTCTGGCGCGATTGCGACCCCTGCCTGCCGGCGCGTCTCGCGATGGGCCTTGATGGCTTGGATGGCGGCGACGGAGTAGCCGGGGAAGTAATCTGCGTAAAGAACAAGAAAAATGGCACAAAAATCAGAAGATAAACAGGAGGGCAAGGAGCAAGCAAAAGAGTGAGAAGAGGAAGGCGGCCTACCGTCGATCAGATCCTCCACCCGCCCATAACCTTTGCTCAGCGCTTGCCTTCTTTCAGCCCAGCCAGCCGCCTCGGTCTCGAACTCGGCCTTAAGGGCGGCCTCGCTATCCTGCACCTTCTTCAGAGCCGCCTTATGGCTCTCCTCCTGGTCGGCTAGCTTCTTGGCCAGGCGGTCGCGTTCCTGGGCCAAGGCGTCGCATTCGGCCTCCTTGGAGCGAATGGCGGTCTGGGCCCCGGCTAGTTGCTCCCTCAAGTCGGCGTTAGCTCCTGTAAGCATGGAGAGAAAGGGAAAAGGCAGTAAGGGAAAAGTCGTCAGGGAAGATCCGACCGGCTGCTTTCGGCAGCCGAATCTCCGGGGACTACACCCGATGGGTGCAGCAGCGCGCCCGCCAGAGATAGAAGAAACCAAGTTCTTACTCCGGCTACTCGTCAGATCGGCGGCCTTCTGGCTCAGCTCCTGGGCCTGGGAGTTGAAGGCAGTCGCATGAAGATTGTGGTACTCCTGGAAATCAGATGCAGTGCGTATGAGAACAAGATTGCTATCAATGCCTGCTAAGAAGGTTCAAGCCGCCTACTCAGCAGCCGGCTCGAAACTCGGGGACTACACCCAGTGGGTGCACTGACGCGCCCCCACGGAAGAAATCAAAAAATAAATCGATCAAAGCCAGAAGACTCACCCGGACGACCGCGCGCGTAGCAAGGAACTCCTTTGTGTATCGTTGCAGCAAGCCGGCCTGAGCCTGAAGCCGGCGACAGACCTCCTGCGTCGCTCCGTTCAGTTCAGCCATACCACCGTTGGGCGTCCACTCGGACGTGTTGGCGCTGGCCGCCTCCAGGTCCTGTGTCGTCGAGCTGGCGCCCGCAGCCCTTTGCGGCTCCAGCGTCGAGGACGCCTCTCCCATGCGCTGGCGGGGCACCGACTGCACCACGAGATCTGTCCCCGCCGCCGACTCACTCCCGGCCGGCTGCCCAAGCGCCGCAGTAGGTCGCCCGCCTTGGCCCGCTCCAGTCGGCGCCGGCTGTGGCGCCTCCTGCAAGATCGTCACATCATCCTCCATCCTCTCCATCACCGGCTGGTCGCGGTCGGGTTCCCCCGACGGAGGTATGGGGACATCAGGAGCCACGGTGCGAAGGGGAATGACAAGATGCAAGGGCTTATTGCGCAAAGCCTCCGCCTCCCTCTCCGCGGCCGCGGCCTCCGCCTGGGCCTTGGCCGCAGCGTCGGCCTGCGCCTCGGCCGACTTCTTTGCCGCCTCCTGGGCGGCCCTCCGCTCCGCCGCTTCCCGCTCCTCCCGGGCCTCACGCGCGTTCCGCTCCGTTGCCTCCATGAGGTCGGCGTGGGGGTCCACTCGTGAGAGCTCGAGACCTCCTCTGTCGGCGCGACTATGGAGGCGGCGTCATCCCGCTCAAGGGAAAGCGGCGCCCTGTTCAACAAACCAAGAAGATGGCTCAGATGAGCCTCAATCAAAGAAGACAATAAAAAAGAAGGATAGAGAGCACTCGACACTTACGCCGAGACCGCCTGCGGCTGCTTCACCACCTTGCGGAAACGGGCAGCCTTCGCGGCCGCCTCGTCCCGCTTGATTGCCATCGCGGAGCCCTTGGGTTTTTTCGGCCGGCTGCCGAAGAGACCCGGCCGAACCCGGCAGCTTATCTTGGCGCTACCCGAGCAAGTGGCGCGAAGGTCCCAGCATACCGACGATCGGCCGCCGGCTCGCGGCGTGGGACGTCCTCGGTTTCATCATCGTCTGGCCAGTCCCCGAAGCTGGCCGTGAGCTCGGGGCCGCCTGCCTCTCCGCCAGCTCCGCATATGGCGTCGTCCATAGCGGCCGCCCCCAGGTCTGGGTCGTCAGGGTCATCCACCGAGCTGTCGACCGAGAACTCGCGCTCCAGCCCTGCGGCCCCGGCAGCCGGTGGAAGAAGGGGATTCTGCCCAAAGACAAAGCCGGTTAGCCAAGAGCCGGCTATCGAACACGGCATAAAAAGAAGAAGAGAATGAGGAAAAACTCACCACAGGCGGCGGGTTGGCCCGAGAGTATGGCGCCTTGCGATATTGCCAGTCCGCGGTGAGCTTGCAGTTAGAGATGTAATTCACCAAATAAGACACCTCGTCGTGAGGCATCTCCCTCGTGCTCAGCCGACTTGGATCGAAGCAGCCGCTCATCTAACAGATCATGTGCGGCCGTCTTTGGAGCGGAAGCACCCAGCGCTCTACAAAGGCTACGACCAGGTCGGCCCCCACCAAACCCTCCGATTGGACCATCACCCGGAGCCGGGTGATGGCGGCATTCCCCGCCAGGGAGAGCGACCGAACTCGATGGGACCAAGACGGCTGCCTCCCAGGCGGCGGGCCGGCTACATAAGCCGGCAGATTGACATAGTCGCCTTGCGAAGCGGCGTTCTTCACATAGAAGTACGACTGCTGCCAGAGCTTCACCGACTGGATCAGCAGGATAGACGGAAAGGGGTTGTTGTCGGCTGTCCTCCGCATGGCGATGAAAGGCGCCCGCATGGCGGAGCACACCAGCGAAAACGGTGCCCAGCTTGCGCTGGAAGAACTCCTCAAAGAGCTTCGAGGGTGGGAGAACACCGAAAAGCCGCCGCAGTGTGAGCCGGCAGCAACATCACCGTGTTGGGGGTGAGGTGATGCGGCTTGAGATGGTAGAAGTCGAGATGGAGGCGGAAGGACCCGCTCGCCCGGCGAGAACGAGGCCGCGCAGGCAGTGCGAGCGGAAGATGACCCGCTCGCCCTCCTCCAGCGCCGGCGAAATCTCCGCCTCCGGCGTGAGGCGGGTCTTCACGAGGTCCTCGCTCGTCAATCGCTGCGTCCGGCGTAGCCAATCAATGTGATCTTCGTGGACGTTGGAGCCGTCCCACGAGCTCGACGACGCCATGGAGACAAGCGGAAAAAGAGAGCCGTGGCGGTGGAAAGCACGGCCACACAACGAAGGAACCACGGCGAGCCAAGATAACTCACGGCGGGACGACGCGGTGGCGAAGTCTTGCAGCAGCGGAAGAGTGAGGAAGAAGGTGGAGGTAGGAGAGGAGGCGAGGCGGCGTGCGAGCCCCGCTCCCTCCTCCCCTACTTATAGGCTCGGGCGGCGGAGCCGAGGATGCGAGGTGTGGGGGAATGTGGGATTAACTGCGCCCACTCCCCCCACGTCCCGTGATTATGGAGCCCTAAAGGCGTGCTGTAACTGCCGCGGGAAGACGTGCAGCCCATTTGGGCCGCAGAGGATCCGTGCGTGGGCCGAGGCGTAGGCTTGGTAGGCCCTGGCCTGCGGCGACGTCCCATCGCGCGTGGGCCGGGCAGGCTTTTTCCGGCCACATGGCGCCTGAGGCGGCAGCGATCAACGCTCAAGCAGGTCGCGTTTAGCCCTTCTAACTACGGAGCTCCCCGAAGACGGCGCACCCGTTCAAGGCCGGCTCCTAGCTGCCGGCTTCTCAGGATAAGGAAGCTGATTGAGTTCCTCGTCCTCCCTTCAAGCTCGGAGCCCAATCAGCTTCGGGGACTACTGTCGAAGTAAATGACCACGGGTAGCCTAGCCGGCCCCCCTGGAGCTTCTGAAAAATTTACAAGCCAGTCAAGCCAATCGAGTCATCCGACATCCAAGACGTTGGGCCGCCTTCCCCCGGCCGGCTGTCATCCATGCCGGCTGTCAGGAGGCGGCCTGGCCCCAAGACCCATAGAAGAAAGCCACGAGAGGGCCGGCTTCCAAGGAACCGGCTGCCTGAGGGCCGACTCCGCGTAGTCGGCCACGAGAAGGCCGACTCCCAGGAGCCGGCCACCCCGCAGGCGGCCAAAACCGCACCCTCAGAATCTGCACCCACATAACGACAATGAGACGGGGAGTGGCTACAGTGCAGCCTGCCACCCCCGCATCCCGGGGCGCGCGTGGCTACAGTGCGCCGTACGGGGCAGCCATCACCCGTCCGGCACGGCACTGTTGCCATGTTGACTGTGACATCACCCACGACAGGCTGTCTATACTACCAACAGGCGGCGGGTCCCTCCGGTCAGAGAGATGCCCGAACGCAGCTCGGCCTCCCCCAGTCGGCCTGGGACGTGGCCGGCTCCCCTTAGCCGGCTTGTTCCCTCCCTCGAAGGAAGCGCCTCATTAAGGAGACAAGACGAAGTGGGGCTACAGTGATCGCCGCCAAGGCGGCAGCACTCTAGCAACGCTTACCCTAGCAAAGCCCTCGTCATCAGGATTGAGGTAACAGTAACTAGCCCCCGACAAGGCCCTCAACGGTGGGGCCAGCTTGTCGACCAGGGAGCCGGCAGCCAGCGGGGCCCACCAAGTCGGCGGGCCCCAGCGGCCGACGGAGAAGCCGTGGCCGAGGACAGCGGCAGCTAGGGCCCACACCTGGCGGATTACCATTGTACCCAGAGGTAGGCCTATAAACCCCCCGAGGCACCCATGCAAAGGTTGGACTCTAATAGTGTTAGCCACCACGTGAGAGGGAAGAGGAGAGCTAAGCCGTGCCCTTCTACTTCCTCTCACCAAACAGCTCTAGGAGCATCTTGTAGCAACTTATTCATCTAGTGATCATGCGGAGACCCCGCAGAGCAGCAGTAGGGGTGTTATCTCCACCGAGAGGCCCGAAGCTGGGTAAGATTCGCCGGCGTGCATGTCTTCGCCTCATCCCATTTCCAGGCCCCGGCGACGTCTTATTGGCTCCCACTATGATTAGCCACCCGTTGGCATACGTTGCACCTACCACCCGACACTACGGTTGCCGGGGGGCGGGGTTGCGAGAAGAGCAGGGTTAGTAGCCAGCACAAGGATCATTTACCCAGGTTTGGGCCGCGAGGATGCGTAAAACCCAACTCCTGCTTTGGTGGGTTTATTTCAGGGAGTTCATGAGCTCTCAAACTAGGCGTGGTCATCGTGGTTCGGAAGAGCCGAATCCTTCTCCAGTATGCCATGGGCCTCCTTCTATAGTTGAAAGGGGCTGCCATAGTGGCACACAGGAGGTGGAAAGGCGTACAGTGCCCTGAGCTTATCGCTCGTATTACAGGACAAGACGCATTTAATGCGTAGCTTAGGTGTCCTCTTGCTTTATCGGGGACGGGGGCGAGGCCCGTCTCGTCCGTCGCCGCTCCTCCTCGCTTCGGCACGCGCCCTGGCCAGTGAGGCGTGCGGTGTCATGTAGGTAGGCAGGCAGCTGAGGTGGCGCAGTGGCGGAGCCTTCATGAAGATCTGCATGCCGCCACGCTGGTGCTCGATGAGTTGGCCTGGGAGCTGCATGTTGCCATGTAGGTGTCCGCCCAGCTGGTTGGGTGGCACTGCATGTGAGCAACGGTGGAAGCTTGGTTGGCGTGGGCTGGCGGTGGCCCTGCTGGCGTCCTTGGTGAGGGCCTTGCTGGGTGGCCCGGCAAGGGTCTTGGCGATGTGGCCCGACAAAGGGTCTTGCCGTGGCAGCTGTATTGTCCCCAGCAAAGAAGGGCCTTTGCTAGTGCAGTGGTCTTCCTCGGCAAGGATCTTGCCGAGGATCGTCGTCTTCTAATCCTCATATAATCTTGAATATGTCTTCACAAAGAGTTGCATGCCACCACGGAGGTGCCTCCCGAGCCCTGGCCCAACGTGGATGATGGCGTCGGGGACCGTGGGCTCAAGGGTGGCTCGCTCTGTTGGTGTGGGGCGAGCTGCCCCAGCAAGGGTCTTGCCGGGGCTGTTGAGGCTGCCCCGACAAGGGTCTTGCCGGGGGAACCTGCTTCGTCCCTCTGCTATTTGTGGTCTTGGCCTTGGCGTTGCTCTTATTATCTTGGGCTTTGGTCTTACCTTGCCTCACCTCCCCTGTTCTGGTTGGCATGACCCGTGGTAAGCGGCCGGCTGCCCGTCTGCAGTATAGAGGTACAAAACGCACCCTCTTTTTGTACATCGACAAACTGTTCATCAAACCCCGACAACACTCACTATTCATCCGAGAGGCAGCATCGATCGGCTTCAGTTAGCGGCGATGGCGAAGGAATCGCTTCGATCGAGGTTCGCGATTAACAGCCATCGATCGATCGCTCAGGTTCAGTAACACGTAGCCTGCAGTGCAATCACTCGGGTTCAGTTAGAGCCCAACGCCTCGCTTGGGTTCATTTAGAATAGCGCCTACGCACCCACGCGCGTTCATGTACAAGAGAAACGTGCATCGCTCGGCCCCGACCACCCTCCGTAACCAGGAACACCCCGATATTTTCCTCGCCCTTGCTTCTACCATGGTTTTTTACATCATGGATGGCCCAAAGAATGTCATGCAGCTGCGTCTCCGGCCCGCCAAGGATGAAAAGCCCATTTTTATCATGATTTTTTGTCATAGAAGTAGGAGCCCAGCACATCTATGATGATACCGGGTTTTGTCACAATTATCGTCATAGAAGTGTCAGAAGTATGACAGAAGTTTTTTTCGTTCAACTCGAAATGTCACATATGTGTCTTTTTTTTGTAGTGTGAACACCATGAAAATATGGATCTAGCAGATGTCTCGTCCCTAAGCGTGCTACTAGATCGCATCGGCATACAGGAATTGTAGTAGACTACGGTCGGATTGGGCTTAAACCTGATCAGACGGAAATCAAGTCCCCGCCGATCACCCATCTAGTAGCGGTCATGGAGGAACAAGCCGAGAACACTTCTCCCCTAAGTTAAGAACAACCTATGTTCGGATTTCCGAGCCCTACAAGCTGGATACTCATCTTCGAGAAGAGACCTCATGTCCTCCGAACATAGAACCGGACATTGAACCCAAAAAATCGCCAGGACACTCCGGATCCTCGGTCGGTGACCTCACAAATCCTTCAAACTCCGGACACAATAGTGGGTCAGGGTTCGGATTTCAACCCGCCCACCCACCACAATCAATATTCCCCAACAAATTCACGCAATCTAGACGTATGCGACCTGATGTATGTGCAGCACCAACCTGAGGAAACGGTCCTTCACTTCTGGGCTCGATTCCTCCTTGTTAAAAAAAAGATTAAAGATTGCTGCGGCCTTGACGCTTGGTTTCAGATATTTTTCGCAAATGTATAGACAAGGGAATCCTCAACGCCCTCAACACCGCTGCATACTACTCTTTGCAGAGTTGGCTAATATAGTAGAAGTACTACCCAATGTAAAAAGCGCTTGGAAAGCACAGACAGCCAGTGGGAACCGCCTGCCTTTAAGCAGCCCACCAAACGGAAAAAAAGGATGCACCCTTACGGAACACCCGATCATCATCTCATGGACAAAAAGATCAAAATCTTCGCGCGACAAAGAACTATCCTTGATGATCTGCTCGACAAACTCTGTCAAATACATACGACGCTGAATACCGATCCAACACATAGCCTTCGGGCATGTTGGGTACTCCGGCAGGTGGCTAAGAGTGGTGATGTCGGCGTTCTGGGAACGGGGGTCCCCAGACTTGCCTGCCTGCGGCGTGGCTCAAGGAGGGGCCCAGCACGGCCCAGCTTCATCAACACAAGCCCAAGACCCACGCGAGGGGCCAATCCTCGCGGGGCGGACGACACGGAGCCTCCTCAGGCATGGCCTCATCAGGCTGGCTCGCGAGGAGGTGGAGAGATCAAGGAGGGGTACCTCACGAGGTGCCCATGATGTCAGCCATGACGACCAAGGGCGCCAGGCGGGCGCCAGCCGTGCAGTGTCCTCCTTTCCTCTTTGGTGCAAAGGGAGCAAGTGCAGGCGAGAGCATCAAGCAAAGGCACCCGTTTCGGTGCAACGAGACCAAGACCAGCCCAACGGCAGGAAGGAAGTCATTATGGAGCCCAAGCAGGCGTCACCACCAGAACCTTTGGCAGGCGAGGACCAACTTTAGTCAGGATAAGTGTACTAGATGTTCCCCTTCAAAATGGCCAATTGTTGGCGCCCTTCCCGCTCAATATTTGGGAAGAGGCCCAGGGTCCTTCCCTAAAAATAGGACTAGCCACCCACAGGGTAGAGGGATCTGGAAATCGAGAATCCAGTACCTGGAACCCAGAGAAAGAGAGAGAGAAGGGTGACTTAACTCCTCCTAGCAGTTCATCCCCCCAACCAAGAATAGACCCTCGCGAGGCTGTTCTTCCTTGTATTGTTCATCATCATCAGCCCAAGAGGCAATCCACCACACCACAAACTAGAGTAGGGTATTACACCACAATGGTGGCCCGAACTAGTATAAACCCTGTGTCTCTTGTGTTGTTCTTTCCAGAGCTTAGATTTTAGCGAGGCGGTGGGGTGCAGGTAGGTAGAAGGCGACATCTCCACGCGCACCCCAGTGTTCGAACCTCAAGGGTCTGCCGGAACCCGAAATCCGACATTTGGCGCGCCGGGTAGGGGGTGCACCGGGGCTCTCTCTCCTGCCATCGCCACGACCCACCTCGCGATGAGTAGCGCGTCGCCCGCTCCGACCGTCGGCGCCAGCACGGGGGCCAGGGGGCTCCGAGCCCTGGCCCAGGCCCTCCAACGGGTGCGGTGGCCGGACAAGTTCAAGCCAACGACGCCGCCGCGCTACAACGGCACGACTGATCCGCTAGCCTTCTTGCTGGCGTACGAGGAGGCCATCCTCGAAGCTGGAGGCGACGACAGGGTCATGGCCAACTAGCTTCCCATGGCCCTCGCCGGCGCTCCGCGCGCATGGCTGCTCCACCTGCCGGCAGCCTCCGCGCCCTCTTCCTCGCCCACCACGCTACACCAACACCCCTGGTTGTCGCAGCCCTCCTGGGCGGCTCATGAGGCGCCGCCTCTCTGAGTCACCATGTCAAGCCGTTAATCCGCCCGGGTCAGCGCCCGCTTCCATGCTTGTGAGGCTCCCAGGTCGAGGCGGCGCCCAAGGCCGGCCTGACCTTCAGCTCGGAGGACCACCCCTCCAACTCGGCCTGCTCGGGTGCGATCCCCATGCTGTACACCCCCACCATCTGCCAGGTGGCCGTCACCGACACTCTCATCGATGGCGGCGCGGGCCTCAGCGTGCTCTCAATCGAAGCCTTCAACCTCCTCTGTATACCCCTAGAACGAGTGCAACCCAGTCGGCCCTTCTCAGGCGTCGGGGGCGGGTCATCTAGCTCCTTGGGACAGATTCGGCTCCCAGTGACCTTCGGCACCTACGACAACTTCTGCACGGAGCTGATCGACTTCGACATCGCCCCCATCGGCCTTCCCTACAACGCCATCCTCGGCGATCCAGCGCTGGCCCAATTCATGGCGCGGCGCACCTGGCGTACAACCTCATGAAGATGCCCAGAACAGCAGGGGTCCTCATCGCCGTGCAGGGGACACCGGAGAGCAGCTGCGGCGCTCAAGCTTCGCCTTCAAGGCGGCAGCATCGGCACAACCCGCCGACTTCGGAGACCCCCGAGCCTAAGGGGCTACACCTGCCAGAAGAAAGCAGTTGTTCACCCAAGACAAGGAAAAAACCAAGCGAGATACCGTCGATGAGGGGCGGGTCCACCGGCGCCACTTTCACCATGGCGCCAACCTCGAGCCCGGCGGAGGAGGCCTTGGTCAAGTTCCTGCGTGCGAACAAGAAGGTATTCGCACAGGAGCCCGACCAGTTGGCGGGGATCCCTAGGGCGTGTCGAGCATCACCTCAGCGTGTGCCCCAGCGTGCGCCATGAAAGCGAGAAGGCAAGGCGGCGATCCGCGAAAAGCAGGCCTTCATCGTCCAAGAGACCCGCAAATTAGAAGCCGCTGGGGTCATTTGCGAGGTCCGATATCCGGATTGGTTGGCCAACCCTGTCGTTGTGCCAAAGAAGGGAGGGAAGGAGCACATGTGTGTCGAATTCACCAACCTCAACAAGGCATGCCCGCAAGATCCGTTCCCGCTCCCCCGCATCGACCAGATCGTCAATTCCACCGCAGAGTGCGACCTGCTATGCTTCTTGGATGCCTTCTCCGGGTATCACCAGATCAAGATGGCAATAGAAGACGTCGAAAAGACAACCCTCTAACCCCGTGTGGGGTGTATCATCGACCACCACGATTGGAGGTAATCATGACCCGTTTTGCATGCACCGACTTGTCCAATCCGTGCAATTGCCGAGGCGTCGTGGGGAAGTGGAGGCGCCCACGTCCAATAAACCGCCACGCGACACACAAGGCCGCAGGCTATTAGGGCCCGCGGCGCTTCGCGCTTGCCCTTTCGCCTCTCTGCTCGGCCAAGCACGGGCGCGCCTTGGGCCCGGGGGCTACTGATCGGCGTTAAGGAGCAGGGGTCCCCAGACTTGCCGCTGCGGCTGCGGCGTGGCTCAAGGAGGGCCCAGCACAGCCCAGCTTCATCAACACAAGCCCAAGACCCTCGCGAGGCCAAGCCTCATGGGGCGGGACGACCTGAGCCTCCTCGAGCACGGCCTCATCAGGCTGGCTCGCGAGGAGGCGGAGAGATCAGCAGCGAGGTACCTCACGAGATGCCCATGGCGTGAGCCATGGCGACCAAGAGGCGCCGAGGCGCCGACCGCCTTGATGTCCTCCTTTCCTCTTTGGTGCAAAGGGAGCAAGCGCAGCGAGAAGCATCAAGCAAAGGCACCCGTTTGATTACTGTGAGACCAAGACCAGCCCAATGGCAGGAAGGAAGTCATTGTGGAGCCCAAGCGAGGCGTCACCACGAGCCTTTGGCGGCGAGGACCAACTTTAGTCGGGATAAGTCTACTAGATGTTCCCCTTCAAAATGGCCAATTGTTGGCGCCTTCCCACTCAATATTTGGGAAGAGGCCCAGGGCCCTGCCTATAAATAGGACTAGCCACCCACAGGGTAGAGGTTTACGGAAATGGAGAATCCGATTACACGGAACCCAGAGAAAGAGAGAGAGAAGGGTGACTGAACTCCTCCTAGCAGTTCATCCCCCCAGCCAAGAACAGACCCTCGCGAGGCTGTTCTTCCTTGTATTGTTCATCATCATCAGCCCAAGAGGCAATCCACCACACCACAAACTAGAGTAGGGTATTACACCACAATGGTGGCCCGAACTAGTATAAACCATGTGTCTCTTGGGCTGTTCTTTCCATAGCTTAGATTCTAGCGAGGCGGTGGGGTGCAGGTAGGTAGAAGGCGAGATCTCCGCGCGCACCCCAGTGTTCGAACCTCAAGGGTCTGCCGGAACCCGAAATCCGACAGGTGAGGCCATCCTCACCAGGATCACTACAGAGAGGCACTCTTCCGAAGATGCCGATCTCAATGTTTTTACAGTCTTTGAGACCTTTTATTCCAATAACCGACGCAAAAGGGCATTCTGGCGACCTTGCCGAAGTTAACACAGTAGCCATAATAAATCCTTGGAGCGACATGGCGATAACTTTCACCACCGACGATGAGCCAAGGGCCGGATCGGTCTGAGCACTAGCCGCCTTGGTCATCAATCCAATAGTGGATGGCTTTCAGCTCACAAAAGTGCTCATGGGCCGGCTGACAGCGGGCTGAACCTCATCTACAAAGATAAGCTCCAAAAAATGCAAATGGACAAAAAGTCGCATCAAGCAAAGCGGCACCACTTTCCGAGGAATCATCACAATAGAAGCATGAATCTCGGGGAAGATCACACTCAATGTTGTATTCGGCACGTTGGAGAACTATAGGTCCGAAGAGCTGCTCTTCCATGTGGCACCTTTCAACAGTGGATATCACGCCGTATTAGGGCGAGACACATTCACATGCTTTAAAGCCATACCCCATTATTGGTACAAGAAGCTCAAAATGTCAGGGCCCTACGGAGTTATCACCATCACTGGTGATCCGGATATAACACTTCACGCCGAAAACAAAACTGCATCCCTAGCCCTCGAGGCGCTATCAAAGAGGCCCTCGCGGTAGAGGAACTAACTAACTCTGCGCTCTATAGTGGAAAAGGGCGATGTAATCCTCGACAAAGAGGACCAAATCCACTTCCTTTAAGCCAGCAGGCGGAAATAGTCAAATTTCAAGTACACCGAGCGGATCCTAATAAAACAGCAGCCATTAGGGCACAACTAGATCCAGCGATCGGCGCCGCTCTAAGAAGCGTTCTCTTGCGAGAATTCAGACATCTTTGCTGGCATCCTTCGGAAATGCCAGAAATCCCATGATGGCGAACATAGCCTCCAATATAATAAAGGCGTTCAAACCAGTCAAGCAAGCGTTCTTGATGAATTTACGAACCCAAGCGACAAGCTATGGGGGTGGAGCTAGCCAAACTACTTGAAGCCGGGTTTATCGGAGAGATCAAATACAGGTAGCTAGCAAACCTATTCATGGTGCCAAAGAAGGACAAATCCTGGCGCCTTTGTGTTGATTTCAAAGACCTCAACAAGGCTTGCCCAAAGGAACCCTTCTCGCTGCCTGCATTGACCAAATGATTGGCCTTGACTGCAGGACCACGATTCACTCGCTTCCTCAACACATACTCCGAATACCATCAAATTAAGATGAAGGAATCGATCAGGCATAGCGGCATTCATTACTCCGTATGGGCCTTTACGCTTCAACACTATGCCTTTCGGACTCAAAAATGCGGCGCCACTTACCAGCGCATGATTCAAACATGCACGGAAAAACAAATTGGCAAGGCGGTAGAGGCATATGTAGATGATGTAGTCATCAAAACTAAACATGTAGAATCATTGGTAGACAACTTGAGCCTTACATTCGACAACCTCCGAACATATGACATACGGCTCAATCCGGAAAAATGAGTTTTCGGTGTTCCGGCCGGAAAGCTGCTCGGGTTCATTGTTTACAATAGAGGAATCGAAGCAAATCTAGGAAAAATCCGAGCCCTATCACAATTGGCAACGCCAATAGACCTAAAACAGGTCCAAAAGCTAGCCGGGTGCGTGGCAGCCTTGAGCAGCTTTATCTCCAGTTGGGAGAAAAGCCCTTTGCTGCGTGCTCGCTTTGCTCCGTCGTCACCGAGCCACCAGTGAATTGGGCCGGAGGCAACAACATGTCCGGATTGGAAGAAATAAAAACCATGTTAGCAAACAACCCAATCCTTGCCGCACCAAACATCGGTGAACCTATCTTTGCTTTACATATGTGCAACTCACGGTGGTGGCGCCCGTGCTCATCGTCGAGCGAGATGAAGAGGGACACAAATTCCAACTCCAAAAACCAGTATACTATGTATCGGCGGTCCTTACACCATGCAAATCCCGATACCCGCACTATCAAAAGATAGCATATGCGGTCTTCATGGCATCTCGGAAGCTGCGGCACTACTTCTAGGAGTGCTCGATCACGGTGGCCTCCGAAGTGCCACTCAATGACATCATAAATAATCGAGACGCCACCGGCGGATTGCGAATGGGCTATTGAGCTCTTACCATTTGAAATAACATACAAGCCACGCCCGAGCTATTAAATCTCAGGTGTTAGCCGACTTTGTCGCCGAATGGGCCAATTTGAACTCCTAAAGAATACAACACATACTCCAACTGGGTTATGTACTTGACGGCTCTAAAATGTTTATCAGTTGAAATTTGGCGTCATCGACATCCCCTCAGGGGACACAATCCTTTATGTATTACATATCATGTATACGGACTCCAATGACGCGGCCGAATATGAGGCACTACCGCATCGTCTTCGGATGGACATTTCTATGGGCATACAATGCCTCGAGGTGCGTGGGGATTCAAACCTTGCGATATCTCAAATAAATGGACAATTCGATGCAAAAAACCCAAAGATGGCGGCCTACCACAACGCCGTACTCAAAAATATTAGCTCGGTTTGAGGGGCTTGAGTTTCATCATGTGGCTCAAGAGAGTAATCAAGCAGCGGACATCCTTGCTCGAATGGGTTCTAAACGCGACCCCATCCCACGTAACACCTTCATGGAAAGACTTTTCAAGCCATCCATGGTATGGCAGGACGAGGGCGGAAATACCACGCCGGCGGCGATCACACCCCCAGCTTCTGAGCATGATTCAGATATCATCGGGGGCTCGGGCACCAAACCAACGCTTTCCGCCCATGTAATCATGGCAGTAATCGCTCCATGGACCAAACCTATCCTAGCCTACCTTAATAGGCAGGAGCTCCCTGATGACCAGAACGAGGCCCGTCATATAGTTCGACATTCGAAAGCCTCCAAAGTTCTGGAAGGAGAACTCTAAAAGAAAAGCAACTTCTTTGAGGTTCTTCAGAGATGTATCTTCAAAGAGGAGGGGCGGAAGATCTCGGCCGAAATACATGCTAGCCTCGGCGACCATCACGCCGCAGCCCGGGCCCTCATAAGCAAGGCTTTCCGTACGGGTTTCTTCTTGCCCACGGCTCGAGCAGATGCACAGGCCCTTGTACAGCGTTGTGTTGGATGCCAGCTCTTTGTCAATCAAAGCCATATGCCGCCCACCGCCCTAAGAACAATCCCCATTACCTGGCCTTTCTCAGTCTGGGGGCTAGACATGGTCGGACCCCTTAAAGGGGAAAGCCATAAGAAAAAATATTTACCGGTTATGGTCGACAAATTCACTAAGTGGATAGAGGCCAAACCAGTAAAAAACGGGTGAAGCCGGATCGGCGATAGACTTTATATCTGGTGTCGTACACTATTAGGGTGTCCCGCACAACATTATTACAGACAACGGCTCTAACTTCACAGCCGATGACGTGAAAAATTGGTGTGCTAACCTGGGCATCAAGCTCGATTACGCCTCCGTATATCACCCTCAAACAAACGGTCACGTCGAACGGGCTAATAGCCTGATAATAGCGGCATCAAACCCACACTAGTGCGATCCCTAAAGGAGTCGGATAAACAACTTTGGGTCGAGGAACTCGATTCCGTACTCACTGGGGCTCGGACCACGCCCAACCGCATGACGGATACACACCATTCTTCATGGTGTATGGCGCGAGGCCGTCTTGCCTGTGACATTATTCATGACTCATGGTGGAGTGCGCATGTGTGAAGATAAAGAGGTCGATCTCGTCTGCAGGATGACTTAGATGGCACGGAGGAGGAGCGCGATGTCACAAAAACCAGTTCCACATTTGTAGGATCGAAAGTATGTCTAGAGGGGGGGTGATTAGACTACTTGACCAATTAGAAACTTATCCTTTTCCCAATTTTAGTCTTTGGCAGATTTTAGCTATCTTAGCACAAGTCAAGCAATCTTAACACAATTCAAGCAGGCATGCAAAGAGTATAGGGGCAGCGGAAAGTAAAGCATGCAACTTGCAAGAATGTAAAGGGAAGGGTTTGGAGAATTCAAAGCGCCAATTGGAGAGACGGATGTTTTTGTCGTGGTTCCGATAGGTGGTGCTATCGTACATCCACGTTGATGGAACATCAACCCACGAAGGGTAACGGATGGCCTTGAGTCCACGGAGGGCTCCACCCACGAAGGGTCCACAAAAAAGCAACCTTGTCTATCCCACCATGGCCGTCGCCCACGAAGGACTTGCCTCACTAGCGGTAGATCTTCATGAAGTAGGCGATCTCCTTGCCCTTACAAACTCCTTGGTTCAACTTCACAATCTTGTCGGAGGCTCCCAAGTGACACCTAGCCAATCTAGGAGACATCACTCTCCAACAAGTAACAAATGGTGTGTTGATGATGAACTCCTTGCTCTTGTGCTTCAAATGATAGTCTTCCCAACACTCAACTCTCTCTCACAGGATTTGGATTTGGTGGAAAGAAGATTTGAGTGGAAAGCTTAACTTGGGGAAGGCTAGAGATCAAGATTCATATGGTAGGAATGGAATATCTTGGCCTCAACACATGAGTAGGTGGTTCCTTCTCAGAAGCAGCAAGTTGGAAGTGTAGGTTTGTTCCGATGGCTCTCTCCATGAATGAAGAGGAGGTGGAGGGGTATATATAGCCTCCACACAAAATCCAACCGTTACACACAACTTGCCAAACTTCGGTGGGACCGAGCGATAAACTCGGTCGGACCGATTCAGCAAATCTAGTGACCGTTAGGATTTTTGGTGGGACCGACATGCAACTCGGTAGGAACGATATGGTTAGGGTTAGGGCATAACATAATCTCAGTGAGACCGATTACACAACTCGGTGAGACCGATTTTGGTAATAAGCTAACCGGAGAGTTGGTCGGAGTAAACCGGTGGGACCGATTAAGCTCTTTTCGGTGAGACGAAATGTTACGAAAGGAAGCAGAGAGTTTACATTGCAATCTCGGTGGGACCGATTGCTCATCTCTGTAGGACCCGAAGCGTTCTGAAGGAAACAAAGAGATTACAATCCCATCTCGGTGAGACCGAGATCCCTATCAGTGAAACCAATTTGCCTAGGGTTTGTGGTAGTGGCTATGACATCCCGAACTTCGGTGGCGCCGGGTAGAAAAGATTCGGTGGGGCTGAGTTTGACTTTGGGTTTTAGGTCATATGTGGATATGAGAAAGTAGGCGAGGATTTTGGAGCATATCACTAAGCCTTTGTAGAGCAAGAAACTCATTAAGCAACACCTCATCCCTCCTTGATAGTATTGGATTTTCCTATAGACTCAATGTGATCTTGGATCACTAAAATATAAAATATAGAGTCTTGAGCTTTTGAGCTTGAGCCAATCCTTTTATCCTTAGCAATTTGAGGGATCCACTTTTCTCATCCATGCCATGCCATCCATTGAGCTTTTCCTGAAATATTCATCTTGGAATGATGTTAGCTCAATGAGCTATATGTTGTTAGGAATTACCAAAACCACCTAGGGATAGTTGCACTTTCAGCATTCTATCAACAACAAGCTCAGAGATACCAAAGCAGAGAAGTGCGGGCAAAGACTTATAACGTCGGTTAGCTCGTTTTACGCCTCCTAGAGAAGAAAAAGGACAAACTCAAACCAAAATGGGAAGGTCCTTTCATTATAGATGAAGTTCTCACTGGAGGAGCCTACTGCCTTCGCAATGCATCGGATAATCACTTAGAGCCGAAAACTTGGAATGCTGCTCGGCTCCGAAGATTCTACGCATAAGTCAGGCCATGCCTCTTATTAAATCTCTTTTTACTTTTGTCTCCTTTTCAATTTTTCCCTTTTTGTCTTTGTACATTCCCCATGGTGTGTCCCGATAAGCCCGAACACTTGAGGGTTGCACATCCTTAAATGTACACACCCACCATGACTGGGGGCTTCTGTAAGTAGACGCTCATTATTCTACCAAGCCTAGAGCTCATAATATATGTGTTATTTGCGGATATACATCCTTTTTGCCATTATATACGCCTCTATGACTTAAGTTTTTGCCAAGCTAGGTTGCCTGGCTCCTGTGCATATGCCCTACGTTCTCGATTGTTCGTCTAGGGTATAAAGGGAGCACCTCTGCGATTGTTACAACCGGGTCATCCGGACATGTACCTCAGACGGGTGAAGCCGAAAGCTAGCATTCTTAAGGGAATAATTGGTCGGCACTAAAAGCGACAAATTGTTACCGTGTTGCAACTATTTCAAGCTTCTTTGCAAGTCAGTTTTTAAATTATTCACGGACCACACACCTGGCATGTGTAATCATAATATGCTGACCCAAGGAAAGCAACCCTTAGTGGAACTATTTCCCTTGGGAGATGTTTCTTACATATGTAATATAACATATATCGAGCAGAGATTTTTTTTACATTCGAGCACAATGATTAGGTTGCACTGGTTTTCGGATAAACAATTCCTTTTTGTCTTAAGTATCCGGAAACACTCCACCATTTTGGTCCGGAGGTTAAAGCCGAAAGCATGTCACGATGACAAAATCATTTCACATGTTCGGATCAAACCAGCGGTTGATCATAAATGTACATTGATACATTAAGTCAGCAACTTATTCCTTCTCCATTCCGTCTATAAGGCTATCTAATCTACAGTCTTCCTGCGAATATTTAGCAGTGATCATTACTTGATCATAGACCATATTTAAAGGGATTTTCTTCCCATCTGGTCCCTGCGGTCCTACTGGGGCCATATGATTCGGGTCCAGTTTATTGAACCGTGTCATCACCATGCCCAGGCTTCTCGTGTGCCTTCACGGCAAGCAGACGTCTTCCATAGCTCAAACCGGCGCCGGGCACCTTTGAACAGGTTCGCCAAGCCCTCCATACTTTCTGGAGGGGTATCAGATGGCCATAACGCCTTCACCATACTCCTCATGGCTTTACAGGCTCGAGCATGCGGCGGGCAACTCCTTTAGGACGTCGCCTTGAAATTCGGATACTTCCTCTTCAGGCCGACCAGTTAGTAGACCTGCAGCAACAAAGTCATGATATGCCACATTATGGACCAAACATGAGCACCTATGGTGGTTCTAAATAAGAGTAGAAGACATACCGAACATGCCGCCTTTCAGTTTTCATTTTCCTTACGAAAGGATGATAGGCTGAGCCTTCAAGCTCTCTATCTCTCGGACTGTTTTTCCTTTTCCTCTTCAAGTTTTTATCCCTAGATCGCTAAATCGCGATCTCTTTCAATTCCGCTAATTCGGCCGTGACTGCATTTAGTTGCGTCTGGTTTGCATTCAGCTCTTGGGCTAGCATGGTGTTCTTTTCTTTCAGAACCTGCAAAAGTTATTGATCCTTAAATCGGTTTGCTTCACCGCTTCAAGTCTCGGGGGCTAGTGGCATATGACCATACAAAATTGGATCAAATTCTACCTGTATATCCTTCCAGAACAACCGAATGACTCCGGCAAGTCCATCTCGAGCGGCTCGGATATATGCATCCACCGAACTCAATGCGGCAAACTCTTGTTCGTAAAAAGCCAGAGCACGCATAGCCTCCTTTAATTGATGGTGATTCGTCACGCTCTCCCACTTGAATTAAGTGGCGATACATCATCCGAATCTTCTTGAGGAGGCAGAGCGGGCATTATTATGTCGAGATCGCGTCCTAGTTGATGAGTGCGGCACGGATTAGTGGACATTGGGCTAATCGGGCTTTTTCCACCGTCTTCCATGTACTCCTCATGATGTCAAGGATAAAGGGAGACTCTTAACAACTCGAGGCTCATGCCTAGGCATATATTAAACACACATACCTCTTGGAAGGCGTGAGGTCTCCGTAGTACTCCGGTTGCTTTCCGTTTTGAGCAGCGGCCTTGTGTAGGGGCACGCCCTTGAAGAATCTGACGGTCTCTAGGCGCCGATCCTGTTAAAATCCGGATCAGTACAACGGGTAAGGATGCAGATGAGTATCTCCTTTTGGGAAGCCTCTGGATACTCACGATGCAGAATGGGTAAAGGCGAGGGTAGTCGGCGGTGATGGCCATTTCTGAACCGTCAAGGCTCACTTGATAGAATATCCCATCGTCCAATTCTATGTATATGTTCGGATCCTCATAAAGCTAGGGTCCTTATCACGATTATGATCCTCTGGTGGGGAGCTAGGCGGTGGACATCTTGATCATCCTCCTCCATGGTATCGGTGGCGACAAAGGTAAAAATTCAATTAGAGTGCATAGCATAATAAAATAACAGCAGACGATCAAGATCTTACCCATTCAATAGGGTATACATAGAATAATCATCACGATAGTTTAACGAGAGAAAAACTTCTTTTCTCCCTTATATTGATCATTAAAATTGAGGCCGATTCATTTGGGATATCTGGGCCCTTCCGTCTGTAGCGGGACGCGTCGTCTTCTCTGTTGTAGCACCATAAGGGAGTTACTCTGGATTGAAGAGGCTGGACACACCTCTTTATTGCAATGGCCATGACTTCAACTATAGAGAGCTTGGTATGGGCTAGCAACCTGACCTTGCTAACCGATCTCTTTATCTCCGCACTAACCTCTTCCTTTGGACTGCGGGGACGCCAGTTGAGGCGCTTCCTTAAAGGAGTGTTGGAGAATTCGGGAAGACCCTGCCGGACTGGATCCGGTAGCGGGACTTCATCCATATAAAACCATTAGAGGACCCTTTGCGGGTATACCTCTTTAGGTGTTCCTACAAGGTAAACGGACCCGGCTATACGCCATATTTCGGCACCACCTACTTCAAATATGGAACCTCCTCAGTGGCGGGGAACGAGGAAAAAGAATTTCGTCCATACTTCAAAATGGGCCTCGATGCCTAGAATAGTTATGAGAGGCGACAAAGCACGAGATGTGTAGAATCGAACCGGGTGAGGTTGTGTAGTTGGATCTTAGTAAAATTCCAATAACCCCGTAGGAAGGGATGGATTGAAATCCGGGCCCATAACATAAATGGGATGAAGCACACCCTCTCCTCCTTATTGGGGTTGGGGAAGTTCTCGACCATTGCATCATTGCGGATTGAATACAAGCCCACTTTCGAGCGAACAACTCAACCAATCACCCTCTTAGGGCCATGGGGAAGCGAGGATGAGCTTAGGGCACTAGCCATGATGGAAGGATTTGCTCGTGGCTGAACTTGGTGGTTTTCCTTTTGCACGGTGTGAGATGGCATTTGGAGATCTACATCTCCTTTTATAGGTGCCATCCAAGTGTAATGAGGGGCTTATTTGTAAAAAAATCATTGACCGTTCATATTTGCCCGACGCACGAAAATCGAAGCATCGACAGGGGAGGAATAGTAAAAGATATCGAGATTATCGGCGAATAGTAAAAGAGTTCGCCTTGCAAAGCCGAAGACATGAGCCGAATACTACGTCGTCATTGAAGGCAAGTTTGGGGGCTACTAAGGGAGTCTTGGATTATGGGGTCCTCGGGTGTCACAGTGGTATAGCATGGACCGGACTGATGGGCCATGAAGATACAAGATAGAAAGTCTTCCCCCGTGTCCGGATGGGACTCTCCTTTGAGTGGATGGAAAGCTTGACGTTCGGATGTATAATTTCCTTCCTCTGTGAACTAACTCTGTACAACTCTAGGCCCATCCGGTGTCTATATAAACTAGAGGGTTTAGTCCGTAGAGGCTATCAGAATTTGCATAGGCTAGACATCTAGGGTTTAGCCATTACGATCTCGAGGTAGATCGACTCTTGTAACCCCTATACTCATCAAAGTCAATCAAGAAGGAAGTAGGGTATTACCTCCATTAAGAGTGCCCAAACACAGGTAAACATTGTGCCCCACTGTCTCCTGTTACTTTTGATCCTCGGATACTGCAGTTAAGGACCCCCCTACCGAGATCGGCCGGTTTTGACACCGACATTGACTTCCGCTCCCACCCCCGCTTCCCAGCGTCAACATGAGTGGAAGGGAAGGATTGTAAGAATGAGAAGAAAGAAGTGTGCACGGAGAAGCACCGCCCCAACTCCTCTTTATGGAAGGACGGGGCGGGGGGTTGGTTCCCCACAAACAAAGGGCCACCCCGTTCCTCCAATGCAGCCCCTCTATGCCCCCTGCGGCTCTGAGAATCAAGGCCGACCCTCTGCTCCAACCATCAGCGCTCAGTTTTCAGCCATGGCACTCCTCCCTGTGCCTTCCGCGTCCACCACCTACCACACCCAACACATGCGGAATATGTGGCAGGTGCGTGCGAAAGGGAGGCAAGTGGGATGGCAGTTTTCGCCCCGTGATCGTGGGGCGAGGAGAATCCGCAAGCCACGATCGAAGTTCTTCCACAACGTCGCGCATGACGCGCGGAGAAACCGGAAACTGGCCTAGAATTGAGGCTAATGAAGGAGCAAAGAAGACCTCAAGAGACCAGCCTCTTCAACAACCCTCTCCTATGCACTTATTAGGCCCTCTCGAGTCGGGTTCCATGAGACTCTTGAGAGGTTCAAACTACAGGAGTGCGTCTGAAGAACTTCGTCCTACCACAATACGCACTGCTCGCTAATCTCAGCGGCCTAAGCTTAATGAACCGAATGGACAAGAGAAAGCAGCGGTTTACCCAGGTTCGTGCCACCTTGCGGTGTAAAACCCAACTCCTGCTTTGTGGTGGATTATCCTCGAGAAATTTGAGGATGAACTAGTACAATGGACGAACAGCCTCGGGAGGAGGTATTCTTGTGCTTTCGATGAGCTGGTGGGTGTGTGGGTCATCCCCCTCTATGGTGGTGTCTAGGTTCTATTTATAGTGGCCTTGGTCCTCATCCCAAATGTAGGCAAGAAGGGATCCCACAACGGCCAAATTCGAAGGGAGACAACTAGTACATGCTATCCTGACAGAAGTAGTCTTCACCTGCAAAAGCCTCTGGTCGTGACACCGTGGTGGGCTCGTCGATGACCTCCGCCCTGCCGTCCTGGCGGTCTTGGTCTTGTTGCACCGGAATGGAAACCTTTGGCTGATTCCTCGGGACTCTACGCCTGCGCTTGCCTCCTTAGCACCCAGCTGCCCATTGGCGCCAGCCTTGAGTGCGTCATGGATCACGTCATCTGAACCTCATGAGGTGAGCCTTGCATAGAAATCTCCGCTCCTCGGGAGCCAGCACTGAGAGGCCCCCCTCCCGTGGAGGCCTTGAGTGTTGGATCACGGGTTCAGCCAAAACCCTCGAGAGTTCGAACAACAGAGTAGCGCCGCGAAGATTTCCCCTACCGATCTATGCCTGGCTTTGCTAAGATCTCATAGATTAGCTCGATGAACTTCGTAACACATGGGACACAAGATTTATCTTGGTTAAGACCACATTTGTGGTGTAATACCCTACTCGGTGTGGTGGTGGTGGATTGCATCTTGGGCTGATGATGAGCGATGCAGGGGAAGAACAGCCTCCTGAGGTGAGGTGTTCTTGTGCTTGGTGAACTTGTGTGGGTGAGGATTACTCAAGATCAGATGAGTTGCCTCCTCACGGTGGTGGCTAGTCCTATCTATAGAGGCCCTAGTCCTCTCCCGAAATATTGGCGGAAGGAGCCAACAGCGGCCAATTCGAAAGGGGACAGCTAGTACAACTTATCGACAAAAGTAGTCTTCGCCTGCAAAAGGCTCTGGAGGTGACGCTTCCTTGGGCTCCATGGTGACCTCCGTCTTGCCATCCTCCTGGTCTCGTTGCACTGATATGGAAACCTTTGCTTGATGCCTCGGTACTCTGCGCCTGCGCTTGCCTCCATAGCACCAAAGAGGAAACAACGACACTGTGCGGGCTGGCGCCCGCCTGGCGCCTGCCTGGTCTTGATCGTCATAGCTCACGTCACGAGAACCTCGCGATGTTCGCCTTGCCTTGATCTTTCCGCCCCTCGCGAGCCAATCTGGTGAGGCCGCTCCTGGGGAGGTCTTGTGTCGTCCGCCTCATGAGGCTTGGCCCTCAGCGAGGTCTTGGATGCCTTGTTGATGAAGATGGGCCGTGCGGGCTTGCCCACAAAGCCATGCCATGGGCGTGGCGAGCGAGCAAGTCTTAGGACCCCGTTCCCCAAAAGCACCGACAGTAGCCCCGGGCCCAAAGCGCTTGGACTTAACCCGGTGAAGCCAAAGGTCATGTCTTGGGCGCCGCGGGACCCAATAGCCTGCAGCCTTGGTCAACGCGTGGCGGTTGATTGGACGTGGGCGTCTCTGTTTCCCCATGCTACCTCCACAACTGCTCGACTTGACAAGTCCCTGCACAATGCAAGGAAAACCATCATTACCTGTGATCGTGGGGGTGCTGGTTGGCCTTCTCTTGATATAAATGGGGAGGGGTGCAGAGCCCCCATCGCCCATCTCCTCACATCCACTTGCTTCTCCTCTTCCGCTCCACTGCTAGTAGCAACTCCGATTGTGCCGATCCGAAGATTCTCTGCCAAAGAGAAGGGAAAGGCTCCCCGTGATGATCCAGGGCCGCTTCCGTCGAAGAAGTGGCCGGTCCACCTTGACATTGTCGTGAGGCAGAAGGTGACAAGGCCACAGTGCGAGCGGGCGCCTCTAGGGTATCCGTTGCCCTTGTATGCCCAAGCCGGGGGCTCAGGAGGAAGAAGCGGCGAGCGGCGGCGCCCGCGCTGTGGCCACGGCTGCCGCGCCGCCGTGATGCGTGTCATCGCCCCCGGAATCCATGCAGCGGACTCCTCGCGTGAACTCGTTCTATGGGCGCCGATGCTTCCGCGCTCATGGATATGCTTCCCGCGGTTCTTCTCCGACGTGATGCCGCCGAGGGGACCCCTCAAGCTCTAGCTGCGACATCTTTGTTGCGATGCTCCGTGGCCGGCGCGGAGGTTGAAGTGGTCTCCTCCGGCAAGATCTTGATGACCAGCCTTGGCTGGGGTAAGGTCGTGGCGGGTTTGCCGTCTTTGAGGCCCCTCGTGATCCATTTGGAAGTCTGACGGCGTGTCCCTGCTGTCCTTCAAGTTCTTGGATCACGGAGGGCGCTTGGCAGGTCTTGCCCGGAGCGCCGAGATGATGCATGCCTCGCCTCTGACTCCCCGGCAGCGGCGACTCTTGGGAGTCCAGCAGTTCTCTGAGCTCTCTGAGACTCAGGAGGCGGCGATTCTGATTCACGATGCCGCCAAGGTCTCACCGTGCGGAGCAAAGGCAACAGCGTCGAGCCGCCGCCGTCGCTGATCTGGATGGGGTTGGCACCGGCCTCCCATGGCCCACTTTTGATGATGGCGTCGTGTAGGACCTTGAAGTATGTCTAGAGGGGGTGATTAGACTACTTGACCAATTAAAAACTTAACCTTTTCCCAATTTTAGACTTTGGCAGATTTTAGCTATCTTTGAACAAGTCAAGCAATCTTCACACAATTCAAGCAAACATGCAAAGAGTATATTGGCGTGGAAATTAAAGCATGCAACTTGCAAGAATGTAAAGGGAAGGGTTTGGAGGATTCAAGCGCAATTGGAACACGGATGTTTTTTGTCGTGGTTCCGATGGGTGGTGCTATCATACATCACGTTGATGGAGACTTCAATCCACGTAGGGTAATGGTTCTTGTGAGTCCACGGAGGGCTCCACCCACGAAGAGTCCACGAAGAAGCAACCTTGTCTATCCCACCATGGTGGTAAGCCCACGAAGGACTTGCCTCACTAGCGGTAGATCTTCTTCACGAAGTAGGCGATCTCCTTGCCCTTACAAACTCCTTGGTTCAACTCCACAATCTTAGCCGAGGCTCCCAAGTGACACCTAGCCAATCTAGGAGACACCACTCTCCAAGAAGTAACAAATGGTGTGTTGATGATGAACTCCTTGCTCTTGTGCTTCAAATGATATTCTCCCCAACACTCAACTCTCTCTCACGAGGATTTGGATTTGGTGGAAAGAAGATTTGAGTGGAAAGCAACAGGAAAGGCTAGAGATCAAGATTCATTTGGTTGGAATGGATTATCTTGGCCTCAACACATGAGTAGGTGGTTCTCTCTCGAGCAGGTAAGTTGGAAGTGTAGGTTTGTTCTGATGGCTCTCTCCATGAATGAAGAGGAGGTGGAGGGGTATATATAGCCTGCACACAAAATCTAACCGTTACACACAATTTACCAAACTCGGTGGGACCGAATCAACAAACTCGGTCGAACGATTTAGTAAACCTAGTGACTCTTGGGGTTTTCGGTGGGACTGACATGCATCTCGGTAGGACTGATATGGTTAGGGTTAGGGTATAACGTAATCTCGGTGAGACCGATTACGCAAACTCGGTGAGACCGATTTTGGTAATTATCTAACCGGAGAGTTGGTCGGAATAAACTCGGTGGGACCGATTAAGCTCTTTCGGTGAGACCGAAAAGTTATGAAAGGAAATAGAGAGTTTACATTGCAATCTCGGTGGGACCGATCGCTCACTTTGGTTAGACCAAAAGCGTTCTGAAGGGAAACAAAGAGATTACAATCCCATCTTGGTGAGACCGATTTGCCTAGGGTTTGTGGCGATGGCTATGACATTTTGAACTTCGGTGGCGCGGATAGAAAGAATCGGTAGGGCCGAGTTTGACTTTAGGTTTAGGTCATATGTGGATGTGAGAAAGTAGTGGAGGGTTTTGGAGCATATCACTAAGCACATGAAGCAAAAGGCTCATTAAGCAACACCTCATCCCTCCTTGATAGTATTGGCTTTTCCTATAGACTCAATGTGATCTTGGATCACTAAAATGTAAAATGTAGAGTCTTGAGCTTTTGAGCTTGAGCCAATCCTTTGTCCTTAATATTTTAGCCGGATCCACTTTCATCATCCATGCCATGCCATTCATTGAGCTTTCACTGAAATATTAGATCACGGAATAGCATTAGCTCAATGAGCTATATGTTGTTATGAATTACCAAAACCACCAAGGGATACTTGCACTTTCAATCTCCGCCTTTTTGGTAATTGATGACAACATATAGATCAAAACTTAGACAAATGATAATAAAATTGAAAAAAAACATAAATAAGCTTTGAGAAGTATGTGATAAGCAAGAGCTCCCCTAAATTTGTGCATATTTTAAGATTTGCTTTGGACTGCAAATGCACAAGGAATTAGGTTCATGGGTTAATTTACCATGTCACATACATCTTGGTGGGCGCTCAAAATAATAAAAGATTGAATACATGCACTCATCACCAAGCACGGTGAATGATCATATAAGGATAGATAAGATAATATCATAACAAGCATAAGTGTAGCTTATGATCAAACACATGATCATCAATGTCTCACGGGTAAAAGCATAGTATCTCAAGCAATCAAAAGCAAACAAAGTTCAACCAAGAAGACAAGAGAGAACAAAAGCAAACTCTCTCTCTCTAAAGCCTATGATCTATACATTTTCTCCCCTTTGGCAACAAGTTACCAAAAAGTTCCTAGAAAATGCATAGGACTATGTCATCTCTCAGGCTTGGTCTTGGTGGTGGTGTAGATGGGACTCCAAGGGCGAAGGCATCGATAGATGTGGAAGGAGCTGAAGGAGTTGGTCTTTGGAGCTGGTTGTGCTGGAGCTGTAGCTGGAGCTGAAGAAGTGACTCTGGTGACTGGTTCTGCAGCTGACCTCTGAGCTCTAGGCACTCTGGCAAATGCATCAGTTGTTGTCCTGCCGTTCCTCTCCTGCATATCATCCTGTAGCTGCTCCACAGCTGACTGAATCTTAGTTACTTTGACATCAAGATCATAGAATTTTTGTTCCATGATTCTCTCCAGGCTCTCCTGGTTTTGAGTTAGGGTGGCCAACCCCTTCTCAATCCGCAGAGTTGATGCTATTAAGTAACCAAGCTGCTCCTGCTTGCTCTTCAAGAAATACTCAGATGCCTCTGCTTGAGTGGGCATCTTGGCAGCCTTCTCTTTCCTTGCCTTCTCCTTCTTTGCTTGAGCTTGTACTGATGATGGTTCATTCTCAGTCATGACAACTTGATTGTCCTCAAAATCAGGATAGAGAACCATGTGTTCCTTATCCAACAGATACTTCCCTGTGCCCATCTTTGAGTTAATCAACTCCTGAATTTGAGGGGCATATCCACAGCTCCTCTTACAGTGCGATCTTTGTCCTCTTGATAGTTTCTACTATGAGGCTCATGACCTTGAATTTCTGGGGCACATCAAAAATGTGTAGCAAGTTGATTGCATGCCCTCTAATCATGTTGTGGTCACCTGATTTGGGCAGCAGAGTGTTCATAAGATCCGAGTTGATCAGGCAGCCACACTGACAGAAGATAATGAACTGATCCAAGCTTGAAAGTCTCAAGCACATCATCTGGGATCTCCTTGTACATCTGTGACATTGAGTTATGATCCATTTTCTTCTTGGCATATATATCCAAATCATCTTCACTTTCCTTGGGGGCATTGATCAAACTTGCCCACTCCTCGATGGTTGGTAGTATCTCGTTCCTTCGACATCCAAACCATCCTCCCATCTGGATAGAAATGTCTTTGTGGAGTAGAATTGCATAATGAGCTCATCGTTCCAGTTTGTGAGCTTCTGCCCAACAAAATCTGCAACTCCACATGCACTGAAGTTGTCATATACTCCAGGATAATGTTCTTCATTTTCTTGCATGTAGGTCCAATCGACCCACCTCATATCACAAACTATGGGCTTCTTATCCAATAAGATGGTCTCATAGAAGTCCTGCTGCTCCTTGGTGCGGAACACATAATCTACAGCAGTCCTTCTCCACGGTGGCATATGGATCTGCCTCTCTCCATAGCCTCAACCCTAGATCTCTCCTGATCTTCATGTTCTCGACCACAGGATGAGCATCATTATGATGCAGGATCTTGGGTTTGAGCTTCCTTAGGACTTGCCCTTCTTCATCTTCCTCGGCATCAACATCGAGGCATTGGGGCCTTGTTCTTTTCAATTTCTTTGGTATACTCTGGTATTCCTCTTAGGTGCACTCTTGGGCTTAGGGGCAACTTTGGGCTTTGAAGATGCAGCCCCTGATTTGGTAGCATCACCCATCGGCTTTTGTGCCTTGGAGTCTTTGGTTGACCAACCTCTTCTTCTTCTTCCTCTTCCATCATGGAAGGCTTTCCAATCACTCATGGCCATGGTCTTCTTGACCCTTTCCTTCCTTTCCATTCCTTGTTGACGGCCAGGCTCTTTGGGTTGGGATTCCAAAGAAGCTTGAGTGGAGACTCTGGCTTTGGACATTGGTTGTCTACCTGCTGGCCTTTTGATCTTCATTCCAGGCTTAACTGCTGTTGAGCTCTACTCCTTCTTGAGTACTTTCTTCTTTGAGTTTGCCTCATCCTCAACTGCCACATAATCCTCATCCTCAGATTCTGAGGTCTTCTTCTTCCTTGTCCTAGTGGCAGCCTTGGCAAATTGCTGGGAGTGCTTCTGCTCCTCTCATCTGAGCTGCTAGAGGGACTAGTGCCCTCACTCAATTGGATCTGCTCTTACGATTTGTTCTACTTGTCACTTTGATGCGACATGCTGCTCACTGCTTGACGACCACAGTGAATAGTTATAGATGAGGTAGAGTGGATGAGCATCACAAAATCTGAGAGATTTTTGCAAAAGAATGATTCAAAAAACTTAGTTTTAGTTTCCCACGAGAAAGCATTTCGGATCTACCGATTTTCAAACTCGGTGATACAAAGCAGTTTTGGAACCTAAATTAGTGAACTTCGGTCGAGGCCAAGTCACGATTGATAACACCGAGACTGCTAGGGTTTCACAAAGTTTTAAAAATCAGTCACACCGATTAGCAATTCTAGGTCGGACCGAGAGTTACTAGTGCAATGGCATAAGCCAAATCGGTGGGACCGAGTTTTTCAACTTGGTGGGTCGAGATGGTTTCGTGGAAACCTAACCCTAAATTTTGAATCTCATCTATTCTAAGGATTGTTTTGACTGGATAGAAGTGTTTCAATCGTGGCAAGATGCATAACTTGAACACAATGTGTTGAGAATCGAGACGAGGATAGCACGTTATCGAGTTCATACCCTAGTTCGGTGATGAACTTCGCGGCGGCAGCAGCGGAGAAGAATTCCGTTGAATGGCGGAGACCCAACAGGGAGGCGGTGGCCGAAGTTGACGATCCGTATACCTTCTAAGCGAGTGAGCTATGCGTGGGCGAGGAGTTTAGGAGAAAGATTTCCAAAATTTGCCCGTGTGAATATATGGCTCGACCTTTGTCGGTGTGACCGAGTGGAACAACTTCGGTGGCACCAAAGATGCATAACTGTTAACGATTCTGACAACTCGGTGTGACGAAAAGTTCAAATCAGTTGCATCGAGATGAAAACCTAGATCGACTTATTGATCTCGGTATGACCGAAATGGAGGAATCGGTCGGACCGAAAATCACAAAAGAAGTTTTGGAAGTTTAAGTCTTTGTGAATAGGGTACTCAAGTGCTCCTCACACAGTGGATTCGAATCTGACTTGATCAAATTTTGTGATGTAGCATGAATAGAGTTTGAGACGAGAAAAGCATAGATAGCTAGAGAAGGTTCTTAGGCATTCTTGTCCATCCACTTGGCCAAAGGAAAAGAAGCCAATCAATCAAAACAACAAGTGGATGTCCTCGAATGAGTGAAATATGCAACCAACATGCTCACACAATAAAATGACAAATGAAATATGTGACAAAGCATGCACAACCAATTCTAGCATCTATCAAACAATTGGCGATGACTAGGTCATCTATATATGAGTATATTGACTTAGGAGTCAAATGAGAACATTTGATCATAGGTCATACTCATCGTTTAAGCTCAAGTGGGTTGCCACTTTTACATAAATGAATTGATGTGTTCACACCATTAGAGTTGCTTTGACTCAATTCTTATAGTTAAGCTCCCCCTAGATGTGAGATCCCCCCTTAGAGGGATGAACTAACCTTGGGTTTTGTCGATGATGACTTCATGTAGGTGTTGAAGATGTGGATGCTCAATGTTGATGTAGATCTTTTGGAGCAATCCTTTGGAGTGAGTTGCACTTTCAATACCTACATGGGTTAGTCCCACAAGGAACAAACAAGAATATCCATAGACATAGAGTGATGCACACACAAAATGATGTCCATGAAAACATTAGGTTACCTTGTCCCTTGCCTTACCAACATGAGGGTTTGTGACTCCTTGAACTAGTGCAAGATATGGAAGTTGGTTGCACTTGTCCTTGCCATAATGATATGAGTGAATAATGTTGGCGGAGTCACCCTCAAGAACTCTCTAGTTCTTCTTCTTCGGGATCCACATCATCTTGATGGGAATCCTTGGTATAGTAGTTGTACTTGATGAAGTAGAACTTGGCGTAGTCTTAGGAACCCACTTGACCAAGGCCTTAGGTGCTTCTTCAAATGCATCAATCTCCTCTTGAAGCTTGTCCTTGCCTTTGTTCTTGTGGTCTTGTGGTGGAAGATCATCTTGTGCTTGTGTACCCTCGAAGGAAGTAGGATCATACTTCTCTTGTTGAGGAACAAACTTTGTCTTGGGGTATTGATCTTCTTCCCACTCTACTCCATTGGCATTGAACTTTCATTCAAAACCAACACCTTGATTCTTCCGGTGCCCTCCTTGCTTGCGTACAATTTCCTCAAATTGCTTACTCCCGGCAAGGCTCTTGTAAACACCTTTCTCTATAATTCCTTTCAATAAGCTGTTTTCTTGCTCAAGTGTAACTTGGCTAAGAGGATCATTAGTGGAATCAAGAGAACTACTAGAGGCAACAATATTGGATTTAGCATTATTATTGTTACTACTAGAGGAAGAATCTTTCTTGTTCTTGTTACTAAACTAGACTTGAGGCATGTAAGTAGATAAGAGTAAACGCTTGGCAATGTAAGAAGAACTTTTCTTACGGAGATCACCATTGATTGCCTTTAAGAACTCATGCTCTTGCTCAAGATTGAGCTTTTCAAAGCGTAACTTCTCATGAGCACTTAAAAGTTCTCGATGATCTTCGAAGATAGTTTCATGAGCTAACTTAAGAGTGTTTAGTTCTTTAGTTAGACGCTCAATCTTCTCCTTATCATTGTCATTTGCTTCATCTTGATTAGCATGATTAATTGACCTTTCATCATAGTATTCATCACTAGAGTTGTCAACAAGTAAATCATCATCACCTAGCAAGTCATCTTCATCACTATTGAAATCAACATACTTTCAGATTGTGTTACCTTAGGACCTTTTGCCATGAAGCATCTACCAATTCCTTCATTTGGTGAATCAAATATGTCGTAGGAGTTGGTTGATATAAGTGCTAGACCGGCAACACCTTCATCTTGAGTGTGTTGAATCGGAGTGATAGCTTCTCTCGGAGTGATTGTGAGGTCGGGCGGATACCCATTCACCAACGTGAGCTTGATGTCTTCATTTTGTGTAGCTCTTTGATGACTTGTCCTTCCTTTCCGAATCCTTGCTTCTCCGTGAGGGTCTTCTTTCATAACGATCATCTCTACTCCTTCTTTCTCTTGGTGGTGATTCTTCTCTTCTACTTCTTCTCTTGGGGGAATCTTCTCTTCTTTTGTAGGGTGTCGTACACTCATTGGAGTAGTGTCCGGGTCTCCCACAATTGTAGCAATTGCGCTCTCGACTAGAAGATCTTTTGTCATTGTAGGACCTTGACTTAGAGCTACTTTCATTGCTTCTACTCTTGTAGATGAAGTTCTTCACCATTAAGCTCAATTCTTCATTGAAGGTTTGTTTCTCACTTGATGATGTGGGAGCTTCACATGAGGCTTTGTAAGCACCACTTGACTTGTTGTGAAGTTCCTCCTTATCCTTGAGTGACATCTCATGAGCAACAATTCTTCCAATGATTTCCGTTGCTTGAGATCTTTGTAATTTGGCATCATTTGGATCAATGTACACGGTATCATATTTTCCATCCAATGCTCTTAGGATCTTCTTGATGATGAATCATGGGTCATCTCTTCACTTCCTAAAGCCGGCAATCTCATTTGTGATAAGAGCAAGCCTAGAGTACATTTCAATGACACCTTCACCATCCTTCATTTTGAACTTGTCAAGCTGACTTTGGAGCACATCAACTTGGATTCCTTGACGGTTTGGTACCTTCATGCATATCAATCAAAGTATCCCAAATTTCCTTTGCATTCTCAAGGCGGCTGATTTTGTGGAACTCTTGGGACACAAGCCATTGAAGAGGATATCACAAGCTTGAGCGTTGTATTGCAGCATCTTCAACTCTTCCACGCTAGCTTCACGGTTCGGTTCTCTCCCATCAAAGAATTCACCTTGCAAACCAATACACACAATAGCCCAAGCAGGCGGGGTTATGTCAGAATATGCATTTTCATCTTATGCTTCCAACTAGCAAAATTTGTGCCATCAAAGTAAGGACCTCTCTGGTGATAATTTCACTGCTATGACCACCAAAAGCTATGGAAGTCAAAGCAAATGGAGACCAAAGATCTCCTAGGTTGTGAAACTAAGGCTATGACCACCAAAAGCTATGGAAATCAAAGCAAATGGAGACCAATTTGCCTAGGGTTTGTGGCAGTGGCTATGACATTTGAACTCGGTGGCGCCGGATAGAAAGAATCGGTAGGGCGAGTTTGACTTTAGGTTTAGGTCATATGTGGATGTGAGAAAGTAGTGGAGGGTTTTGGAGCATATCACTAAGCACATGAAGCAAAAGGCTCATTAAGCAACACCTCATCCCTCCTTGATAGTATTGGCTTTTCCTATACACTCAACGTGATCTTGGATCACTAAAATGTAAAATGTAGAGTCTTGAGCTTTTGAGCTTGAGCCAATCCTTTGTCCTTAATATTTTGAGGATCCACTTTCATCATCCATGCCATGCCATTCATTGAGATTTCTGAAATATTCGTCTTGGAATAGCATTAGCTCGATGAGCTATATGTTGTTATGAATTACCAAAACCACCTAGGGATAGTTGCACTTTCTCGTCGGTCACAGGAGGCGTGTAGATAGGATTCCCTTTAGTCCTCGTCTTTTTTCCCTGCGAGGAATCAAGGAGTACCCCATGGGGCGTGTAAAGTGCAGTAATGCCTCTTGTTAATATCATCCTTATTATGAAAATTTGCGAACGCATGTCCTATTTAGGCTCAGTCTCCCGTTTCCAACCTCGCGACGGCTTGTTGCCCTACGCTGAGAGGTCCCGGTCCCTAGGCAAGCTACAGCCGTCGCTGGTATGCCAGGTCGCGTGCCGTGGTCAAGGCCAGGAGGTCAGCGGCCCGAGGTCTAGTAAGAGCTCCTGAGGCGCGATGCTCAGGAGGTCCCCTTTAGCGCTCAAGCAGCCGTGATAAGGTAAGAAAGGGGGAACGTTGCTGCGACAGGGCTGCAGCGAGCGTAGTTCCTAGGCTCCAATGATTAACCGATTTGGGCGCGAGACTTATCTTGACGGCCCGGGGTCGATTCCTCGTGATACGCTAGGTTCATGCATAGGCGTCCGCAATGTAGCTAGGTCAGGCCCATATGAGCCTCCTCCTTTCCCCCACGCTCTCCTTCATGCTCTGCGTCCTCGGGTCCCGGCCTCGGCGAGCTTCGGCCGCCCTTGTTGGTATGCTAGGTCCGTCTTTAGTGGTCAAGGCGGGGGTGAGGGTGGAGAGCGATAAAACTCCTTAGGCGCGATGCTCGAGGCCCCCTTTTTAGCAGGCAAGCGGATCGCACGGGAGGAGAAGGAGTTCGCGGTGCCGCCTGCTGTCATCCTCGTGAGATTCCTGCAAGCCAACACACGAAGAAACATAGCTTGCCACTGTGGTTGCCGGTCTGCCACCGTTGCTCCGCGAGGAAATGAAGGCACCGAGGGCCTGGTGAGGTGGCGTCTTGTGAGGAGTGCCGCGAGCGAGCTCAACCACTCGGGTTTGTCGGCGTTGCGAGGGGCCGGACCCGTGCACAAGCGTCGTCGGCGTGAAGTAGCCCGTGGGGGTGAGAGACAAGCAGGTGATAGTCATAGGTAAATTAAGCATGGAATGCAAACTAGCTCATGTAAATGCGGGAAAGGTACATGCCACTTGGTCAGGCCCAAGCGGCTTGGGGATGATGCAGCCCGAGGGGCGCCCCCAACAAGGTAAGCTAAAGGAATAAAAGAGATACATGCCACGAGGGGCGGACCCACAGCGGCTGGGAATGATGCAGCCAGGCGCTCCAGCTAAATAAACTTGGAAAATGTCACCTAGTTTCCGTCAATGAAGGGATGTTGGGGCAGCTAAAGGTACATAAGCGTGAGGTCGCTCCTCCACGAGCCACCGGGGTCTGAGCCTCGAGAGGCTCTGGGTGCCCGGGCGGTTCCTTGAGGACCGTCTCCGTCTCTGTCAGGATGGCTTGGTGCCTGGCCTCCTGAGCCGCCAGGACGCTCCGCAGGTTGCGCTGATAGGCGAACGTCACGCTCGGCAGGCCAAAAGGCATGCGAACATAGCTGTTTGGTGGACCCTCGCAGCGTCTGACGCGTGAAGGCCGGAAGGGCTCCTGAGATGCGGCCCTGTTGAGCCCTGGGACATTGATGCAAGCGCCTGACTGGCATCCTCGCCGGATGTGGAGCTGCGCTGTTGGCGGCGGCCAGCGCATGGCCCTGCGTCTTGTAGTTCTGAGTGGTCTTGGTGATGAACTCTGGCGGTGGGCGCTCCTTGCCCTGTGTTCTCCTGAGAGAAGCGTGCCGCGAAGCACGCCTCTAAGTGGTGCCCAAGCGCCTCCCTCATGTTGTTGGCAAGGTCTGAGGCCCTCTAGAAGAGAGCCCGAGCCCTGCCCGAGAAGGGCACCGGGCGCGCTTTCCTATGCAATGGAGGAAGGCGCCCCAGGTGCAGGCGCCGATCCTGACGAGGCGCCGCTTGCCTGAGCCCTGCATGGAGCTGCTGCTTCTTCTTCTTGGGGGTGGCCTCAGGAGGGCGCTCGCCCTTGCTGTCGGGATCGTCGATTGCTGCAGCTTGGAAGGCACGCTCGGGAGAGCACACCGCATCTCTTTCTTCGCACAGAACTGTGATGATTTCGCCGCTTCCTGGCATCTTGAGGACGTTGTAGCCGTGGTGGGTCACTGCCATGAACTTGGCGAGGGCCGGATACCCGAGGATGGCGTTGTATGGCAAGCGAATGTGGGCGACGTCGAAGTCGATGAGCTTGGTGCAGTAGTTGTCGCGCTGTCCGAAGGTGACAGGAAGGCAGACCTGCCCGATCGGGGTGGTGGAGCCCTCGGTCACTCCTGAGAAAGGCTTGGTGGGCTGAAGCTGATCATACGGCACTTGGAGGTTGTCGAACATGTCGACGGACAGGACATTGAGCCCTGCGTCGCCATCGATGAGGGTCTTGGTGATTTGCACATTGCTGATGACTGGTGAACAAAGCATCGGGAGGGCGCCAGCGGTGGCCGCACACTTGAGCTGGTCTACCGAGCTAAATGTGATGGCGCACTTGGACCATCTGAGTGGGAGTGTGGCCTCAAGCTTGGGGAGGACTGCGTTCACTTCATGAGAAAACTGTTTGAAGATACGCTGCGAGGCTGGGGCTTGAGCTGCGCCCAAGATGCAAGCGATAGCATGCAGCTCCTAGAAGCCCCCAGCCCCCACGTCTTGATGGTGGACGTCATTCCTTCTTGGTCGTGGCGGCAGCAGAGGAAGGCCAGCGTTGCCACAGGCGATCCTCCCGAGGCTGATCCCTCGAGGCGCCCTCGCGAGGTGATCCTACTAGCGGTCCTCGCGAGGCCGATCGCGCCACTCTTGACGAGGGCCACGGTCGTCCCAGTGTCCGCCACCAAGTCCTCCTCCTCGGCCGTAGCCCCGGCCGTTGCGCTCGGGGCGTTGACCGAAGCGTCCTTCGCGAATGGCTCTGAGCTCTTGACAATCGCTAGTATTGTGGCTGTGCGGGTTGTGGAAGGCACAGAACGGCCGACTGCTCTTGGATGACTCCGGCAGGTCCCTGTCGCGCTTGGTGTCCGGCTCCGCCGTGAGCACGGCTGCTCCTTTGCGCTTCACGTCCTTGGCCTTGGCTTTCTTCTCCTCCGGGTCAGCAACTGGGAGCTCGAGGAGGGAGAGGCGCCCCTCCTCAGCTCTTGCGCACTTGGTTGCCAGGTTGAACAGCTCCAGTGACGTGCACAACTCTTCGTGGATGGCGAGCTCCTCCTTCATCTTGACGTCGTAGACACCATCAGAGAACGCGGTGATCATGGCCTCGTCCGTCACCTTGGGGATCTTGAGGCGGACCTTGTTGAAGCGCTGGATGTACTTCTGGTGGGTCTCTCCTAGTTGTTGCTTGACACGATGAAGGTCAACTGCAGCCGATGGGCGGTCGCGAGTGCCCTGGAAGTTGGCGACGAAGCGGTCACGCATCTCGTTCCAGGAGGAGATCGAGCACAGTGGCGAGTTCGGGGAGCGAGGCGGGCACCATCCTTGAGAGCCATAGAAACCAGTTTGCCATGACTTTCTCATCGCCGTTAGTTGCCTCGATGCTCAAATCGTAGAGTTGCAGGAACTCCGCGGGGTCGGGGGTGCCGTCGTAGCGAGGAGGCAGATCCGGCTTGAACTTGCCCGGCCACGCGATGCTACGCAGCTCAGGGGTGAAGGCGCGGCAGCCTGCCGTTGTCACCGGGGCTCGGCGCTGGTGGAGAACTTGCTCTTGATGGGGTCGCGCCCGCCACCGCAGTGGCACGTGGTCTTGCCGAAGCAGCTGGGGGGAGGCCTTGAGGCGGCTTCTCGTGGCGAGGACTTCTTGGCAGCTTCTTTCTTCTTGTGCGGGCGCCGGATGCGGCAGGTCGCGCCTTGGGGCCGCGCGCCTTGGCGCCAAGACTCTGTCTTGGGGCAGAGGTGGTGGAGGCGCTCCATGAGCCACGCCGCCCGTGGCTGGCGGAGGATGAGGCAGTGAAAGGGATGGCGCAGGAGCCCCCTGCGGTGCTGACAAGCTCGGCGATGTGGTCAAGCCAGTCCTCGTAGAGGTTGTCGACGGGGCGGTAGCGGAGGAGCTCACGCGCCATGCACAGCCCAGCCTGCGCGTCCACGGGAGCGCGACGAGCGTGGGATGACAGACCGGCCGGGTTCAGCAATGGAGTGGTGGTGCGGCCATCCCGCCGCACCAAGGGGTCCAGCGAGGATGCTTGCTACTCGTTCCCCTCCGGTCCGATGGCGGCATTGGCGGCAGGCTACGGAGAACGACGGGGGCCGTCTAAGCAATGCGGGCGGCAAGGGCAGCCCGGCGCTCAGGATGAGCGCGACGCGCATTCGCCATGGGGACGATGAAGGAACGGAGGGCGGATCGACGGAAGGAAGGCTACGGTGCACCCCTACTGGCGCGCCAAATGTCGGATCACGGGTTCGGCAAAACCCTCGAGGATTCGAACACCGGGTCCGCACGAAGATTTCCCCCTACCGATCTACGCCTTGGCTTTGTAAGATCTCACGGATTAGCTTGACGAACTCGCAACACAAGGGACACAATATTTATACTGGTTCGGTCCACCGTTGTGGTGTAATACCCTACTCTAGTGTGGTGGTCGTGGATTGCCTCTTGGGATGATGATGAACAGTATAGGGGGAAGAACAACCTCCTGAGGTCGAGTGTTCTTGTGCTTGGTGAACTTGTGTGGGTGAGGATTACTCAAGATCAGATGAGTTGCCTCCTACGGCGGTGGCTAGTCCTTTTTATAGAGGCCCTGGTCCTCTCCCCAAATATTGAGTGGGAAGGGAGCCAACAACGGCCAATTCGAAAGGGGACAACTAGTACAGCTTATCCTGACAAAAGTAGTCTTCGCCTGCAAAAGGCTCTCATGGTGACGCTTCCTTGGGCTCCATGGTGACCTCTGTCTTGCCGTCCTCCTGGTCCTGGTCTCGTTGCACTGATATGGAAACCTTTGCTTGATGCCTCGGTACTCTGCGCCTGCGCTTGCCTCCTTAGCACCAAAGAGGAAACAAGGACAACTGTCTTGTTGGCGCCCGCCTGGTCTCGATCGTCATGGCTCACGTCACGAGAACCTTGCGAGGTTCGCCTTGCCTTGATCTTTCCGCCCCTGCGAGCCAACCTGGTGAGGCCGCTCCTAGGGAGGTCTTGTGTCATCCGCCTCTCGAGGCTTGGCCCTCGCGATTGTCTTGGATGCCTTGTTGATGAAGATGGGCCGTCTGGGCCTGCCCGCGAAACCCACGTCGTGGGCATGAGCGAGCAAGTCTAGGGAACCCCGTTCCCAGAACACCGACACTTGGTGTCATCCGCCTCACAAGGCTTGGACCCTCGCGAGTGTCTTGAGTTGTTGATGCTGAAGATGGGCCGTACCAGGCCGTCGATGGAGCCATGTCGTGGGCCGTGGGCAGGCAAGTCTGGGTACCCCCGTATCTAGATCGCCGACAGTAGCCCCCGGGCCCAAGCCGCGCTCGAACTTGGCTTCGAGGGAAAGCCAAAGGGCAAGTGCGGAGCGCTGCAGGCCCGAACCACCTGCGGCCTCGGTCGAGGCATGGCAATTGATGGGACGTAGGCGTCTCCGCTTCCCCATGCTGCCTCGGCAACCGTTTGACTTGACGAGACCCTGCTTCATGCAGAGAAAATCATTATTGCGTGCGATCATGGTGGCCGGCGGTTGGCCTCCCTCTGTCTATAAATGAGGAGAGGGGTGGAGCCCCCCTCGCTCATCTTCATCTTCTCGCCACCCGCTGCTTCTTCTTCCTCTCTGCCTTGCCGTCTTTTTGTAGTTCTCATGGCGCCGGGGAGGAAGTTCTCCGCCGCCGAGAAAGGGAAGGCCCACAAGGAGGGACCCGACTCTCCACCTCCCAAGAGAGGGCGAGGCCGCCCCATAGCACGCCGCGACCCCCTGTGGTGGTTGCTCGAGGGTGAGCACACTCCTTCGGGGCGGCGTCGCCTTGGGGGCCGTGGCGGTGCTTCTTCTCGCGGTGGGAGCTGCCAAGGGCGAGGCAACCCTTGAGGCGAGGAGGCGTGCCATGATTGCCCGACCTCCTCGGCCGCTTCCACTCGGCGGAGGTGCTCCCGGAGTTCGTCGTGAGAGGCCGACCGGCACTGGCTCCAGCTCCCTCGCTTCTTCGGCGGGTGAGCTACCGGCATGAGGCTTGACGGCCTCGGCTATAGGTCGATGGCTGTTGCAGCAAGGCTTCATGGGTTGGGGTCGAAGTTACCGCCACTGGTAATGTGTCCCTAGCCGGCGGATGGCAGGCGTTAGCCCGTGCGGGCGGCCTGGGCAGGAGGTGCACCCTCCACTTCAAGTAAGATGGTCTCGCGAACCTCTACGTGAGGGTGTTTGGGAAGATGGCCGTCATGCAGGGTGTTGCCCCAAAGACGGCAGCGGCGACGATGAGCTTGGCCTTGACGATAGCCACGACAACGCCGAGGGTGAGCTTGCCCTTGGCAACAGCCGCACTTCCTTCAGCAGCAGCAGCTCCTCCTCGGGCAAGAGCACGAGCAGCGGTGGCTACGACCAGCATCCACGTTGTCGGGATCGCTTTGAGGAAGGTGGCAGGTCGTCTTGTTGCGGCGCTCCAGTGAAGCGGGAAGAAGGCTCGGGCTGAGCCCAGGGGCCACCGGAGCCAGGCCTCAGGAGCTGTTGCGGTCGTGCGGGCCGCTTTTGTTTAACCTTTTCTTTCTCCTCCATTTTTTCAAAGTAGAAGTGAGGGAGTCCTGGATTAAGGGGTCCTCAGCGGTACGGACTATGTGATATGGGCCGGACTAGTGGGCCATGAAGACATAAGACAGAAGACTCTCTCCCGTGTCCGGATGGGACTCTCCTTCGCGTGGATGGCAAGCTTGGCATCCGGGTATGAAGATTCCTTTCTCTGTAAACCAACTTTGTACAACCCTAGCCCCTTCGGTGTCTATATAAACCAGAGAGTTTAGTCCGTAGAGGCAGAATCACAATCATACAGGCTAGACATCTAGAGTTTTGCCATTACGATCTCGAGGTAGATCAACTCTTGTAACCCTCATACTCATCCAATATAATCAAGCAGGAAGTAGGGTATTACCTCCATAGAGAGGGCTCGAACACAGGTAAACATTGTGTCCTCAGATCCTGTTACCTTCGATCCTCGACGCCTTGATTCGGGACCCCCTACCCGAGATCCGCCGGTTTCACACCGACATTGGTGCTTTCATTGAGAGTTCCTCCGTATGCGTCATTAGAAGGTTCGATGGCTCCATCAATCATCTACAACAATGCTGCCCCTGAGGAGGTCATTCTCTCCGTCGAGATCTTTGTGTTCGGCGGCCTTGCTGCGAGCCAACTCGTTTGGCCATCTAGAAACAAATCAACAGCTACGCCCCTGGTCACCAGATTAGTTATAGAAATCTGGATTATGTCGCTGACACCCGAGGAGACTTGATCTTCCAAGGGTTCGCGACCCTGACCTCCGCTCTGGCCTCAGATCCGGAGCACACCATCAGGTCCGAAGATGGGATTCTACAACCCGACGGACCCTCTGCGGCTATAGAGCCTAGTATGGGGGAATCGGAGAAAATAGTGCCACCGGCCATCATCATAAAGCCGGAGTCTCCTCCGGACACTGGTTTCGAACCCTTGGAATCAACATCGCGTGAGCTCGGCCCAGGAGTTTCCTTCCTGCCGTACTCCACGAACCTTCTTCTCCCTAGCCAAACCTCGCCCTTAAGCGAGGCTCTGGACTTAATGCGATCCCTCGTCATTACAGAGGAGCAGCATCTGAACTGTATCCGGCCCACACTAGGGGCTGAGAATAGGGAATTTTACTTCCCACCCACCACCCACTTCATAGCCACTAGCAAAGATCTAACCGACATGCTTGATTGTCCCTCCGAAGACATTGACGGTATGGACGCCGATGACGGAGATGAACAAAGCCAACACTAAGCCTAACAACGGCATTTGGGCCAGTCACCTCCACATACGATGTATATACGGTGGACATGCCAAATGAGGATAGAGATGAAGGCGTCAAGGATCCTATCAAGGATAACAACACCGATGAACCACTAAAGCGGCGGCGTCAGCGACGCCGTTCAAAATCGTGTCGTGTCAGAGAAAGTAATACCGGCACTGGAGACAATAACACTCCGGAAAACGCCGAAGACCCAGACGCCCCCATCTATCTATTTATATTAAAAAGTAAATGATGGGTTAACTAGAAAAAAGAGAATTAGGTAGAAAATCCCACAAAAATTAGAAACATCCGATCGTTTATTTAATTGATCAAAATTTTAGAGCCATTAGATAAGTTTGAAGTGGAATAATTACCCACCATTGCCATTAATGAAGAAAAACACATATAAAAACTCTCACAAAAATCAGAAATATCCAACCATTAATTAAATTAACCATTGATCAAAACCGATGGATCTCTAAAATAGATCACAACCCACCTATGCCCTAGATTAGTTTTCTTATCTCCGATCTAACGGAAGGTCAAGTCCAAGCAAAACAAATAACAAAAGAAAGGTCAAAAATAGGGTTACGTGCTCCCAATACATATGCTTTCGCTTGGCCGTCAGTCAACCCGACGGCAGTCGCCCTTTCAAATTTGAACTGGGATGGCTGCATCGGGATGGATTTGTAGACATAATCAAGAATGTTTGGGAGAAGCCCGTCGTTGCTCGCACACCTATTCAGAGATGGAACTTTAAAATAAGGGCCATGAGGCAAGACCTCGCTGGATGGGCAAAAAACACAAACGGTATATAAAAAAAATAAAAACCACGACTCTCTACCATTATTGATGACCTCGACAAGATTGCAGAGACACGCACCTTATCTCAACAAGAGATTGAATTAAAAAATCAATCTAACGAGAAGGTAGCCCGTCTTTTGCGAGAAGAGGAGATCAAATACTACCAGAGATCTAAAGCTCATCTCATATTGATGGGTGATAGTAATACAAGATACTTCCAATTGATCGCCAATGGGCGACATAGGAAGAAATGAATTCTGATCTCCAACAAGATGAGGGGCTGATCGAAGGTCGAGGAGGAGCTCAAAAAGTATATCACCAAATACTATAAATCGTTGTTCGTGGCGCGATTGAGGGAACTTCACCCTTGACGAGACCCGAGCGGATGATATTCCACAAGTCACGGCGAAGAAAATGATATCCTAACGGCACCATTCTCGAAGAGGAGGTGAGAGCAGCGGTGTTCCAAATGGAACATAACAAAGCTCCAGGCCCAGATGGTTTCCCCGCAGAATTCTATCAGAATTTCTGGGATATCATCAAGACTGACCTTTTGGAGTTGTTTAATTGTCTTCACGCCGACCGACTAGATCTATTCAGACTTAACTTTGGCGAGATTGTCTTGTTGCCAAAAGATTAAGGAGGCGAAACGGATCCAGCAGTTCAGTCCCATATGCCTCCTTAATGTTAGCTTCAAGATCTTTACCAAAGTGGCTACGAATAGGTTAAACTTGGTAGTTGACCATGTTGTCCGGCCATCTCAAACAGCGTTCATGCAAGGAAGAAATATACTCGATGGCGTAGTAATTTTGCATGAGACCGTTCATGAGATGCACTGGAAAAACATGAGTGGAGTAGTATTTAAAATCGACTTTGAGAAGGCCTATGACAAGGTCAAATGGTCTTTCCTCAACAAGGCCCTAAGAATGAAGGGTTTCTCTGATAAATGGCGCCAATGGATCCAAAATTTTATGCTTCGGAGGTAGTGTGGCCATCAAAGTCAATGATGATTTAGGTCATTACTTCCGGACAAAAAAGGACTACGGCGGGGTGAACCCATGTCCCCAATGTTATTTAACATTGTTGTTGACATGTTGGCTATTACGATTGGCGCGCCAAGCGGGGCGGCCAGATGCGAGGAGTAGTACCACACCTTGTGGATGGTGGTCTCTCTATTCTGCAATATGCCGATGACACAATTCTTTTATGGAACATGACCTAGACAAGGCTCGAAACACGAAACTCTTGCTTTCAGCATTTGAGCAAATGTCGGGCTCAAAATTAACTTCCATAAAAGTGAACTTTTACCTTTGGAGAAGCCGTTGAGGCGGCTGCAGATTCTGTTGACTGTTTGGTTGTGCACATGGTCAATTCCCAATTAAATATCTGGGAATACCAGTTCACTATCGGCGTCTCACCATTGCGGAGTGGAAGCATGTTGAGGAGCGTCTAGAGAAACGACCGAAAGCAGCTTGGAAAGGCAAGTTGCTCTCAGTTAGAGGACGGTTGGTTTTATTTAACTCTGTCCTCACAAATATGGTTCTCTATATGCTTTCTTTCTCCCAACTCCCAAAAGGGGTCCTCCAAAGACTGGACTATTTTAGATCCAGATTCTTTTGGCAGGGAGACGGTGAAAAGAAAAAATATAGGCTAGCCAAATGGAGCATGGTTTGTAGGCCAAAAGAGCAAGGTGGCCTTGGAATTCATGACCTACTGGTCAAGAATGAGGCCCTACTTAGTAAATGGTTGTTCAAACTTCTTACTGAGGATGGTGTTTGGCAAACCATATTGCGCAACAAGTATCTAGGCCAAAAGGCGGTGTCTCAGGCTTATTGGAAACCTGGCGACTCACACTTTTGGGCTGGCCTAATGGCGGCAAAGAAACATCTTTTTCGCTTTGGGTCTTTCGCGATAATGGATGGGTCAGAGGTTCGTTTCTGGGAAGACATATGGCTAGGCAATGCCAGTCTCCGAGAGCAATACCCAGCCTTATATGCCATTGCTCGCGATAAGAGTAATACTATTGCGCAAGTGCTTAGTTCATCCCCGCCGAATATTTCGTTCAAAGGATTTGATTAACCCTCGACTTTTGTCATGGCATAATCTTTTATCCCGTCTAGATTTGATTAATCGACACAAGGCGGGATGTGTTTCACTGAAACTCACAACATCGAGGTCTTACAAAGTAGACTCGATGTACCGTGCACTTATGCATTCCGAGGTGCCAGTGAATAATAACAAAAAAAATTGGTCTAAGATTCCACTAAAAGTTAAAATCTTTATGTGGTATCTTCGTAGGGAGGTTGTGCTAACCAAAGACAATCTTGCACGGCGCAACTGGCCAGGAAGTAAGAAGTGTTGCTTTTGTGCTCATGACGAGACAATCAAACACCTATTTTTCCAATGCAAGTTTGCACGTTCTACATGGTCAGTCATCCAAATAGCGTCAAATTTGTATCCGTCAACGAGTATTGCCAATATATTTGGTCATTGGTTGGACGGAATTTCAAATAGTTTCAAAACGCTAATAAGGGTGGGGGCGTATGCCTTACTATGGTCACTTTGGCTATGTAGAAATGATTTGGTTTTTAATGACAAAAAATGCTTCTCCTCTGCAGGTTATTTTCCATTGTATGCACTCGCTTCATACGTGGTCTACGCTACAACAGGCGGAGCACCAACCGCTGTTCAAGGCGGTGTGTACGCGGTTGGAGCAGGCGGCTATGGAGGTTTTTTCCCAACATGGGTGGCAGCATAACCTCCGGATCGATCCACCGCCGAGTTCGACATAGGCAAAGTGTCGGTCCATAGGACTCTACTGTTGCCGTTTTGTCGGTTTTCTTACTTTTTCTAGTGTCAGACTTTGGTGTTTGGCTGTGTGCATCCTAGTTATGCAGAGGCCTGGTGTTACTCATAATGTTTTGTATCCGCTTGATGCTACATTTGAGATAATAAAATCGCCCTTTATCGAAAAAAAATGTCCCGGGACGCCATCATAGACACAACCACGTTTGTTTCAGTTTACGCATGCACATCCCATGCAGCCGCCGCCGCGGTCCTCATGCACGCGGCTGCCGCCGCTGATTACGCAAAAAGTAAATGATGGCTTAACCAAAAAAAAGAGAATTAGGTAGAAAATCCCATAAAAATTAGAAACATCCGATCGTTTATTTAATAGATCAAAAATTTTAGAGCCATTAGATAAGTTTGAAGTGGAATAATTACCCACCATTGCCATTAATGAAGAAAAAACACATATAAAAATTCTCACAAAAATCAGAAATATCCAACCATTAATTAAATTAACCAGCTGATCAAAACCGATGGATCTCTAAAATAGATCACAACCCACCTATGCCCTAGATTAGTTTTTCTTATCTCCGATCTAACAGAAGGTAAGTCCAAGCAAAACAAATAACAAAAAGAAAGGTCAAAAGATAGGGTTACGTACCCCCAATACATATGCTCGCCGGCCCCCGTCGACACAGCCTCCCTACTCTCATGCATGTCCCGGGACGCCATCATAGACACAACCACGTTTGTTTCAGTGTACGCATGCACATCCCATGCGGCTGCCGCCGCCGTCCTCATGCACGCGGCTGCCGCCGCTGATTACGCCGATGCCGATAAGTGAACCTAAGCGTCGTCCGCGGGTCAACCAATCATCTACCACGCGTATGTGTCGACAGCTTCATGTTTCAAACTTGCATCATGCATGCATCCTGATCAGCAAGGAGCTTGGTATAAGATGGATGAAAGACTTGCCTCGCAATCAGCAGCAACAAGATCGATCAAAGCAAGAGCTAGCTAGGTACATACTTTTTACGAGATGGTATAAGATGGATAGAAGACTTGCCTTGCAAACAGCAGAAACAAGATCGATCACAGCCACATCTAGCTAGGTACCTATACGTTTGTTTCAGTGTGTGCATGCACGTCCCATGCGGCCGCCGCCGACGTCCTCATGCACACGGCCGCCGCCGCCGATGACGCCGACACTGATAAGTGCATCTAAGTGCCGTCCGCGGGTCAACTAATCATCTACCATGAGTATGCGTCGACAGCTTCATGTTTCAAGCTCGCCTCATGCATGCATCCTGATCAGAAAGGAGATTGGTAAAAGATGGATGAAAGACTTGCCTTGCAATCAGCAGCAACAAGATAGATCAAAGCAAGAGCTAGCTAGGTACGTACTTTTTATGAGATGGTATAAGATGGATAGAAGACTTGCCTTGCAAACAGCAGAAAAAAGATCGATCACAGCCACAGCTAACTAGGTACCTACTTTTTATTTTATTTCGAATATCTAAGTACGTACTAAAACGTAATATGTGTATGTTTTTTAATGCACATATTTCTGTATAATACAACATAGTCTATGTAATTTTTCAACATCTCAACATTAGCATTAAGAAATAAATAGCCGTGTATATATCATGTCTTGACTGCGTCTTGACAACCCTATAATTTTTTTAACTTACTTAACTATGTCTTGACGTACATCATCATAAAAAAAATACATAGGTATGATGCATCTGTTACATTTTTTCCTCTTAATTCGTACATATTAACTTTCCATTTTTTGCGGATTAACTAACTTTCCATTTAGTTTCAGATTTCGTAAATTATCTGAGTGTTTAATATATTATTCTACATTATATGATTAAATGGTCAATTGTAGATATTGCTTTTAAAAGAGCATAAAAGAGCCATCCCTAACATGGATTTTGATTTCCATGTGTGACCTAGAGGGCCGGAACTACATTGGGCGCAGCACAAAGGTACCATAAATTAATCTGAATTTGAGCAACTAGACAATATATATGTATGCCTTTACACATGGTAAGCATCAGCCCAATTGCCTCTACAGTCCTAGCTTATGTGAACGTTTTGGCATGGAAGACGGTAACAATTGTAATGGAGAGCTTGGAGATGCAACTTTCTCTCTAACTCCTAGATTCCATATGATTTTCATAGCAATATTTTATCCATATGTAATTTGGGATTTCAGGCTTGGAAGTAGAATACCACAGTTAGGACTAACTGCATTGGTAGATATATTTTCTTAGAAATATATCGACATTCTAAATTTATGAGTAAAAGTAGTGCTTCATATACAAGCTAGGTTTTTTTAGAAGAATATTCAAGCTAGCTGATTCATTCCTTTGGTCATTTTATATTTTATTAGAAAAAAGGATGAGGTCCAGCAGGACATGATTGTCCTGTTGACTGGAGCATCGTGGGGATTAGTCAAGATACCATAAGCATACCCATCAGAAATATGCGTGCTGGGCGATAAGCGGTTATAGTTTGTGTCTACATTTACTTAATAAATGATTTATCCCGCTGATTGCTCCATGGTGGACGTGCTTTGTAACACTCATATATACTCACCGTTTCCTCAAAACTTGGCTGGACCACATGACCTCAGGACGTACCAACAGAGCAATCCACGTAGACTGCTCAGTAGTCCTATCTTCAGTTAGCAAGATCCACAAGATTATATTTCAAACATCTTCAAATTAAGAATTTCGCATTTTCATGAAACATTGGCATCATCAGCCTTTCAACATTAGAGGCGTCTCTTTAGGCACAGATGGTCGACGCGTGTGTACTACTAGAAAATAGTAGCTTGTCAAAATGATTTGTCTAAAATAGAACAAAGTATAAAATTAGTATAATCTCTATAACTGTAATGTGGAGTTTGTGTAGACATTTCGAATGTACTGAACCATCTACATGTATATGCGTGTTTAAGAAAAAACAAGAGTTCACATCTGCTTGCTTGCACAATTTCATAGTTTCCATTCAAAAAATCCAGTCAGTCTGATCTAAGATTTGCTACTTATTCTGCATTTAATTGAGCATCAGAGCACATCTTGCCATTATATAATCTTTTGTAAAAATATTTATAAAATCACCTGATGTTCACTATGGGAACCAATACGGAACAACAAAAGGATTTACGTGTTCCTTTGCGAGTAATTTTATCCATTTCTCACCTTTTGTCGGATCTATTACTTAAGTTTTGAGAAACGCATAAGATTTGCGTTTCATTGCATTGGAAAGGAAGAGGTTTGAGTTATATCCTCCTGGGAGGCGATCATACAATGCAAGGGTTGTTTAATTAGTGTACATCCCAGGTCTGGGGAATGAGGGCACGCAGGCCCAGCGCACCGGCTCTGGCCCAAAGGGTCGCCTCCTCCTTGATTTTGGTCGACACCGCAGCGATTGAAGGGCTGGCTCTGTCGAAGACACAGTCGTTCCGATGCTTCCAAAGCATCCAGGGAATAAGCAGTGTTGCAGAGGCGAGGCCCTTGCGCATGGGCTTGGGTGTGTGCTGCCGCGCGGAGAGCCACCAGGTGTTGGTAGATGTCTCGCTATCAGGTAGGTTGCAGGGGACTCTCAGCCAGCTGAGGACATCGTACCATACCCGCCGAGAGAACGGGAAGGCTAGGAGGAGGTGCTGCATGGTCTCCGGCGCCTGGTCACAGAGTGGGAAGCGCGCAGGATGCTGCAGGCCGCGACAGGCGAGGCGGTCGGCGGTCCAGCGTCAATCAAGATGGGCGAGCCAGTGGAAGAAACGGACCCGTGGCGGCGCCCAACACTTCCAGGTGAGCTTCCAGGCGTCACATGGGATGGATCTGTGGAACATGGCAAGGTAGGCTGACTGCGCAGTGTAGGTGCCCTTGGAACTCCACTTCCAGAGGAGATGATCTGGCTCGGCGGAGAGCGTCGTGTGCTTGATCATGTGCCAGAGTTGCAGGTACTCGCCGATCTCCTGGATCCCAATGGTGCCCTGTATGTCGCGCGCCCAACTGTTGGCCTGAAGGCCATCCGCCACCGTCCAAAGCTTATGGCGTCCTTTGGGGATGCAAGCATGAAGCGCCGGCGCGATCTTGCTATGACGGAGCGACCGTCGATCCAGCGGTCCTCATGAACAATGGAAATTTTATACCACAAGTTCAGTGCATAATATTTTCACGAGCCTGTAGCACCATCTTTGAGTAATGGAAATTTTATACCACATATTTGACAAAGGAAAGAAGTCCACATAACCCCCTTAAATTTTACAAATCAGCCACTTAACCCCCTCAACTCTAAAACCGGGTAGTTAACCCCCTGATGTTTAGAAAACCAGACAAAACACCCCCACACATTGTTATAAGCGGTTTCACAAGGCAGTTTTGCAATGTGGCACGAGTTAACAGAACTACAGAAGGAAAAAGCTAAGGTGCACATAGGGCCTAACTGTTCACGACGCGACTCGTACTGCCTGATGGTTCTGCTCCTGCTGAAGTGCTGCTTCTTCTCTCGTTGGCAGCATGGACGAGAAGTGGTTGGAGTTGTTCATGGCGAGAACACGAAGGCTTGTCCGAAACTGGCACTGCTTGTGGCGATCTGATCATTTTGAGTGATACGTACGTTGCTACTAGGAGTAGTACTGAATCGGACAAAGCAAAGATTGATAAGAACCTTGTGTACGCGTGTGTGTGTTGCGTTCCGGCCGGCTGCATGATCAATCAGCCGGGTCTATTGTGCATGCATATGTTAATTGATTGGGATAGATAAAGCTAGCCACATAGCAGAGTCGTAGCAAGGATTGAGCGAAACCGTCAGCATGCTTCGTTGACGTCGTCCCATGTCGCCGGAGAGTGCTTGGCTGCATGGAGCTAGAGCTGAGCCTGCAATGTGAAAACGGATATGGCACCAGCGGCCGCATACAGCATGTGCGTGTGGTGGCATGGAGGCGACCAACTGCAACTGGTCTCGTGTGGAGATATAAATCAACGTTGAGATGCCAGTGAGGGCAAGTAGCAGCATCTAGTGGCAAAGTAGATATCGATGGCAAGGAAGCACGGCGAAACGATGGCATGAGTGTCGATCGTCATTCCACGAGAAATCATGTGGTTACGAGGCCTGGTGGATAAAACCACTCTCAAAACCACCTCCAAAGCTATCAGGGGTGTTATGTCCGGTTTCTAAACTTCAGGGGCAAATGCCCGGTTTTAGAGTTGAGGGGGTTAAGTGACCGATTTCTGAAATCTGAGGGGGTTATGTGGACTTCTTTCTTGATAAAGTAATAATACACAATTACTACCTTTGTGGCTTCTCATAACTTTATCTCAAGTCTTAACTATAAACAATGGTATGTCCGAATATGCTTACAAATGTTTTGACCATATTTAGATGTGAGTAGGTATAAAATTTACAATGATTGTTAACTAAACCTATTATTGAATTAACAATGCATTTTTAAAATATAGGTAAATAAATACTCAGAACTATTTTTGGTAAAGAGTTATATTTTTAAATGTAATCACACTTTCTTCCAATTTTTCTTTACACAAATAATGTAATATGGCTATTTATTAAAATTTATAATATTCTAGCCCGTACATCGAGCGGGCCACTTTGCTAGTTGTACTAACATCCGGACAGGATAATTGGGAGGAAGGGCCAGGTAATCCTGACGAGCAGTCGAGGGCGGCGATTCGGAGGACAGCGATTACATGCCGCCCCACGAAGACGAAATAAGCCTCGGCGACGAAGACTTCATCGTGCCAGAGGAGCCCCTCGAACAAGAACGCTTTAAGCAACAGCTCATCGCAACCACGCGGAGCCTGAAAAGGAAGCAGCAATGGCTTCAAGCCTAACAAGATACGCTAAATGACAGATGGACAAATGTCCTGGCAGCCGAGGAATATTGCCCCGCACGACCAATCAAAAGCTACGCGAAGCGAAAGTTGCTACCCCAATTTGACGAGGAGGCACAAGAACCTATACCGACATCACGTAATTTAGCTGATAAACCAGACCAGCCACCGCGTGGGCGCGACCGAACGGCCATCGAACCCGAACACCAGCCCGTACCACCCCGCTGTAAAGGCAAGGAGGCCGTGGCCCAGGATTACACCTACGACCTACGGCAGGATCTGGACACAAGGGCCGGCCTAGCCAGATCAATCTATGGGTCAAGGGGACGTGCCCTAACACGAGAGGACGGCTATCAGGCCCGGCGGGATCAACACAACCTCACTCGGGGTGAGCACCGCACAAGGACGTCTACCAAACTCCGCCGCGACGTAGCCCGTTATAGAGGCGCCGCACCCCCCCTATGCTTCACTGAAGAGGTAATGGAGCACGAATTCCCAAAAGGATTTAAACCTATGAATATCGAATCATATGACGGAACAACCAACCCCGCAGTATGGATTGAGGATTTTCTTCTCATATCCACATGGCCCGCGGTGATGATCTACATGCCATCAAATACCTCCCACTCAAATTAAAGGGACCAGCGTGGCAGTGGCTAAATAGCCTCCCAGAGAACTCCATTGGCAACTGGGAAGACTTGGAAGACGCCTTTCGCGACAACTTCCAAGGTACATATATCCGACCTCCAGACGCCGATGACCTCAGTCACATCATCCAGCAGCCCGAAGAGTTAGCCAGGAAACTCTGGACTAGGTTCTTAACTAAAAAGAACCAAATTGTCGATTGTCCGAACGCCGAAGCCCTCGCGGACTTTAAACACAGCGTCCGAGATGAGTGGCTTGCCCGTCACCTCGGCCGAGAAAAACCGAAGGCCATGGCCGCCCTTACTGCACTGATGACCCACTTTTGCGCGGGTGAAGACAGCTGGCTCGCTCGCCGAAGCAATAACACCAGCGATCCGGGCACTTCCGAAGCCAGGGACGGCAATGACAAGCCACGACGCAATAAAAACAAGCGTCAAAACAATAATGAAGGAACCCAAGACACGGCGGTCAATGCCGGATTCAGCGGTTCCAAATCCGGTCATCGGAAGAAGCCATTTAAGGCAAACAAAGATGGTCCATCCAGTTTAGACAAGATATTGGATCGGCCCTGCCAAATCCATGGCACCCCGGATAAACCCGCTAACCACACTAACAGAAAGTGTTGGGTTTTCAAACAAGCCAGCAAGCTTAACACCGAACACAAGGGGAAGGGGCCGCCGAATGACAGCGAGGATGAAGAGACCCACCAACCGAACACCGGGGGTCAAAAGTAGTTTCCCCCTGAGGTAAAAATGGTCAACATGATATGCGTCACCCATATCCCCAAAAGGGAGCGCGGACTATGCAACGTCCACGCCATAGAGTCGGTCGCCCCAAAACTCAACCCATGGGCCGCCTGCCCAATCACTTTTGATCGCAAGGACCGTCCAACCAGTTTTCGTCATGGAGGTTCGGCCGCTCTGGTCCTCGATCCAATTATTGATGGATTCCATCTCACACGAGTCCTTATGGACGGTGGCAGTAGCCTCAATCTGCTTTATCAAGACACTGTCCGCAAGTTGGGCATAGATCCCTCAAGAATCAAGCCCACCACAAGCATCTTCACGGGAGCAATACTCGGCATAGCAGCTTACTGTACAGGCTCAATCACATTGGAAGTCGTCTTCGGCTCGCCAGACAACTTCCGAAATGAGGACTTGATCTTCGATATTGTCCCGTTCCGCAGTAGTTACCATGCACTGCTCGGGAAAACTGTTTTTTCTTGTTTCAATGTGGTTTCGCACTATGCCTATCTAAGGCTTAAGATGCCCGGTCCAAATGGCGTAATCACAGTCAATGGAAACATGGAAGGCCCCCTCCGCGTCAAGGAGCATACCGCGGCCATCACAGCCGAAGTGCAAAGCGGCCCCATCAAGCCCCATACCTCGCCGGCCATTAAGCCGCCGACCTCAAACCACGTAGGGACGGTCCACCTTTAAACTGGATTAACAATCCCGCCTCCGTTGACTGGCACATATTTCTGTGAAGTTCATGTCGCGCGTGCATAATTATGCACTTAAAATACCTTGGTCATCGGCGGAGGCTCAATACTGATCTTTTTTTCTTTTTTTCTTTCTAATTATTCTTCTCTTTTACCACAAGTGGATCAAAACTCGTCCATCCTACGGACTTACAAGGGCTCTCCGGAGCCGGTTCCCTAAATTACCAAAGATTACTCCCTTTCAAGGAACTCTTTTTCGATGAGGCAAAGGCAGCGCAGACGTGCGATAGGAGGTCAAAATTATTCACTACTTGTATAGAGCCTTTTTGCTCAGCCTTGACCCCTAGCATGTAAAATGGCACAGGTAGAGGTGTTACAATCAGAAAGTTATGTTCAACGTATTAATCAGACTCCCATGAACATAATCCGTCTTCAGTTGTTTTTTTTTTTTTTGCATAAAATTGCTTTTTGCTTCTCCGGTTGTTTCACGTACACACCTCAGCACAAATCGCCAGGGGCTTGATACGGCAACATATGGGTTGCCGAAAAAGTCCGAACAGCTCTACAACACACTTCGACGTCACGAGTTTGGCCTTATATGCATCAGCTCCGAATAATGTCTTTGGTCAATAGTTGGGTTGCCCGGCTCCTGTGCTTGCTACCTTACGTTCCGTCTAATCGGCTAGGGTAGTAAAGGGAGAACTACTGCAATTGTGTTTCCGGTTCACCTGGTTAAGCACCTCAGTAGAGAAAGCCGAAAAATGATTGTCATGATAGGCGAGAGCTGGTCAACCACTCGGGGACTTATTAGAATCTTTTGCGCTCTCTTCCTTATTATATCAAGGACCGTTTTCCGATCAGTTATGTAACACAACTGTATTCAGATAACCGCATACATACCAGGGGCTATATCGTAGACCCACCGTCAAACTCCTATGGCTAAGTGAAAGTGTTAAATCCCTATAGTCCGATTGCCTAGTTCGCCGCACTGACGCCTCCTTTACAGACCAAGATGTTGGATCAAGTGCGATCAGATGCTATTCCGAACACCCCCATTATTGCTCTGCGAGGGGCTGAAGCCCGACGGCGGTAAACTTTCAGATTATTAACAAAACGGCCGCACAGGAGGAAATAACTTTTAGGCACAATTATAAATATAACGAAGCCTCAATGTATCACAATATTGTTCTCGCAAATTTGATACATCTATTCAAACATAACATCCTTCGAGCACTGGCTCTCTATCAAGCGGGCGCCCTCTAGGACATCCTCCAAGTAATGCTCCAGCGTGCGGTAGTCCTTGACTTCGGGCGGGCCCTTGGCTGCGACATCGGTGGCCTTCATCTTTGCCCAATACATATTGACGTGGGCGAAGGCCATCCGGGCACCTTCTATGCATACTGACTGCTTGATTGCGTCGATACAAGGCCTTTGCCCGACAAGTCGCTTCACCAAACCGAAATAGTTGTTCGGGATAGGTTCAGCCGTCCATAGCCAGACTACGACGTCCTTCATGGCAGCCCCGGACATCTTGTGGAGCTCGGCCCATTGGGCCATCTGCTCGTTCAGCAACACCCGACACTGCGGCACATTGAATTGTGAGCAGAATAGCTTCTCTGCAAAGACGTCCTTCCCGTACTTTGAAGAATCTGCGCCGCCTTGGCGGCACTCTTCGGCAGGTACAACAGCGTGTCTCGAGAACTCCACACTTGATTAAGCGAGGCGTGCCGGTCGCCAAACTTAGTCTGCAGCAAAGAAAGGGCTTACCAGCCGCTATCTCTCCGGCTTGCAGCTCTCTTCCCGAGCCGCTCTGGACTCGGATCGCGCTTCTCTCGCCTCTTGTAAGGCCTTACTGAGTTCGGCTACCTTGGCTACGTTATTCCCCTCGAGTAATTTACATTTGTTGGTGGTCTCCTTCAGAACTTGCTCTATGGCAGCAATCCTCTCCTCATGCTGAAGACAAGTGGCCTGTTCGGCTTTCCAATTAGCAGCCGCCTTCTTGGCAGCCGCATTACTTACTCTGGCCTGCTCCTTGGCACGGGCAAGCTCGGCCCGGAGGGTCTCAACAGTAGCAGCACCATCTATAGTTAGGCATGTCACAGCATATGATTTTCAGCTACATGCTCATATTGTTATATATGCATATGCGGGCTGCCCCAAACGTACCTTGTGCCTCGTCTAGCCGCCTGTTAATCAGAGTAACGTCCTCATCAGCTCGATCAAGTTTTTGCTTCAGATCTACAACTTCTGCAGCTTGGGCGGTCGCCATTGACGTAACAGCCTGTTTTCAAATTAAATAAGTTCCTTCCTGATCACATCTTCTTATTGATCCTCTGATCGCCTCCCTGTGGAAACCGACCAGAGGCTCAGGGGCTACTACCTACATACAAAGCATTTTGCATGAAAAGAACGGCTAAAAATATTACGTTGCATACCTCGAGGCCTCTTAGCAGGCTCGTGAAAGCTTCATTCAATCCACTTCTCGCGGACAGAATCTTCTCGACTACCGTACCCATTAAGGTACGATGCTCCGCCGAGATGGAGAAACTTTGCAAAGTATCCATCGAGTATTCAAGCACCTCCGGTTCTGGAAGTTTTCACGAGAGTATAAACTCCCTTTACGGGGATCCGCTTACTCGACCCTAGAGTCGTCTTCGGTCGTAAACTAGATAATCTGGGACCCTCATTGTTGGTTTCCGTGAGGGCTGCGCCCCTGGACCCTTGACAATCAAAGTATCACCCTCGGGCACTGTCTTCATTGTCTCCCACGATGTTTGACGATCAGGGGAGACACTCCGGGACGACACCTTGAAATCATCCGCCCTAAGAGGCAAAGAGGCTTGTGGAGGCGTGTCGCTTTCCATCATCTCCGGAAGCAAGTCCGCCGCCGACGAGGATTGTTGTGGAGGATAGCGGGCCGGATTGCAAAACATATGGTTTAAAAGGTTGCCCTTGCAATCCGAATATAACGGGAGACGTATAGAGCACCCTTGTTTACTTACGATTTAGTAGGGGCATCATCCCTAGGGAGATGCTTCATGCCAACGTCGGCCTCCAAACCCGAACCATCTGGCAGGGATATCTTCCCCTTCTTGGGCGCTTCCACTGCCAAATCCTCGGAGGCAGTTCTTTTCTTCCCAAGGAGAGAAGGGACATCACCCTTTTCCTCCCCTTTTTCTTTAGAGGAGGGAGCTTGGTCTTCTCGGACATAGCATCCTGCATACCTTGAGTGAAGGCGGCGTGCAGCCTTTTTTGCCCTTGCCCTCCTTTGCTTAAGCACTTGATACGGCGTCGGAGCCAGCATCCTCATCAACACAGGATTAGCTGAGTCTTCGGGAAGTGGAGCCGGACACTTGATTCGCTCCGCCTTCTTTATCTAGCCTTGCTTAAAGGCAGGTTTCTTAATACATCACTATGGGACAATAAATCAGATTTCGTTCAATAATTGAATGCTTACCGAGGTATCCGGATGATTGCGATCCAAGGCCGATGTCTTCGGATGTGTTCGCCATTGCTTTTGAGTCTTGAAAAGTAGTTTCCACATCCCTTTGTGCTTTGTGTTGAAAATTTGCTGAAGGGTCCGTGATCCTTCCAGATTGAACTCCCACATACCGAGAGGTCGTCGCTGGCACGGGAGGATCCGGCGGACTAGCATTACCTGGATCACGTTAACAAGGCTGGTTTCCTTTTCAATGATGTTCTGGATGCGGCCTTGTAGTGTCTGCACTTCGTCAGCTAATCCCCAGTCAAGCCCCTTATTGATCCACGATGCAAGCTGCGGTGGAGGGCCGAATCAGAAGGGAGGTGTGGTTACCCATCTGGTACCACGAGGTTCAGTGATATAGAACCACTCCCGCTGCCATGAGTTGTCGGCTTCAACGAAGGTACCTTTTGGCCAGATGGCGTTGGCATGCTTGCTTAGCATCACGCTGCCACACTCTACCTGCTCCCCGTCGACTACTTTCGGCTTCACATAGAAGGTCTTAAGCCACAGGCCGAAGTGTGAAGGGATGCGGAGAAAAGCCTCACACGTGACGATGAACGCCGAGATGTGAAGACTCCGGAGCTAGATCATGAAAATATAGCCCGTAATAGAACATAAGACCATGAAGCGAAGGGTGGAGAGAAAACCCTAACCCACGGAGGAAGTGGGGAATAAATACTACCCTCTTGCCGGATTTAGGTGTAGAGATAACCTGCCCTTTGGCAGGGAGCCTGTGGAGGATTTCCGCAGTCAGGTACCTCGCCTCCCGGAGCTTCACGATGTCCCCCTCGATGACCGAGGAGGCCACGCACTCGCCTTGGGAACTCGAGCCAGACATAATATGAGGGCCGGGGGGTAATAGAAGAAATCGAGACTTGGGCCCGGGAGCTTGAGGTTGGAAGGACTGAGGCAGAAGGGGCGTGGGGGGAAGGCAGTCTGTGTCCCTTTATAAAGGCAATGAATATCAAGCGCCTCCTCACGAGCCTTAAAACTCGCCTATTTCCAGGGAATCGTGCAAACACCACGGTTGGGTTACCCACGCCCGTATTAATGAGAATCCCGCGATAAGGGGACACGATCACTACTTCACAAGGCATGTCAATAAAAACCTCATGGAGCGAGAGGCTAAAAACGGTTCAAAATAATGAACAGGCGGGGACGTAACGTCTCGCCATGGGAACTGTCCGCTAAAGGGACTTGTTAAATATTATACTCTTTACGGTTGTGTGTGATACCTGTTCTGAGCGGACATGTATTTTGTGTTCGGGAACCGCTTTGAAGTATTCGGAGGAAGAACCCGCCTTGCAATGCCGAAGACAATCTGCGCGCTGGACACATCGTCATTAAAGCCTGGTTCAGGGGCTACTGAGGGAGTCCTGGATTAAGGGGTGCTCGGCGGTCCTTACTATGTGATATGGGCCGGATGTAACGCCCCGGATTCGATGCGCCAGGTGTCCGCCAGTTATTCGCCATCTGTGCCATGTCATGTGCTTGCGTGTTGCACTTTGCCATGTCATCATATGCATTTCATATCATGTCATCATGTGCATCGCATTTTGCATACATGTTCATCTCATGCATCCGAGCATTTTCCCCGTTGTCCGTCTTGCAATCCGGCACTCATATGCCATCCGGCGTCCTCCTTCTTCTCTCCTGTTGTGAGCGGGTGTTAAACTTTCTCGGAATGGACCGAGGTTTGTCAAGCAGCCTTGGTATACCACCGGTAGACCGCCTGTCAAGTTTCGTGCCATTTGGAGTCCGTTTGATACTCCAACGGTTAACCGGGTAACCGTAAAAGCCTCTTTCGTGTGCAGCCCAACACCCCTCCAAAGTGGCCCAAAAACCCAGCAAACTCCCCTCCGTGCTCTCAGTCGTTCGATCACGACCGTGTGGGCGAAAACCGTGCCTCATTTGGACTCTCCTAGCTCCCTCTACCTATAAATATATGCCTTCCCCGTCCAAATCCGGGTCCAAACCCTAGCCTAATCCTCCCCCTTGCAGCCCGGACACGTCCGTACCAGCGAACACGTCCGCCCGTCGCCCCGGCCAATCCTGCCTCGCCACGTGGCGCTCTGCCGCCGTCACCGCCCGCCCGCCGCGAAACCCGACTCCGCCGCCCGCGCCGCCAGCGCGTCCTCCGCCCCGCCTGCGCCGCCGTCTCCGGCCACCGGACCACGTCGGCGCCTCCGCCCGCCGCCTCGCCGGCGTGTTCCGCCGCCCTCGCCGCCTTAGCTCTTCCCGCCCGGCAGGCTTCGCCGCCCGCCGGAACTCCGTCCGAGCGCGCTCCCCGCCGCCGCGCCGCCCCACCAGCGTTCCTTCCGGAGCAGCGGCGCGCCGCCTCGGCCTCCGTCCGCCGGCCACCGCCTTGCCGCCGCCGCCGGCAACTGCTCCGCCCGCCGCCCGCGTGCGGTGCGCTCCTCCGGCCGCCGCCTCCCTGCTCTCCTGCCCGCGCCACGGCGCCCTCGCCTCCGTGACCCGTCGTCCCGTCATCTCCGCGATCGCCCGTCGTCGCCGGCCGCTCCTCGCCGGAGTTCCCCGCCGCCCGGATCTGGTCAGGTGGACCAGATCCACCACTCCCTCCAACCAAACGGTTCCCCGCGCCCCTGGATCCCTCCGTCCCGGATCCCTTCGTCCCGCGTTAACTTTCGCGGAGGTAAAAATCGCCCAAGTCCCTGATATTTTGTTATTTCCATGCTCTGTTCATCGCATCATAACTTGCTGCATACTGCTCCGTTTCATGCGTGTAATATGTCAAACTTTTCGACTCGACGAGTACTTCATTTCGTTCCATTGCATCATGTTCATTTGAGTCCATATTAATGCCCGAATCATCGTTGCAAGAGTGCTATGTGATGTTAACCTACTGAAACTGTTATAACATGCTCATTTGTCATTTTTGCCATGATTGACGTGTGCATCTTATGAACTTGAGCCCTACATGTGTTTTGAACTATGTCATGCCATCTTTACAGGGGTATATGCCATGTATTTTTGTGATCTATGTGGTGACTAGTACAAGCATGCTAACTAGTCTTCATGATGTTGCTGATTTCAGCCCTTGTTCTGCTGTTATTGTGATGGCATGTATTCATGTTGCTACAGTGAGATCCATGCCTCTTTTGAGTATGATCAGTAAGGATGTTTTATAGATATGGTTATGCTCTATCCACCCTAGATTGTCTTAACTTAGCTCTACTTTTGCTATAAAATGTTCCTGGCAGATTGTTAACATGTTTAGCAATTTTGCCAAGGTTGTTGTAGTTGATCCTTGCATGATATATTGTTGTTCTTGCCATGTCTAGCTTCTATGCCATGTGTAGTTGCTGGGTGTATTCTTAGTTAGTCATGAAATGCCTCGTAGTAAGTGCATCAAGCTCGTAAACATGCCTACTTGTTATCTGTTTATGCCATGCTCCAGTTTTTCATCAAGTCTGAATCTGTTTATGGTTTTGCTATGTTCACATGCATGCAATTCTATTTTCTGATCCCTTTTGGCTTACGGTCAGTAAGGGACTTTTGTTATATGCAATGAGTAGATTTATGCCATGCCTTGCTTTGCCATGATAATTTCCTGTAACATGTTTGATAGCTCTAAACTTGGTAACCTGATGTTATTTCTGCCATGACCTGTGAATTCCACTAAGTCTCTGAACCTGTTATTATTTGCAATCTTGCCATGTCCTTTTGAGCTTGTTCTAGTGATTTCTGGAGATAGCTCAGTGTTCATGTTTTGTAATGCTTTATCTTTAGATCATGTCCTTGCCTTTTGTTATCATGTTTTGGTGCTGTAGCATGTTGTTTTGATGCTTCCTAGATGCCCACTTGCTGTTTTGGACAGATTGTTGTTATGCCTTGTATATAGTGTATGTGTTGAACCGTTGCTCCGTTTTGAGTGTGCTCTATATGAAACTTGCTTGATTTTGCATGTAGTTTCATATTATCATATTGGATCCTTGTTTTGAGAGTGTTTGCTTGAGGTTTGTATGCATTTTGCATCAATGCCATGTTTAACTTGTTTTGCTCATATCTTCTAGGCCGTAGCTCCGAATCAAATGAACTTTATATGTAACTTGACTAGAATTTCGTGTAGATCATCTTGGTGCATTTTAAATTGATGTTTAACAACTTGAACATAAAGTTATTCAGATCTGGACCAATTTCGAAATTTGTATATGAGGACTTACCGGAATTGCTATATGTTGTTTCCGGCCTCATTTAAACTTGCCTTGTTGTGTTGCTCTTGTATGCATCATCTCTTGCCATGAGTAGCTTCTTGTAGCCTTGTCATGCATCATACTTGGTTGAGCATCATGTCTTGTCTATGTGTGGTGTGTTTACTATGTTGTGTGCTTCTTCTCAATAGTTCCCGTTTCGTTGCGATCGTGAGGATTCGTTCATCTACGCTTGGTTTGTCTTCGTGGCTTCATCTTCTTCATGGAATCGTTCTTCTTCCTTGCGGGATTTCAGGCAAGATGACCGCTACCCTGGATCTCACTACTATCATTGCTGTTGCTATGCTAGTTGCTTCGTTCTATCGCTATGCTGCTTTACCTACCACTTGCTGCTCAAGCCTCCCAAATTGCCATGAACCCCTGACTTTTGTCACCCTTCCTAGCAAACCGTTGTTTGGCTATGTTACCTCTTTGCTCAGCCCCTCTTATAGCGTTGTTAGTTGCAGGTGAAGATGAAGATTGCTCCATGTTGGATTATGTTTATGTTTATGTTGGGATATCACAATATCTCTTATATTATTAATGCATCTATATACTTGGTAAAGGGTGGAAGGCTCGGCCTTATGTCTGGTGTTTTGTTCCACTCTTGCCGCCCTAGTTTCCGTCATATCGGTGCTATGTTCCCGGATTTTGCGTCCCTAACGCGGTTGGGTGATTTATGGGACCCCCTTGACAGTTCGCTTTGAATAAGACTCCTCCAGCAAGGCCCAACCTTGGTTTTACATTTGCCTCACCTAGCCCTTTTTCCCTTGGGAGTCGCGCTCTCAAGGGTCATCTTTATTTTACCCCCCGGGCCAGTGCTCGTTGTGAGTCTTTGGTGCAAACCGTCGACGCCCGGTATGGCCACCGAGCAACTCTACAGGCTCGCCTACCGGAAGTTTGGACAATCCGGTGTGCCACGAGGCGAGATATGTGCAGCTCCTATCGTGATTTGTCGGAACATTGAGCGGCTTTCTTGGACTTGTTTTACCATTGTCGAAATGTCTTGTAGCCGGATTAAAGGACTGATCGGGTCTTCCGGGGAGAAGGAATATCCTTCGTTGATCACGAGAGCTTGTCATGGGCTAAGTTGGGACACCCTGCGGGGTTTGAACTTTCGAAAGCCGTGCCCGCGGTTATGTGGCAGATGGGAATTTGTTGATGTCCGTTGTAGTAAACTTGAAGTAAACTCTTCTAAAATACACCAACCGTGTGCGTAACCGTGAGTGTCTCTTTTCGGGGTTGATCGAGAGGAGAACACGGTTTCTGGGTTATGCTTGACGTAAGTAGGAGTTCAGGATAACTTCTTGATCATTACTAGTTGACGACCGTACCTTTGTTTCTCTTCTCGCTCTCATTTGCGTATGTTAGCCACCATATATGCTTAGCCGTTGCTGCAACCTCACCACTTTACCCCCTTCCTGTCCCATTTAGCTTTGCTAGTCTTGATACCCATGGTAATGGGATTCTTTGAGTCCTCGTGGCTCACTGATTACTACACCAACAGTTGCGGTACAGGTTATGCGATGATCTTGTGGCGTGGCGGTGTTACTATTTTGGAGTTCTTCTTACGCTTCTTCGATCGGGGATAGGTTCGAATCGGCAGCACAGGCTAGCGAGGTGGATGTCGTTTGAGTTTACATTTGTGTTTCATCCATAATCGGATGTTGATCTCATGTATGATGTATTGTTGTATTCGTGTGGCATTGTATGCCTTATGTATGTATCCCCATCTATTATGTAATGTTGATGTAATGATATCGACCTTGCAAAAGCGTTTCAATATGCTTGGGTCTATCCTTGGTGGTACCTTGAGTTCCTTTTGGATAGGGTCGCATATTGGGCGTGATCTTAGGACTAGTGGGCCATGAAGACATAAGACAGAATACTCTCTCCGTGTTCGGATGGGACTCTCCTTGGCGTGGATGGAAAGCTTGGCATCCCGATATGAAGATTCCTTTCTCTGTAAACTGACTTTGTACAACCCTAGCCCCTCCGGTGTCTATATAAACCAAAGGGTTTAGTCTGTAGAGGCAGAATCACAATCATACAGGCTAGACATCTAGGGTTTAGCCATTACGATCTCGAGGTAGATCAACTCTTGTAACCCTCATATTCATCCAAGATAATCAAGCAGGTAGTAGGGTATTACCTCCATAGAGAGGGCACGAACCTAGGTAAACATTGTGTCCCTGTCTCCTGTTACCTTCGATCCTCCGGTTTTTAAAGTAGATGGCCCTGCTGGGGCATGTAATGAACCATGGTACTTATGCCACTATGCTATGCTTATTGTTCTGATGTTATGCCATGATATTCATGTTCTGAGTAAGTGAGGTAGGATAACTTAGCTTGATGCACTCGTAGTAGTAGTTTCTGTCTCTCATGAGGGCGTCCCTCGACATCTGGTGAAGCCCCATTGCCGCTGACTCGGGGAGCCATTCGCCTCCTCGAGGAGGCGTTGTAAAGCTTCTGAGTAGTTAGAAAGTTTGACGGGGTGCCTTGCTCTTCCTTGCGCGAGCCCCGGGCATGAGTTAGTTGTGGCTTAGTGCATCGCGCGCGCTGCACAGGCACGGACTTAAGAATGTCTTGCGCCGTCCATGAGCTCACTGAGAACTTATCGCGAGGATCAAGGGCGCTGAAAGCACAAGTGCTCCACAGGTGATTTTGGTAATTAATGTCAACATATCTCTTGTTGGACTAATACTTTTATCTAGTATATTTCAGGGAGTTCAACAAAGGCGTGGCATGGACAAGAGGATGTGGAACCCCTTCAAGATGCTATGGACAAAGATTGGCAAGAGCTCAAGACTCTACATTTTCATTTTAGTGATCCAAGATCACATTGAGTCCATAGGGAAGCCTATACTATTAAAAGGGGATGAGGTGTTGCTTAATGGCTTGCTTGCTCAAAGTGCCTAGTGATATGCTCCAAATCCCTCAACCACTTTCTCATTTCCACATATGTCCTAAACCTAAAGTCAAACTCGGCCCCACCGATTTGATCTATCCGGCGCCACCGAATTCACTTGACATAGCCACTACCAGAAACCCTAATCAATTCGGTCTCACCAATGGGATGTCGGTATAACCGAGATGGGCTTGCAAACTCTATGTTGCCTATTGCAATCATTTTGATCCCACAGAGATATGCAGTCTGTCCCAATCGAGTTTGCTTGACCAACTCTCTATTTGCTCATTACCAAAATCGGTCTCACCGAAGTTTGTATGTCAGTCAAACCGAGTTGAGGTTTTACCCTAACCCTAGCACATTGGTCCCACCGAGTTGATCATGTCGGTCCCACCGAAAATCCTAACATTCACATTTTGAACCATATCAGTCTGACCGAGTCTCACTATTTGGTCCCACCGAGTTTGGTAAATTTTGTGTAATGGTTAGATTTTGTGTGGAGGCTATATATACCCCTCCACCCATCCTCCATTAGTGGAGAGAGCCATCAGAACGTGCCTACACTTCCACTACTCATTTCCTGAGAGGGAACCAGCTACTCATGTGTTGAGACCAAGACATTCCAATCCAACCACAAGAATCTTGATCTCTAGCCTTCCTCAAGTTGCTTTCCACTCAAATCATCTTTCCACCATATCCAAATCTGTGAGAGAGAGTTGAGTGTTCGGGAGACTATCATTTGAAGCACAAGAGCAAGGAGTTCATCATCAACACACCATCTACTACCTTTTGGAGAGTGGTGTCTCCTAGATTGGTTAGGTGTCACTTGGGAGCCTTCGTCAAGATTGTGGAGTTGAACCAAGGAGTTTGTAAGGGCAAGGAGATCGCCTACTTCATGAAGATCTACCCAAGTGAGGCAAGTCCTTCGTGGGTGATGGCCATGGTGGGATAGACAAGGTTGCTTCTTCGTGGACCCTTTATGGGTGGAGCCCTCCGTGGACTCGCGCAACTATTACCCTTCGTGGGTTGAAGTCTCCACCAACGTGGATGTATGATAGCACCACCTATCGGAACCATGACAAAAATCTCCGTGTCTCCAATTGTGTTTGCACACTCCAATCCCATCCCTTTACTTTCTTGCAAGTTGCATGCTTTACTTTTAAGCTGCTCATATACTCTTGCTATGCTTGATTGAAATGTATTGTTAATGTTTAAACTTGTGCTAAAACTCCACCTTAACTTGAAGAATTTCAAAACAGCTACTTTTCTTTGTTGAAGGTCTAATCAACCCCCCTGCCCTCTAGACACCTCTTCTCGATCCTTTGAACACCGAAGCTCTAGGTCAGCGGGGCTATGGCGAAATGCGTTCATGGCAGGCGAACCCAGCCTTTTACACACACACCTCCCGGCTCCGCAGCGAGGCCTTGAGGAGGAGCTGACAGGCCGACCCTAGGCCAAGACTGAAGGGCAAGAAAAGTAAGGAGGAATCCAACTTGGCAATCGAAAATGCGAGAACTCCAAATTCCATTATAAAGGGTGCAGCGAAAGTGCAACTATCCACAGGTGGTTTTGGTAATTACTAACAACATATATCTCATTGAACTAATGCTATCTCAAGATGAATACTTCAGGAAAGTTCAATGATTGACATGTCATGGATTAGGAATGTGTACCCCTCAAAATGCTAAGGACACTATTGGCTCAAGCTCAAGACTCTACATTTTATTTGAGTGATCCAAGATCATATTGAGTCCATATGAAAAGCCAATACTACTAAAAGGGGATGAGGTGTTGCTTAATGGCTTTCGTGCTCAAAATGGTTAGTGATATGCTCCAAAATCCCTCAACCACTTCCTCATATCCACATATGTCCCAAACCAAAAGTGAAACTTGGCCCCACCGAAACATTCTATCCGGCGCCACCGAGTTCACTTGACATAGCCACTGCCAGAAATCCCAGTCACTTCGGTCTCACCGATAGGGATATCGGTCTCACCAAAATGGGATTGCAAACTCTCTATTTTCCTTCGTAACATTTCGGTCCAACGAGATGAGCGATCAGTCCCACCGAGATTGCAATGCAAACTCTCTGTTTCCCCTTCGTAACATTTCAGTCTCACCGAGATGAGCGAATCGGTCCCACCGAGGTTGCCTGACCAACTCTCTGGTTAGCTCATTACCAAAATTGGTCTTACCAAGTTTGTGTAATCAGTCTCACCGAGATTACGTTATGCCCTAACCCTAATGAAATCGGTCCCACCGAGTTGACATGTCGGTCCCACCGAAATGGCTAACGGTCACATTATGAACTAAATCGGTCTGGCTGAGTTTTCTGATTCGATCCCACCGAGTTTGGTGAATTGTGTGTAACCGTTAGATTTTGTGTGGAGGCTATATATACCCCTCCACCCACTCTTCATTCATGGAGAGCCATCAGAACATGCCTACACTTCCAGCATACATTTTCTGAGAGAGAACCACCTACTCATGTGTTGAGACCAAGATATACCATTCCAACCACATAAATCTTAATCTCTAGCCTTCCCCAAGTTGCTTTCCACTCAAATCATCTTTCCACCAAATCCAAATCTGTGAGAGAGAGTTGAGTGTTGGGGCGACTATCATTTGAAGCACAAGAGCAAGGAGTTCATCATCAACACACCATCTATTACCTTTTGGAGAGTGGTGTCTCCTAGATTGGTTAGGTGTCACTTGGGAGCCTCCGTCAAGATTGTGGAGTTGAACCAAGGAGTTTGTACGGGCAAGGAGATCGCCTACTTCGTAAAGATCTACCCTAGTGAGGCAAGTCCTTTGTGGGTGATGGCCATGGTGGGATAGACAAGGTTGCTTCTTCGTGGACCCTTCATGGGTGGAGCCCTCCGTGGACTCGCGCAACCTTACCCTTCGTGGGTTGAAGTCTCCATCAACGTGGATGTCTGATAGCACCACCTATCGGAACCACGCCAAAAATCTCTGTGTGTCTACATTGCGTTTGCTCCCTCCAAACTCCTCCCTTTACCTTCATGTGCAATGTTTTACATTCCGCTGCTATACTCTTAGACTTGAATGTGTAGGTTGATTGCTTCACTTGTGCTAAGTAGCTAAAAATCGGCCAAAACATAAAATTGGGAAAAGGCTAAGTTTTTATTTGGTCAGGTAGTCTAATCACCCCCCCCCCTCTAGACATATTTTGGATCCTAGAGTGGTATCAGAGCTTTGGTCTCCATTTGCCTTGATTTCCATAGCTTTTGGTGATCATAGCCTTGGTTTCACAACCTAGGAGAGTATGGCGGCTAGCGAGGGAAATTACCACCGTAGAGGTCCTTACTTTGATGGTACTAATTTTTCTAGTTGGAAGAACAAAATGAAAATGCATATTCTTGGACATAGCCCCGCCGTTTGGGCTATTGTGTGTATTGGTTTGCAAGGTGAATTCTTTGATGGGAGAAAACTGAACCGTGAAGCTACGGCGGCGAGTTGAAGATGCTGCAATACAATGCTCAAGCTTGCGATATCCTCTTCAACGGATTATGCCCCAAAGAATTCAACAAAATCAGTCGTCTTGAGAATGAAAGGAAATTTGGGATGCTTTGATTGATATGCACGAGGGTACCGTGTCACATCCTAGCTAGTCCATGCATTAGAGTGTTGCATCATGTCTACTTTTCATCAGAAACTTGAATTGGGGAAGACAGAACCCCCAGAACCCCTCTGAATTCAACTAAGGCTTACTAAAAATATTTTCAATGAACTGAAATGCCCTTCTAAAAGTTCACCCTCTTTGTCTTGGGTTAGAACCTCTGGCAAAATTGGTGTGCATTTTTCTAGGTCAGCAGAAGGTCATTGAATTAAATCATATGTAAATTGCATTTGGGCATTTAAATGCTAGTAAATATTTTGAATGCTCAAATAATTACGAAAATAAGTGTGGGCTGTTGGAAATAGTGCAGGCAGAGCCTATGATTATTTGCAGGATTTTGAAAGTGCCTAGGTATTTTTAGAAAAGCCCAACACTTACAGAAAAATAGAAAAGCAGAAATTAAAAGAGAGAGAGAGAGGTTCCTACGGCGCAGCCACACAGCAGCCCAGTTGGCCGGCCCGATATCTTGGGCCCATGCCCGGCCAGTGCTTCGTCTTCGCCAGCAGAGGTGGCCTTGGCGGCGTGAGCTCGCGATGGCGTCAGCTGCTTGCCGCCCGCGCCCTGAGCACCTGGGTGAGCTCCACGTCGCCGCCCCGACCCCGTGGACACCTCACTCGCCCCCTGCCTCTCTCCCTCGCCTCCCCTCACCATGGCCGACGCCACTGCACGCACTGTCGCCCGTGGTCGCGCTCTCCGTCATCCCTGCGCCCGTGCCACCGTGTCCGAAGCTCCGCCGCCCTCCTCTCCTTGAGCAAGCCGAGCCCGGCGCTTGCTTGCCCGAGGCCTCTGCAGGCCTCGCTTGGGCTCCGTCACCGCCGAAGATCCCTTTTGCCGTCGCCGCCACCAGCTCGTCCCCAACCTCGCCCGACCACTCCGTCGTGACGCCCGTGAGCCCAGCTACCTCCTCCCCTTCCCATTCTCGCTCTCGAAACGCTGCAGCGACCCATGGGGCTTCACCGCACGCGCCACCGCCGAGCTTGTCGCCGATGTGTCTCCGGCCAACCACCGGCCACACCACCATGTCCAACACACTCACCGCACTCCCAGGAGCCCAACGCATCACTCCACGCGCCTCGCCGTGCCCCGCAGCTTCGGGTTCGATCTCACCCGAACTCCGGCGACTGCCAAGGTCATCGCCGGCGATGTTCCCGACCACCCCGAGCTCAACCATCACCACCAAACACCACGGCTTGTTCCCAGCTACGCGTAGATGGCCTGCGCCGCTCTTTTGGTCGGGGAACGCACTAATGCACTCTCTCCGCCGCGTCTGGCCTCGCCGGCGGCTAAACGCCGGTGGGTTTGACCCTTGATTTTGGCCGGGTGGGGCCCAGGTTGACTCCCCAGAGTCTATGACAAGTGGGGCCCCCTCTGCTAATTAACCCAGATTAGTTTTAACTAAACTTAGTTAGTTTAAATAAGCTGGCGACATCGCGGGACCTTTGGTCGAGTTGACTGGGCGTCCCCTTTGACCACCAGACGTTACCACGATGCCTTGGCAGCGCAATAACTAATTTACGCACTTATTTTTATATAGGAAAATCCGAGAAATTGTTGCAAACTTCAAAATTCATAGAAATTAATCTGTAACTCCAAATGCAAATATTTATATATGAATTTTGATCAGAAAAATTCAATCTATCCATTGGTAATGGTTTCATGCATGTCAGAACAAGTTAACCTTGCTGTTTAATAAAAACAAGTTAATGCACTAATATGGCTATGTTAAATGAACTAACATTTGAATCTTTGATTCAAATGAGTTCATTCCTTTATGTTCTAGCTTGCATTAGGACAAGACACATTCATATTGCCATGTCATAGCATGCATCATATTGTTGCATATCGTCATGTGTTGATTATGTTCGGTGTGTCTTCATGGTAGGTTCTGCCTCCGAGGATAACCCCGAATATCCGTCAAGGGCGTTACCCTACTACCACTACATCGAGGCAAGCAACCCATTGATCATTCCGATACAAACCCATGATCTCGCTTACGCTCTTGTTTCTTGCATTAAGACAACGCGATTCAAAGCTGCGTAATATTCACGGTAGTTGAACCCACTTCCTTTGCATGACTGTCATTGCCACGGTAACTAGATGAAACCCACTAGCATGTGTAGGAGTTGATTGAGCCATATTTGTGTTACTTACCATGCTATGGTTGCTATGCCTAGAGTTGTGTCAGGTCTGGCTCATCGGGATGATGAACTAGAGTGAAAGGTTGTGTCGGTAACGAGAGTGAAGTGTGGAACGTGATTTGGTAAAGGTATCGATGAGAGGCCATGTAGGAGTACATGGTGGGTTGTTTCATTGAGGCCGTCCTTAAGAACTGTGATCTGTGTGTGTGATTTAAGTTTCAGCTACTACCACACATTGGGATCCTTAATTGACCCTCTCGACTTATTAACCACTCTTGTCCTCTGTCCGGGAGTTGCAAAGTAGTTTCGGTGTTTGTAGCATCTTTGGGGGCGCCTTGGCAGTGACCTTAGGGGTGGGCTGTGTTGCGGTAGGCACGTGGCCCGGTGTACCGATTCGCCCGTTTGGTGTCTGGGAACCCTGCACACATCGTTCGGGGCCGTTAGTGGAAACCTCGGCGGACTCCTATGGATGGAACCCGAATCTGCGATAAACCTGGACTAGGGACTCGTGTGTTTAGTCAGTCGTGGCCGACACCCTCGGGGCTTCCGGCTTGAAGGTTGCGAGTACACGTCGTGTAGCGGCGATAAGTGGTGAGCGTGTGCGAAGAAGTACACCCTGCAGGGTATAAAACTATTGAATAGCTGTCCATGATAAGGACTACTTGGTCACCTATACAGTTCATAGATAAGTAAACGGATACTACTAAAAGCCTCAAGATAAGTGTGAGTACCGCGGATGGCCCTCTCGTAGGGTGACGAGAGAGGATCCACGGTGGAGTATTGTGTTGGTGATTAGTGGACTCATGTGCGATAAATGCTTTCCAAATGGTGTCTCGTAGGATAGCTTAGCCAAGAGTTAAAGCTGGCTTGCTGCAATAACTCCACTACCTTCTTGAGAATGTGCATGTATAGTAGGATTCTGTTGTAAGACTTGCTGAGTACCTCCGTACTCATGTTGCTTTAATTATTGTTTTTAGACGACAACACCGCCCCCTCCGATGGGTTCTACATAGACCTTGATGTCGACGAGTGACTAGCCACCCAGGTGGTGGTCCAAGGCTTGTGAAGGGCCGATGTAGATAGAAAGGCTTCGTCAAGCCTTCTTTCATTTTAGAGTCTGTACTCAGACTAGTTTGCTTCCGCATGTGCTTGTATGTTTGTATGACTTGAATGTCGAATTACGTGTGACCCCTATACGTATGAACATGTTTTGTATGGCTCCTCGGAGCCTTTTAAATAAAGTACTTTGAGTTGTACAGTTTTGTTGTGATGCCATGTTGTATGTACTCACATCGGGCATATTGTGTGTATGATTGAAATGCTTGGTATGAGTGGGATCCGACAATCTAGTTGTTTATCCTTGGGAGCCTCTCATATGGGGAAATGTAGTCTAGTGTTCTGGCGATAGTAGTCCGCTACAGACTGATTCACCGAAGTGCTGCTAGCCCGGCCTCTTTGCTCTGGACACTTATTTGGCTTGACATGTGTTTCACTTCGTTCACTGTATACATCCCTTGAGGAAATGTCACGCGATGACATCTGGAGTCTGCCTAGCTCAAGCCGGGTTGCACGGAGTCCTGTTAGACTAGTGCTATAGCCCGGATTCACACGCTGTTGACCGACATGCTCGATTCTGATTCATGTATGCCTGTCCCCATGGGTTTGCGCCGCTTTGGGTTCACGACTAGACATGTCGGCCCGGGTTCTCTGTCATATGGATGCTAGCGATACTATCATATACGTGAGCCAAAAGGAGCAAACGATCCCGGGCCATGGTAAGGCGACACCCGTGGGATTACCGTGCGTGAGGCCGCAAAGTGATATGAGGTGTTACCGGCTGGATCGATGTGACTTGGAATCGGGGTCCTGACAGCGTTGGCATCAAAGCCGGACTGCCTGTAGGTTCTCTAAGCCAAACTGGTCGATGTAGAGTATAGAAATACTTTAGTTATATGTAGGGGAATTGATTGTGGGAGGGATCGTAAGGCTCTTTTTACTCCTTTACCTTATGCCCTCTAATCTGGGTCATTCTCTTCTCATTCTACATGGGTTAAGGACTAGGCTCTCCTCTCTCTATCAGGTTCACGTGTTACTAATCCGTAGTAACTTTAGTATGTTATCAGTTGAACCAGAACTTTGATATGATGTTGTTGAGTGGTTTTGCAATCTGTTGTGAATGTCTCAAACCTGTTTCTAAGCATTTACAGTTGTTATGCTGTCTGATTTTCCCTAGAAATTCTAATGTCTTTGCATTGTGTTTGTGCTTTCAGATGGCCACTCGTGCTCAAAACCAAGTGGTTCGCCTGACCCAGTGCCTCAATGTGCCCGGTCATACGGCTATGTTAGTCCAGGTAATGATTTAGACGGGTTACCGTTGGTATCCCGAATACACTGTCGAAGAGCAATTCCGAGATTTTAACCAAAGCCAATACCTCTGCACTGTCAGGATATTTCCTTCTTATCCTGGATCCACCGAGCCCCTTCACTGCTCCTATGGACTCGGGGTTACCATTGAGATGGCTGTGCAAGATGCAGCCTATTCTATGATGACCATCATGCGAGTCGAGGCGGCTTTGCTTGAACACCGACTTAGATTATATGCCGACTTCACTCCCGGGCGCAAGAGTATCTCCAGGCTATCTATGCTGACTCCACACATGAGGACTCACTAACTCGCACCACTGCCGAGATGCTTGAGGATAAGGACCGGGAGAATCGGGCTTTGAGACTGGAGCTTTTCAACACCCGTGCTGATCATTGGGCCACTTTGACTCGGTTTTGCACCGGTACATGCAAGCCGGATGTATGGATCTGAGGGATCTGTATCACTGTGAGATCTGCTTTCTGCCGGACATGGTGGATTGGCATGATGTGGGAGGCATCACCCCACCCGTGGTCCCGTGAGGCCACCGTTTGTTGGTCCAAGACCTCATCCTAGCCCCTATGGTCCACAAGCTCCTCGGGACCGTACTGTTTCGGATGATCACGTTGAGCTTCCGGGCTATGGAGGTGACTTCTATGAGGGACTACTACAGAGCTATGCGAGTTAGTAGTAGTATCACTAGTATTGTAATAGTTGTATGTCCACCGTCTGCGTGACACATGGAATATGACTTAGTGTGTATCAATTCCGGAGGTGTAGAAAAATAATGTATAGGAGCTTGGAATGTCTCCGATGAGATGTAACGTCTTCCACCGTAGTTGTACTCTAGCCGGGCTTGTACTAAACTATGAATGGTGTGTATGACCGTTGGCATATATGTGGCAGTTCTATATTACCATGTCATACGGATGAACATCTCTGCATTCCGTGTTATCCATTACATTCCGCACTTCCTTGCCCTAATTTTTCCATCCTTGTCTAAACCGTTGCCTTGTTTTCCTAGGATGGTCAACACCTGCAACAACCATGCTGCTCCAGAGCAGGGTGAAGCCAGTGCAGCTAGGAATGAGAATCTGCCTCAACCGCCTTCTCTGGCCGAAGTTATGCTGGAGGCAGAGTGAAACAAGCGTGAGACCAACCGCTTCTTTGGGCGGATTGAGCGAATATTACTGCGCCGGTAGAGAGCGACCTGGTGTCAATCAATGACTTTGTCAAGTTGTACCCACGAAGTTTAATCGTTAATCGAGCCTCTCGATGCGGATGAATGGCTTCGTAGCATCTCCACAAGCTAAGTTACCTTAGCGTGGCAAGGCTGATAAGGTTATCTTTGCTTTGCCTATCACCTCGAAGTCCTGCTAGCCTTTGGTGGGAAAATTTTGAGGCTATCGCCCGGTTGGCCAAATCACTACAGGCTGAATTCGGTCTGACTTTCCGTGAGCATCACATTCGGAAGATCTCATGGATCGTAAGAGGAAGGATTACGCAATTTCACCCGGGGTAGATTATTTGTGGATGCATACGATCGTGAGTTTGGAAATTTAGCACGTTATGCTCCTGAAGAGGTATCCACCGACGCCAAGAAGCGAGCAAGGTTCCGCAAGGGACTTAGCCCGAAGCTTGCCCGTGATCTTCGTCTGCACGAGTGCACCTCCTTCGAAGTTAGTCAACAAGGCCATCGGTGCTAAAGGCAGAGACGGTGATTTTGAAGCTTCACGCATAAGCACTCCGTGACTTTGGTTCTTCATCCGGCTCTGGATCTCGGAAGCGCCCGGGTGTGGATTCCAAACACCGCTCTGCCACCCGGAGTTCACTCCGAGGCCATCCTTTGAGGCGCCTCGCCCAAACCAGCCGGTATACCTTTGCCCAAGGCCTATGGTGGCCCCTGCTAATCTTTGCTCCACACCCCTATGTGAAAACTTGTTTTCAAGTGTGGGGAGGCCCGGGTCACTACATCCGTGAATGTCCCAGAACAACCCGAACAGTTGGAAATTTTGTTGGCCGTGGCAAGCCCGGCGGGAAAGGTGCTCTCGCCAAGCCAGCCACCACTACCGTGGCCATGTCAACTACGTCTCGGTGGGGGACTCATGAGGATCCCAATGTCGCTTCTCGATGCGCTCCTTGTTAATTGCCATCCGAAGCTGTTCTCTTTAATCTTTGGAGCATCACATTCATTTATATCGAGAGCTATGCTCGATTGCACAACACCACATTTAGTGACATGCCTACCTACATGGAAATTCAGACTCCTGGTTCTAGATGGCAAACCTCTAGAATAAGTCATGGGAATGAAATCCTTGTTGACAGATTAGTCTTCCTTGCATCACTAACAGCTCTAAAGTCCTCGAACATTAACATCATCTTGCGTATGGACTGGATGTCAGCCCATTGCGCTAAGATTGATTGCTCCACTAGAACTGTTCAACTCACCCATCCATCGGGCAAGGCAGGTCAATGTTTGACCCGAGTGTCTAAGCGTCGACTCTACTCCTTAAATGCCAACCCCTTCCGGACCTTGAAGATATTCCGGTGGTCCGTGACTTTCCGGATGTCTTGCGGAGGAACTGCGCGGTGTTCCACGGCGGGGATGTCGAGTTCGTGATAGACCTTGTTCCAGGAACCGTTCCAATCTCTAGAAGACCTTATAAGATGGCACCCCTAGAACTAGCCGAACTTAAGAAACAACTCGATGAGTCCTTGCAAAAGGGTTTCATCCGTCCTAGCTCCTCTCCATGGGCTTGCCCGTCCTCTTCGTCAAGAAGAAGGATGGAAACGGATCGGATGGTTGTAGATTACCGACACATCAACTTTGGTCACTATCAAGAACAAGTATCCGCTCCCGAGGATCAATGATTTGTATGATCATTTCGGCTGGATCCTCGATCTTTTTCAAAATGTATTTGAGGTTGGGCTACCATCAAATCAAAATCAAGAATGGGGACATTCCTAAAAGCGGCCTTTGTTACTCGTTATGGCCAATCTGAGTACACCGTCATGTCCTTCGGTCTAACCAATGCTCCAGCCACCTTCTCTCGGTTAATGAACTCAATCTTCATGGAGTATTTGGATAAATTTGTCGTGGTATACCTCGATGATATACTCATCTACTCCAAGAATGAGGAAGAACATGCGAACATCTAAGGCTAGTATTGATGAAACTCCGAGAGCATCACCTTTATGCCAAATTCTCTAAGTGTGAGTTTTGGTTGCCAGAAGTAACCTATCTAGGCCATGTAATCTCTGGTAAGGGCATTGCTGTCAATCCCGAGCGAGTTCAAGCCATCCTTGATTGGACTCCACCTGAAACGGTCAAGCAAGTTTGGAGTTTCCTTGGTTTAGTGAGCTATTGCCGCCGCTTCGTCGAGAATTTCTCCAAGGTTGCTAAGCCTCTAACCGAACTCCTCAAGAAAGATAAAAAGTTCGAATGGACCCCACAGTGCGAGTTCAGTTTTGAGGCTGAAAAAGGCGCTGACATCTGCTCCGTACTTGTTCCACCAGATTTTTCTAAGGACTTTGTTATCTATTGCGGTGCCTCGAGACAAGGACTAGGCTGCATACTCATGCACGATCATCATGTGATTGCCTCACGCTTCTCGGCGATTGCATCCACATGAGGATAACTATCCCACACATGATCTAGAGCTTGCAGCGTGGTCCGAGCACTCAAAACCTGGCGACATTACCTCCTCGGTAATCGTTGCGAGATTTACACCGATCACCAAAGTCCTGAAATACATCTTCACCCAACCGGATTTGAATCTCAGGCAAAGACGTTGGGTCGAGTTAATCAGAGATTACGACTTAGGAATAACCTACACCCCAGGCAAAGCCAATGTCATGGCTGATGCATTAAGCCATAAATCTTATTGTAACAACCTAATGTTACAACAAAGTCAACCACTTCTCCACGAGGAATTTCGTAAGCTTAACCTTCACATTGTCCCTCGAGGATTCCTTTCCACTCTGGTGGCGAAACCCAACCTTACGGATCAAATCATAACCGCCCAGTGGTATGATAGAGGAATATCTTGGATCAAGGAGAACATTGCTAGCGGAGCTGCTAAGTGTTTCTCCACAGATGAGCGAGGTGTTGTCTTCTTCGAGAACCGCTTGGTGGTTCCCAAGAAACAACAGCTACGTCAACTGATCCTTAAGGAAGCTCATGAATCCCCTCTCACCATTCATCCCGGTAGTACTAAAATGTATCAAGACTTACGCCTGAGGTTTTGGTGGACTAGGATGAAGAGAGAAATCGCTCAATACATTGCTAACTGCAACGTCTGTCGTCGAGTTAAGCGAGCATCAGCGACTTCTTTGGCACCCTTCAACCTTTGGAAATTCCTGAATGGAAATGGGATAAAATCGGTATGGATTTCATTACGGGTTTCCCGAGGACCAAGAGAGGAATAATGCTATCTTCGTTGTTGTCGATCGTCTTTCCAAAGTAACCCACTTCCTACCCGTTCGTGAGAGTATAACTGCTAGTCAGCTAGCTGAGTTGTACATCTCCCGAATAGTGTCTCTTCATGGTGTCCCATTGGAGATTAACTCAGACCGTGGAAGTCTCTTCACCTCTCGATTTTGGGAAAGTTTCCAAAATGCTATGGGAACTCATCTCTCCTTTAGCACCGCCTTCCATCCTCAATCAAGTGGTCAAGTAGAACGAGTCAATCAAATTACGGAGGATATGCTTGAGCTTCATCATCTCTTTCGGTATGAATTGGGAGAAATGCCTTCCATTCGCCGAGTTCGCTTATAACAATAGTTATCAAGCTAGCTTGGACAAAAGCTCCTTCGAAGTTCTCTATGGGCGAAAATGTCGAACACCTCTTAAGCGGTGAAACCGGGGAAAGACAACTCTTTGGCCCGGATATGATCTAGGAAGCAGAAGAGCAGGTTCGCATTATTCGTGAGAAATTGAAAACAGCCCAATCTCCTCAAAAGAGCCATTATGACCGCAAACATAAGCCTATGACTTATGAAGTTGGCGAGAAGGCTTACCTTCGGGTTACACCTTTAAAGGGAACCCATCGATTCGGTATCAAGGGAAAATTGGCTCCTCATTACATTGGACCCTTTTGCATTCTTGCCAAACGAGGAGAAGTTGCCTACCAATTGGAACTACCTCCGCATCTTTCCAGAGTTCATGATGTCTTCCACGTCTCTCAACTCAGGCGTTGCTTCTCGGATCCTATCCGTGGAGTGGACCACGAAACGCTTGATCTTCAAGATAATCTCACATGTCGAGAATATCCCGTTCATTATCTTTTGATCAAGCCGGCGTACCACTCGACGCCTTGAATATCAAGTTTCTCAAGGTTCAATGGTCACATCACTCTGAGCAAGAAGCTACATGGGAAAGGGAGGATCGTCTTCGACTTGAGTACCCCACCTTCTTCCCGACGGATCCTAAATCTCGGGACGAGATTCTTTTGAGTGGGGGTGAGTTGTCACATCCTAGCTAGTCCATGCATTAGAGTGTTGCATCATGTCTACTTCTCATCAGAAACATGAATTGGGGAAGACAGAACCCCCAGAACCCCTCTGAATTCAAATAAGGCTTACTAAAAATATTTTCAATGAACCTGAAATGCCCTTCACCCCCTTTGTCTTGGGTAAGAACCTCTGGCAAAATTGGTGCACATTTTTCTAGGTCAACAGAAGGTCATTGAATTAAATCATATGTAAATTGCATTTGGGCATTTAAATGCTAGTAGATATTTTGAATGCTCAAATAATTCTGAAAATAAGTTTGGGCTGTTGGAAATAGTCCAACAGAGCCTATGATTATTTGCAGGATTTTTGAAAGTGTCTAGGTATTTTAGAAAAGCCCAAAACTTACGTAAAAATAGAAAACATAAATTAAAGAGAGAGAGAGGTTCCTACCTGGCGCAGCCCACAGCGACCCAATTTGGCAGCCCGACCTTTGTCTTTGGCCCATGCCGACCATTTAGCCTTGTCTTTGCCACGCAGTACAGAGGTGACGCTGCGGCGTGAGCTCGCCACGGCGTCACCGCTTGTCACCGCCAGCCTGAGCACCTGGGTGAGCTCCACGTCGCCGCCCCGACCCCGTGGACACCTCCCACGCCCCCTGCCTCTCTCCCTCGCCTCTCCTCACCATGGCTGACGCCACCGCAGCCGCACCGTCGCCGTAGTCGTGCTCTCCGTCATCCCTGCGCCGTGCCACCGTGTCCAGAAGCTCCGCCGCCCTCCTCTCCTTCGAGCAAGCCGAGCCCCGAGCGCTTGCTTGCCCCGAGGCCTCTGCACCGACCTCGCCCGACTCCGTCACCGCCGAAGATCCCTTTTGCCATCGCAGCCGCACCAGCTCGTCCCCGACCTCGCCGAGCACCCCGTCGTGATCGCCGTGAGCTCAGCTACCTCCTCCCCCTTCTCGTTCTCGCTCTCGAGCACTGCTGCGACCCCATGGAGCTTCACCGCCGCATACCGCCCGAGCCTAAATGCGCCGACGTGTCTCCCGCCAACCACCGTCCACACCACCATGTCCAACACACTCCACGCACTCCCCGAGCCCAACGCATCACTCCACGCGCCTCGCCGTGCCCCACAGCTTTGGGTTCGATCTTACCCGAACTCCGGCGACCGCCAAGGTCGTCGCCGGCGACGTTCCCGACCACCTCGAGCTCAACCATCACCACCAAACACTGCGGCTTGTTCCCAGCTACGCGTAGATGGCCTCCGCCGCTCTTTTGGTCGCCGGAACTCACTAATGCACTCTCTCCGCCACGTCTGGCCTCGCCGGCGGCTAAACGTCGGTGGGTTTGACCCTTGACTTTGACCGGGTGGGGCCCAGGTTGAATCCCCTGAGTCGATGACAAGTGGGGCCCCCCTGGGCTAATTATCCCAGATTAGTTTTAACTACACTTAGTTAGTTTAAATAAGCTGCTGAACGCAGGGACCCACTGGTCAGGTTGACCTGGGCGTCCCCTTTGACCAGCAGCGTCACCACGATGCCTTCTTGACGCAATAACTAATTTACGGACTTATTTTTATATAGGAAAATTCCAGAAATTGTTGCAAATTTCAAAAATTTATAGAAATTAATCTGTAACTCCAAATGCAAAGATTTATATATGAATTTTGATCAAAAAAATTCAATCTATCTAGTGGTAATGGTTTCATGCATGTCAGAACAAGTTAACCTTGCTGTTTAATCAAAACAAGTTAATGCACTAATATGGCTATGTTAAATGAACTAACATTTGAATCTTTGATTCAAATGAGTTCATTCCTTCTGTTCTAGCTAGCATTAGGCCAAGACACATTCATATTGCCATGTCATAGCATGCATCATATTGTTGCATATCGTCATGTGTTGATTATGTTCGTGTGTCTTTCATGGTAGATTCTACCTCCGAGGATAACCCCAAATATCCGTCAAGGGCGTACCCTACTACCACTACATCAGGCAAGCAACCCATTGATCATTCCGATACAAACCCATGATCTCGCTTCTACTCTTGTTTATCGCATTAAGACAACGCGATTCAAAGCTGCTGTGTGTTACGGTAGTTGAACCCACTTCCTTTGCATGACTGTCATTGCCACAGTAACTAGATGAAACCCACTAGCATGTGTAGGAGTTGATTGAGCCATATTTGTGTTACCTACCATGCTATGCTTTCTATGCCTAGAGTTGTGTCAGGTCTGGCTCATCGGGATGATGAACTAGAGTGAAAGGTTGTGTCGATGCTTGAGAGTGAAGTGTGGAACATGATTTGGTAAAGGTATCGATGAGAGGCCATGTAGGAGTACATGGTGGGTTGTTTCATTGAGGCCGTCCTTAAGAACTGAGATCTGTGTGTGTGATTTAAGTTTCAGCTACTACCACACATTGGGATCCTTAATTGACCCTCTCGACTTATTAACCACTCTTGTCCTCTGTCCGGGAGTTGCCAAGTAGTTTCTGGTGTTTGTAGCATGCTGGGGGCCGCCTTGTGTGACCTTAAAGGGTGGGCTGTGTTGCGGTAGGAACGTGGCCGGTGTCTTGATTCGCCTGTTTGGTGTCTCGGGAACCCTGCACACATCGTTCGGGGCCGTTAGTGGAAACCTCGGCGGACTCCCTGCGGATGGAACCCGAATAGGCGATAAACACGGACTAGGGACTCGTGTGTTTAGTCGGTCGTGGCCGACACCCTCATTTGGGCTTCCGCTTGAAGGTTGCCGAGTACACGTCATGTAGCGGCGATAAGTGGTGAGAGCGTGTGTGGAGAAGTACACCCTTGCAGGGTATAAAACTATTCGAATAGCCGTGTCCGCGGTAAAGGACTACTTGGTCACCTATACAGTTCATAGACAAGTAAACAGATACTACTAAAAGCCTCAAGATAAGTGTGAGTACCGTGGATGGCCCTCTCGTAGGGTGACGAGAGAGGATCCACGGTGGAGTATTGTGTTGGTGATTAGTGGACTCGTGTGCGATAAATGCTTTCCAAATGGTGTCTCGTAGGATAGCTTAGCCAAGAGTCAAAGCTGGCTTGCTGCAATAACTCCACTACCTTCTTGAGAATGTGCATGTATAATAGGATTCTGTTGTAAGACTTGCTGAGTACCTTTGTACTCATGTTGCTTTAATTATTGTTTTCAGACGACAACACGCCCCCTCCGATGGGTTCTACGTATACCTTGATGTCGACGAGTGACTAGCCACCCAGGTGGTGGTCCAAGACTTGTGAAGGGCCGATGTAGATAGAAAGGCTTCGTCAATCCTTCTTTCTTTTTAGAGTCTGTACTCAGACTAGTTTGCTTCCGCATGTGCTTGTATGTTTGTATGACTTGAATGTCGGGTCGTGTGACCCCTATCTGTATGAACATGTTATGTATGGCTCCTCGGAGCCTTTTAAATAAAGTACTTTGAGTTGTACAGTTTTGTTGTGATGCCATGTTGTATGTACTCACATCGGGCATATTGTGTGTATGATTGAAATGTTTGGTATGAGTGGGATCCGGCAATCTAGTTGTTTATCCTTGGCAGCCTCTCATATGGGGAAATGTAGTCTAGTGTTCTGGCGATAGTAGTCCGCTACACCGGTTCACCGGAGTCTCACTAGCCCAAAGACTACCGCTCTGGACACTTGATCGCCGACATGTGTTTCACTTCGTTCTGTGTTTGTCCCTTGAGGAAATGTCACGCGATGACATCCGGAGTCCTGCCTAACCTGCTACAGCCGGGTTACGGAGTCCGTTAGCCCAAAGCTACACCGGATTCACACGTTGAATCGACATGCTCAAAGTTGATTCATGTATGCCTGTCCCCATGGGTTAAGCGCCGCTTTTGGTTCACAACTAGCCATGTCGGCCGGGTTCTCTGTCATATGGATGCTAGCGACACTATCATATACGTGAGCCAAAAGGCGCAAATGGTCCCGGGCCATGGTAAGGCGACACCCGTGGGATTACCGTGCGTGAGGCCGCAAAGTGATATGAGATGTTACCGGCTGGATCGATGTGACTTGGAATCGGGGTCCTGACATACCGACTCCGTCAAGGAATCCAAATTGGATGTGCTTCAAAGTCACCTTGACAAATTCAAATGAAGGATGGTGAAGGTGTTGTTGAAATGTACTCTAGGCTTGCTCTCATCACAAATGAGATTTCCGGCTTTGGAAGCGAAGAGATGACCGATAGATTCATCATCAAGAAGATCCTAAGAGCCTTGGATGGAAAATATGATACTGTGTGCACATTGATCCAAATGATGCCCAATTAAAAAGATCTCAAGCCAACGGAAGTCATTGGAAGAATTGTTGCTCATGAGATGTGACTCAAGGATAAGGAAGAGCTTCACGACAAGTCAAGTGGTGCTTACAAGGCCTCATGTGATGCTCCTACATCATCAAGTGAGAAACAAACCTTCAATGAAGAATTGAGCCTAATGGTGAAGAATTTCAACAAGTTCTACAAGAGTAGAAGCAAGGAAAGAAGTTCCAAGTCAAGGTCCTACAATGACAAGAGATCTTCAAGTCGAGAACGTAATTGCTATAATTGTGGAAGACCCGGACACTACTCCAATGAGTGTACGGCCCCCTACAAGAGAAGAGAAGATTCACCAAAGATAAGAAGTAGAAGAGAAGAATCACCAAAAAGAGAGAGAAGGTGTAGAGATGATCGTTATGAACGAAGAACCTCTCGCAGAAGCAAGGATTCAGAAAGGAAGGACAAATCATCAAAGAGCTACACAAAGCAAAGACATCAAGCTCACGTTGGTGAATCAGTATCCGGCTCCGACTCCGACCACCACTTCGAGAGAAGTTATCACTCCGACTCCGAATATACTCAAGTTGAAGGTGTTGCCGGTCTAGCACTTGTGTCGACCAACTCCTACGACATATTTGACTCACCAAATGAAGGAATTGGAATATGCTTCATGGCTAAAGGTCCAAAGGTAACACACCTCGAGTATGTTGATTTCAATAGTGATGAAGATGATTTGCTAGGTGATGATGATTTACTTGTTGACAACTCTAGTGACGAAAACTATGATGAGCTTGATATTAATCATGTTAATCAAGATATAACAAATGACGGTGATAAGAAGGAGATTGAGCGTCTAACTAAAGAACTAAACACTCTTAAGTTAACTCATGAAACTACCTTAGATGATCAACGAGAACTTTTAAAGACTCATGAGAAGCTACGCATTGAAAAGCTCAACCTTGAGCAAGAGCATGAGTTTTTAAAGGCAATCAATGATGACCTTCATAAGAAAAGTTCTTCTTACATTGCCAAGTGTTTACTCTTGTCTACTTACATGCCACAAGTAAAATCTAGCAAAAAGAGTAAGAAAGATTCTTCATATAGTAGTAACAACAATCATGCTAAATCCAATGTTGTTGCTTCTAGTAGTTCTCCTGATTCCACTAATGATTCTCTTAGCCAAGTTACACTTGAGCAAGAAAATAGCTTATTGAAGGGAATTATAGAGAAAGGTGTTTACAAGAGTCTTCTTTGGAAGTAAGCAATTTGAGGAAATTGTCTGCAGCAAGGACGGCACCGGAAGAATCAAGGAATTGGTTTTGAACGAAAGTTCAATGCCAATGGAGTTGAGTAGGAAGAAGATCAATACCCCAAGACAAAGTTTGTTCCTCAACAAGAGAAGTATGACCCTACTTCTTTCCAAGGCACACGAGCTCAAGATGATCTTCCACCACAAGACCACAAGCAAAAAGGCAAGGACAAGCTTCAAGAGGAGATTGATGCATTTGAAGAAGCTCCTAAGGCCTTGGTCAAGTGAGTTCCCAAGACTCCATCAAGTTCTACTTCGTCAAGTACGACTACAACTCAAAGGATTCCCATCAAGATGATGTGGATTCCAAAGAAGAAGAACTAGAGAGTTCTTGAGGGTGACTCCGCCAACATACTTCACTCATATCATTTTGGCAAGGACAAGTGCAAAAAACGTCCACATCTTGCACTAGTTCAAGGAGTCACAAACCCTCTTGTTGGTAAGACAAGGGACAAGGTAACCTAATGCTTTCATGGACATCATCATGTGTGAACTTCACTCTATGTCTACGGAGATCCTTGTTTGTTCCTTGTGGGACTAACCCGTGTAGATATTGGGAGTGCAACTCATTCCAATGGATTGCTCCGAATGATCTACATCAACATTGAGCGTCCACATCTTCACCACCTACATGAAGTCATCATCGACAAAACCCAAGGTTAGTTCATCCCTCTTAGGGGGGATATCGCATCTAGGGGGAGCTTTACTCAAATTAATGGAGCTAAAGCAACTCCAATGTTGTGAACACAACAATGCTTTATTTCAAAGTGGTAACCCCACTTGTGCTTAAACGATGAGTATGACCTATGATCAAATGTTCTCATTTGACTCCTAAGTCAATATACTCATATATAGATGACCTAGTCATCGCCAATTGCTTGATAGATGCTAGAGTGTTTGTGCATGCTTTGTCACATATTTCATTTGCCATTTATTGTGTGAGCATGTTGATTGCATATTTTACTCATTCGAGGACATCCATTTGTTTCTTTGATTGTTTGGCTCTTTCTCTTTTGCCAAATGGATGGACAAGAATGCCTAAGAACTTCCTCTAGCTATCTATGCTTTTCTCGTCTCAAACTCTATTCATGCTACATCACAAAGTTTATTCAAGTCAGTTTCGAACCACTCTGTGTGAGGAGCACTAGGAGTCCCCGATTCATCATAGACTTAAACTTCCAAAACCTCTTTGTGTATTTCAGCCTGACCGAGTCATCCACTTCGATCAGACCGAGTTCTCTAAGTTGATCTAGGTTTTCTATCTCGGTGCAACTGATTTGAACTTTTTGGTCACACCGAGTTGTAGTAACCGCTTGCGATTCTACATCTCGGGCCACCGTGTTGTTCCACTCGGTCAAACCGACAGGGTCAGATATATATATCCATGGGGGAGATTTTGGAAATTTCTTCGAAACTTCTCAGCTCGCGCATATCCTGCTCTGCCGCCTCGGGTCTCTGGATCGTCTCATTGCCGCCAGCGACCTCCCGCTGCTGGTTTTCGTCGCCGTCAATGGAAATCTGCTCCGCTGTTGCCGCCGTAGCGAACTCCCGCCAAACTAGGGTATGAGTTTGATGATTTGTGCTATTTCCTTACTCCGATTCTTAGCACATTGCTTTGCCATGATCTTTACCACGTGTGAAAACAATCTATCCAGAGAAAACTTCCTTTAGGTTAGGTTTGATTCGAAAATTTAGGGTTAGGTTTCCGCCGAACTCATCTCGGACCGACCGATTTGTAGAAATCGGTCCCACCGATTTGGCTTAGGCCATTGCACATGCGCTTTTCGGTCTGACCAAAAACTGCAAATCGGTGTGACCGAGTTCAACTCTTTGTGAAACCCTAGCAATCTCGGTGCAACCGAACTGTGACTCGGTCTGACCGAGTTAACAAGTTTAGGTTCCAAAAGTTGCTTCGGCATCACCGAGTTTAACAAATCGGTAGCTCCGAAATGCTTTCTGTGGAGTACTAAAACTAACTTTTTGACTCATCTGTTTTGCAAAAAATTCTGCACTTTGTGATGCTCATCTACTCTAGCTCATCTATATCTATTCACAGGGTTTGCTGTCAGATTGCTTGCCAAGATGTTTGACCAGAGTGATAGCCAAAATAAGTCTGAAGAGCAAGTGCACATGAGTGAGGGCACTAGTCCCTCAAGCAGCTATGATGAGGGCAGCAGGAGCACACCAAGTAACTTGCCAAAGGCAGCCACCAGATCAAGGAAGAAGAGACCCTCAGATTCTGAAGGTGAGGACTATGTGGCTATAGAGGAGGAACTGAGCTCCAAAAAGAAAGTCCTGAAGAAGGAGTATGCCACAGCTGCTGCAACCAAGCTAGGGTTGAACAAGAAGATTCCTTCCAAAAGGGTTCCGATATCTAAGGCCAGGGCCTCCACTCAGGAAACAATGGAGTTCACTCTTGAACCCAAAGAAGCTAGAGAGGGCAAGAAGAGGAAGGAGAGGGTCAGAAAGACCATTGCCAGAGTTATTGGCAAGTCCTCCATGATGAGAGATCCTGATGAGGATGAAGAGGAAGAAGTGGAGGATGCTGCACCAGCACCCAAGACCCAGAAGCTTATGGGAGATGCAATCAAGTCAGGGGCTGCTACATCAAAGCCCAAATCTGCTCACAAAGCTGCTGCTCAAGCTCAGAAGCCACCTAAGCCCAAGAGAAGCACTAGAAACATCTCAGCCGAGGAGAAGAACAAGGCCCCAGTGCCTGAAGTTGAAGAAGAAGATACTGAAGCCCAAGTGCTGAGAAAGCTGAAACCAAAGATTCCAGACCACAATGACACTCATCCAGTCGCAGAGGACATGAACATCAGAAAGGATGCAGGTTTGAGACTTTGGAGATAGTCTGATCCATATGTTGTGAGAAGGAGAACTTTTGTGGACTACAGGTTCCACACCAAAGAACAACAAGACTTCTATGAGACCATTCTGCTTGACAAGAAGCCTAGTGTCTGTGATATGAAGTGGGTTGATTGGAAGTTCATTGATGAGAATGAAGATTACTTTCCAGGAGTACATGAAAGCTTCAAAGCTTGTGGAGTTGACAAGTTTGTTGCACAGAAGCTTATCAAATGGAATGATGAGCTAATCATGCAATTCTATTCTACAACTCATTTTTATCCAGATGGTAGAATAGTATGGATGTCTGAAGGTACAAGGTACCAATCAACTGTTGATGAGTGGGCCAAGTTGATCAAAGCCCCAAAAGAGCATGAGGATGATTTGGATATCTATGCCAAGAAGAAGGATGACCACAACTCTATGGCAAACATGTACAAAGAGATCCCTGACAAAGCATTGGACACACATAAGTTTGGATCTATACATTACTTGTTGTCTGGTCTACCTACTATCAACACCATCTTGAGACATACTTTGCTACCCAAATCTGGAGATCACAAGATGATCAGAGGTCACTCAATCAACTTGCTGAAAACATTTGATGTGCCTCGGAAGTTTAAGGACATGAGTCTGATTGTAGAGACAATCAAAAGGATAGCTGATGACCAGAAAAGATCTTGTGGGTATGCTCCACACATTCAGATGCTCATCAACTCCTAGATGGGCACAAACACTTACTTGTTGGACAAGGAGCATTTACCCTTGCACCCAGAGTTTGAAGATAACACAGTTGTGATGAATGAGGATGATCCCACCTCAGAGCAAGCACGGGAGAAGAGAGCTAAGGCTAAGGCAGAAAAAGCTGCAAAGATGCCAAGTGCGTAAGAGGCATCTCAAGTGTTCTTGAAGAGCAAACAAGATCAACTAGCTTATCTGATTCAGGTCACTTTGAGGATTGAGAAGGGGTTGGCCACCCTGACTCAAAATCAGGAGAGCTTGGAGAGGATCATAGAAACCAAGTTTTATGATCTTGATCTGAAAGTCACTGAGATACAGACTGCAGTTAAGCAGCTCCAGGAGGAAGCAGAAGAGAGGGAAGGCAACAACGGATGCTTTTCAGCGAGTGCCACGAGGTCAGAGGTCAGCTGCAGTGTCAGTGCCAGATACAAGAGCTACATCATCTGCACCAGCAGAAACAGCTTCAGTGCCACGTCCAGCAGCCACTCCACCAACTCTAGCTACATCAACTGATGCCTTCATCCTCGGAGTTCTCTCGACACCACCTCCCGAAGACCAAGCCTGAGAGACGCATAGCACTATGCATTTTCGAACTTTTTGGTAACTTGTTGCCAGAGGGGGAGAAATGTATAGATCATAGGCTTCGAGAGAGTGTGTTTTACTTCTTTGTCTCTCTTGCTTTTGGTTGAACTTTTATGTGTGTGCTTGTTTGATACCTTATGTCCTTGTATGAGATACTTGTATGATCATGTGTTCTATCATATGCTACTTTAATGCTTGCTTGGATGATACTATATCTTATATCTCATATATGATCATTCACTTTGCTTGGTGATGAGTGCATGTTTTTAATTTATATCATTTTGAGCGCTCCACCAAGATGTATGCGACATGGAAGAGTAACCCATGATCCTAAGTGATTGTGCATTTGCATTCAAAAGCAAATTTTAAATAATGCACAAATTTAGGGGGAGCTCTTACTTATCACATACTTCTCAAAGAGACAATGTATTTAAATCTTATTATCACTTGTCGAAGCTTTGATCTATTTGTTGTCATCAATTACCAAAAAGGGGGAGATTGAAAGTGCAACTATCCCTGGGTGGTTTTGGTAATTACTAACAACATATAACTCATTGAACTAATGCTATCTCAAGATGAATATTTCAGGAAAGTTCAATGATTGGCATGGAATGGATTAGGAATGTGGACCCCTCAAAATGCTAAGGACACATATTGGCTCAAGCTCAAGACTCTACATTTTATTTGAGTGATCCAAGATCACATTGAGTCCATAGGAACAGCCAATACTATTAAAAAGGGATGAGGTGTTGCTAAATGACTTTCTTGCTCAAAATGCTTAGTGATATGCTCCAAAAGCCCTGAACCACTTTCTCATATCCACATATGTCCCAAACCAAAAGTCAAACTCGGCCCCACCGAAACATTCCATCTGGCGGCACCGAGTTCACTTGACATAGCCACTGCCAGAACCCCTAGTCACTTCGGTCTCACCGATAGGGATCTTGGTCTCACCGAGATGGGATTGCAAACTCTCTGTTTCCCTTCGTAACGTTTCGGTCCAACCGAGATTGCAATGCAAAATCTCTATTTCCCCTTCGTAACATTTCGGTCTCACCGAGATGAGCGAATCGGTCCCACCGAGTTTCCCTGACCAACTCTCTGGTTAGCTTATTACCAAAATCGGTCTTATCGAGTTTGTGTAATCGGTCTCACAGAGATTGCCCTAACCCTAATGAAATCGGTCCCACTGAGTTGACATCTTGGTCCCACCGAAATGCCTAATGGTCACATTATGAACTAAATTGGTCTGACCGAGTTTTCTGATTCGGTCCCACCGAGTTTGGTGAATTGTGTGTAACGGTTAGATTTTGTGTGGAGGCTATATATACCCCTCCACCCACTCTTCATTCATGGAGAGAGCCATCAGAACATGCCTACACTTCCAGCATACATTTTCTGAGAGAGAACCACCTACTCATGTGTTGAGACCAAGATATACCATTCCAACCACATAAATCTTGATCTCTAGCCTTCCCCAAGTTGCTTCCCACTCAAATCATCTTTCCACCAAACCAAATCTGTGAGAGAGAGTTGAGTGATGGGGAGACTATCATTTGAAGCACAAGAGCAAGGAGTTCATCATCAACACACCATCTATTACCTTTTGGAGAGTGGTATCTCCTAGATTGGTTAGGTGTCACTTGGGAGCCTCCGTCAAGATTGTGGAGTTGAACCAAGGATTTTGTATGGGCAAGGAGATCGCCTACTTCATGAATATCTACCCTACTGAGGCAAGTCCTTCGTGGGTGATGGCCATGGTGGGATAGAAAAGGTTGCTTCTTCGTGGACCTTTCGTGGGTGGAGCCCTCCGTGGACTCGCGCAACCGTTACCGTTCGTGGGTTGAAGTCTCCATCAATGTGGATGTATGATAGCACCACCTATCAGAACCACGCCAAAAATCTCCATGTCTACATTAAGTTTGCTCCCTCCAAACTCCTCCCTTTACCTTCATGTGCAATATTTTACATTCCGCTGCTATACTCTTAGACTTGCATGTGTAGGTTGATTGCTTGACTCTTGCTAAGTAGCTAAAATCTGCCAAAACTTAAAACTGGGAAAAGGCTAAGTTTTTATTTGGTCAAGTAGTCGAATCACCCCCCCCCCCTCTAGACATACTTTCGATCCTACAGTTTGCAAACTAACTACAGAAAGCAAGCAAAAGAACAGTCGCGTCCGACACCTTTACTAGTCTTCTCACCGGTAGCGGGCCGAGTCACGCCACTAGGGCGTGGGAGGGAGCCCCGAGGCCCGAGCGGCACTCCGGAGACTCTGGGGCATGTACAGCCCCACTCATTATTACGTGAGAGTGTCACGAGCGGAGACCTTTGCATGCACTGGGCCTTGATTCATGGGTAGAACTTCCGAAGGTGCACTACAAAAAAATACACTTCTGTGATGATACGTGTTTGTCACAGTAGGTCACGTTTTCTGTCATGCATGTACATCCATGACAAATTTATGACAGAATCAAGATAGTCATACCCGTGTTGTCGTAGAAGTGTTCCATGACATTACCAAAATTATCATCACGGAAGTGTCCACCTCCATGACGATAAATTGCGCGTCACAGAAGTGCTTTCGTCAAGGGTGACCAACACGTGGCATCCACCGTAATGGAAAGCCGTTAAGCTATCGGGTCTGGTTTTGGATCCGATAACCCGTTAACAGCCCCGACCAATGGGGATTTTCCACGTGTAAAATCATCATTGGCTGGAGGAAACACGTGTCGGCTCACCGTTGGGGCAGATGTCATCCACTCATTGGACCGAAAGCGCCTATGATATGTCGACACGTGGCACGGCCCAACAGAGGCCCATTCCTGTGAAAAGGTCGGCGCGTTTGACTTGGTCAAAAGGTGGCGGGCCAGCCCACGACAAGCCTGTTAATGGCCTGTTCGCATATAGCCCATTTACAGCCCGCTAACCCAGGGCCCGTTTACGGCCTATCCGAATTAGGCCCAGTAGCGTCATCCGGGCCGTCCAATATAATTCCAGCCCGTCTTAACTTCCGGCCCATGTATGGCCCATGATGTCTTTTGGCCCATATGAGGCCCTTAGTAAACCTTGGCCCATTAACCGCCCATGGTAAAACTGGCCCGCAATGAACAATGTATCACTTTATACCCATTAACGGCCCATTATTCTGTTGGGTCATTTCCAGCCCATGTTATCTTTCAGCCTTCTCAGGGCCCATTTATTCTTGGGCTCATTTCCGCATTCGCTTACTTTTCGGCCCGTTCATCATTTTACGCTTGTGGGCCAAATACAGCCCGTGGTTACTGATCGGCCCGTTTGTGGCGGTTAATACGTTGGGCCGTTTTCATAGCGTCATCAAATACGACCTATTAACGAAGGCCCGTTATGGTCGGCCCATGAATGGACGATTTCAACTCTAGCCCATTTACGGCCATAATGTGGTCTGTTATTGGCCCATGTTTGGCCAACCGATCATACGGCCCGTAGAAGGCCCATTGATGATACGGCCCGTAGAAGGCCCATTGTGTCTACGCCCCATAGAAGGCCCATTGTTTCTACGGACCATAGAAGGCCCATTGTTTCTACCGCCCTTAGAAGGCCCATTGTTTCTACGGCCCGTAGGAGGTCCATGTTAACTGCAGTAAATATGTAGCCCATTGTTAATGTGGCCTAGTTTTAAAAAAATAGGTTATTCCAGCCACTAGCAAACCGCGGAAAAAGAACTGCACTGAAATAAATAAACAAGACAACGGAAATAAATAAGCAAGCAACTTACGCTGGGCTATCACGGCTATTACACATATTGCATCCATTGGGCATCAAAGTTCGCCACAAGTGCAAATATAGGGAACAAAGCAGCATATAAACCCCGCAGAAAAACAAGTCCAGAACTGAAACCACTTCATAAGAGCTCAAGAAACAATATCCTGGGTACCCATAATGCTGGCAAGATGCTTAGCAAGCTTATTAACTTTCTCTTGTTTGGCGCTTAAATCCTCCAAAGACTTGTTGTTGCACCGGAAAGTATGCATCTGAATTCTGCAGGACTTCCTCGGTCCTTGACTTCTGTCGCATAACATCTGATCGATGTCTTTCAACTTGAAGTTGAGACTCAAGAAGCCGAACAAATTCAGGCAGCGAGTTCGAAGAGCTGGTGCCAGCAGTAGTAGCCGGTAACTCGAAAACTACATCAAGACAGGACTTTGGGGTTGTCTCAGTGTCTTCAATATAATTTTTATCATCTTTCTTGGAGAACAACAGGGATGTCTCACTATCTTGAACCTGATCTGCATTACTTCCCTTACCATTGCATAACGGGGTACTCTTCTCCAATATTTTATCCACATTCTAAAGGAGAAACAAACAAACACATCATAGGTTTACAATGTAGTATATGAAACTCATTTTGGTAAACCAGTTCAGTAGTAAGGTGGACAGGATAACAACATTAAACAAACATATATCTATGTAGTATGGTCACTGTATGGTCTATATCATTCTAGTTTATGTTACCAAATCAAGATAGATACAGCTTGATCATATCTATATAAGACAAAGGAGCATAGATAGAATATGAGTGTGGGAAACTACACAGCAATAACAACACTTGTAATGTGCATGGCATGAGAACATAAATGTTTATTCAATTGAAACTAAAATCAACATAGAGCAAGTTACAACATCAAACACATTAAAGAAACAGGTTTAAAACATACCTGTTGCGCCATTGGAGTTTCAATTGCATCCTTCAAATTTGAAATTAGTTGGTATCAGTAAATACAGTGATGCAAGAGCAAAGTAGTATGAACCATAGCTACGGAACCTGACCTGAGAACAATTCTTCTTCTGCTTTAAGCATTGACTTGGGGTTCGGAGTGGTGGTGCTCATGCTTTGGGCACTGCAGTTGCCTTACTAACTGCTCGTGTTTGGGTGCTCTGTGGTGGAGACGGTGCTGTGTCAATGGGAACTGGATTACTATCTGCTGGGGTTGGCTAGTTCTCTGTCCAACTGGGTAGGGGTACAATCTGCGTGAGTCTAGGTTATGTGTGGTGGGGCTGGTTCTTGGGCAAGTACAACCGTGGTTCTATCTCCGTCGACAGGTAGCACGATCTTTTCTGTAGACCATGTTTTTACTCCCACACATACTGCCATCACCTCCTCCAATTGAAATGGCTGATAAACAAGAAAAGTAATTGAATGTACATAAATTGTAAGATAGACAGGTGCAATGGATTGTAGGGAAGAAAACCGGGCATGTAATAATTCACATTTATGTTGTCTAACCAAACAGAATAGCAGGACATAATTTCAAATATATGATGGCTAATTAAACATGATAGCATGACACGATTTCACATGTATGATGGCTAACTAAACAGGATAGAATGACATACTTCAAAATATGATGACTATGTAAACATGATGACATGATATAACTATACGATGTGTCTATTAAAGTGGTTGGCATGCCATAAATCACAAACATGCCGTCGATGGAAACATGACGGCATGATATAATTCACGGATAGAATGAAATAATTCAAAATATGATGACTATGTGAACAGGATGAGATGATATAACTATATTATGTCTTTAGAAAATGGGTTGGCATGCCATAATTCAGATACATGCTGTCTATGTAAACATCATGGCATGATATAATTCAAATATATGATTTATATACTAAGGAAGTGAGCAGAGGGCAATCGCATATATGATGTGAACTAAGGAGATGGCATTCAATAACGTGTATATGATGTAAAAACTAAGCATTGCAATACAACATATGCGTGATATGAGTAATATAACCTGCCAAGTTTGAGCATAGACCTCGGGGATAATAGGATCGGTCATCTGCCTCTGAATACTCCTCTCAAGAGCTATCTATAACCAGCAACATATCTGCTTCACCGGGTAGCATTATGCGCTGAAGACCTTGTTTTCACTCCAGATTTCTCCATCACCAATTCAAATGGCTGATGCACAGGAAGAGCAGTTGAATATACAAACATTGTCGACAAAAGCAATGAGAAATAAAAAAAAAAGGATGGCATGATATAATTCACATATATGACGCTTGACTAAACAGCATGACATTGCATAATTCACATATATACTGCCTTGCAACAAGATAGCATTGCATAATTCACATATATAATGTCTTGCAAAAAGATGGCATTGCACAATTCACATATATGGTAATTAGACACTAAACAGGTGGCATTCACACAAATCATGTCTAAACTCAGCAAATGACATAGCAATGCAAGATACCATACGCACGATATGAGCAACATAACCCTGCCAAGTTAGAGCATGCACCTCGGGGGGGATAGGACTGGTCATCTGTCACTGAATCCTCCTTTGAGGAGCTATCCGTAACCAGTGAGATATAAACCGTCGGATAGCATAGTCTGCTCACGAAGACCTTGTTTTCGCTCCAGAATTTTCCATCATCGCGTCAAACGGATGATGCACACGAAGAGTAGTTGAATGTACTAACATTGTTGACAAATGTAATACGTAACGAAAAAAAGGATGGCTTGATATAATTCACATATAAGATGACTGGCTAAGGTGGTGGCATTGCAAAATTCACATATATGATGCCTGGCTAAACAAGATGGAATTGCATCATTCACATAAACGATGAATAAACTAAACAGATGGCATTGACACAAAGCATGTCTAAACTAAGCAGTTGACATATTTGATGTATAAAGTAAGCAATGCAAGGCACCATATGCATGATATAACCAACATCAGCATGCCAAGTTAGACTGGTCTTCTGCTTCTGAATCCCCCTCAGAACAGTTATCTTCCTCTTGACTACGATCCGAAATGGGTGGAGGGGGGGCTGCATTTGCGCCCACCATGAAGCGACGTCTGCATGAAATTTTATTGCCACGCAAGGCTCGTCGCTTTTGCTCTACATGTTCAGTTCCATTGTGTACAATAACTGACATGCATAGGAATAAAACATAGTGAGATTATGTAAGGAGTGCATGCACAAATCCAGAGTGATGGTAGCAAGCGTGGATAGACCCAAAACCAATGATAGCATGCAGATAATAGCTTTAGTTAAAAAATACAGATAATGGCTCCTTTAATGTTTGTTTGCACCCAACATGAAACTCATAGTAGACACGCGAGATTAACCAGATAGTAGACATATAGTAATCGATTGCTGCCCCAATATGTACCCCACAACCATTTAAAAGCTCAAGTTTGACATAAGTTTGGACCTGAGTCGAGTCTAATAGGTGAACACGACGATAAAGTAGCATGTCATCATATTAAGCGATGCATAACGTGGCAGACACGGAAGAGTGCGACCTCTCTTGCGGCCCGTGTAGTCCTCAAGGTCATCTGCGCCGATTGATGATGGTAATGCATTGTATTAAATTTGTCGTGACGCGGGAAGAAGATCTAAGGTGGCGAAAGAGCAGTCTGGAGAGTGGATCCTGCAGTGGTGAACCCTTCCGTCGTTGGAGCAGGCGAGCTGGGTGGAACACAACACCGCAGAGCAGGACAAACCACACAAGGTTTTCTTTGACACATATCTGTAATGAGTAATTGTGTAAGGGCTTGTTTGCATTTGAGGATTCTAACAATGTAGGGATAGGAAATAGACAGGAATAGGATAGGAATGCACGTGCAAAACAGAGAATTTAAAACACAGGATTTCTGCCAATCTGGGTGTTTAGTTCACAAGAATTGGAAGAACACAGGATGCAAAGAAGCATGGTGAGATTAAGTCAAACCACAAGAAGTGTACAACCTCTTTGGCGAAGCCATGTCGATCTCAGCGTGATTGGGTTGGCCGGTGAGGATGCTCCGGCTGACTTGGCTGTCGGAGGAGGGGAAGAAGATCTTAGGCGTCTGGAGATGGAGCCCGAGGTACTGCTCCGCTGTGATGGAGGGTTTCGTCGTTGGAGCAGCTCCGGTGAGTTGTATGACGTCGAGGCTGAAGCAGGACAAGAGAGACAACGTTAACCTGAGTGGAATTCTAATAGCATCTCCAATAGATGACGTAAAATACATAACCACAAAGTGCTAGATGTATACATCAGCCGCTCATCTCTGAACTTAATCACAAAACTAAATTTAACTGTCAAACTGAACTTAAGCGCCGAAACTGAATTTTCTTTGTCAAACTGAATTTTACTGTCGAAACTGAATGCACTAGTGGTGAGGCTACACGTCAATCGACTAACTTTTTCATCTCTGGTCAGTCGATTTTGCAGCCGTTGGATACGAAATCAAGGGCCTGCAGTTCATCTTCAACCTCCACCCCATCGAGCCGCCACCACCACCGGCCAAACAGCCGCCCGCCGCCCATGATCGGCGTGTCGCCGCCTCGCCCGCCCAAACACTCCCCACCGCTGGTCCGCCGCCGCCCGGCCATCCTCTAGCCCCCCCGTGCCGAGCTTTTCTCCAGTGATCCCCAAGCCACCGCCCCACCACAATGGCGACCACCGCCCCCACCTGAATCCTAAGATAGATAGTGGGGTACTTCTCTGGCGAACCCCCCTCCCTTCTACGGCTGGTTCTTCCTTAACTCCGGTGAGCCCCCCCACCCCTTGAAAATCGACTGACCCAAAAGTCGATTCAGTCGGCTAAAGTGTAGCTAAATTGGACCAGCATCGCAAGCAAGAGCAAGAGCGAGAGCAGCAGCGCGAGCAAGAGCAATAGCAAGAGCAGACCATGCAGGGGACCGAGAGCAAGAGCAGAGCAGCAGCGCGAGCGAGAGCTAAATCAGCAGCAGCTCCTACTGATGTGGAGGTCACCGCCGAGGGAGCGACACCTTGAAGGAAGTGGTGGCGGCCTTGCGGTGGATGGAGCAGCACGTGTCGGCTCGGGACCGAGCGCCGGCAAAGACTGCGTGAGATCGAATCAAGAAGAAAATGCGGCGATTAGTGTACAACCTCTTTGGTGGCGCCCGATTAGGCCGCAGCTTCATCTGAGGAAACGGTGATGATGATGCTCTTCCGATGGTGCAGGTGAAGACGGCGGTGGGGGAATGGAGGTGGCGCGAAAGACGAGGAGAACGTCAGGGCAGCTCCTTGGAGGTGGAGGACGGGGTGGCTGAACCGACGGGGCGACCAGATCGACGAAGGATCCTCATCCGGTACAGTGGATGAGGGACGTCGAGGTGTTGATGTGGACGACATCGTCGAGGAAGAGGCTCTGGCTAGGTGGTGGATGGAGGAGGGTGTGGGGCTTCGCGGGTTTTCCCGGCCTCGGTGTATGAATGGGTGGGCGGATGGGATGGGAGTGGGGAACTATGGCTTAGGGACGCGCTTGTCCGAAATGTGGGGTAAGTTACGAAAGTAACCCCCACCAATTTGAGGCGGTTCTTTCGGTTCAGGGGTATCACGGGCATTTCGTGTGTCGGTATTTCACATGAGGTGGGAGTTTTCGGGCGCGTTGTAATTTTGGAATAGCAAGGCGCAGGTTGAGATGGAGGGAGTTGTCGGAGCACAACGAGAAAAAGATATATCTTAAATATTTTGGGCTAACAAGGCGCGGGTTGAAATTTCCGGACAAGCCTAACGTCTAGTGTACCAAATCAATTCACACTACAAATGTCATTCAAAACTTTGAATTGATGTTATGTTCAATTTAAATACTTCGCTACGTGTATAATGCATGCAACCTAGTACTCAAATGAACGTTTTAGTGCATTCCAAACGTATATACTACCGCTTCAATATGAACTAAATTTGAATTCGTTTCTCTATTTGAATAAGATCTACGATAGTTATTATTGTGGAGTCAAAGCGTTTGAATTCGTTTCTCTATTTTAATAAGATCTACAATCGTCATTATTGTCAAGTTAAACCATCGTTTGTGTATTATCTTCACAGCACACCACATGATTAGTCTCAAGTTACATATGAACTATGTGTACTATATGAACTCGAAATCGATTTTTTGAATCCACTTTATGTTGATTTCAGATCATAGTACATTTCAGGCTCTAGCTAGATCTTGACAAACTAAACCATGTCTCATATGTATATATAATGTGTTTATCACATTATGTATGGTGCCCCGCCCCCATACGCCTACAAGTATTTAGATGTGAGTTGCAAACACCACACATTACCACAAATTCAAATAAAACGTGAGAATGTTTGATATATAGTATTGTTTAGATTGTTCGATATTTAGTTGTAAGCCGCATAAGCATACACATTATCACAAATTCAAATAAAATGTGAGACTGTTCGATGTATAGTATGGTTTAGATTGTTCGACATTTAGGCATGAGTTGCAAACGCCATGCATTATCACATTATGGTATAACATGTGCATAACCACAACATGCGTATCACCGCTATATTCATGCATGCATATGTTTAAAACACTATGATCTCCTATTCAAATATATGAATCCACTTTCATATCAAATTATGATCTTTGTTAGTCTCTTACACCCACACAATCCTCTAACCTTTGTAGCTACCACTAACTTTCTCTCGTGCATGCAGACGCCATCCTCGCCCTCCCCCTCCCTCAGGATTCTATCCATCGCGCACATTCATTTTTTTTCTTCTTTAGGTCGTTCTCCCACAGTCTCCACAACTCCTTTCCGACACACATCGATCGATAAACCTCTCAAGCAATGTCTGCCTACAACATACACATGCACCTTCAATCTCCTCCTTTATGTGTCCTTGCCTCATGTCTCTCATACGGTCCCACTCACGTGTAAACTCCCCCCCCCCTCTTTTCATTGATCTCACAACCGCACACTCCTCCCCCTATCTAGCTAGTAGTTGGGCCTCTCGCACCACCTCCTAGCTCCATTCTCTCTGTCTATCTGTCTCGCCCGGCCTTATTTGCCTCTAACAAATGGATATACACCGACCGATCTCCCGCTATACATATAGCTAGCTAGGTCCTTATAACTCGCTTTTCCCCACGCGTTGATCAATCTACCTCATTAGTTATGTCTCTCCCTTCCTCCGACAAACAAAAATTGATCTACCGATCTAGTTAGGTTTGCTTACCAAACACATGGTTCCCCTTCATCATCCATGGATGTGTCCCGACAGATCTATCACGCACAGGCCCACACAGAAACACATTGCCACTCTTATTGATAATATTGCAGTTCCACCCTTAGTTTGTCTAGTAGGGCTCTCCCACCATCTTCGAGAAGCAAATCCATCACCCACCCAGCACTCTACCCCTCTCCCTTCCTCTCTCTCCTCTCTCTCTCTCTCTCTCTCTCTGTGTGTGTGTGTGTGTGTGTCCCATCCTATTTCCCATTAGCTTCGATTATGTATGGATGTCGACCCGATCTCCCTCAAGACATAGCTGGGTCTCTCCTTCTCAACACATATACGAAGTCGTTTCTACCTCTATAGTTAGGCCTCTGCCTACCCTCCCTCACCCCTCCCACACACACAAACCGATACATCGAGCACTCTAGTCATGTCTCCCTGCCACACACAAACTTGACTGTGCCCTCCGGCGTTCCGTAGCTAGCTAGGTCAGTCGCCCTATATTCTTTGACTTGCACACACACAATTTCGATGGCTCTCTTCATCGATCTCGCACCCACCCACTTGATCCTCTCTTCGACTCTATCGATATCTATGACCCCTCCCTCTCTTCTCGTGGATCGCCCGACCCTCTATATATGATATGGATAGGCCTCCATTTCACAACTTTGTTTGAGATGTCATCGACACATATTCCCACAAATACATTCACAAAATCAACCTCCCCACCCCCCTGTCAAGCGGTTTTTGAACATGCGTTTGAAGTGAGCAATGCATTCTTTCACCGGTGTGGAAGAACGGGTGTAGATGTCGTCGAACTCATCACCGGTGATGGTTCTAACGTTGTACTCACCGCCGATCATGGAGATTTGGGACGCCGTGGATTTGGGAGGAGGGTTAGCATTAGTGGAACTACCATAATGTGAAAGGACGGGACGACTGGGAGCGAACTGTTGTAAGGTACTGTACTAGTAGAAGACGTGGACGAGTAGGGTGTGCGAACGGCATGGGGTTGCTGGCTTGCCCGGTGGATAAACGTCTGCAAGACCCCAAAGAGTTCTCGAGAACTATGCGGGACCCACTAGATGTCATGTCTAATAGACCCATATCGTAGGCCTGACGGTACAGCTTCTGCCCGTTTGCACGCCATGCCGGCTTGTGTGTAACTTCAATTAATTCCGTCAACCATCGTGCCTCCCACGACCTTCGCCTCCCTCGCGCGGTCGCGCCCTTTGAGACTTCGACCGGCTATAAATGAACAATTTTTTTTGCATACTCCGCATGCATGATACTCCCTCTGGTCTTTTTTACTTCCGTAACCGTTTATACTAAAAATATCAATATCTGCAATACTGATTATAATGAGTATAAGAATTACTATTAGATGAGTTAAAGATTCTAATCCTGAACTAACCCTGAAGTAACTCTAGCGAAAGAGGTGTTTGGATGACAGGGTTAGATGGAGCACGGATACGGTGAGGTGCGTTCATGAGCGGTGTGAGAGGGAGGGAGGGAGGGAGAGGACGAGAAGCTTCGAGGAAGTGGGGAGGGATCTACTGCGGGGAGAGCGAGAGAAAATGTGTTTTTTAGTGTCCCGAGAAGAACGTAACCCAAATAAGCACTACTTGGGTGGGTTAGATTTTTTTTGGGTTAGTTGAGTTCAAACTAACCCAAACTAAGTCTAACACATGGATCCAAACAGGGCCAAGGTTAGCTATTAGAGTACTAGTACCTCCCTTCTAGTTTAGAGGGCTCGATTCAAAAATTTCACCTACTCTTAGCAAGATAGAGGCGGTGGAATAGTTTTTGTAGTTCTTCGAAAAAATGTGTTTACCAATGCATGCATGAACACTAGTTACTCTAACCCCCCTCTCTTCTTTAATTCTTTGCCACATCAGCATGTTTGCTATTCCCATGTGCATGATACTACCATTATGGCCAGCCTTAATCATCGCATGCAATAATTTAGTGGACCTTGAAAAATGAACATGTGTGGAGCGTGTATGTTTTTAATGACTTGAGAGTATACCTAGCCCGGCATGCAAGATGAGACTTATTATGCACCGTTCCTCATACCTGCAGGAAGACCGTTCGTCTCCAAATCTTTTCCTCTCCATGTGTGGAAACAATATGCCTACCAGACTCTCCTTCTCCCTCCGGCGGTCCCACCACTCCACCCCGTGTGGAAAAAATCTGCATGCATGACTCTCCTCCCCCCGCGCTCATCCAATCCATTGTGACCAGCAATATTTCCACCCCTTCCCTCCCTCGTAATTTACTCCAACAAATATGCCCACGTAGCTGTTACTTAACTGTAGGTGCATTGGGTCACTGACATATGGGCCAAACAGGGTCCGCCCACATGTCGATGATGCAACCGACCTGCAGTTAAGTTAGTGCAGCTCAGTCCGTATCTTACATAGGTGTGCCATTGCTCGCTATAAATACTACGCCTCCCACGAAATTCGGAAGAACGCTCACGTTCATCGCTATCTCCTCCCCCTCCCTCTCACGTCGACCACCATGGCATCGCCCCTCCCTACCCCTAGGCGCCCCTCGCTGCACCGCGCGGATGGTCACGCGTCGCCATTCTGTTCCTCGCCGCCGATAGTCGAGGAGGATGCGTCGGCGTTCCGTTGCTTGCCGCGACGCGTCGAGGTGGACGCGTCGGTGTTCGGCTCCTCACCACCACTAGTCGAGGAGGACGCGTCGGCATTCCGCTCCTCGCCGCGACGCGTCGAGGTGGACGCGTCGGCGTTCCCAATCTCGCCAGCACACGCGTCGCAGGACGTGTCGGCTCCCCGCTACAAGGACAATGCCGCGCCGCCCGCCTAGCCCCCTAGCCTTGAGGAGCTTTGGAAAGAAATGAATGTCGCCTTGTGGGAGGCTTTGCCTCCGGCAGAGCACGCCAAAATAGAGGCGGAGAAGAAGGTCGAGGAAGATAAAGCGCGCATGAGACAAGCTACTGGCAGGCCTATGTTGCATCCGAGAGAGTCGAGCAATTGGCTCTTTGGCGAAGGCTCGTGCGAGGGCCGTGAGGGTGGCGGAGGGCGCCTGCCAAAGCCCCGAAAGTGCGGTCGGGCCCAAGTGCCTCATCTACGCTTGGCGATGCGTGGGACGGGGTGCACGCTTCCGGCAGGAGGAGTACCACTGTTGGCGCCGGATCACCACACCGGTGAGATCGCGCTTCGCCCGCCGACAAGCCGCCAATCAGCACCTCGCGAGTTCGCGAGGCTGAGGAAGAGGCGTTGTGTCGGTATTTGGAAAACGATCGCGCAGGGGCACTGCGTGGCGCGCCAAAGCGCCTCCCTGCGAGCATCGTGGCTTTTAGTAGGAGTATATTTTTTGTTTCGTAAGGCGATGTCATTAGTTTTGGGACGCAAATGATAAATCCCGAACATTCAGGAATTATTAGCGTCCTTAATTAAGTATGTAAAAGGGAAAGTTTGGAAACCTTGTGTATTCGTACACATTTTGTAAGTACGTGCATATAGCACAAACTTTACTATATACTATAGCACTACACGTCTCTCTCTATATATGCTTGCAGACTGTGCTACTCCCTCTGTCCAAGTCAATAAGTCATCTTTGGTTGTGCACCGTGACCAAGAAAGAGGGAATACTTATACACCTAGACGAAGGGAGTACTACTATTACTTATGTACGTGCAAATGCACGTTTTAACACTACGATGCGGTTTTTGTAAAAGTAGAAAAACAGCACTAGTCAAGCTTGTGAAATGATTCAATGCAAAACAAATGCAAAAATGCTCGTTTGATTGTTTACTTTTAGCTTCCTTCTCTGTGGTTATTTCTACGTAGGTACTTTATGCGGAGTATCTCCTTTGGGTCGAGAAAGGCATGCAAATTCCCAAACCACTTCCTACACCTCAGTATCGAATTTTTTGCCTAACAAGTTGTGCCGTGCAATTGGAATTCCAGCTTGAGTACTACTACTAGTAGGAGTACCAGGGGCCAGTTCTTTTAGGCTTCTACATTAGTAATCCCATAACTACTACCTCCGTCCTGGTTTATTGGTCCCCATTGTAATATGTGTCAAATTTTGATCATAAATTTAACTAATGAAATGTTAGTGAATGTCACATGCACTAACATTTTATCAGTTAAATCTTTGGTCAAAATTTAGCACAAATAACAATGGTGAGGAATAAACCAGGATGGAGGTACTACTAGTAGTAGTTTAGAAGCCCAAATAAATGAGTGAGGCGCCTTAATGTTACTCTCCACTGTGACTAGTCTTATGGGAAAAGTCAGGGAAGCCGCCAAAGAACTGGCCCTAGGAGTAGTAGCTAGGGATACTAGGAGTAGTAGCTAGGGATCGAGTGTGCTTGAGATGAGCCAGGAGGAAGTAAATGCAGATAGATGAAATGCAAAAAAGACGAAGGGATGTGATGGTTGCTTGTCCGCTTATTTTACTGTGCCACTTATTAATGGGAGTGGTTGGGTTTTGTGATATGAAGGCTTTCTTGCCAGCGCCACGCAATGAGGTGAGACTCCCGTGCAGCGCCGCCCTCTACACTAGTACGACTACATCGGTCGTGGTTTATCCCCCATTGAATTTGACTCAAGATTTAACTGACAAAATGTTAGTGCATGTCAACAAAAAAAATATCGTTGGATTCATATTTGAACATAGTTTTCAATGATACTCCTATAATTTTAGGTGACATGCATCATTATTTATCGTACTATATATAATGTTAGTACAATTTTTGGTCATACTAATCTATAGTGAGGTGCCCGTGCATTGCACGAAAGAGTGAAATGCATTGATTGCGGAGTTGTTTATTTTGACAAAGGATGTGGGAGTCATCTCATGTGTAACGGGTATCTATAGGTTTGTTAAGATATTATTTCATCACTAGAGCTCACAAACATCCGGGTGAAATAGATAAAAAGTATCTTTTGTAAACAAAAGCGTTCAACTGGTCAATCTGCATCCAAAACTTGTGAAGAAATAACTCTTATTGTGCTTTGAATTAAATGATCTTCAGAATTAGTTTTTGAGTATCCATTGTTATACATGTTGGCTACAGATGACATGGCACTTTCTTATAGTCAATAGTTGGCTATACTATTTAAGTGTTAACCATGCCCTTATACACCTAGACGGAGGGACTAAATCAGGATGACTTGGAAGGGGGCAGAGGATATGTAAGAAATGGTTCATCATAAGTCTTTCACCAAAGATCTGTAGTAAAAATTCATACATGGAAGATTCTAGACTAAACCATAAATGGATACACTTTTATTCATGTGCGATACTCCAATAGAGCAAGATCATGCATGGAAGCCTCCACATGCTTAGGGAGCGGATTACATTGAGTGAAGACTAATGATCAACATTTTACTTGATAATGCAGATGTCCAGGTGAACCTCCTTGGAGTCCCCGTGAACATCGTTGGGGGTCAAATAATACCGTGCGCTTTCCATGTCCACATCGACGCGAAGGTCCCATCTCGGCAAAGTCCAAGTCAGCTTGACGTAGCCAGTGTCTCCGCCCACGTACCTCCGAGGTGTAGTAATAGTGAGCATGCACCCGTACAACGGCCTCGTGTCGATGTCGGCGTCGGTAGCGTCGCCCACAGCGCACACTACGAAGATGTGGCGGCGGCGGCCTGCGCGGGCCTCGCTAGTGGCCACGATCAAGAGGAATAAGCTGCCGTCCTCCTCCGAGACTAGCAGGCGGCACTGATCCTCCAGCGACTCCGGCACGGTGAACGGGTAGCACGTCTCTTACTTGATGTTCTTGATGCACGATGGCTGCACGCCTGCGTCAGGTGATGCATGATGTCCGCCGGCGAGCCCCAAAACGGCACCGGGCACTCACAGCAGTAGACGAAGGGCTCCTTGGAGGCATCGACCAAGCCGTCCACGAAACGGGAGTGGCTGTAGGAAACGTTCCGCCAATTGAATATATGAGCAAGTTACTACGAGATTTAGTCCAAATAAGCACAAAATAAATCATGACGGCTATAACAGAGATTAAACTAATCATGCGGACTAGCATAGTAGATGAACAGATCGAATCTAGGACACAGACTAGAAACATGAATTCTACCACGATTTCAAACAGGAAGGACAGAAACACATACGGTGCAACGGGAGAAGCACCATTGGCATTGAGGTTGTCGCCCATGTCGTTGAGGAAGAGGTTGCCGAGGTCGGGGAAGAAGTCTTCGTCGGTGAAGTCATCGCTGCTAGCAGTCGCGAGAGTGCGCTCCCCAAATTTCAACAAGGTTGCCGCGAATGGAGCCGCAGGAGGGAGTGGGTCAGAGGGGCGTTCTATGACACGCCCGAATGGAGCCTTGAGGAAGTAGCCCACGTAAGCGAGATGGTTCTCCTCCCTAGTCTCTATTCTTATCTCTATCTCTACTACTCGTCTTCGTTTTTTTTATAATATACTAGTTGTAGTTTTCAAATCGAATAGTATTGCACCATCCACTGCACGCCCGGCTGAACAGGCCTCCTCGCCTCCATCAAACCCCTCTGTTAAACCCGCATGCAAACCGAGAAACCTACTTTGGCCTGTGGGAGGAAAATTGCTGGTTGCCGTTGGAGAATAATAGAGTCACGTCCAATCCATTTGAGTTAATTGCGTGTATGATTCTCCCTCTATAAAAAGTTAATTGCATCCTTAATCTTGTATTCTATGTACTGTGTGAGTTCTAGTGTCGATGACAAAGTGTACATGACTTGCAGGTCAAGCTCTGATTAAATCTGAGAAAGTTAAAAGGAAACAAATCCATGACTTCCAGGATTGGTTAGCACCGATGGCGGTTCGTAGTCGTTCCACGTTCGGGCATTGAAGTTTGTAACTATTTTAGATTAGAACATACTACTCCTCCGGTGCTAGTACTAGAGTAGAGTCCTACCCCACTACTCCTACTCTACTCAAGCAAGTTAGGGCATAGTAGCAGGTACTGTAGGGAGTACCAGTACAGTGATCACTCAAGCAAGTTGTCTGACTTCGTTATGACCCTACACTGCTGGTATGTGTCTCGTAAGTCAGGCGGCGTGTCGTAGTCATCATCACCGGTCCACTTCCCGCAGCACATATTCGCTTCTCCATCTTTGTCCGCTCTTCCATCCCCGCTAAGGCGCCTCCCCCCTCGCCCAAGCTTCCATCCCCGCTAAGGCGCCTCCCCCCTCGTCCGAAACCCAAGCACTAACAATGGCAGAACCGAGCAGCGTCCGCCGAAAGAGCGGCTGGAATTCGCTCCCCACAGAGGTAATCAAGCTCATTGTTTCGCGTGTGGACAATCTCAAGATACCATGCTTTCGCCCGGCGTGCTCATTGGGGTTGTACCGTTTACTCAAAGCCCTCAGGCCGGAGCTTTTTAAGCCAGCTCCTTGCTTGCTGATGCCGCCTGATCTTCAGAAACGGCGTGTCACGCAGCATAACGATCGTAGGGTGGCGAGCATCAACACCCTTGACTGCGATCCGATCCCCGTCACCCTCAACTACATTAACGGTATGTATTGGATCGGCATGAACATGTCTTGGATGGTGCTCGTTGACGGTCGCGGCAGCTGGATGCTCGTGGAGGTCTACACCCTGCGATTGATCCCCCTTCCTTCGATTAACACTGCACTGCTTTGGCACCACGGCCCGGAATACTCGGAATCTTACAGTAGCCAACATGATACCAAGTTTGATTTGCTCAAGGTTGTAATCTGCCAAGTGCCCACAAGATCTATGAATTATAAAGACTTCAGGCTAATTGCGTTCTTCAACCGAGGTCTCTACTATCCGGAGTCATCATGCGGTAAGTGCATAAATCTGCAGTCCGCCATCGCAGGATCATACATCCTACATGGTTCTCTGATGCCATTGAACACAAGGGCTTCATTTGCGCCATTGACTCCTTCTATGGTGGGACGTATTGCTGGCCCTCTGCGATCATCGCTACAAACGGCTGTTACATAAAGAAGTATGTTACTTTCCTATGATATCATGATGGCTTGCTTATATTACTGTCAACATTCTTGAAAAAATATTCATGCTCATAACATGCTGTTCTTAAGGTTGACTACATCAAGAGCCCTTTTTTATTTGACTCCAACTTTTTTTGAGGGTTATTTGACTCCAACTTGATATGATGTTGGAGGCCGCCTGGTGTCCCTACCCTTCCTAATCCCAGAACCTTTAAAAGAAAAGCGGCATGGCAGTTGCAGGTGGTTCCTGGCTCGATCAGACGACGGTGAACGATTGATGATCGTTCGCACATACCGGACGTGTTGTTTTGCGGAATACAATCACGATCCTTTGCAAGGTCTTTGAGCGAGATCCCAGCTTCTCCGGGCCTTCGTGAATTTTTGACCGAGGTTGGTATGTAGCCTTGGTACACACTCTCTGTTTGTCGGACTGAATTATCCGATTAACCAGGAGATAACCGGACGGCAAGGATCATGATGGCAGCGCAGTTTTCGTTCATCGAGCAAAACTGTGTGTACACACAGATACCATGCGTCTCTGCATGCACCATACCCCGATATGTGCCGCCACGCTCTGCAGCCCAAAGTAGGAGAGAGGGTCACAAGTATCGAGACTTCGACCGGGTGGAGTTTCCCTCATCGAGCACCCATCTAGTTCAAGCCGTCGGCCAATCTCCACAACTTAATAAATAGTAACGTCTAACCGAGCCGCTTAGTTAGATGCGCATACACTTGGTGTAGTAGGATCTTTATTTAGTTTGATGCATACTTTTGTTGTTTTTGGTAGCCCTTTTGTAATGATGGCTGATGTTTGGTTTGGAAGAGAGAGCTGCGTCTTCACTCTTCTGGCCTGCTTACTGCTTCTATTGCACCCCCAGCCCTGGTTGCTGCTGCTGCTGTTTTCAATATACAATCAGTAGTATATTTCGTCTGTTGGTTGAATAAATGTGTTGTTAGAACGACAAACACAATGTTTTGGAAGTCGTTGCAGTTCGATCCTTTAGTGCCCGTGCATCGTACTAAGCGCATACTATTTTTTGTATGGAACACATTTTCCACTTGTTGATAACATGCAGCCCTTGATGAAGGCCCAATAGAGAAGCCCATAATTAACTGGAAGGGAGGCTCTCACATGAATCCGGCCCAGTACATGCTCATGTTCCCCTAAACATAAATAAGTAAATAAATAAATAAAGCTAAATGCTCATGCACCAGTTCTTTAAATTCACGATTTAACAGAGGATATTATTTCCTATGATAGTGTCGTTACATTGGTCGATATTATTCTTCGGCAAAGATAGCGACCGATCTTCTTTCTCCCGACATTTTCTTCCCGCAACCAGCGGACCCATGCAAATCATAGTCAACATCGTAAATAGATCCGGTCCATTTTTATTTTCAATAAGAATGTCCAACCCAGCCAAGACATTGGCGACAAGACTTTAGCCTCCGCCTTGATGCGCTTCGTCGCAACGCCGCCGTCCGGCCTGTCAACATAGTTTTTTTCGAAACTATCCTGTCAACATAGTGAATCGGAGAGGATCAGTAGTTGTGAGTATGACGGTATGGGACGCACGAGGTCCACTCCGAACACAAGCAAGCGCCTCTTTTACTACTCGGATGAACCCCTCGTTTTTACTCTAATCCACCCTAACGATATCTGGGACCCACATCATTTTGAACATATAGTCAATTAACGACAGAATTGCACAACTTTTTTTAGTAGTAATTCGGAGGAGCAGGCTATAAACTGGGTTGTGCGGTCTCTGTGGCCCATCTAACAACCTGACCAGTCCATCAGTTTTTTCTTTGGGAAAATAGGTAGCCCAGTATTTCTTTTTGAAGAATACCCAAGCTAGGCCTATTTGTTTTCTCCGACTTACTGGGCTGCAAATCTTTCAAGACGAGGACGGATGCATTCCGGCCTGGCCAAAGAGTGTGGTCGATTAATACATTAAAAGTAATATCAAAAGGGGTTGAAAATTCCAAAAATTATAGCAAATGGGGTATTAGTTTCTTTTTTGTTTTGTTCTTCACCGATATCTTATACGTATTTCATTGGATTTAACATGACATAGTACTAATTTATTTTTAAATTTGTTTTAGTATGGCTACTAATTTTTGGATTAAGAATATTTTGTTCATGACAAAAATTTGCGAATTTTCAAAATTTCCCACATATTTAGTTAAGTTTTTAACCCTCGTACTGACCAGAAAATGGGCAGCAATTCTAAAAATGGAAATGGGCTGCAATAAATTCCATATGAATTCGAAAATAAGTAAAAAATAGAAAAATAATAGCAAATGGGTTGTACACGCCACGGATTTCGAGGCTGACTTGTTTACGCAAGGCTTTGTCACCAACACACGATTCTAGCGGCAAAGGATCGTTGGATGTCCATCCAACGGCCGACGTGCTTCTTCAATCTCGATCTTCTGCTCAAGCCGCCTAAACTAGTGCCGGGTGGATCGCCTGCTCCCTCCTCTTGTGGCCCGTTGTGATGCCGCCGCGCTTCCCGCCCACCCTACTCCTTCCGCTGGCACGGCGCCGCAATCAACTGCCTCCTTATTACACGAAAAAAGATTCCTCCCACTTGACATCTGGGCGCACCGGTGGGAGGCTGACCTGTGGGCCTACTAAGTTGATGCGTACGCAGGGCTTGTCAACTTAGTCAACAAACGATTCTAGCAGCAGTAACCATTGGATTTGAATCGAATGGTACTGCTTGATAGAGGCAAAGGTGTCCCGATGTTTCGATGAGATAGCAATCGTTTTCTATGGGAGTCGACTTTGACGATCCGACTACAAACGTGCAAAGACGTCGCGCCTTAGCAATCGCTAAACCAACTTCTGAGGGGTTATTGACCACGCCGGAGCACGATCAACCTGACCACGAGGGTCTATTTCCTGGGAGCAAACGAAGAACAAGCAAGAAGCTGAGATTGCAATCAGGATATTGCGAATAAAAGAGGAAAGCTTTATTAATGAAGGTGGGGTTCTGTGACGCCTTTGTCTGGTCATTGAACACAAGCGAAATGCACGAAGTTGCAGCTATGGCGAACTTTTAATCTAAACAAAACCCAAAGTCTAAGCAGCGCCCTAAGGGCTGTATATATGGAGGAAGAGGAGGGAATTTCGTGGCCCTTGAGGAGGGGTCCAAAACTAACCCTAACTCTTGTTTCCCCACATACCTGGGACTCTAAAACAGCCTATACTTAAGTATTTCGAAATTACATGGGCCTGGCCTAATAATAAGGTGATGCAGCACCTAGAATAGCCTATGGGCCGAATATTATGAAGTGGCATCTTGTATATTTCGTCCAAGGCTTCATGCACTCATTATGGTGGCCTCAAAGTCCTGAAATCATCACTTGTAACTCCGTTCTTGTTCCCTCACGCATGCCATCATCTCCATGCTTGGTCTTGCTCCAGTGTTCATCCCTCTTATCCATGACAGGCCCTTCATTTGTAAGCAGAACAAATGTATCCAATTTAGGCAGCATCATATTCTCATGAACATTAGAATCATTACCAAGAAACGAATGTACCTGATAATTTAATTGGCGTCTTGTGAGCTCTAGTAATTGGTCCAAGATGTATAGCAGCGGGGGTTGTGGGTGTAACAATGGTATTGATGTCCTCATCATCCTCCCTTCTTGAAATGAAGTCGTCCTCGACGGAAGCTCATCTTCCTCACCCAAATAAGGCTTCAAATATGTAATGTTAAAAGTGGGACTAACCCCAAAATCTGCAGGCAGCTCAAGTTTATATGCATTATCATTTATTTTCTCTAACACCTTAAAAGGACCATCAGCACGTGGCATTAGCTTTGATTTGCGCAAATTAGGAAATCTATCCTTACACAAATGTAACCAAACAAGATCTCCGGTGCAAACACAACATGTTTTCTACCCTTATCTCCAACAAGTTTATATTTAGCATTCATACGCTCAATGTTTTCCTTAGTTAACTCATGCATTTTTAAAATCAATTCAGCACATTCTTTAGCATCAAAATTAACCTTCTCCGAAGTTGGAAGAGGCAACAAATCAATAGGAGCATGAGGTAGGAAACCATACACAATTTCAAAAGGGCACATCTTAGTAGTAGGATGCAATGAACGATTATAAGAAAATTGAATATGAGGCAAGAATTCTTCCCACATTTTCTTATTATTCTTCAAAACAGCTCTAAGCATAGTAGACAATGTTCTATTGACTACTTCAGTTTGTCCGTCAGTTTGGGGGTGACAAGTAGTACTAGAAAGCAGTTTAGTCCCCAACTTAGCCCATAAACATCTCCAAAAGTGGCTAAGAAATTTAGTATCACGATCTGAAACAATAGTATTTGGCACACCATGCAAGCGCATAATTTCACAAAAGAACAAATTAGCAACATTAACAAAGATCATCGCTTTTATGACATGGTATAAAGTGTGCCATTTTAGAACCTATCCACGACAACAAATATGCTATCCCTGCCCTTCTTTGTTCGAGGTAAACCTAAAACAAAGTCCATAGATATATCCTCCCAAGGAACACTAGGTACAGGCAAAGGCATATATAAACCATGAGGATTTAGTCGTGACTTAGCTTTTTGACATGTAGTGCAGCGAGCAACAAAACGCTCAACATCCCGTCTCATCTTTGGCCAAATAAATGTGTAGCAAGTACGTCCTCCGTCTTCTTCACGCCAAAGTGTCCCATTAATCCTCCTCCATGCGCCTCCTGCAACAACAAAAGACAAACGGAGCTAGCTGGAATGCATAGCTTGTTAGCACGAAACACAAATCCATCGTTAACTATTTAACTTGTTCCATGTTCTACCTTCTTTACAATTCTGCAATACATCTTTAAATTCAGCATCATGCACATATTGATCTTTGATGGTCTCCAAACCAAATATTTTAAAGTCAAGTTGTGAAAGCATAGTATAATGACGAGACAATGCATCAGCAATAACATTTTCTTTACCCTTCTTGTGTTTAATGACATAAGGAAAGTCTCAATGAATTCAACCCATTTAGCATGTCTACGGTTCAGTTTAGCTTGACTTTTAATGTGTTTCAAAGATTCATGATCAGAATGTATAACAAATTCTTTGGGCCATAAATAATGTTGCCATGTCTCTAAAGTCCGAACAAGAGCATATAATTATTTATCATAAGTAGAATAGTTCAGACTAGGCCCACTCAATTTTTCAGAAAAGTATGCAACAGGTTTGCCATCTTGTAATAACACACCTCCTAATCCAATTCCACTAGCATCACATTCAAGCTCAAAAGTCTTATTAAAATCAGGAAGTTGGAGTAAAGGAGCATGTGTCAACTTATCTTTCAATACCGTGAAGGCTTCTTCCCCGTATGCGGTACCCCCAAACAAAAGGCACATCCTTCTTTGTGAGCTCATTGAGAGGTGCGGCAATGGTGCTAAAATCTCTCACAAAACTCCTATAGAAACTAGCGAGTCCAAGAAAACTCCTCACTTGTGTGACCGTTTTGGGCTGCGGCCAACTCTCAATAGCTTCAATCTTGGATTTATCAACTTCAATTCCCTGTGGAGTAACAACATAGCCAAGAAAAGATACTCGATCAGTGCAAAAGGTGCACTTCCCAAGGTTGCCAAACAAACGTGCATCACGTAGAGCAATAAAAATAGCATGTAAATGTTCCAAATGTTCTTCCAAAGATTTGCTATAAATCAGTATATCATCAAAATAGACTACCACAAATCGTCCAATGAAAGCACGTAAAACTTCGTTCATTAGTCTCATGAAAGTACTAGGTGCATTAGTTAACCCAAAAGGCATGACTAACCACTCATATAAACCAAACTTAGTTTTAATTGTTGTTTTCCATTCATCTCCCAATTTCATACGAATTTGATGGTATCCACTATGCAAATCAACTTCGGAGAATATTGTAGAGCCACTCAATTCATCAAGCATATCATCTAGCCTAGGAATAGGACGACGATAATGAATAGTAATATTATTAATGCCTCTACAATCAACACACATACGCGACGTACCATCCTTTTTAGGCACTAGTATAATAGGAACAACACATGGACTAAGAGATTCGCGTATATAACTTTGTCGAGCAGCTCCTGTACTTGACGCATAATCTCTTTCGTCTCCTCTGGATTGGTACGGTGTGGTGCACGGTTGGGTAGCGATGCACCGGGAATTAAGTCAATTTGATGCTCAATCCCTCGAATAGGTGCTAATCCCGGTGGCACATCTTGTGGGAAGACGTCAGTGAACTCCTGCAAAATGTTAGTGACTGCAAGGGGCAAAGAGGAAGGCACGTCCTTGAATGAAAATAATGCCTCTTTGCACACAAAATCATAGCAAACAGATTTGCTAAAAACTAGCTCATCAATATCAGATTTGGTGGCAAGTAAACATGCACTTTTCAATTTAATTTCAGAAGCAACACTAGATGGTTTATTATTAGGCTTCATTTGTTGCTCAAATTCTTTTTCCACAATCTGATTTTCACTCTTATTTTCTCCTGTTTTGCTTTATTAGCTCTATGAATATCATCTTTCAAAATGGAATCAGAGTCATAGGAAGCAAAGTAATATTTGTATCCTTATGAACAAGAGTATCTTGATTGTTTCTACCATGGTGTACAGAATTTTATCAAATTGCCATGGTCTACCAAGTAATAAGGAACATGCTTGCATAGGTACCACATCACAATCAACATAATCAGCATATGTAGAGATACTAAAATGCACCGAAAAGTACGTGTTACCTTAACCTTGCCGCATTGTTGTTGAACCATTGGATGTAGTAAGGATGTGGATGTGGTCTTGTGGTGAGAGATAGCTTCTCCACCATCTCCATGCTAGCCAAGTTGTTGCAGCTCCCTCCATCTATGATGACGTGAATAGAACGTTCCTTCACAACTCCCTTTGTATGGAACAAATTATGCCTCTGATTTTGCTCAGCTTGTGTAACCTACACACTCAAAACACGTTGAGCAACTAAACATTCATACCTGTCAGCATCTTCAGCAGCCATGTATTGCGTCTCATGATCAGAATCATCTCCACCGTGTTCTTCATGTGTAATAAGAGCCAAAGTCTCCTCATCATAGTCACTAAGCGGACTCATACCCACCATCCTCGGTAGCAATCATCACACGCTGAGATTTGCATTCTCTCATAAAATGTCCTCTTCCCTTACAACGACGACAAATAATATCACTTATGCGTGCCTGTTGGCGCCATGGAAGAAGAAGAGCTCTGTGCAGGCCCGGCGGTGTGCTCTTGGCAGATAGTGGTGGTTGTGCACTGCTTTCTTGTATCACGGTTGGAGGTGGCACCTGAAGGAGGTGATGGTGCAAAGGAAGTAGATGATGCACGTGGTGTCCATGTTGAAGGTCGACTGCGAGAAAAAGTTAGTTCGGGCCAATGCCTGTCGATCCTGCACCTCACGTTCAGCTTTACAAGCAAGATGGAATAAATGAGTGATATTATTATAATCCTTATACTCTATGATGGTCTGAATCTCTCTATTTAATCCACCCATAAAACGTGCAAGCATAGCTTCATTCTCCTCAACAATACCACATCTAATCAAGCTAGATTGTAATTCCTGATAATATTCTTCTACAGAATTTTTTCCTTGTCTTAAGCGCTGCAATTTTTGAAGTAATTCATGTTGATAATATGGTGGAACCCAATGAGTACGCATAGCAGTTTTCAAAGCAGCCCAAGTAGCTGGAACAGGATATAATCTAAAATGTTCAGAGCACCAAACACATGCAAAGCTAGTGAAAGCACAAACAGGAGTAGGAACACGTCTCTCCTCAGGATATTGTAAACATGTAAATCGTTGTTCAGTTTCTAACTCCCAAGTAAGATATATATCAGGAACATATCTACCCTCAAATGGTGGAATTTTCAATTTCAGTTTAGGGAGATGGTCATGATCTCGCACTGAGGGGAGCCCTAACATTGCCATTATTTGCATGTGGACGACCTGGTGGTTCTGGTGCTGGTGGTTGCACGTAGTTTTTATTTTGATCAACTTCATCCTCGTAATCTCCCACATAATCATCCTCCTCCGCATCAGCAGCAAGAGCCACAGAAGTATCAACAGCAGCACCAACAGTTTGGCCAAGCGCAAGAGGGACACAGCTCGCTCGGCGGAGGGCTGTTTCGCGACGTGGAGGTAGTCGTTGTTGTTGTTGTTGTTGTAGAGGTGCATTAGGTGCAGCCGGTGGTGGTGGTGGAAGACGCGTGAGCAATTCATTAAACTTGTTATCGAGCTTTGTTTCGAACGTCTTCTCCATGCCATATATCTTCTCCATGGCCTCTTCAAATCTGTTTAGCACATCTTGCACCTGTCCACTCCTCATTTGCTGAAATTTATCATGCAATTCCTTATTCGTCATGTTCTCCCAGTCAGTCTCGGCTTGTGATCCCGGCATGGTTAGCAAAGAATAGAAACACACAAGAATATGATCCTACAGACTACTAACAAGAGGTGGTGGTGGGTGTCACAAATCCGTCAAGCAAATCTCGAAGTCTTACCAGTTCTTACCCAGCAGCAGGCGGTGATTGGCAACCGTTGTAGTCAAAACTCTCAAAAGCTTGGATAGAGCGATTGCCAGGGAGAGTCAAACGCACAACGTAGATGTATGTGGAGCTGGGAAGGCTTATAGTATGGTAGCAAAAATGGTATGCAATAATCAATTCAGAGATGCAAAGTTGAATAAACGCTCAACGACGGTACTGTGCTGGTCCTAGGCTAGACCGTGCTAGAGACGCGAGCCTAGAACACTAACAAAATCACGGCGCTGCACGTAGACAAGGGAAAAGCACACTCTGGAAAAAAAAATCGCTCTCTTTTTTTGCGCTCTCTTCTTTTTTTGCGCTCCTCTTTTTTTTGCGAAAAATCACTATAATGGCGAGTGTCTCAAAACTCTTCCCAGGTCAAAATGACAGGATGGGTACAAAAATTGTTTTTGACTATTTTTTTCGGAAATCAGGGCAGCGACGACGAAAAAGTGCGAAAAAAATCACTATGATGGCGAGTGTCTCAAAAGACTCAGAAAAGCCTAAAAATAGGATAGGAAAAAAATATTTTTGGTCACCGAAACTTTGGCCTAAAAACTGCCCGGGGTCTCCAGACTTTTTTTTCCGAGACCTACTCAGGCAAGGAAACACGAAACAGAAAATAGATGGATCTCGAAAACAAACCTAATATGAAAAGAACTCGGATTGGTGGTGGATATATGGTGGTAGGATATGGCAGTGGTGGTGGTATATGGTAGCGGTGGTGGTATATGGATACGGATCGGTGGTGGTATATGGATACGAATTGGTGGTGGTACATGGATACAGATTCAGAGCGGTGGAGGATAAGCAATGGCGGTAGATGGCAAGGCGATGATGATGGTACAGCGGCGGCGTGACAACTTATGACCAGAACTCGAAACTCTAAAAGACTAGACTCTAAGACCAGCAACTTGGCACGACGATGCACCCGCAAATTCAACAAAGCAAAAACTCTAAAAAGATTATGCAAAGGCTCAGATTGGTTCCGATATGATGAACTAACCCTAATTTTTATTTGGTGGCTTTTTCGTGGACTGTAGGTATGAAGAACAGACTCGCTCTAAACTACGAAAAACTATAAAATCTCACCGAGCAACCTAGAAATCTGATACCACTTGATAGAGGCAAAGGTGTCCCGATGTTTCGATGAGATAGCAATCGTTTTCTGTGGTAGTCGACTTTGACGATCTGACTACTTAACGCAGCGAAGACATCGCCATTCTTAGCAATCGCTAAACCAACTTCCGAGGGGTTGACCACGCCGGAGCACGATCAACCTGACCACGAGGGTCTATTTCCTGCGAGCAAACGAAGAACAAGCAAGTAACTGAGATTGCAATCTGGATATTGCGAATAAAAGAGGAAAGCTTTATTAATGAAGGTGGGGTTCTGTGACGCCTTTGTCTGGTCGCGCGAAGTTGCAGCTATGGCGAACTTTTAATCTAAACAAAACCCAAAGTCTAAACGACGCCCTAAGGGATGTATATATGGAGGAAGAGGGGGGAATTTGGTGGCCCTTGGGGGAGGGTCTGAAACCAACCTTAACTCTTGTTTCCCCACACATGAGACTAAAACAGCCTATACTTAAGTATTTCGAAATTACATGGGCCTGGCCCAATAATAAGGTGACGCAGCACCTAGAATAGCCTATGGACGAATATTATGAAGTGGCATCTTGTATTTCGGCCCAAGGCTTCATGCACTCATTATGGTGGCCTCAAAGTCCTGAAATCATCACTTGTAACTCCGTTCTTGTTCCCCTCAGCGTGCCATCATCTCCATGCTTGGTCTTGCTCCGGTGTTCATCCCTCTTATCCATGACAGGCCCTTCATTTGGAAGCAGAACAAATGTATCCAATTTAGGCAACATCATATTCTCATGAACATTAGAATCATTACCAAGAAACGAAAGTACCTGATAATTTAATTGGCGTGCGCGAGCTCTTGTAATTGGTCCAGTATGTATAGCAGCAGGGGCTGTGGGTGTAACAATGGTATTGATGTCCTCAACACTGCTGCTTCTTCAATCGGTGCTCTTCTTGCACCAGCCCCCCAAACCAGTGCCGGCGAGACCGCCTGCTCTTGCCTCCAAAGAGTCAAGGTTGTCTTTGCCGTTGAGGCCTCATCGACCCTACTACTCCCACCGCTAGCTGTGCCCCTCATGGCGACGACAACCTCACACCGCAGAGTCGTAACCATTGAACCCTCAGATTCTCCTCTCCGTGGGCATCCACTACCATGTCTTCCCCGGCTCCGTCGTCCCTTCCTAGGCCTCACCGACGCCCACCGCCTTGGTGCTCTCGGCCGGCATGGTCAATGTGGTCAACGACCGACTTCCATCGGAAGAGTATCAGACGTGGAGAGGTGCCGACATTTGGGTCCATGACCACAGCCCAGTTTTTTGTGATTTGTCAAGTAAGTCGCTTTGTCAGGCATTTGGGCTGCAAATCTTTCAAGACGAGGAGAGCTTTCATTTGGCTGGCCGAGAAAATGGCCTATCAGTAATGAGAAATGGGCTGTACATTTTTAAAACACATCAAACCGGCAATTAGTTTCAAATTTCTTTTTTCATTTCGAGATTTTAAATTGCATTGATTTTTATGCGTGGACAATTTGTTGGATTTTATATTGATATATATTTATTTTTATAATCAGTTTGAACGTGACTCGAAATTTTGGGATTAACAATAGTTCGGACCGCACCGAAATATGCAAAAATTCGTATAATTTTTTAACCGTGGCCACAATATGGGCTGTAATGCTAACAAAAAGAATATGGGCTCCAAAAAACCTTAATAATTAGCAAATGGGCTGTAATTTATTAGAAATAATGGCAGATGGGTTGTATGATGTTTTCCATGATTTGAGGCTTTCCTAAAAAGATTGACGACAAGCAGTGACTATTGGATGTCCATCCAACGGTGCCGTGCTTCTTCAATCTCTGCTCTTCTGCTCCAAATGCCGCTCAAACAAGTGCGGTGGACTGCCGCTTCTCTCCTCCCTCACAAGCCGGGTTTGTCCGCCCAAGCAGCCTCACCGCCCCATCAGACTCCCATCGCTGGCCTAGCCATCCCTCTACTCACCCACACTGGCTGTTATTCTCCTGACGGCAGACGAACCAAGAAACCCTCAGACAACAGATTCTCCTCTCAGCGTCTTGAAACAACTACCGAGTCTTCCCTGGCTCCGTGTCGATCCCTTCCTAGGCCTCGCCCTGGTGCTCTCGACGCGGCCTGGTCAACGTGGTCAATGACCGACATGCATCTGAAGTAGACTGTACGTGGAGAGGCTGACAGCTGGGTCCACAGCCACACCCAAGGAAATGCCTCCTTATTATGTGCAAAATAATGATTCCTCCACCTAACATCTGGGACCCACCGAAAGGGCCTCTGTATTTCGTGAAAAAACGTTATCGCCGCTAACAACTCGGACCCACCAGCTATATCTTCACACGCAAGGAAGTGCCTCCTTATTACGCACAAAAAAATGAATACTCCCCCTGCTAGCTGGGACCCAGTATAGTGGGAGGATGACTTGTGGGCCTACTAAGTTGACGGGGACGGAGGGCTTTGTCAACTTAGTCAATATGCACGATTATAGGTCCAGTGACCGTACAATGTCCATCCAACGGCCGTTGTGCTTCTTCAACCTCTGGTCTTCTTGCTCCAGCCGCCCAAACCAGCGCCGGTCGTGCCTCGTGCTCCTGCCTCCCGTGGCCGGCTGCAATGTGACGGAGGCCTAATCGCTCCCTACTACTCCCACCGCTGGCCAGGCCATCCCTCTACTCACCCACACCCCCTGTTATTCTGCGGCGACGGCAGCCTCACACTGCAGCGAACCAGTGAACCCTCATACTCCTCTACGCGTGGGCATCCACTGCCGCGTCTTCCCCGGCTCCGCGTCGTCCCCTTCCTAGGCCTCACCGTCGTCCACGGCCCTGGTGCTCTCGGCACGGTGTGGTCAACGTGGTCAAGGAACGGCTTCCATCGGAAGAGTACTGTACGTGGAGAGGCTGACAGCTGGGTCCACGGCCGCAGCAAGGAAGTGCCTCCTTATTACGCGCAAAAAAATTATTCCTCCACCTGACAGTGGGGACCAACCGGACGGGCCACCGTATTTCGCGAAAAAACATTTCCCCCAGACTGTTGGGACCCACCAGCTACATCTTCACACGCATGGAAGTGTCTGACAGTCGGGACCCACCTGGTCGAAGCGTACGTAGCATCGTCATTCTGGTCGCGAACGTGTACGTACATACTGGTTGATGTAGAGGCGCGCACGTGTCGTAGTAGAGAAACGCCGCGTAGCATGTACCGCGTACGTCTGTTGCCAGGGTGCAGAAAGTAAATATCTGACCCGCGTCATTACATCTGGTGCCGGGTTACGGAGCGCCTACTACGCAGCGTCACGTCTGGCCAGGGCTCGTGTACATGGCTGGGTCGGAACGGAGAAACAACGCCGTCGTCGTGTTCATGGGGAGGCAACAGCGGAATGCGTCGTGTTCGCCGAGAGGCAACGAACGTGTAGAGCCAACCAGCTTGGATGGAGCGATCGATGGAAACGAGGCCCGCCGTACCGCAGAACGGGGGAAACGGCCTTGTGTTCGACCGGCCATGGTCGAAACGGGATCCTGTTCATCGGAGAAGTGCAGCGTACCGCCAAAGCAGAGAAAGCAGACCTCCTACGGTCGTAAACGGGGTCCTGTTGATCGGGGAGGTGTGGCGTACCGCAAAAAGCGAAGAAAGCGGACTTGTGTTGGAGCGCTACGGTCAAACGGGGGTCATGTTCATCAGAGGGGTGTGGCGTGCGCATAAAGGACTCCACGAGATAATGTTCATCTCCACCGTCGACCCCCTCCAGCCTCCACGGGCTCTTGTTCATCCACCGTCGACCTCCTCCGGCCTCCACTGCGACCGCTCATCCACGGGCTCCTGTTCATCCAGCCTCCACCGCGCGCTTCTCCATCGGTTGTTGTTCAACCAACCCTCTCCACGGGCTCCTGTTCAACCACCCCTCCATGGGCTACTGTTCATCCAGCCCTCCACCGTCTACTGTTCATCCTGCCCTCCTCGGGGTGGTCCTGTTCATCCTGCCCTCCACGGGGTGGTCCTGTTCATCCTGCCCTTCACGGGGTCCTATTCATCCAGCCCCAAACGGCTCGATCAATCGGGGACCTGTTCATCCACCCCTACCGCGAACTGTTCATCCAAACCCCCCAGCAACACTCACTGTTCATCCAGAGGCAACACCACGGGGTCCTGTTCATCCACCCCCACCGGGAACTGTTCATCCAACCCCCCCTGCAACGCTCACTGTTCATCCAGAGGCAGCATCGATCGGCTTCAGTTAGCAGCAGTAGCGAAGGAATCGCTCGATCGGGTTCAGTTAACAGCCATCGATCGATCACTCGGGTTCAGTAACGCGTAGCCTGCAGTGCAATCGCTCGGGTTCAGTTAGAGCCCAACGCCTCGCTCGGGTTCAGTTAGAGCCCAACGCCTCGCACCCACGCGCGTGCGTGTACGAGAGAAACGCGCATCGCTCGGCCCTGACCACCCACCGTGGCAAGGAACACCCGATATTTTCCTCGCCTCGCTTGTACCACGGTTTTTTCCGTCATGGACGGCCCAAAGAATGTCATGCAGCTGCGTCTCCGGCCCGCCCAGGACGAAAAGCCCATTTTCTGTCATGATTTTTTGTCATAGAAGTAGGACCCCACCACATCTATGGTGATACCGTGTTTTGTCATAATTATTGTCATAGAAGTGTCATAAGTATGACAAAAAAAATTGGTGGCCCGAACCAATATAAATCTTGTGTCTCTTTGTTCTGCGAGTTCGACACATTAGGCCTTTAGATCGCGGTGAGGGCGAAAGCTAGAGGGAGGAGAGATCTTCGTGCGCACCCGAGTGTTCGAACCTCAAGAATTTTGCTGGAACCCGAAATCTGACATTTGGCGCGCCAGGTAGGGGTGCGCTGAAGCCTTCTTCCCGTCGATCCGCGTCCCATCACTTCACCGCATCCACGGCCGACGCTCGTCGAGCCCGCGCTGAGCGTCGGGCTGCCCTCGCCGCTCGCGTCGCTCAGACGGCTCCTATCGGCGTGCCTCCCCATCGTTCTCCGTCACCCGCTGCAAACGCCGCCACCGGCTCGGCGGGAAACGAGCAGCAGGCCTCGTCACTGCACCCTTCCGTGCGGAGGGACGGCCACACCGCCACTCCATCTCTGACTCCGGCCGGCTCGTCGTCCCACACCCGTCGCATGCCCACGGACGCGTAGGTCGCGCTGCTCATGGCACGCAAGCTCCTGCCCTACCGCCCGGTCGACGACCTCTACAAGGAATGGCTCGACCGCATAGCCGAGCTCGTCAGCGCCGCAGGGGGCTCCCTCGCGCCATCTCTCTCGCTGCCTCGTCCGACCCCTGCTGTGGGAGACGTGGCTCATGGAGCGCCTCCACCACCTCCGCACCAAGATGGCACCCTGGCACCAAGACACGCGGCCCTGCGACGCGACCCTCCGCGCTGGGCGCCAGCGCGTGAAGAAGGAAGCTGCCAAGAAGTTCCCCCACCGCAAGAAAATGCTCCACCGCTCCCAGCTCCGCCACGTCAAGACTGCCCGCCGCGGCAAGACCGCGTGCCACTTGTCGTGGCGGCACGAGGACACCAAGACCAAGCTCTGCTTCCACGACGGGCCCTGGTGGCCACGGCCGGCTGCCGCGCCTTCACTCCTGAGCTGCGTAGCGTCGTCTAGCCAGGCAAGTTCAAGCCGGACCGCCTCCTTGCTACGACGGCACCCCCGACCCTGCGGAGTTCCTGCAGCTCTATGAGCTAAGCATTGAGGCGGCCAACGGCGACGTGAAGGTCATGGCGAACTGGTTCCCTATGGCTCTCAAGGATGGTGCCCGCTCATGGCTCCTGAACCTGCCTCCGGGCTCGATCTCCTCCTGGGATATGATGTGCGACTGCTTCGTCGCCAACTTCCAGGGGCACTTCAGAACCGCCCACCGGCCATGCGACTGCGCCCGCGATGGCAGCAGCCAGAGAGACCTTGCGTAAGCCACCTCCAAAGTGCTTCAACGGCGTTCGCCTCAAGATCACCAAGGTGACGGACGAGGCCATCATCTCAGCCTTCTCCGACGGCATCCACGACATCAAGATGAAGGAAGAGCTCGCCATACACGAGTAGTTATGCACAGCTTTGTAGCTGTTCAACATGAAAACCAAATGTGCAAGGGCTGAGGAGGGACGCCTTTCCCTCCCCGAGCTCCCAGCCACTGACCCAGAGGAGAAGAAAGCGAAGGCCAAGGACGTGAAGCGCAAGGGAGTAGCCATGCTCGCGGCGGAGCCAGACACGAAGCGCGTCCTGGACCACCCCGAGTCGTCCAAGAGCAACCGACTGTTCTACACCTTCCACAACCTGCACAGCCACAACACCAAAGACTGTCGGGAGCTCAGGGCCATCCGAGATGGACGCTTCGGTCAACGCCCCGAGCGCAATGACCGGGGCTACGGCCGAGGAGGAGGAGGACGAGGCGGAGGACGCTGGGACGACCGCGGCCCTCGTTAGGAGTGCCGCTGAGGGAGTCCTGGACTAAGGGGTCCTCGGGCATCCGGCCTGCTATCCATGGGCTGGACTAATGGGCTGCGAAGAAATGAAGACCGAAGACCATACTCGTGTCCGGATTGGACTTTCCTTGGCGTGGAAGGCAAGCTAGGCGACCAGCTGTGAAGATTCCTTCTTATGTAACCGACTCCATGTAACCCTAGATCTCTTCGGTGTCTATATAAACCGGAGAGCATAGTCCGGATAGGGAACATTCATTACAATATATTCACATAGGCTAGACTTCTAGGGTTTAGCCATTACGATCTTGTGGTAGATCAACTCTTGTAACACTCATATTCATCAAGATCAATCAAGCAGGAAGTAGGGTATTACCTCCATAGAGAGGGCCCGAACCTGGGTAAACATCGTGTCCCCCGTCTCCTGTTACCATCGATCCTAGACGCACAGTTCGGGACCCCCTACCCGAGATCTGCCGATTTTGACACCGATATTGGTGCTTTCATTGAGAGTTCCACTGTGCTGTCGTCAAAAGGTTTGATGGCCCCTTCAATCCTCTATGATGACGCTTTCCAGGGAGAAACCTTTCTCCCCGGACAGATCTTCGTGTTCGGCGGCTTCGTACTGCAGGCCAACTCGCTTGGCCATCTGGAGCAGATCGACAGCTACGCCCCTGGGCATCAGGTTAGATTCGGAAGCTTGAACTACATTGCGGACATCCGTGGAGACTTGATCTTCGACGGATTCGAGACCGTGGCAATCGCTCACCGCTGCCTCGATGGACATGGCTTAAACCTGTCATCGGGCCGCTTCCAGGAGAGAACTCCTGCAGCAACTCTAGCCTTATATCCAGAGCAGATCAAGTCCCCCGAAGATGGGAAGCTTAACCCCATCGCGGGGGCTACCGATTCTACGGCGTTGGAGCCGCTCGCAGATTCCACTGCGTACGGCATCTGCATCAACGGAACCCTGGACTCTTCCCCGGTGTCGAGTTCCGAACCCTGTGAGCCCGCGGATACCGAACTCGATCGGTTATCGATCTTCAATTTCAGCACGGCAGATGTCTTCCAACACTCGCCCATGGGCGACCTACTAAACTCATTAAAAAACCTATCCCTGACAGATGGCTCGTCGCCGAACTATGTTCGGTTCGAACTTACGGCGGATGATGGAGATTTTTTCTTCCCACCCGCCACCCACTTTATAGCCACCGTCGAAGACCCAACCAACATGCCTGACCCCCGCTCCGAAGACATCGCCGGTATGGACGGTGATGAGGGGCAGGGCCAGAGCTCGCTACCCGCTAGACACGGGGTGGCCACTTCCGGTATGATGTGTGTATGATAGACACACCCGATGATGAGAAGGATCCAGTCGAGAATAAACCTCCTGTTACACAGTCCGAACACCAGCGCCCACGGCGCTGCTCCAAGCCACATCACCCAAGAGAAAACACTGCTAGCACCAGAAAAGACAACACTCCGGACAATGAAGACCTTGTTGAGGTAGAATCCGAACAGGAGGAACAGGAAAGCGGGCAAGACAACCCTGATGAACAGGCCACATATGGAGACTCCGAGGACAACAATTATCTCCCACCCTCCAAGGAAGAGGAGATCCTCGGTAGCGAGGATTTTATCGTGCCTAAGGAACCTCTCGAGCAAGAGCGTTTCAAACGCCGGCTTATAGCCACTGCAAGGAGCTTAAGGAAGAAGTAGCTGCAACTTCAAGTAAGCCAAGATTTGCTCAATGATAGATGGATCAAGGTCTTGGCCGCCAAAGAATACGGCCTTAGTAGCCTAGAAAAAAGCCACCCAAAGGGTAGGTGGCTCCCCCAATAAGATGGCAGGGCGCTGGAGCCCACACCACTATCGAACAATGCGGCGGGCCGGCCAAAGTTCGGTCCTGACAAAGCAGCAGCCCAAACAGAGCAACATACCAGCCCAGCCGGCCATCAAATCAAGAGCAAAACAGCTCGAGGGAACACTCGGGACAGCAACCAAGACCCGGAGGATAGAGCGAGGCGCACAAGATCGATGTCACGGATCACGGAGATACACCCGACCAACTATGATGGTCACCCATTCGGACACTACTGAGCCGACCACGCCTGCTCCGGAAGTTCCGTAAGCGGAGTCCACGGAGGTGCTTCACAGTGTGGCCCAACATAGAGGAGCCGCACACCCTCTCTCGCTTCACCGACGAGGTAATGGAGCACGAATTCCCAGACGGGTTCAAACCCATTAACATCGAATCATACGACAGAACAACAGATCCCGCGGTATGGATTGAGGATTACCTCCTCCTTATTCACATGGCTCGCGGAGACAACCTTCATGCCATTAAATACATACCTCTCAAGCTTAAGGGGCCAGCTCGCTACTGGCTAAACAGTTTACCAGAACATTCTATTGGTAGCTGGGAAGACTTGGAAGACGCCTTTCGAGACAACTTCCAAGGAACACATGTCCGGCCTCTAGATGCCGACGACTTAAGTTATATTGTCCAGAAGCCCGGCGAGTCAGTCAGTGAGCTCTAGACTAGGTTCTTAGTCAAAAAGAACCAAATTGTCGATCGTCGCACGAAGCCCTCGCAGCCTTCAAACAGGGCATCCGAGATGAATGGCTAGCGCGTCACCTCGGCCAGGAAGGACCCAAGTCCATGACAGCCCTTACCACTCTAATGACTCTCTTTTTTGCGGGAGAAGACAACTGGCTCGCCAGAAAGCAACAACGCCATGACCGGGCACTTCCGAAATTGAGACGGCAGCGGTAAGCCACGACGAATCGAACACAACAACGCAGCGATAATACATGCGACACAGCGGTGAACGCCGGATTTCACAATACGAAGCCTGGTCAACGGAAGAAGCCACTAAAGGAAAACCAGGATGGACCATCCACCCTTGACAGGATATTGGACCGACCTTGTCAGATTCACGGTCACCCTGATAGGCCAGCTAATCATACCAACAGAAACTGTTGGGTCCTCAAGCAGGCAGGCAAGCTCAACGCCGATCACAAGGGGAGGAGGCCACCAGGCGATAGAGACGACGGATTGACTCGCCAGCCAAACACCAAGGGCCAGGAACACTTTCCCTCTGAAGTTCGACCACTCCCAGAACGGAAATAACAGTTCGGCTTCCACGCCCACCTCTTTATCTTGGCAAAGTTCACACCACACGTACATCACTATGCACTCAAGATACCATGGGCATCGGAAGAAGCACAATATGGACAACCCTGCAAGATTCCCTGTAACGTTTTTATCCGTTTTTATTATTTTTTCTGTATCATTTCTTAAAAATAGGTGACCATCATGACAACATCTACATCGGACTCTCTCAAGTTCGGATCCGCACACTCACCTACGGGCCACTCCGTTAAGGATTCACCTCCCGAGGACGGCCAGGCGGCAGACGCGGCAACAGAGGTCAAAATAAGCTTTTGTAGACCGCACTCTTTCTTTTGAGCGTGTACCATGCCCTTTTCCTCTGTTCCCAGCCCCGAGCATGTCAAATAGTTGGGTTGTGGTTTTTACTCTTTATATATATTTATCATTGGCATATTGCTCTGCTCCCGGTAAACTTTATCTGAACTAATATTTTATGATCTTTCTACAATGAGTCCGGCCGTAACGGCTGCCTTACAAGACGCGCCTCGGCATAACTTGCCAGGGGCCCGGTATGGGAACAAACGAGCCGCCCGTTAAGTTCGAACAGCTCTATAAGCGTGCTTGGCGTCGAAGTTTGGCCTTATATGCATCAGCTCCGAATCATTGTCTTTGGTCAATAGTTGGGTTGCGGCTCTGTTCTTACTACCCTACGTTCCGCTCTATCGGCTAGGGTAGTAAAAGGTAGAACTATCGCGATTGTGCCCTGGCCTAGACCGGATGAGCACCTCAAGAGAGAAAGCCGAAACCGGATCATCATGATGCGGCGAGAGCTGGTCAACCACTTGACGACTTATTCGAATCTTTAGTGATTCTCTGTGTCACACGAGGGATCTTTTTAGATCAACATATGTAAAGCACAATGCGTTGTACACATACCAAGGGCTATGTCGTAGCCCCACCATAAAACTCCTATGGCTAAGTGAAAGTGTTAACGCCTTATAGTCCGATTGCCTGGTTTGCCGCATTATCACCTCCTTTATGGACCAAGACGTTGGATAAAGAGTGATTAAATGCTTTTCCGAACACCCCCATACTTCCTACGAGGGGGCTAAAGCCGACGACTAGAAAACTTTCAGATTATACTAAAACGGCCACAGAGGAGGAATTCAAGCTTTTGAGCAAAATATAAATAGATTAACTATAAAGTTATGTGTTACATCATTATATAAATCACTCGAACATTATATCTTTCGAGCATTGACCCTCTATCAAGCGGGCGGCATCCAAGACGTCTTTAAAATAGTGCTCCGGCTCATTACGGTCCTGGCCCTTGGGTGGACTCCTCGCCGCAACATCAATGGCCTTCATCTTTCCGCAAAATATTTTGACTCGGGCAAAGGCTATCCGTGCACCCTCAATGCACGCCGACCGCTTCACAGCGTTGATATGTGGCACCGCGTCAACAAGCCGCCGCACCAGGACAAAATAAATACTCGGAATAGGCTCACTTGGCCACAACCAGATTACGACGTTCTTGATGGCGTCACTAGATATCCTATGAAGTTCGGCCCACTGGGACATCTCTTCATTGAGCAACAGAGGGCGCTTCGACGCACCGAATTGTGACTAGAAAAGCTTCTCCATTGCATACCCCTCTTGTGCGTGGTAAAATTGTGCCGCATTGGAAGAACTCTTCGGCAAGTCCAAAAATTCAGCTGGAGAACTCCAGACCTGGTTTAGCTGAGCATAGTCCGGATCGCCAAACTTGGTCTGAAGCAAAAAGGGCTTACCGGCCGCTATCTCCTTAGCCTGCCGAATCTCTTCACGAGCTGCCCTAAATTCAGACCGAGTTTTGCTCGCCTCTCATACAGCCTTATCAAGCTCAGCCAATTTGTCTTTATTCTCCTTCTCAAGGAATTCACATCGGCTGGCAGTATTCTTCAATTCAAGTGCTAGTGCGGATATTTTCTCCTCACTTTGGCGCCGAGCTGCTTGTTCGGCTCTTAGATCAGCCTATGCCTTCTCGTCAGCCGCATCACTACGCTGGGCCTGCTCCTTGGCCCGGGCTAGCTCGGCCCGAAGAGCTTCTATGGCGGCAGCACCATCTGCAATCATGCACATTTCATATAAACCCTTTTCGGCATCAGGCCTACATTACAAGCACATTGGTGTAAGGAATGCTCGACATATATACCTTGTGAGTCGTCAAGATGCCGTTGATTAATGCAATGTCATCTTCTGCAACATCCAGCTTTCGCTGCTGTTCGGCCACTTCCGTATGTCGGGTAGCCGCGGGAGGGGAGGCAGCCTGTATTCCAAGTTAAATCAAGGTTTGCAACTGAGCATATCTTTTTGATTCTCCGATCGCTTCCGTCGGAAGGCAATCCAAGTCCTAGGGGCTACTGCATATACAACAGGTGCATTCTGTCAATATTATTCATTGGCAAAACTACATCACAAACCTCAAAACCCCTTAGGAGGCTCGTGAAGGCCTCGTTCAACACGCTCTTCGCGGATAGAACCTTTTCGACCACCGTAACCATCAAGGCACGGTGTTCCTCCGAAACGGACGCTTCTCGCAGCATGTCCGTCAACATTTCCGATGCTTCTGCGTCTTCGGAAGCCGCCGCCGGAGTACGGTATTCCTTCGAAGGAATCCTCCCACTCGCCCCCGGGATCGTCTCCGGCTCTAAACCGGATAGGGAGGGGCCGCCATGCTTGATTCCCGAACCCTGAGTGACAGAGACACCACCTTCGGGTAATGCCCTCTTCGTTTCCTGCACTGCTTGTCGACCAGGAGGAGCCCCCCGGGACGATACCTCAGAATCATCCGCCCTGTTGGGCGAGGGGGCCGGAGAAGGTGTGTCACTCTCCATCATCTCTGGAATAAGGTCTCCCGGAGAGGAGGGACGATCAGGAAACCCAGGTGTTAACCTGCGAGGACATCACGTGTCGGAGGATTACTTGATAATAAGAAAGGAAGGAGGTATGGTTTAAGTAACTTTCTGCTGCACTTACGGTTTGGCCGTAGGTTTATCCTCATCATAAAGCTCCACGTCAACATCGCTTGCCCGGCCCAAGCCGCCCGTCGATGGCGTTTTCCCTTTCTTGGAAGGTTTCCCCTCCTGACCTTTAGAAGCGGCCCTTTTCTTGCCATGGAAGGCCTCCTCTGCGCCTTTGCCCTCGGGCAGGAGGGTTTCGGTTTCCCCGAACACAACGTCTGATTTATCCTTGGGGCAGAGACCACCTCCGGCCTCCCTGTTCTCGCCCTCCTCCACAGACACCTGGTATGGTGTCGGAGTCAGCATCCTCGTTAGTAGGGCGTCCACAGAGTCTTCGGGAAGGGGCGTCGGACAGCAGATCAACATCACGCTCTTTATCCAGTCTTGTGAAGGGACGGATTGTTCAATATCTTGCCAAGAGATACTCGAATAAAGGTTGTGCGGAGATCGAATACTTACCGCGGTGTCCGGATGATTGCAGTTGAGGCCAACATCTTCGGTGGTGTCCGACCATTGCTATCGTTCCCCGAAATATAATTTCCACATTCCCTCGTGTGTAGTGCCGAGGAAGTGCTGAAGAGTCCGCCGTCCTTCGGGATTAAACTCCCACATACGGAGAGGCTGCTGCTGACATGGAAGGGTCCGGCTGACTAGCATTACTTGAACGACGTTCACAAGACCGACGCCCTTCTCGGTAAGGCTTCGGACGCGACCTTGCAGAGTCTGCACTTCAGTGATGGATCCCAGTCCAGTCCCTTATTGATCCATGAAGCAAGATGAATTGGAGGGCCGGGTCGGAATGCAGGCGTAGCCGCCGACTTGGAGCCCCGCGGCTCATTGATATAAAACCACCCCTGCTGCCATTGGTCGGAAGACTTGGCGAAAAAACCTTCAAACCAAACCGCGCTGGCAAGCTTGCCTATTGTGACGCTGCCGCACTCTGCCTGCTCCTCCTCTTTCACCTGCGGCCTCACGTCAAAGGTCTTGAGCCACAAACCAAAGTGCAGAGGAGTCCGGAGGAAGGCCTCACATGTGACAATAAATGTCGAGATGAGGAGAATAGAGTCCGGGGCTAGATCGTGAAAGTCTAACCCACAGTAAAACATGAGCCCCCGGACGAAGGGGTTAAGCGTGAACCCTAACCCATGGAGGAAGTGGGACACAAACACTACCCTCTCGCTGGATTTGGGGGTAGGAACGACCTGCCCCTGTTTAGGAAGCCAATGGAGGATTTCCGGGGTCAGATACCTCGCTGCGCGGAGCTTCGCAATATCCTCCTCTGTGACAAAAGAAGCCACCCACCCGGCACAGGAAGGCTGGATCCCACATGATTGGGGCTGGTGGCGATGGGAACCCAAGGGTTGGAACTTGGGGTGGCTACAGTAGAGGAAGAAAGCGGCGCAAAGGAAGAAGACGCGAGTCAGGACCCTATATAAAGACCCCAAGTACTAAGCGTATCCACCTGGGTCTCGAAACTTACCAATCTCCAGAGAGTTGTACCCGGGGGACGGTTGGGGTACCCACGCCTGCGTTAATGAAAATCCCGTGAATAAGGGAGCATGATCTCTGCCTTGGTAAGACAAGCCAGTAAAACCGCGTCCCGAGACGTGGGGCGACGCGCGAGCCAACTGTTGGAAATACTGACCGGGCAGGCGTGATGTCATAAATAGTTACCAATAAATTAGGCTTGTATATTTTCTGCAACTATATATACAGATCTGGATATATCTACTACATCCGAAGACTATTCTGGAGTTCGGAAGGGGGGAACCCGCCTTGCAATGCCGAAGACAATATGCGCGCCGGACTCCTCGTCATTGAAGCCAGTTCAGAACTACCTGAGGAGTCTGGACTAAGGGGTCGTCGGGCGTCCGGCCTACTATCCATGGGCCGGACTGATGGGCTGTGAAGACATGAAGACCGAAGACCATACTCGTGTCCGGATTGGACTTTCCTTGGCGTGGAAGGCAAGCTAGGCGACCAACTGTGAAGATTCCTTCTTATGTAACCGACTCCATGTAACCCTAGATCTCTCCGGTGTCTATATAAACCGGAGAGCATAGTCCGGATAGGGGACATTCATTACCATATATTCACATAGGCTAGACTTCTAGGGTTTAGCCATTACGATCTCGTGGTAGATCAACTCTTGTAACACTCATATTCATCAAGATCAATCAAGCAGGAAGTAGGGTATTACCTCCATAGAGGGCCCGAACTTGGGTAAACATCGTGTCCCACATCTCCTGTTACCATCGATCCTAGACGCACAGTTCAGGACCCCCTACCCGAGATCCGCCGATTTTGACACCGACAGCCGCGACCGGCCTGGCGAGGACCGCTAGCAGGACCAGCCTCGTGAGGGCGCCTGGAGGGATCAGCCTCGGGAGGACCGCCCCCAGGGTAATGCCCGTCTTCCTCCACTGCCGCCGCCGCCAAGAAGGAACGACGACCACCAACAGATGGAGAAGGGTCGGGGGCTTCCAGAACCATGTGCAATCGCGCATCTTGGGCGAAGCTCAGCCCTAGCATCTCAGCGTATCTTCAAGCAGTTTGCTCGCGAGGTGAATGCAGCCCTTCCCAGGCTTGAGGCCACACACCCACTCAGGTGGTCCAAGTGCGCCATCACCTTCAGCTCCGCGGACCAGCTCAAGTGCGCGGCCACTGCTGGTGCTCTCCCGATGCTCTGCTCACCCGTCATCAGCAATATACAAGTCACCAAGACCCTCATCAACGGCGGCGCAGGCTTAACGTCACGGCTGTTGACACATTTGACAACCTCCAAGTGCCATATGATTAGCTACAGCCCATCAAACCCTTCTCAGGAGTCACCGACGGCTCCACCACCCCGATAGGGTAGGTTCGCCTCCCTGTCACCTTTGGCCAGCGCAACAACCACCGCACCGAGCTCATCGACTCGACATCGCCCACATTCGTCTGACATACAACGCTATCCTTGGGTATCCAGCATTAGCCAAGTTCATGGAAGTGACCCACCACGACTACAATGTCCTCAAGATGCCAGGAAGCGGCGGAATCATCACAGTCCCCTGCGAAGAAAAAGTCGCGGAGTGCTCCCTCGAGCGCGCCTTCCAGGCTGCAGCAATCGAAGATCCCGACAGCAAGGGCGAGTGCCCTCCTGAAGCCACGCCCAAGAAGAAGAAGCAGCTACTCCACACAGGGCCTCAGGGGAGCGGCGCCTCTAGCGGTGCCACATAAGGACCGGCGCTCGCGCCTGGAGCACCTCCCTCCCTTGCATAGAAGGCGCGCCCAGCGCCCTCCTCGGGTAGGGCTCGGGGGCTCTCTTCTGGAGGGCCTCAGACCTTGCTAACGTCACGAGGGAGGCGCTCGGGCACCACGTGGAGGTGCGCTTCGCAGCACGACTTCCTCAAGAAGACCCTAGGCGAGGAGCGCCCAGTGCTCAGGAGTTCATCACCAAGACCGCTCAGGCGCTGCAGGATGCAAGGGCCATGCGTGGCGACCGCCGTTCACCTGGTGCAGCCCCACATCCAGGCGAGGATGGTGGGTTACACATCTGCATCGACATCCCATGGCTCAACAGGGCCGCATCTCAGGAGCGCTTCTAGCCCTCGCATGTGGGACGCTGCGAGTGCCCACCTCACAGCTATGTTCGCATGCCATTCGGCCTGCCGAATGCGGCTGTCTTCTACTACAAGCTCATACAGGGCACCCTGCCAGCTCACGAGGCCAGGGGCCAGGCAGTCCTGAGGGAGGAGGAGCCAAAGCCTCCAGGATCTCCTGGGAACTGGTGTCTGGACGATGCCTACGGAGCGATTTCTTCAGCACATGCCTTCAGCTGCTCCGACACCCTTCGACAACGGAACCAGGTGACATTTTCCAAGTTTGTTTAGCTGGGAGCGCCCCTCGGGCTGCATCATTCCCAGGACGCATGGGCCTGTCCCTACGGCGTGTATCCTTTTTACGTCTTTAATCTTACTCTATTAGGGGCACCCCTCGGGCTGCATCATCCCCAAGTTGCTCGGGTCTGACCCAGTGGCATGTATCGTTCTTGCGTTTATCTAACTAGCTCGCTTCCTATGCATGAGTTACCTATGGTTATCACCTGCCTGGTTTACATCTCGCGGCCCCTCGCGTCACTGACCGATTTCTTGTCTGCCCCGCGACGGGAACCCCACCTAGCGGCACGGCGCTTGTGCTCGGGCCCGTCCCTGCAACGCTGATAAATCTGAGCGGTCGAGCTCTGACTCACGGCACGCCCCGTGCACGTCACCTCACCAGGCCCTCAGTGCCTCCATCCTCTTGCGGAGCAACCAGTGGCCACCTGCGTCCCTCCTCGCGCTAACTTGCAGGAACTTCCCAAGGGCAACAGCAGGCGGTGCCGCGGGCTCCCTCTTCTCTCATGTGATTCCCTTGCGCGTTAAAAAGGGGGCTCCTGAGCATCGCGACTCGGGAGCTCTTACTGGCTCTCCAGCCCTCACCCCCTGGCCTTGACCACGGCATCGCGACCTGGCATACCAGCGGCGGCTGAGCTCGCTCGAGGGCCGGGACCTGAGGATGTAGGGCACTTAGAAGAGGGTGGGGAAGGGGGGAGGCTTGCATAGGCCTGACCTAGCTACGCCATGGCCGTCGACGCGCGAGTTCGGCGTAGCTCAAGGAACCGGCTCTAAACCGCCAAGACAAGTTTCGCGCCCGGATCAAGCACCACGGCATAGGATTTCTACTCGTACGGCCTTGTTGAGGCGACGCCGCCTCCCTTTCCTACCTCTCGGTGACTGCTTGCGTGCTAAAGGAGACCTCATGAGCATCGCGCCTCAGGAGCTCTTACTGGACCTCGGGCCGCTCACCTCCTGGCCTTGACCACGGCATCGCGACCTGGCATTCCAGCGACGGCTGCAGCCTGCCTGGGGACCGGCACCTGTCGGCATGGATCACCAAGCTGCCGCGGGGTCGGAAAGGGGAGACATAGCCGAAACAAACGACGCATTCGCACATTTTCATAATAAGGATAATATCAACAAAATACATTACAGACCCTTTACATACCCCGCGGGGGTCCGTCTCGTTTCCTCGCAGGGAACATAAGGAGGGAGTATTTAGGATCCCTATCTACACGCGCTAGCGCGGCCAACGTCATCATCAACAGTGGGCCATGGGAGGCCATCTCCAACAGACGGCGGCGGCCAGATGGTGCGGCCTTGCTTCGGGCGCGCGAGAGCTCGGGGGCACGTAGCTATCGTCGCTCGTCTCCGGGGTCTCGTAGAGCTCAGGAGAGTTGTTGGACTCCCAAGTGCCGCCGCCACTGCTGGAAGAGCCGCTGACATAGCCAGCGACGGGCTCGGCGTTGGTTGCCGCGCCGTCCCGACGACCCCCTCCGGGGCAGCACTCCAGGCGGCGGCCTTCTTCGTCGAAGACCTTGAAGAACATCATGGAGGCGTCGTCAAACTCAAAATGAATGGCAAGGGAGCCTTCTGCACGGCAGACTCGAGCAACCTCGCCCCAGCAGCGGGTCATGAAGATCTTGTCGGGGGGACGGCTTCAATCTCCGCCCCGGTCGCCGGGGCATCACAGTCAGCGTGCTACAACAAAAGCTCGAGGGGGCCCCTCGGTGGCATTTCGGTGGAGAAGAACTGCGGGAAGCGAATCCAGGTGCGCGGAGGCATCGCCGCCCACACCACGAGCTCGCGCGAGGAGTCCGCGGCGTGGGCTCCTGGGGCGACGGCGTGCGCCACCAAGGCGCGGTGACCACTGCCACGACGAGGGCGACGCTGCTCGCCGCCTCTCCCTCCGGAGTCCTCGGCTTGGGCGTGCAGAGGCAATGGGTACCCGGGAGGTGGCCGCTCGTACCAGGGCCTTGACACCTCCGGCCACACGATTGCGTTGCGAAGGTGGGCCAGCCTCTTCTTCGGCGGGAGCGGCTCGGGCTCGTCGGGAGGGGTTTTTCCCTTCTGCACGGCAGAGAATCTCCAAATCGGTGCCATGGTAGTCACGGCTAGCGATGAAGCAAGGGGAAGAAGCGAAAGGAGCAGGAAGAGATGAGCGATGAGGGCTCCACCCTCTCCTCATTTATAGCAGGAGAAGACCAATCGGCGATCCCCACGATCACAGGTAATGATGGTTTTTCTCTGCATGCAGCACAGACTCGTCAAGTCAGGCAGTTGCCGAGGAAGCGTGGGGAAGCGGAGACGCCCACGTCCCACCAATTGCCACGCGTCGACCAAGGCCGCAAGCTGTTGGGACCATGGCGCTCGCGGTGTCCCTTAGCCGCCTCGAAGCCAAGCCCAGCCTTGGGCACTGGGGCTCTTGTCGGCGTTACGAGGAACGGGGGTCCCCAGACTTGCCTGCCTATAGCCCACGGCGTGGCTCCTCCAGCGGCCCTGTACGGCTCATCTTCACTAGCAAACACTCAACACCCTCGCGAGGGGCCAAGCCTTGCGAGGCGTATGACGCAAGACTTCCTTAGGGGCGGCCTCACCAGGCTGGCTCGCGAGGGACGGAGAGATCAAGGCAAGGGGTACCTCGCGAGGTCCTTGTGACGCAAGCTATGACGACCAAGGCCAAAGGTGAGCCAGCGCCCGTGCATGCCGCGTTGTCCTCGTTTCCTCTTTTCGTGCTAAAGGGGCAAGCTTGATGAGGAGTCCCAAGGCATCAGGCAAAGGTTTCCATATCGGTGCAACGAGACCAAGACCAGCAAGACGGAGGTCACCGTGGAGCCCAAGACGGCGTCACCACCAGAGCCTTTGGCAAGCGAAGACCATCTTTAGTCAGGATAACTTGTACTAGTTATCCCCCTTTGAATTTGGCCCCGTTGTGGCATCCCTTCCCACTCAATATTTGGGAAGAGGACCAGGGCCTATATAAATAGGGCTAGCCACCACCGTAGAAGGCGACTGATCCACATCTCATCTAGAGCTCACCCAGAGGCAACCCATCTAGGACCAGATCCATTCCACCACCATCACCAGCTCCTCGAGCACAAGAACACCTCTCCTCAGGAGGCTATTCTTCCCTTGTAATTGTTCATCCTCAGCCCAAGAGGCAATCCACCACCACTACACTGGAGTATGGTATTACACCACATTGGTGGCCCGAACCAATATAAATCTTGTGTCTCTTTGTTCTGCGAGTTCGACATGTTAGGCCTTGAGATCGCGGTGACGGAGAAAGCTAGAGGGAAGAGAGATCTTCGTGCGCACCCAGTGTTCGAACCTCAAGGGTTTTGCCGGAACCCGAAATCCGACAGGGAAGAACTAGATCGAGTGTTTGTTAGAACATTTGAGGGCACTTGTAAATGGCATGCAGGGATGGCTGAATTACAATATTTTGTCCAAAAGCAGAATGAGATCCTGAGAGATTTCATCTAGAGATGGACCACTCTTTATCACACTTTCGAAAATGTGTCGGAGCATCAAGCAGTTTGCGCCTTCAAGGTGGGCGTTCGCTAAAGAGAGCTTAATCTAAAGTTTGGTCGGATAGGGGACATGTCCCTGACTTGGAAGATGAAAGTAGCTACTCAGTATGCTAACAGCAAGGAAGAAGACCGACTCCACAGTGGCAAGAGCAAACCAGTCGCCCAGGACAACAAAGGAGGAAATTCCAGTCAGAAACAGAAGCGTAAAGCTGAACCCGCGGGTCCGAGTGAAACCGTGGTTGTAAATCAAGGGAAGTTCAAGCGCAAACCTAAAGGGCCATGGACCCCCAAGAAAGTGAAAGATCAAGCTGGAAATTATGTCCTTGATTTTCCATGTCACATTCATACCAGGAAAGATGAAGAGGGAAACCTGATTTACCCCAAGCATACCACTCGGCAGTGCGGACTCCTGATGCAGAGTTTCAGAGAAAGTCAATCGAAAGACAAAGAAAAAGATTCTTGTAAGGAGGAGGACAAAGAGGAGGATCATGGTTATCCCAAGGTCAATGCAACTTTGGTGATTTTTGCTGACATTGAGAGCAAGAGTCGATTGAAAGTTATCAATAGCAAAGTGAACATGGTTTCTCCGGCAACTACGACATATTTGAAGTGGTCAAAGACTCCTATTACCTTCGACCAGTTCGATCACCCAGCGCATGTGGCTACCCCCGGGCGGCAAGCGTTGGTGGTCGACCTGGTCGTTGGGGGCACCCGACTGACCAATGTTCTGATGGATGGCGGTAGTGGTCTGAACATTTTGTATGCCGAGACCCTCAAAGGGATGGGCATCCCAATGTCCAAGCTCAGTGAGAGCAATACGCGGTTCCACGGAGTCATTCAAGGAAAGAAAGCTGATTCACTTGGTCAGATAACTCCTGATGTGGTTTTCGGTGATTCAAAGAATTACCACAAGGAAAAGTTGACGTTTGAGGTGGTGGATTTTCATAGTGCCGACCATGCTATTCTGGGCAGACCTGCATATGCTCGTTTCATGGCTCGACCGTGTTATGTGTACCTCAAGATGAAGATGCCTGGCCCCAGAGGCGTGATCACAGTCACTGGGAATTGGCAAAGAGCAGAAGAGTGCCTCTAGAAGGGCTCAAAGATTGCTGCTGAACAGATGGCAGCAGTGGAGTGGGAAGAGTATCAGAAGAATGCGGATCCGAGTGATTTGTTGCGTGCCAAGAAGCCCGCTTCAGATTCTACGTTTCAGTCGTCCGGTGAAACAAACCAGTTCACATTCACCCGACCGATCCCAATGTTGCTCCGACTCATATATCATCAACACTCGATAGCAAATAGGAAGAAGCGCTCATCCAGTTCCTTCGTCAAAACTGGGACATCTTCACATGGAAACCATCTGACATGCCGGGTGTACCCAGGGGACTGGCTGAGCACCGTTTGTGAGTCGACCCAAAAGTAAAACCTGTCAAGGAATATCTCCGTCGGTCCACCGTGGAGAAGAGAAAGACAATTGGCGAAGAGGTGGCTCGACTTCTTGCAGCTGAGTTCATCCGTGAAACATACCACTCCGAGTGGTTAGCCAATGTTGTCATGGTCCCTAAGAAGGACAATTCACTTCGCATGTGTATTGATTTTAAACATATCAATCGGGCCTGCCCGAAAGATCACTTTCCTCTGTCCCGCATTGATCAATCGTCGACTCAACTGCGGGGTGTGAGCGTCTATCCTTTTTGGACGCATATTCCGGGTACCATCGGATTCGACTGTATGGACCCGATGACATAAAGACAGCTTTTATCACCCTATTTGGGTGTTTCTGCTATGTTACCATGCCTTTTGGTCTTAAGAATGCTGGTGGCACGTTCATGCACATGATCCAGAAGTGTTTGCTCACTCAGATCAGTCGGAATGTGGAAGCATACATGGACGATATCATGGTCAAGTCACGCTAAAGTTTCGACTTACTGACTAAACTCGCTGAAACATTTGCCAACTTAAGGAGGTATGATATCAAGCTTAATCCAGCAAAGTGCACATTCGGAGTACCGGGCGGAAAGTTACTCGGTTTCCTTGTTTCTGAACGAGGGATTGATGCGAACCCAGAATAGGTTGGAGCGATCCTCCAAATGAAAATCCCAGTGTGAGTGCATGATGTTCAGAAGCTTACTGGTTGTTTGGCTGCATTGAGTTGATTCATCCCCCGTTTCAGTGAAAACGCAGTGCCTCTTTACCGACTGATGAAGAAATCTGATAAGTTCGAGTGGACTCCTGAAGCTGAAACAACGTTTGTAGAGCTCAAGGCCCTGCTTTCCACCCAGCCGGTGCTTGCTGCTCTGGTCAGCAAAGAGCCTCTACTACTATATATTTCAGCCACCAGACAAGTTGTCAACACAGTGCTCATGGTCGAGCGGGAAGAAGAGGGCAAGACCCACAAAGTTTGCATCATGTACTCACTCGGGGTCTTAGCTGCAGTCCTGTACTCGCCTAAGTTTTGAATAAATCCTACCGAGTGAAGAGCAATCCTCTCACTCGGGAGCTTAGCTGTAGTCCTTTACTCCCCTAAGTTTTGAAAAAATCCTACCGAGTGAAGATCAATCCTTTCACTCAGGGGCTTAGCTGCAGTCCTGTACTCGCCTAAGTTTTGAAAAAATCCTACCAAGTGAAGAGCAATCCTCTCACTTTCGGGGCTTAGGCTGTAGTCTGTGCTACGCCTAAGTTTTGAAAAAATCCTACCAAGTGAAGAGCAATCCTCTCACTCGGGGGCTTAGCTGTAGTCCTGTACTCGCCTAAGTTTTGAAAAAATCCTACCGAGTGAAGAGCAATCCTCTCACTCGGGGGTTTAGCTGCAGTCCTGTACTCGCCTAAGTTTTGAAAAAATCCAACCGAGTGAAGAGCAATCCTCTCACTTCATGAGGCTTAGCTGCGGTCATCATGCTTCGCCTAAGTTTTTAAAATCCTACCGAGTGAAGAGCAATCCTCTCACTCGGGGGCTTAGCTGCAGTACCATACTCGCCTAAGTTTCAAAACAATTTCCAAGTGAGGTGCAACCCTCTAGTTTGGAAACTTGGCTGCACGCTCCAAGCTGCGCCACAAATACAATGTCCGCTCTATCCCGATCCGCAAGGACGACGAGGTGCAAGTCGTGCACAGCATTTGGTGCTCATGTCTGCGGCCCTCTCGTCGGAGCTGCAACACAAGTACAACATCGGTTCCGAGTAAAAAAGTTAAGCTTCACTCAGAATCAAGAAATATTCGAAGAAAACCAAGTTCGGATAAATTCTGCAAGGTCCAGAACCACAGAAGAAAGTGATCGGGCATCAGGCCCTAAAGAGTTTAACGGTTAAAAAATCACTCGGCATCCCGAGGCAAATTTAATCAAGACATAAAGTTTGTTCACTCTGCAGGAGAAGGGCTGGAAGGCTCGACGAACTCGTCCAGATCGATTTCGTCAGCAATACGGGTGGCTGCTTCAATGAAGGTCTCCATAAAGGATTGGAATTAAAGCTTTTTGGTGTTGGTGACCTTGAGAGCTGCCAGTTTTTCTTCCTTGGCCTCCTTGCAATGGACGCGAACCAGAGACAGAGCCACATCAGCACCGCATCGGGCAGATGACTTCTTCCACTCTTGCACTCGACCGGGAATCTCATGAAGTCGAGTCAGCAGAGACTCAAGATCATTCTGAAACGTCACACCTGGCCAGAGAGCTGTGTCTACCCGCGACACTACCACCTTCAGTTTAGCGAGGTAGTTCAGGATGCTGGCGAGGCGGGATTCCAGTTGGAGCACGTTCATGGCAGCTTCATCCTTGACAGGGGAATTGATGGGGTCCAAGCTCGTTTCAATTTGCCCCGTCTCTTCCTCAAAGTTTTGACAGAATTTTGCGCACACAGAAAAACGGTGAGTCGACAATTGCATGACGAATCGACAACAGCAAATCAGTTGGACGGACGAAAGAACCTTCAACCATAAGAAACATCTTCTTGGCGAGTCCTCCCAGAAAATTCTCCAGGTCATCCCTCCTCCGAGTGAGGTCTCCAACTTTGTCGGTCAGATCCACCTTGTCCTTCTTCAGTCGCATCACATCTTTGTTGGCTTCATCAAGAGTAGTCTTCGGCTTGGTGTTTTCCTCTTCTAGCTTGCCGACTAAAGCCAGCTTCTTGTCGGCAAGTTCTGTTTTTTCTCGCGCCATCTTCTACGCTGCTGCGAGGTCAAGGTCCTTCTGTTCTAGAGCCTGCTTTATTTTTTCTAAAGAAATAACAGTCCTCTGTCGAGCCTGGAGTTGTCGATTTTCACTGTGGACATCTTCTCGAGTGGAGTCACTCAGTTCAAAGTACATAAAGAAAAGTATAACAAGGCAAATTTTCAAGCGAGTTTTACCTCCCATAGAAGTTGTTTCATCACGGGCCTTCTTCAGGTTCTCCTTGGCCAGCTCTAGATCGAGATTGAGTTGGATGTGCTTCCTCTCCAAGTCACTAAACCTGGCCCCAAGATCACAGATTTCAAAACGAGTCAGTCGACAGATAAAAGAGTCAATCACTTCCGAGTGATAAGATGCAGAGGTTGAGTTATTACGGCAAAAAGAGTTCTAAGACTACTGTCGAATCAAACATTCAATAGTAGTCTCGGGGACTACACCCAGTGAGTGCACTTGGTGTGCCCCCACTGGTTTAATTTCCCACTCGACAAGATCTGTTCAGTACGAGTGGAAGGAATATAAAAAAAGAGAGATAGAAACAACAACAACATCATTTGTTCTTAAACCACGGCCGACCACAAGCGGTCGACCATGGTCTCGGGGACTACAACCAGTGGGTGCACTTAGCGTGCCCCCACTAGTTCAGAATTTACTCGACTAGATCTATCTATACCGAGTGGCAACATTACAAGCAAACTTTTCATAAAAGACCCCCGCCGAATCAAACATTCGACAGCGGTCTCGGGGTCTACACCCAGTGGGTGCACTCATCGTCCCCCCACTAGTTCAAGAATTCAATCGACAACATTTGTACAGCAACAGTTGAAACACCCAGTGGGTGAATGGATGCAAAGTACAGAGCCATGATAGATGCACATTAAAGTTTCAAACGCTCATCGACGGACATCTTACGAATGACAGCAACAGTTGAAAGATCTGTCGAAAATCAACCACTTACTTCCACGTTGGCTCGAAGGGCAGAACTGGCGTCATAGGAAGCCTTGCTGGTCTCGTACAACACCTTCATTCGCTCCATCATCGCGCCCGCTTGAGACACAACTTCCTTGGCAGCGCTTACTTCATGCTCTGGGACGTGATGAGTGGTGAAGAGAGGTGTTAATAGATCTGATGAAGTGGTGAGAGGTGGCACGATTGCGGGCAGAATCCCTAAACAATCGACGCCATAGCTTTGAAACGATCGTCAGCTGGAGTCTGGACAGTTGGCACAGGAACAGCAAAAGAAACAAAAGCCCGAGCTGGATCACCAGGTTGCTGGGTGTCTGGATCTTGTGCTGATGTCGATTGAGAAGCCTTGCTAGTGGGCACCTTCTTGCCCCTCCTTCCCTTAGTCTTTCGAGGCATTTCTTCAAGGTCATCATCATCATCAGGCAGATCAATAACATTGTGCGGTACTACAAAACACTCGGCGGAGAAGATATTCAGTCGACTGACAGAATTATTGGCAAAGAAGAACATGGTTGTGAAACTATACCCGCTTTTGAAGTGGCCGCATCTTCCATCTCCTCATTATCATCCTTGTAAATATCCATGGAAGTCCCAGAAGTGGCGGCACTGCAAGTTTTAGAACTCACTCGGTCAAATAAAAGAATGAGTCAGCGACAAATATAAGAGTCCCTGAGCAAAGAGTGAAAGCAAAACACTTACCCGAAAGCGACTGGAACGTCAACCTTGATCTTAGGCAAGGCCTTCCGAGGCTTTGGAGGCGCAATCTTGAGCTGCTTCGGGGCCTTTTCAGTCGGTGCGGGGGAGGATGTCTGAGTGCGCTTTGAAGTCTCCGCACTCGGTACAATCGCTTTGCCACGTACACTTGTTGGATCATGGGTCTGCTTGGAGCGCCTTTCAGAGCGAGGCGGGGAGTCGACTTCCTCACCGCTGCTGGAGTCCTCACTCTCCTCCTCCTCCTCTCCATCAAATTGTCAGTCGCAACTTTCACCTCCGCCCGACTCTCTCTCCTGGTCTTGCTCTCCATTTGGCATTGAGTACATCTCAGTATAAATCTGCGAGGCAAAGAGTTGAACAAGTATCTATTAGATTCAACGATAGTTACAAATCACAGTAAAAAGACACTCAGCAGAAAAGGCCAGACCTTGTCTGGTTCGGTGGCAGAGTCGAATGGTGGAATTCTCCTGGACCCCCTGGGATTGTCTTTGTTTCCAGTGATGCCTTGCAACCACTGCGCTACCGTCTCCTCGATAACTTCCTCCGGGTGGATCCGAGTGGTGTCATCAATACCCGAGTACATCCACATAGGATGATCGCGGGCCTGAAATGGCTGGATGCGTCGAATGAGAAACACCTCTAGCAAATCCATGCCAGTCACACCATCGCAGACAAGTTGGACTACTCATTCAACCAACATGTTCACTTCCGCCTTTTCTGCTGGAGTCACTTTCAAGGAAGAGGGCTTCTCGACTCGCTCCATGGTAAAGGGAGGCAGGCCAGTCGGCTGACTAGGGGTCGGTTGGTCCTTACAATAAAACCAAGTCGACTGCCACCCTCTAACTGAATCAGGAAGAGTCATAGGTGGAAAAGTGCTCTTGCCTCTCATCTGGATCCCTAGACCCCCGCACATTTGGATCACGTGCGTCCTCTCATCACTTGGATTAGCCTTCTTCACACACTCGGAGCGGCAAGTGAAAATGTGTTTGAAGAAACCCCAATGCGGTCGACAACCCAGAAAGTTCTCACACATGGACACGAATGCAGCGAGGTACATGATTGTGTTGGGGGAAAAGTGATGAAGTTGGGCTCCGAAAAAGTTCAAGAAACCCTGGAAAAAAGGATGAGGAAGCAGAGAGAAACCATGGTCAACATGAGTCGCAAGGAGGACGCACTTACCCTCCTGCGGCCGCGGCTCGGTCTCGTTCCCCGACAGCCTCAAGATCCGTGGGCAATCAAGCTTCCTTGACCGGATCCTCCAGATCTTCCATACGGATCATGGACCGAGTCCAGTCGTACAGATCCAACGGGCGGCGGATCTCGGCAGCGACCCCCCTCCTCGACTTGTCTTCTTGCCCTTCGCTGCCGCCGTCGCCTTCTTCACGCCCTCCAGGGCCGCCGTCTTGTCCTTTCCCATCGCAGCAAGCTGCGCGCGAGTGGGGTTGCAGCGTCGGAGGAGGAGGCGAACACGGTGGAGAAGCGGATGAAGAAGAAAAGGAATGGGGCGCACTGTACAAACACATCGACTCCGACGCCTTATATGGGCCTGCTTCCGAGTGGCTGACTCATGGGCCCAAATGATCCTGTGAAATCCCGCAACAGTCGCACGCTTGATACGTGGCGCAAAAATCGAGGCGTCTCTGCCTAATCTGCTCCGTTTACTGCGGCGCTCTCTGTCTCGCGCGCTTCCCCAAATTTTGAATCTCGTGAGATCCGGGAACGTCAGTACGACCAATCGCGCCAAAGATTTTGTACCATAGCAACACTCAGAGATTATCACTAAAGTTCACTCGGCAACCTCTGGGTCGATCAGGACGACTGAAGTAAAGTTGAAGTTTCAGCATGATTCCCAGACTCAGGTAAAACGCCCCTAAAGCATGAAGATCGAGTTGGAATCAACTTCAGCGCCTTCTTCACTCGAACCATGATCCATTCGGGGGCTAATGACGATGACATGTACCTAGGGTAGGGTAATAGGCCTGACCTATGTGCCCTTCCCAAGGACACTGCCTAGAGTCAAAGACACTTAAAGCTCAGTAACACCTACCGACTGGAATCACCTCATAGTACACCTCACTCAACTAACTATTCCACTCGGATAACCCAATTCCATTCGGCCAGGATGAAGCCACTCGACTAGACCAGAAACCGCTCGGAGTATAGAAGACCTAAGGTCACCCAGGATGGCAACAGTCAAGCGTTCACTCCCTAGTCTTAATGATCATTTATTGTTCATAACAACTCGCGTTACCAGTAACCCCTGTCTTAACATATATTTAACCCTATGTAATGGGGGACGACTGGGGTCCTGGCGCACTCTATATAAGCCACCCCCTCCTCTGAGACAAGGGTTCACACCCCCTGTAACTCTCACGCATATTCCAATCGACCAAGCCTCCTGGCACCGAGATGTAGGGCCATTACTTCCTCCGAGAAGGGCCTGAACTCGTAAACCTTGCATGCAAAACCTCACCGTAGCTAGAGCCTTGCCTCCTCCTACGTACCCCTATTCTTACTATCATACTTAGTACCACGACAGCCGGTCTGAGGGCGGGGCCTATGAGCCACCGAGGAGGGTTGCGATGGCGTAGGGTGCTGGTGCCGTGAAGCGTGTGATGAAGAGGCCGTGCAGCTCCTCCCAGGACACCACAGAAGACCTGGCAAGTTGATAAGCCAGGCGCGCGGCGCGCCTACTAGGGCCATGGGGAGCCAGTTCGCCATGACCTTGTCGTCGCAGCCAGCCGCCCAAACAGCCTCCACGTATTCTTGGAGGAAGCCTATCGGGTCCGCGGCACCATCGTATCGGGGCGGCATGTCCGGCCTAAACTTCGGCGGCCACTTCATCCACCTCGGGGCGGGGGTGAACACCCAGAAGCCCTCGGCTCCTCCGAGAGCACATGTTGATCCAGTCGATGGACAAGCATCCGCCATGAAAGCCGAACAGCAGAGCACAGCGGACAAGGTGGCGGATCTCCCACGCACCCCTACCTAGCGCGCCAAATGTCGGATTTCAGGTTCCGCAGACCCTTGAGAGGTTCGAACTCTGGGGTGCGTGCGAAGAACTTGTCCTCCCCTGTATGCCTGCTTGCTAATCTCTCGGCCTAGCTCGACAAACCAAATGGACAAGAGACACAGCGGTTTACCCAGGTTCGGGCCACCTTGCAGTGTAAAACCCTACTCCTGCTTTGTGGTGGATTGATCTCGAGGGGCTGAGGATGAACTAGTACAGTGGAAGAATAGCCTCAGGAGGAGGAGTGTTCTTGTGCTCGATGAGCTGGTGGGTGTGTGGGTCATCCCCCCTCTATGGTGGTGGCTAGGTTCTATTTATAGTGGCCTTAGTCCTCTTCCCAAATGTAGGCGGGAAGGGATCCCACAACGGCCAAATTCGAAGGGAAACAACTAGTACATGCTATTCTGACAAAAGTAGTCTTCTCCAACAAAAGCCTCTGGTCATGACGCCGTGGTGGGCTTGGCGATGACCTCCGTCCTGCCGTCCTGGCAGTCCTGGTCTTGTTGCACCGGAACGAAAACCTTTGGTTGATTCCTCAGGATTCCACGCATGCGCTTGCCTCCTTAGCACCAAAGAGGAAAGGCTGGTACATGCGTCACTGGCACCATCGCCTTGGTCGTCATGGCTCACGTCATCTGAACCTCACGAGGTGAGCCTTGCATAGAAATCTCCGCTTCTCGGGAGCCAGCCTGGGGAGGCCGCCCCCCGTGGAGGCCTTGGTGTCGCCCACCTCGCGAGGTTCTTGAGTTGTTGATGCTGAAGCTGGGCCGTACCAGGCCATCGATGGAGCCATGTCGTGGGCCCCGGGTACCCCGACGACCTTTAGCGACGCGTTTGGGGTAGGCGCGGGGGCTTCTGTCGGTGCAACAAACCCTGGGTCCGTTGCCCAGAGTGTGCACAGGCACGAGATCAAGATTGAAGCACCAGCCCAAGTCAGAGCACCAGGGCTAAGAGATTTGAAGGACCAACATGCTGATCAGAGAAACCAAGGTCAAGCCAGAGGAGCGAGGATGCCATGAAGGAAGAGCCTCCCTTGCCCATGGCGAAGCCCGGCAAGAAGGGCGCAGGCCACCCCGTAAGCAAACAACCCAGCGTCGCCGGACTCACCGAGGCAGAACCACCTCACCAACCACTCCAACATGACTCACGTCATCGATCAGTACGGTGTCGAGCTGCAGAGTGACTAAGTGGCAGCCATTCACCACATGGCAGCCACTCCCTACAGGAGAAACCCACAGACAACACCCGTCCTACGACGTGTCAAGCGGCAGCGCGAGTTGGTGGCAAGATTGCCCGTAAGCCTTGGCAACTAACGACGATGTGGACGCTAAGCGGTGCACTTAATGCGCCTGTCACCAAATAGAGTTAGGTATGATAGCACTGCTTGCTATCATATTAGTGCATAATGACTACTTTGCCATTGTGGTGACCCTTGATCTATAAAAGGAGGCACATGGCAACCGTAGAAAGGGTTAGAAGGTTGGATAACTCACACCCCCATACGCGTGTAGTCGCTGCTGCCTTGAGGCAACCCTTGCCGAGCAACTGTACTACGCTCCACCACCACCTCTCCACAATCAATCCACCAAAGCAGGAGTAGGGTTTTACGCCTCGCGACGGCCTGAACCTGGGTAAAATTGCTTTTGTGATCCCTACCATACTTCCCCATGCTCGTCTGTTCTTTGTGCAATGCGGAGCCCCCCTGCTGAACCAGCAAGGGACCTCCTGGTCCCATAGGTGGTCGTGGTTTCCCGCAACATTCCTGCACAATGCCATTTCCTGCCGTCTTAACTATGAACAATGCCTGTTATGTTAATCCTATTTTAAACCGTGTCTCTTTATTTCTGACAATGAAATAGGATGAATTGACAGTGCTGATGCTTATACGTGCGAAACCTGTTGTCTACCTACTTGTTTCTCTTTCAGGGTGACAGCACTTCTGCTAGGAAGAACTGCCACAATGATAGTGAGATGAATCCATTGTTGGTCCCTCTAACACATATTCCAAATGAGAAGGCAACACATCCTGAGGGTAGGGATACAACCACGAAGTCACATCTTGATGTAGTGTCAAACTTACTCAGTGACACAAGCTCGATGAAGTCGCCGCGTGAATCTGTTCGACTTCTTTAGTATGAAATTCAAGCAGAAATACATGCTTCTGCTCAAATCCGACTAGAACTCCAATCTCTATGCAAGATTAACCATAAGTAGAGGACATTTATTGATGCTATGCAGCTTAAGTTGGTGGATATGAGCGCCAAAGAAGCGCAGTCTCATCAGGTTGCTAAGCTGCTTGTGCTATAGCTCCTGGGCCGGGCTAACCTTTCTTGAACTGTGTTGAAGTGTTGTCGGTTCTGTCTATTATTTTGTTCGCCTATTAACTTCCATAGGTGGCGACATGCCCAGTTTATGTAATCTGCTGTCAGGTTGCCCTTTATTATTACTAGCGGCGAACTTTGATGCCCAGGGAATGTAATATGTTGTAAATTCTTTGTTGTATAGTCTACGCTTATTCTTCATCATGATGTTGTAATTTATTTGCTGTTTCTGCTGCCGTCGCTCTGAGAAAAGTTCATAATCTTCGATCGGTGCGCAATGAGCCAATAGGTTAGGTTTATAAAATAATAATTTCTATACTAAAATTGGTTGGTCGCCAATCGTTAATACGGGACGAACCGTGGGCCTACAATCATCTTGGGCCATTAGTTTGGTCTAGTCTTAATCTGGCCCACTATTAGTTTCGGTCCTTTAAAAGGCCGAGTAAGTCGGTTGCCTTAATTGAGCCCGAAAATTAAATAGGATTTTAACAGATTGAGAACTAGATTGAGCCCTAGCTATGGCGAACAAATCACGGGCCGACAGCATGATGTAATATAAATCGACCCATTATTGGCCCATTCGGGTGACGGGCCATTAACAGGGTGAAATGTTTTTGGGCCTTGGCTGACCCAATTACATGATGGGCAGGAAGTAGGGCGGATGTATAACGTGCCTAAATTAGGCCCAACACTCTCAAGGGCCTTTAACGGGCCGATAGGCAGTTTGGGCTAGAATGTATCCACGAAGACTACGGGTCGTTAAGAGGAAGTAACTACAGACCATAATTAGGCCCAGGTGCAACTCGGGCCTTTAAATGGCCGAAAGTGGCCCAGGCGGAAGAGGCCCATATGTGAGCGGAGACAGGCCGGTAGGAAACTTGTATCGGGCCGAATTGTTAAACGGGCCATTAAGAGGCCGAAGCGCAAATCAGGCCGCCAATGGGCCCAATTGCATAGTAGCTGTTAAAAGGGTCCTATATGTTATGGGCCGTAATTTCGCCCAAGAAAGAAAAGTCAGTTAATGGGTCGGATCAGGTGTGGACCGTAATTTGGCCCAAACTACTGCAGGCTGTTAACGGGCCGGATCTGACATGGGCCGTAAACTGGCCCAGAATATTGCAGTCATTTAACGGCCCGTATCTGATGTGGGCTATAATTTGGTCCAGAAAATGTTAGGCTGTTAATGGGCCGGTCTATTAGATCTGACGAAATCTTGTGGGCCTATTCCTGGTCCGGCTTTTAGTCCTATATGGGCCTCTCTTGGGCAGTCCCATGTGTCAACGTTTCAATGGCGATTCTTGTCAAAAGGACGGTTGACCTCTGTCCCAACGTTGAGCGGACACGTGGTTCATCGGCGAATGAGAATTTTACACATGGAAAATCGCCATTGGTCCGGGCTGTTAACAGGTTATCGAATTCAAACCGGAACCCGATAGCTTAACGACGACCCGTTAAGGTGGATGCCACATGTCGGTCACCCTTGACGAAAGCACTTCTATGATGCGTGATTTATCGTAATGGAAGTGGATAGTTTGGTGATGATAATTTTGGTAATGTCATGGAACACTTTTACGACAGCACATGTATGACTATCTTGATTCTGTCATAAAATCATCATGGATGTACATGCATGACAGAAAACGTGACCTACTGTGACAAACACGTATGATCACGGAAGTGTATTTTTTTGTAGTGAGGGTACCCAAACTTGCCTACCTGCGGCCCACGGCGTGGCTTCCTCGACGGCCTGGTACGACCCTTCTGCGAGACCGCCAAGACAAGACCCTCGCGAGGGGCCGAGCCTCGGGAGGCGGACGACACCAAGACCTCCCGAGGGAACGGCCACCCCAGTCAGCCTCCCGAGGAGCAGAGATTTCAATGCAGGTACCTAGCCTCCGCAGGGGCCTGATGGCGTGAACCATGACGCACCAAAGGCGGCGGGCGCCCGGTGACGCAGAAGGCGATTTCCTCTATGGTGCTAAGGAGGCAAGGACAGGCGTGGGTTCCCGAGGAATCTCCCAAAGGTTTCCATTCCGGTGCTACAAGACCAATACCACAGGCTCGACGAGGAGGAGCTCATCACCGAGCTCATCGCTGTGTCACGACCAGAAGCTTTACAGGCGAAGACCACCTTTCGTCAGGATTAGATGTACTGCTTGTCCCCTTTCAAATTGGCCATTGTGGGATCCCTTCCCGCCTATGTTTTGGGGGAAGAGGACCAAGGCCACTATAATTATAGGTTAGCCACAACCATGGAGGGGGGCGGATCCAATTCATCCCTGGCCACCCTCACCAGAGCAGCCCTCGCGAGGTTGTTCATCCTCTGTACTAGTTCATCCTCAGCCCCTCGTGGGGCTAATCCACCACAAAGCAGGAGTAGGGTTTTACACTGGCCTGAACCTGGGTAAACTATTGTCTTCATCTTCTTCCTTGTTCCCGCGAATCCGGCTAGGCTAGGTTGTGGGGTGACGAGCTCTAGACTTGAGAGGTTGAGATCTTCGCACACGCCCTAGAGTGCGAACCTCCTTGGGTCGGTGGAGCCCTGAATCCGACTTTTAGCTCGCCATGTAGGGGTCTGTCAAAATCTGCTCCTCTTACGACCATGTTTCGCCCTCGCCTCACGGCCCCCATGGTGGGCGAGGCACCGCAGGTGTGGCCGCCTGAAGCATACGGGTGCACCGCGGGTCACCTGGCTTTCACCCCCAATCTGTGACGAGTGCGATGGCCTACGAAGTTCAGGCCAGCGTTGTCCCTGTGATACGATGGCGTTGTGGACCCCGAAGGGTTCCTCCGGTCATTCGCGCAGGCTATCGAGGCGGTGGGCGGGGACGACAGGGCCATGGAAAATTGGTTCCCCCTCGCCCTCACGGAGGCCACTCGATCCTGGCGTCACGGCCTCCCGTGCGCCTTGATCTCCTCTTGGAAGGAACTCTATGACCAGTTCGTCACACGCTTTGCGGCTCCAGCGCCCCACGCGGTCGCGCACATCATCGGTGGGTCACAGGCGCCAGCATCTGGCCGCCACATCAAGCAGCTTCTTTGTCAGCAAGGTGCTGCCCGGCCGCAACACAGGGCGGCGCAGGGCCGCGCCAAGCCTGAGACCGCCATCACCTTCAATTCCAGAGATCACCCCAAGGCCACAACCGTGGCGGGTGCCCTCCCCAAGTTGTGTACTCCCACCATCAGCAACGTCGCGGTGACGAAGACCCTCATCGACGGAGGCACCGGCCTAAACGTCCTCTCGATGGAAACCTTCGATGTGCTGTAGGTGCTGCACGATCAGCTACTCCCCACCCAGGGGTGGTCAGGTGATCGCTACTCCCCTAGGGCAGATACGCCTCCCCGTCACCTTTGGCACGCGCGACAATTACCAGACTGAGCTCATCGACTTCGACATCGCCCACATCGGCCTCCCGTACAACGCCATCCTGGGGTATCTGGCCCTCGCCAAGGTCATGGCGGTGACCCATCCAGGCTACAACGTCGTCAAGATACCGGGCAGCAGCAGCATCATCATGGTGGTCGGGGACGTGAAGGATGCGGTCCGAGTCCTCAAGCTCGCCTACAGGGCCGCGGCCGCTTCGTGCCAGGCCACCACAGGCGCAGCAGTGGCTCGGGAGGCCGCACCCATGAAGAAGAAGAAGTTGTTCTCTCAGGACCTGGCCGAGAGGAAGCAGGTGCCTGTCAACGATGGGGGCTCGGGCCTCACCTTCACCATTGGTGCGGGCCTTCCTCCGGACCAGGAGGAGGCAATGGTCGTTTTCCTGAGGGCCAACAAAGACATGTTTGCGTGGGAGGCATCAGACTTGGTTGGTGTCCGGAGGGTAGTAATCAAGCATCACCTGATGGTGTGCCCTGGTGCACGCCCGGCAAAGCAAAAACTGTGGTGTCAGGCACAAGAGAAGTAGGCGTTCATTGTCCAGGAGGTTGGCAAGCTTCAAGATGGCGATGACATCCGGGAGGTGCGGCACCCAGATTGGTTGGTGTATCCTATGATCGTCCCCAAGAAAGGTAGGAAGGAGCATATGTGCGTTAACTTCACCAGTCTCAACAAGGCCTGCCCTCAGGATCCTTTCCCGCTCCCATGTATCGACAAGATCATGGACTCCACCGCTGAGTGTGATTTGCTATGATTCTTGGATGCTTTCTCGGGATACCATCAAATCAATATGGCAACGGAGGATGTCGAGAAGACATCTTTCATCTCTCCGTGCAGTGTGTACTGCTACACCTGCATGCCCTTCGAGCTGCGAAATGCTGGCACCACTTTCCAGCGACTGATGCACATAGCACTCGGGCCGTAGTTGGGGAGGAACGTGGAGGCATACGTCGATGACATCATGGTCAAGTCGCAGGAAGCAAAGACCCTGATCAAAGACCTAGAAGAAATGTTTGCTAACCTGCGCAGCATAAACCTAAAGCTCAATCCGGAGAAGTGTGTGTTAGGGATCCCGTCCAGCAAGCTGCTAGGCTTCCTGGTGTTGCATAGAGGAATTGAAGCAAACCCTGAGAAGGTCAAGGCGATAGAGCGGATGAGCCCGTGTAAGACCCCAAGCAGATGCAGAAGCTCGCAGGGTGTGTAACCTCCTTGGGGCATGATACGTCTCCAACGTATCTATAATTTTTGATTGTTCCATGCATTTATATTATCTGTTTTGGATGTTTAATGGGCTTTAATATGCTATTTTATATGATTTTTGGGACTAACCTATTAACCCGGAGCCCAAAGGCTGGCCGTTTACATTTTCCTTGTTTTTGAGTATCGCAGAAAAGGAAAACCAAACGGAATCCAATTGACCTAAAAATTCACGGAGATCATTTTTGGACCAGAAGAAGCCCACGGAGCATCGGAGATGGACCAGGGGAGTCCCGAGGCACCCACGAGGGTGGGGGCCACGCCCTACCCCCCTGGGCGCACCCCGCCTATCTCGTGGCCGCCTTGGCGACCCCCCTGACTTGTTCCCGATGCCAATACCTCTTATATATACCCAAACTTCCAGAACATAACCTAGATCGGGAGTTCCGTCGCCGCAAGCCTTTGTAGACACAAAAAACCAATCGGGACCCTGTTCCGGCACCCTGCTGGAAGGGGGATCCCTCACCGGTGGCCATCTTCATCATCCCTACGATCTCCATGACGAGGAGGGAGTAGTTCACCCTTAGGGTTGAGGGTATCTACCAGTAGCTATGTGTTTGATCTCTCTCTATCTCTCTTGTTTTCTTGATTTGGCACGATCTTGATGTATCGCAAGCTTTGCTATTATAGTTGGATCTTATGATGTTTCTCCCCCTCTACTCTCTTGTAATGGATTGAGTTTTCCCTTTGAAGTTATCTTATCGGATTGAGTCTTTAATGATTTGAGAACACTTGATGTATGTCTTGCATGTGCTTATCTGTGGTGACAATGGGATATTCACGTGATCTAGTTGATGCATGTTTTGGTGATCAACTTGCGGGTTCAGTGACCTTGTGAACTTATGCATAGGGGTTGGCACATGTTTTCTTCTTGCCTCTCCGGTATAAAACTTTGGGGCACTCTTTGAAGTTCTTTGTGTTGGTTGAATAGATGAATCTGAGATAGTGTGATGCATATCGTATAATCATACCCACGGATACTCAAGGTGACTTTGGAGTATCTAGGTGACATTAGGGTTTTGGTTGTTATGTGTTATTCTAGTACGAACTCTAGGATAGATCGAACAGAAAGAATAGTTTCGTTTTATTTTACTACGGACTCTTGCATAGATCGACCAGAAAGAATAACTTTGAGGTGGTTTCGTACCCTACAGTAATCTCTTCATTTGTTCTCTGCTATTAGTGACTTTGGGGTGACTCTTTGTTGCATGTTGAGGGGTTTCTATATGATCCAATTATGTTATTATTTTTTAGAGAACTTGCACTAGTGAAAGTATGAACCTTAGGCCTTGTTTCCAAGCATTGCAATACTGTTCGTGCTCACTTTTATTATTATTTACCTTGCTGTTTTTATAAATTCAGATTAGAAAAACCTTTATCTACTATCCATATTGCACTTGTATCACCATCTCTTCGCCGAACTAGTGCACCTATACAATTTACCATTGTATTGGGTGTGTTGGGGACACAAGAGACTCTTTGTTATTTGGTTGCGGGGTTGCTTGAGAGAGACCATCTTCATCCCACGCCTCCCACGGATTGATAAACCTTAGGTCATCCACTTGAGGGAAATTTGCTACTATCCTACAAACCTCTGCACTTGGAGGCCCAACAACGTCTACAAGAAGAAGGTTGCGTAGTAGACATCAGGGCGCTTCATCTCCAATGTTGGTGAGCACGCCCTCCCTTTCTTCAAGCTGATGAAGAAGGAGGGCATGTTTGAGTGGACTCCGGAAGCTGAGGCGGCCATTGAAGACCTAAAGCGATACCTCACGAGCCGCCCTATCATGGTGGCACCCCGCCTGCTGGAGCTCATGGTGCTCTACTTGGCGGCCACTCCCCACTCAGCAAGTGCGGCGCTCAGAAGGATTCTGAGAGGAGCCACGGCGCTGGCCTCGGGCAGCGGCCCAGCGTGAAGCCGTGCGACCTTCGCTCCCCAGGTTCATGCCGCTAAGGATCCCACTACTTCATCGACCTTCGAGCTTCTCGCGCCCCCCGCGGAGCAAGACGTCCTTGTCCCTCGTCAAGCATCCGGCGTACTTCGTGAGCACGGTGTTGCGTGATGCATGCGCACGCTACCCTATGCACCAGAAACTCCTGATCGCGCTCCTCGTTGCCTCTAGGTAGCTGTGTCGCTATTTCCAAGGCCACCTGTAGGATCGAAAGTATGTCTAGAGGAGGGGTTATTAGACTACTTGACCAAATAAAAATCTAGCCTTTTTCTAATTTTAAGCCTTGGTAGATTTTAGCAACTTTGCACAAGTCAAGCAATCAACCTACACATGCAATTCTAAGAGTATAGCAGCAGAATGTAAATCATTGCATATGAAGGTAAAGGGAAGGAGTTTGGAGGGAGCAAACGCAATGTAGACATGGAGATTTTTGGCGTGGTTCCGATAGGAGGTGCTATCGTACATCTACGTTGGTGGAGACTTCAACCCACGAAGGGTAACGGTTGCGCGAGTCCACGGAGGGCTCCACCCACTAAGGATCCACGAAGAAGCAAGCTTGTCTATCCCACCATGGCCATCGCCCACGGAGGACTTGCCTCACTTGGGTAGATATTCATGAAGTAGGCGATCTCCTTGCCCTTACAAACTCCTTGGTTCAACTCCACAATCTTGACGGAGGCTCCCAAGTGACACCTAACCAATCCAGGGGACACCACTCTCCAAAAGGTAATAGATGGTGTGTTGATGATGAACTCCTTGCTCTTGTGCTTCAAATGATAGTCTCCCCAAAAATCAACTCTCTCTCTCACATACATTTGCATATGGTGGAAAGATGATTTGCGTGGAAAGCAACTTGGGGAAGGCTAGACATCAAGATTCGTGTGGTTGGATTGGAATGTCTTGGTGTCAACACATGAGTAGGTGGTTCTATGTCAGAAAATGAATGCTGGAAGTCTAGGCACGTTCTGATGGCTCTCTCCTCAACTGGAGAATGGGTGGAGGGGGATATATAGCCTCCACACAAAATCTAACCGTTACACACAATTTACCAAACTCGGTGGGACCGAATAGTGAAACTCGGTCTGACCGATATGATTCGAAATGTGAACGTTACGATTTTTGGTGGGACCGACATGATCAGCTCGGTTGGACCGATGCGTTAGGGTTAGGGCATAACTTGATATCGGTGAGACCGATCACATGAACTCGGTGAGACTGATTTCAGTAATAAGCAAACAGAGACTTGGTCGGGTGAACTCGGTGGGACCGATCGCTCATTTCGGTAAGACCGGAACGTTACGAAAAGGAAATAGAGAGTTTGCATTGCCAACTCGGTGGGACCTATCACACATCTCGGTTAGACTGAAATGTTACGAAGGGAAACAGAGAGTTTGCAATCCCATCATGGTGAGACAGAGATTCCTATCGGTGAGATCGAATTGATTAGGGTTTCTGGCAGTGGCTATGTCAAGTGAACTCTGTGGCTCCGGATATATCAAATCGGTGGGGCCGAGTTTGACTTTAGGTTTAGGACATATGTGGAAATGACAAAGTGGTTGAGGGCTTTTGGAGCATATCACTAAGCATTTTTAGCAAGCAAGTCATTAAGAAACACGTCATCCCCTTTTAATAGTATTGGCTTTTCCTATGGACTCAATGTGATCTTGGATCACTAAAATGAAAATGTAGAGTCTTGAGCTTTTGCCAATATGTGCCCTTAGGATTTTTAGGGGTCCACATCTCTAGTCCATGCCATGCCAATCATTGAACTTTCTGAAATGATTACCTTGAAAGAATATTAGTTCAATGAGCTATATGTTGTTAAGAATTGCCAAAACCACCCAGGGATTAGTTTGCGCTTTCAATCTCCCCCTTTTTGGTAATTGATGACAACATATAGATAAAAGTTTCGACAAATGATAATAAGAATGAAATACATCATCACTGTTGGATTTTGGGTTCCGGCAAAACCCTTGAGGTTCGAACTCTGGGGTGCGCACAAAGATCTCTCCCCGCGCTCTAGCTCACTCGCATGCGATCTAGGCCTAGCTCGACGAACCCGCAGAACAAAGGGACACAAGATTTATACTAGTGCAGGCCACCAATGTGGTATAATACCCTACTCCAGTGTGGTGTGGTGGATTGCCTCTTGGCTGAGGACGAACAGTTACAAGGGAAGAACAGCCTCCTGAGGAGAGGTGTTCTTGAGCTCGGGGAGCTAGTGATGGTGAGCTCTAGGTGAGATGTGAATCTGTTCCATCTGTCCTCCTCTACGGTGGTGGCTGGTTCTATTTAAAGAGGCCCTGGTCCTCTTCCCAAATATTGAGCGGGAAGGGATGCCACAACAGCCAAATTTGAAGGGGGACAACTAGTACAAGTTATCCTGACTAAAGGTGGTCTTCGCCTGCCAAAGGCTCACGAGTGGTGGCAGACGCCTGTCTTGGGCTCCACAGTGACCTCCGTCCTACCGTCCTGCTGGTCTTGGTCTCGTTGCACCGATATGGAAACCTTTGCCTGATGCCTCGGGACTCCTCGCCTGTGCTTGCCCCTTTAGCACCAAAGAGGAAACGAGGACACTGTGCGCTGGCGCCCGCCTGGCCTTGGTCGTCATGGCTTGCGTCACAAGGACCTCGCGAGGTGCCCCTTGCCTTGATCTCTCCGCCCCTCATGAGCCAGCCTGGTGGGGCCGCCCCTGAGAAGGTCTTGCTCCGTCCGCCTCGCGAGGGTCTTGAGTGTTTTGCTGGTGAAGATGGGCCATACAGGGCCGCTGGTGGAGCCACGCCGAGGGCCGCAGGCAGGCAAGTATGGGGACCCCCATTCCCAGAACGCCGACAGTAGCCCCGGGCCCAAGGTGCGCTCGGACTTGGCTTCATGGCGAAGCCAAGGGACAAGTCACGAGGCGCCCTTGAGACTAACAGCCTGCAGCCTTGATTGACGCATGGCGATTGACAGGGGCGTATGCCTCTCGCTTCCCCACGCTGCCTCGGCAACCGCCTCGACGGACGAGTCCTCGCTGGCGGCAAGTGAAAAATCATCTTTACCTGTGATCGTGGGGATCGCCGGTTGGTCTTCTCTTGCTATAAATGAGGAGGGGGCGGAGCCCCCGTCACTCATCCATTCCTACTCGCTTCTTCCCCCTTAGCTTCATCGCCGTCCGCGACAACCATGGCGCCCGCGAAGAGGTTTTCGGCCCGCCGAAGGGGAGGCCCATGCAAGGAGGGCCTGCCCCGCGACCCAAGAGGGATCTGATGCGCCCGCCAAACACGCCCGTGACCCCGCCGTGGCCCCTCGCGGTCGTGGCGGCGCTTCTTCACGCAGTGGGGGTTGCCTGGGTCGTGGTAGCCCCGTTGATGAGGGGAGGCGTGCCATGGTTGCGCCGCTTCCTCGGCCGTGCTTCCACTCGGCGGAGGTGCCGTCGGAGTTCGTCGTGTGGTCGGAGAACCCGGCCGGCACACTGCTCCAGCTCCAGCTTCTTCGTCTGGGAACTACCGCCCACAGTGCCCCGGCGGCTCTCCGGCAGTGACGGATGGCTGTTGTAGCCGGGCCTCATGGGTCACGGTGGAGGTCTCCTCCGCAGGCAACCTTGTCCTTGCTCGCAGATGGCAGACCTTTACCCGCGCTCGAGGTCTGAGCGGGCGGTGCACCCTCCACTTCAAGTACGACGGCGTTGCAACTCTCCTCGTGAGGGTGTCTGGGGGTGACGGTCGCCGCGCTGGGTGCTGCCCTGAGGACAACAACGGTGAGGAGGTGCTCGGCCTTGGTGATGGCCGCAATGAGGACGAGGGAGAGCCTTCGCTCGGCAGCGACCGTGGCTCTTCCGGTGCCCGCGGCTCCTCCTCTGGTGACAGCTCCAGTAGCGGCGGCTGGGACTAGCCGCCTCGCCATCGCGCCCGCTTCGAGGACGTTGGTGGGTCCTCTCGTCACCGCGCCCTGTTTAAATGCGAAGGGGGCTCCGACTGAGTCCTTGGGAGTGTCGGTCGCTGGTCTTAGCGAGCAGCTACGGCGCAAGGGCCGCTTTTGTCTACCTGCTTTTCTCCTTTCCTGCATTGCCAGAAAAAAGTATGGGGCCCTGTGAGGGCGTGTAATGAACCGTAATTCCCCAGTTGCTATGATGTGTTTATCATTCCCGTGTCGTGTTGCCACATCGGCGTTTTATGTAGGTGCGTAAAAATAACTTAGCTTGATGCGTTCGAGGTAGTCTGCGCCTCGTGAGGCGCGCACTTCCCAGTATCTGGTGCGGCTTCCTTGGCCTAGGAGGCACCTAGGAGCTGCAAAATTTTGTTAGAAAACTTCTTATTCTCCTGAGCGCTGGATGGCTCAACGCATCGCGATACCCGAGGGGCACAGATTGAGAGAGGCGTGCCAGCTTGCGAGCTCGAGCGAGGGTGCCTTGCGAAGAATAGGAATAAATGCTCACAAGGGCACCTGTCCAGCCCCCTCGCGAGGCATGCGAGGGAGAGTATGGGTCAAAACAAGGAACTGAGAGCAGAAAAACAAGCAAAAGGCGATGGAATCAAGCCGGCCAGGAACACCAGAAAGCAAATTTTTAATAAGGAGGGGCAACAAACTTCGGAAAGCAAATGAAAAGCTGCGTCCGGCACCTAGTCTAGTCTTCAAGTCTTCTCACCGGCGTGGAGCTAAGTGCTGCCACTAGGCGTGGGAGGGAGCCCCCGAGGCCCGAGGGGCGGCACTCCTGAGTCTCTGGGGCGTGTACAGCCCCACTCGTTATTACGTGAGAGTGTCACGGGCGGCGATTCTTCACAGGAACTAGGCCTTGCTTCATGGGTAGAACTTCCGAAGGTGCTGAATGTTCCAGGCGTTCTGGATGGGGACCCCGTCCTGCGTCTCCAAGCACACAACGCCAGGTCTGTAGACATGGACAATCCAAAACGGGCCCTCCCACATTGGTGAGAGCTTTCCCTTCCTTGGAGAGCACCTGTCGGCATTCTGGTAATGGGGGTCCCCAGACTTGCATGCCTGCAGCCCATGGCGTGGCTCTGCAGGCGGGCCCGTACGGCCCATCTTCACCAGCGAGCACTCAAGACCCTCGCGACGGGCCAAGCCTCGTGAGGCCGACGACCCAAGACCTCCTCGGGAGCGGCCTCACCAGGCTGGCTCGCGAGGGGCGGAGAGATCAAGACAAGGCAAACCTCGCAGGTTCTCATGACGTAAGCCATGACGACCAGGGCCAGGCGGGCACCAGGTGGGCACCAGGGATCGCAGAGTCCTTGTTTCCTCTTTGTTGCTAAGGAGGCTAGCGCAGGCGAGGAGTACCGAGGCATCCGGCAAAGGTTTCCTTATCGGTGCAACAAGACAAAGACCAGCAGGACGGCAGGATGGAGGTCACCGTGGAGCCCAAGACGGCGTCACCACCAGAACTTTTGGCAGCGAAGACCACCTTTAGTCAGGATAATTGTACAAGCTGTCCCCTTTCAAATTGGCTGTTGTGGGATCCCTTCCCGCTCAATATTTGGGAAGAGGACCAGGGCCTCTATAAATAGGGCTAGCCACCACAGTTGGAGAGGGGGGGGGGTCTCAACTCATCTTGAGCTGATCCTTAGCCACACACCAAGCACAAGAACACCTCAACCTCAGGAGGCTGTTCTTACCTTGTATTGTTCATCCTCAGCCCGAGAGGCAATCCACCACCACCCCAATGGAGTAGGGAATTACACCACAATGATGGCCCGAACCAGTATAAATCTTGTGTCTCTTGTGTTGCGATTTCGTCGAGCCTAGCTTAGAGATCGCGAGGTGTGTGAGGGCGTGATCAGTGAGGGAGAGATCTTTGCGCGCACCCCAGAGTTCGAACCTCGAGGGTTTTGCCGGTATCCGAAATCCGACATTTGGCGCGCCAGGTAGGGAGTGCGCCGGAGTTTTCTTTCCGTTGATCTGCATCCCATCGCTTCGTCGCATCCATGTCGGACGCCCGCCGAGCCCGCGCTGAGCGCAGGGCTGCCCTTGCCGCCCGCGTCGCTCAGACGGCTCCCGTCGATGGGCCTCCCCGTCGTTCCCCGTCGCCTGCCGCCACCGGCCCGGCGGGGAACGAGCAGCAAGCCTCTTCGCTCCACCCCTGGGTGCGGCGGGACGGCTGCACCGCCACTCCATCGCTGAAACGGCTGGTTCGTCGTCCCACGCTCGTCGTGCTCCCACGGACGCGCAGGCTGCACTGCTCATGGCAAACGAGCTCCTGCGCTACCGCCCCGTCGACGACCTCTATGAGGACTGGCCCGACCGCATCGCCGAGCTCGTCATCGCCGCAGGGGGCTCCCCTGTGCCGTCCCTTTCGCTGCCTCGCGCCTCCGCCAGCTGCAGGCGACCTAGCCCATGGAGCACCTCCACCACCTCTGCCCCATGATGGTGCCCTGGCGCCAAGACACGCGGCCCCATGGTGCAACCCACCGTGTCCGGCGCCCGCGCGAGAAGAAAGAAGCTACCAAGAAGTCCCTCGACCGCGAGAGAACGCTCTCGTGCTTCCCGCGCCACCATGGCAAGACCGCGTGCCGCCCGCGGTGGCGGTGCGCGGACACCATCAAGGGCAAGTTCTGCACCAGCGAAGGGCCCCGGTGACCATGGTAGGCTGCCGCGCCATCACCCCCGAGCTGCGTAGCGTCGCCTGGCCGGGCAAGTTCAAGCTAGATCTGCCTCCTCACTACGACGGCACCCCCGACCCCGCAGAGTTCTTGCAGGTTTACGAGCTGAGAATCGACGCGGCCAATGGCGACGAGAAAGTCATGGTGAACTGGTTTCCCATGTCTCTCAAGGATGGCGCCCGCTCCTGGCTCCTGAACCTGCCTCTGGGCTCGATCTCCTCCTGGGGCGAGATGCGCGACCGCTTTGCCGCCAACGTCCAGGGCACTCGCGACCGCCCTGACCGTGGGTCCTTGTCGGCGTTCGGGAATGGGGTCCCCAGACTTGCCTGCGGCCATGCGTGCAGGCTGCCGGCCAGTGACGACTCCATCTTCATCAACAAGGCATTCAAGACCCTCGCGAGGGGCCAAGCCTCGCGAGGCGGACGACACAAGACCTCCTTAGCAGTGGCTTAGTCAAGCAGGCTCACGAAGAGTGGAGATATCAAGGCGGGGCGAATCTCATGAGGATCTCGTGACGTGAGCCATGACGATCGGCACCAGGCGGGTGCCAGGCGGGCGCCAGCCCGCGCAGCGTCCTTGTTTCCTCTTTGGTGCTAAGAAGGCCAGCGCAGGCGAGGAGTACCGAGGCATCAGACAAAGGTTGCCATATCGGTGCAACGAGACCAAGACCAGCCGGACGGCAAGACGGAGGTCATCGTGGAGCCCATGACGGCATCACCACCAGAGCCTTTCACAGGCGAAGACCGCTTTTGTCAGGATAGCTTGTACTAGTTGTTCCCATTCAAATTCGCCCGCCATTGTTGGCTCCCTTCCCGCTCAATATTTGGGGAGAGGACCAGGGCCTATATAAGTAGAGCTAACCACCACAGTAGGGGGATCAGGCAGTTCACCTAGCTCTCACCCGCTAAGTTCACCAAGCATAAGAACACCTCAGCCTCAGGAGGCTGTTCTTTCCCTTGTACTGTTCTTCATCAAGCCCAAGAGGCAATCCACCACCACCACACTGGAGTAGGGTATTACACCACAACGGTGGCCCGAACCAGTATAAATCTCGTGTCTTTCTATGTTGTGAGTTCGTCGAGTTCATCCGCGAGATCTTAGCGAGCTAGGGCGTAGATCGGTAGGAGGAAAAGACTTTGCGCGCACCCCAGTGTTCGAACCTTAAGGGATTGCCTGTTTCTCTTTACATAGACAACCGCCATTTGTAGAATGCTCTTTTTCTTCACTTATATTTGTTAGAGCGCGGGCACATCTTTTGTAGAAAGAATTAAACTCTCTTGCTTCACTTATATCTATTTAGAGATGACAGGAATTGGTCATTCACATGGTTAGTCATAAAATCCTACATAAACTTGTAGATCACTTTGAATATGATATGTTTGATTCTTTGCAATAGTTTTGCGATATAAAAGATGGTGATATTAGAGTCATGCTAGTGGGTAGTTGTGGATTGTAGAAATACTTGTGTTGAGGTTTGTGATTCCGGTAGCATGCATTATGGTGAACCGTTATGTGATGAAGTCGAGCATGATTTATTTATTGATTGTCTTCCTTATGAGTGGCGGTCGGGGAATGACGATGGTCTTTTCCTACCAATCTATCCCCCTAGGAGCATGCGCGTAGTACTTTGTTTCGATGACTAATAAATTTTTGCAATAAGTATGTGAGTTATTTATGACTAATGTTGAGTCCATGGATTATACGCACCCTCACCCTTCCATCATTGCTAGCCTATTCGGTACCGCGCATTCCCCTTTCTCACCTAGAGAGTTGGTGCAAACTTCGCAGGTGCATCCAAACCCCATGATACGATACGCTCTGTCACACATAAGCCTCATTATATCTTCCTCAAAACAGCCACCATACGTACCTATTATGGCATTTCCATAGCCATTCCGAGATATATTGCCATGCAACTTCCATCATCATCATATACATGACTTGAGCATTCATTGTCATATTGCTTTGCATGATCGTAAGATAGCTAGCATGATGTTTTCATGGCTTGTCTGTTTTTTGATGTCATTGCTACACTAGATCATTGCTCATCCCGGTACACCGTCGGAGGCATTCATATAGAGTCATATATTTGTTCTAGATATCGAGTTGTAATATTGAGTTGTAAGTAAATAAAAGTGTGATGATCATCATTATTAGAGAATTGCCCCAGTGAGGAAAGTTTGATGGAGACTATGATTCCCCCACAGGTCGAGATGAGACTCCGGACGAAAAAAAGAGAGAAAGGCCAAAAAAAGGAGAAGGCCCAAAAAAAGAGAAAAAAAAGAGAAAACAAAAAAATGAGAGAAAAAGAGAGAAGGGGCAATGTTACTATCCTTTTACCACACTTGTGCTTCAGAATAGCACCATGTTCTTCATATAGAGAGACTCTTGAGTTATCACTTTCATATACTGGTGGGAATTTTCATTATAGAACTTGGCTTGTATATTCCGATGATGGGCTTCCTCAAACGCCCGAGGCCTTCATGAGCAAGCAAGTTGGATGCACACCCACTTAGTTTCCAGTTTGAGCTTTCGTACACTTATAGCTCTAGTGCATCCATTGCATGGCAATCCCTACTCACTCACATTGATATCTATTGATGGGCATCTCCATAGCCCGTTGATACGCCTAGTTGATGTGAGACTATCTTCTCCTTTTTTCTTCTCCATACAACCTCCACCATCATATTCTATTCCACCTATAGTGCTATGTCCATGGCTCACGCTCATGTATTGCGTGAAAGTTGAAAAGGTTTGAGAACATCAAAAGTATGAAACAATTGCTTGGCTTGTCATCGGGGTTGTGCATGATGTGAATATTTTGTGTGGTGAAGATGGAGCATAGACAGACTATGTGATTTTCTAGGGATAACTTTCTTTGGCCGTGTTATTTTGAAAAGACATGATTGCTTTATTAGTAGGCTTGAAGTATTATTGTTTTTATGTCAAAGGATAGACTATTGCTTTGAACCACTCGTGACTTAATATTCATGCCATGATTAGATACATGATCAAGATTATGCTAGGTAGCATTCCACATCAAAAATTATTCTTTTTATCATTTACCTACTCGAGGACGAGCAGGAATTAAGCTTGGGGATGCTGATACGTCTGCGTCGTATCTATAATTTTTGATTGTTCCATGCCAATATTCTACAACTTTCATATTCTTTTGGTAACTTTTTATACTATTTTTTGGGACTAACATATTGATCCGATTGCCCGAGTGCAGTTCTCGTCTGTTGCATGTTTTTATTTCGCGAAACCCAATGTCAAATGGTGTCCAAACGGGATAAAATGGATGGAGATTTTTTTTTTGGAATATTTATGATTTTGGGAAGTAAAATCAACGCATAAAAGCAGTGTCGAGGCCACGCCCGAGAAAGCGAGCTCATACAGGCTCTCGTGGAGCCACCGTAAGGCGGTTGACGCTCTTCTTTTGGTGCAAGAAAGCTAATTTTATGAGAAAAATCTGAAGCGAAAGATACACCCCAATCGGAGTTACAGATCTCAGGATATTTAAGAAAGCGGTGAAGAGGTAGAATCGGAAGAACGCAGAAAAGCAGAGATAGATCCAATATCGGGAGGGCTCTCGCCTCCCACGCCATGGGGAGCCAAGGACCGGAGGGAAACCCGTCTCCCATCTAGGGAGGAGGTCAAGGAAGAAGAAGAAGAAGGGGCTCTCTCTCCCTTGCTTCCGATTGGCCCATTTGGAGGCCGCCGGGCCATCATCATCACATGATCTTCACCAACACCGCCGTCATCTTCACCAACATCTCCATCACCTTCCCCCTTCTATATTCAGCGGTCCACTCTCCCGCAACCCGCTGTACCCTCTACATGAACATGGTGCTTTATGCTTCATATTATTTTCCAATGATGTGTTGCCACCCTATGATGTCTGAGTAGATTTCTATTGTCCTATCGGTGATTGATGAATTGCTATGATTGGTTTGAGTTGCATGTTTTCTTATTGGTGCTGTCCTATTGTGCCCTCCATGTTGCGCAAGCGTGAGGGATTCCCGTTGTAGGGTTTGCAATATGTTTATGATTTGCTTATGGTGGGTTGCGTGGTGGTGAAACACAAACCCGAGTAAGTAGGTTGTTTTTATTATGGGATAAAAGGGGACTTGATGCTTTAATGCTATGGTTGGGTTTTACCTTAATGAATCTTTAGTAGTTGCGGATGCTTGCTAGAGTTCCAATCATAAGTGCATAGAATTCCAAGTAAGGGATGATAGCTTATGCCTCTCACTCAAATAGAATTGCAATACTGATTACCGGTCTAGTAAAGTAGTCAATTGCTTAAGGGACAATTTCACAACTCCTACCACCACTTTTCCACACTCGCCATATTTACTTTACTTGTGTATTTATCTAAGCAGCCCCTAGCTTTTATTTACTCGCTCTTTACTTTCTTGCAAACCTATCCTATCACACCTACAAAGTACTTCTAGTTTCATACTTGTTCTAGGTAATGTGAACATCAAGCGTCGTGAAAGTCGTATCAGTGGCCGATAGGACTTGAGAGAGTATTTGTTCTACCTTTAGCTCCTCGTTGGGTTCGACACTCTTACTTATCGAAAGAGGCTACAACTATCCCGTATACTTGCGGGTCATCACAAGGCGGGGCACTCGTCTGGCAATATGAAGCAAGGCCGGTACCTGTGAAGAAGGCCCAGTGCCTGTGAAGCTCGCAGCCCGTGACACTCTCACGTAATAATGAGTTGGGGCTGTACATGCCCCGAGTCGCAGGGGTGCGGCCTCGGGCCCAGGGCTCCCTCCCACGCCCTAGTGGCAACACTTACTTAGCTCTGCTATTTGGTGAGAAGACTTGAAGACCAGAAGACTAGACTAGGTGCCGAACGCGGCCTTTTGCTTTGGATCTCTCTTTCTGTAGCTTTGCTTTCTGGATCTGGATTTAAGTTGAAGTCGAGTTTTTATTGCTGCGCGCGGGGGGTGCCTTTTCTCGCTCGAGCAATTTCTTGCTTTCTGGATCTCGTTTTATGCAGGACTCATGTCATCGCCTTCCCTCACGAAGCTCCTCATGAAGCTGGACTACATGAAGCACACACTGCATGGCCTTGGCCAGCTGCTGCTGGTGCTCCCTCTTGCAGGGCCCCTTCGAGGCCAGGCGATAAGCTCATGATTCTCGAAACTTCGTCGCTTCACGACCCAGCTCGAAGCTGGCGCTGACTAAGGTAAACCACGGCGGAAACTCGCCCCCGGATTCACGAGTTCACGGGGACACATACTCACATCGCATAGGAAAGTAAAAAATGCAATTTGCTTACATGAGGGGCCCTCCCCTCTCAAAATGCTCTTACAAGTTTTCATGGGCCGCGCCCGAGTTTTGCGTACAGGTTGAAATGACAGGAGAACATGGGATCAGCCAGAAATGTCACTCGCTACATCGCCCTGGGACGCGTCACTCGCGCCGTCACCTTCGTCGGCACCGTCGCCGCCGTCGGCCCGGCGACGCCCATCACCGTCGTCAACCACGTCGCCTTAAATCTGCGGCGACCACCGCTGCATCATCCTCCGAAGTGAAGGCCCTGACCAACGCGTCCACATTGTCCTCAACCCAACGCGCCAGGTCGCCCCGGACGGCCGTGGGTATGGGGGCGATGGCGGCATCGAAATCAAAGTTGGGGTCGGCATTCTGAAGGTGGCTGAGCTCTTCACCAAGTTGGCTCATCGCGCCCATCGCCTCCTGGAAGAGCTCGTGACGAACTACGCTCCCCCCATGCTCGAGCTCGAACGCTCGGCCCACCTCGTCCTCCACCTCGGGGGCTGCGGGTGGGGCGCCAAGAGGCGCACCACTTCCCGACAGGGGGCTGGGGGCTGGCACCGCACTGGCGTCGACCAGTCCTTGCAAGGAGCCCAAGCCAATCGGGGCTCGCTGCTTGAAGAGGAGCCGAAGATCGAAGCCAACCGGCTGCTGTCCATAAGCAAAGGAGGAGTCTTGGGCACGCCCGCCAAGCTCCACATCAGACCGTGGGGGAGGGGTGACCAAGCCGCGGGCTCAGCGCGCCACGAAGGCAAAAACGCTCCCTCAACCGACCCTGCTCCAGGGGCGGTAGGCGGACCAGGAACGCTCAAGGCTGATGGGGGAATTGGTGGAGGAGGAGGCCGCTTCTCAGAAGACACAACAGCTTCAATGGAAGGAACCCTAAAGGACAGACGTCAAGATAAGAAGACCACACGCAAGAAGCCATGGCAATAAGATACTTACGCGTCAATGGCGATGTACTTTCCTCGCTTCAACGGCCCGAAGATATTGCTGCTGCTGGGGGATCCCTTCCTCTTACGGAGCTCCTCGAAGTCCACACAAAAGGCGACGAGCGCTGGACGTGGCGGCCCGGTCTTGGCGAAGGCCAAAGAAGAGCTGGGAAGGATGGATTCAGGGGTGCCCGGTTGCGGCAAATAGCCGGGCGCCATCTCACCACAACCTCCCGAGGCTAATGGAGCCTTGGCCTCGGGAGCCGCATGCCGCTTCTCCTCAGCAACCGACGCCTTAGGAGGGGGGTTGCAGGACCCCGAGGACGACGCCCCAGGATCACCCCTCGGCATGAGCTCCTCAGCAGTCGAGCCACTGGCCCCCATCGGAGCTCGCCCTCCCGCACCTTCACCTGGGGCGAGCTCGGCACCGGCGGCGAGGAGGGGAGCCACGACGACGGGGTTCTCGTGGGACCCCACCAGGCCGATTGGACGCAGCCCCCACTCATCAAAGGAAGGCATGCTCGAGGCAAATGCGGCTTTGTTCTTGCAATGATGCAATGAGGCAGCTATTCACAGGCATCTCGTCCGGCGAGGAGGGACACTGATAGGACCATGAGCACCGTTTGCCGCGCCATAGAGGAAGCCCCTTCTCCACGAGACCTCATATGGTCACAGGTGCTGAAGCAAGTCCCACATTGGGAGGGAGTGGGCGCTGAAGTGGAGGCGACTTCGGCGGCTTGACGAACTCCTTCACCACCATAGGCGCAATCACGCCACGGTCCTTCAACCACCTCGGCCCTAGTCCAGGGGCCAAGGGCAAGCGGGGCTCAGAAGCCGATGGCCCTAACCGTAGTTTGGAACAGCAGGCCCTTGAGAACTTGGAGCGGAAGTCTTTGAGCACGCCGGTGTCAACAAACACCCATCGCCATTATCTGGAACTTCGCTCGTGGATGAAGAAGCTCGAAGTCAATCCCAGCGCCCGCCATGACCACAACTTGAAGCCCACGCACTAAGCTCTGCGGGGGACCGGTCAGATGCAATGAGAAGAAATGGCGGAGGAGGGCCACGGAAGGTGCGATGCCCACCATGGCCTCGCACAAGAAGGCGAAGACGACAAGAAGGGTCACAGATTGAGGGTCGAGATGAAGCATGTGGATCTGATAATGCTCGAGCACCGCGTTGAAGAAGGCGGGGAAGGGAGGAATCAGGCTAGCCCAGAGGGCATCTATGAAGATCTGGACCTCAGTGGCTGCCCGAACCATGCGAGTGCGAGACACGGGCCAAGCCACCGTCTCTCCCCACTCGTTGAAACTGGAGGCAAGCATGGGGCGCACCTTGTCCATGGCCTTGTCGTTGAGCACCCGAGGCCGGCCGAGCGCAGGCTGATGTCTACTACGCAACCTTCTTCTTGTAGAGGTTGTTGGGCCTCCAAGTGCAGAGGTTTGTAGGACAGTAGAAAAATTCCCTCAAGTGAATGACCTAAGGTTTATCAATCTGTGGGAGGCGTAGGATGAAGATGGTCTCTCTCAAACAACCCTACAACCAAATAACAAAGAGTCTCTTGTGTCCCCAACACACCCAATACAATGGTAAATTGTATAGGTGCACTAGTTCATGAAGAGATGGTGATACAAGTGCAATATGGATGGTAGATATAGGTTTTTGTAATCTGAAAATATAAAAACAGCAAGGTAACTAATGATAGAAGTGAGCGTAAGCGGTATTGCAATGCTAGGAAACAAGGCCTAGGGTTCATACTTTCACAAGTGCAAGTTCTCTCAACAATAATAACATAATTGGATCATATAACTATCCCTCAACATGCAACAAAGAGTCACTCCAAAGTCAATAATAGCGGAGAACAAACGAAGAGATTATGGTAGGATACGAAACCACCTCAAAGTTATTCTTTCCAATCAATCTATTGGGCTATTCCTATAAGTGTCACAAACAGCCCTACAGTTCGTACTAGAATAACACCTTAACACACAAATCAACCAAAACCCTAATGTCACCTAGATACTCCAATGTCACTTCAAGTATCTGTGGGCATGATTGTACGATATGCATCACAAAATCTCAGATTCATCTATTCAACCAACACATAGAACCTCAAAGAGTGCCCCGAAGTTTCTACCGGAGAATCACGACGAAAACGTGTGCCAACCCCTATGCATAGGTTCATGGGCGGAACCGCAAGTTGATCACCAAAACATACATCAAGTGAGTCACGTGATATCCCATTGTCACCACAGATACGCCATGCGGCAAGACAAAGCGGCAAGTGTTCTCAAATCATTAAAGACTCAATCCGATAAGATAACTTCAAAGGAAAACTCAATCCATTACAAGAGAGTAGAGGGGAGAAGCAACATAAGATCCAACTATAATAGCAAATTTCGCGATACATCAAGATCGTGCCAAATCAAGAACACGAGAGAGAGAGAGAGAGAGAGAGAGAGAGATAAAACACATAGCTACTGTTACATACCCACAGCCCCGCGGGTGAACTACTCCCTCCTCGTCATGGAAGCGGCAAGGGATGATGAAGATGTCCACCGGTGAGGGTTCCCCCCCTCCGGCAGGGTGCCAGAACAGGGTCCCGATTTGTTTTTGGTGGCTACAGAGGCTTGCGGGGGCGGAACTCCAGATCTATTCTGTTTTTCGGAAGTTTTAGGGTACGTGGGTATATATGGGTGAAAGAAGTACGTCGGTGGACCTCCGAGGGGCCCACGAAGCAGGGGGCGCGCCCTAGGGGGCGCCCCCCACCCTCGTGGCCACCTCCCTCCTTTCCTGACGTGCACTTCAAGCTTTTCCGGTAGCTTTCCTTCCAAAAATAACTTCTCCAGTTGATTTCATTCCGTTTCGACTCCGTTTGATATTCCTTTTCTTCGAAACACTAAAATAGGCAAAAGAACAGCAATTCTAGGCTGGGCCTTCGGTCAATAGGTTAGTCCCAAAAATAATATAAAAGTGGATAATAAAGCCCAATATTGCCCAAAACAGTAGATAATATAGCATGGAGCAATCAAAAATTATAGATACGTTGGAGACGTATCAAGCATCCCAAACTTAATTCTGCTCGTCCTCGGTAGGTAAAGGATAAAAGATAATTTTTTATGTGGAGTGCTACTTGGCATAATTTCAATGTAATTCTTCTTAATTGTGGTATGAATATTTCAGATCCGAAAGATTCAAGACAAAAGTTTAATATTGACATAAAAATTATAATACTTCAAGCATACTAACAAAGCAATTATGTCTTCTCAAAATAACATGGCCAAAGAAAGTTATCCCTACAAAATCATATAGTGCAGCTATGCTCTATCTTCACCACACAAAGTATTTAAATCATGCACAACCCCGATGACAAGCCCAACAATTGTTTCATACTTTTGACATTCTCAAACTTTTTCAATCATCACGCAATACATGAGCGTGAGCCATGGATATAGCACTATATGTGGAATAGAATGGTGGTTGTGGAGAGGACAAAAAGGAGAAGATAGTCTCACATCGACTAGGCGTATCAACGGGCTATGGAGATGCCCATCAATAGATATCAATGTGAGTGAGTAGGGATTGCCATGCAACGGATGCACTAGAGCTATAAGTGTATGAAAGCTCAACAAAAGAAACTAAGCGGGTGTGCATCCAACTTCTTGCTCACGAAGACCTAGGGCAATTTGAGAAGCCCATCATTGGAATATACAAGCCAAGTTCTATAATGAAAAATTCCCACTAGTTTATGAAAATGATGACATAGGAGACTCTCTCTATCATGAAGATCATGGTGCTACTTTGAAGCACAAGTGTGGTAAAAGGATAGTAGCATTGCCCCTTCTCTCTTTTTCTCTCATTTTTTTATGTATTTTTTTATTATTATTTTGGGGCCTTTTCTCCTTTTTATGGCTTCTTTTTTTTTCGTCCGGAGTCTCATCCCGACTTGTGGGGGAATCATAGTCTCCATCATCCTTTCCTCACTGGGACAATGCTCTAATAATGATGATCATCACACTTTTATTTACTTACAACTCATGAATTACAACTTGATTCTTAGAACAAAATATGACTCTATATGAATGCCTCCGGCAATGTACCGGGATGTGCAATGACTCATGAGTGACATGTATGATAGAATTATGGACGGTGGCTTTGCCACAAATACGATGTCAACTACATGATCATGCAAAGAAATATGACAATTATGGAGCGTGTCATAATAAAAGGAACGGTGGAAAGTTGCATGGCAATATATCTCGGAATGGCTATGGAAATGCCATGATAGGTAGGTATGGTGGCTGTTTTGAGGAAGGTATATGGTGGGTGTATGATACCCGGCGAAAGGTGCTTGGCGATATTAGAGAGGCTAGCAATGGTGGAGGGAAGAAGGGTCGTATAATCCATGGACTCAACATTAATCATAAAGAACTCATATACTTATTGCAAAAATCTACAAGTTATCAAAAGCAAAGTATTACACGCATGCTCCTAGGGGGATAGATTGGTAGGAAAGACCATCGCTCATCCCCGACCGCCACTCATAAGGAAGATAATCAATAAATAAATTATGCTCCGACTTCATCACATAACGGTTCACCATACGTGCATGCTCACGGAATCACAAACTTTAACACAAGTATCTCTCAAATTCACAACTACTCAACTAGCATGACTCTAATATCACCATCTTCATATCTCAAAACAATTATCAAGCATCAAACTTCTCATAGTATTCAACACACTCCTAAGAAAGTTTTTACTAGTCTTGAATACCTAGCATATTAGGATTAAGCAAATTACCATGCTGTTTAAGACTCTCAAAATAATATAAGTGAAGCATGAGAGTTCAGTAGTTTCTATAAAACAAATCCACCACCGTGCTCTAAAAGATATAAGTGAAGTACTAGAGCAAATGACAAACTACTCCAAAAGATTAAAGTGAAGATCAATGAGTAGTTGTATAATTATGTAGCTATGTGAAGACTCTCTAACATTTAAGAATTTCAGATCTTGGTATTTTATTCAAACAGCAAGCAAAACAAAAGAAAATAAAATGACGCTCCAAGCAAAACACATATCATGTGGTGAATAAAAATATAGCTCCAAGTAAATTTCTTGATGAGCGAAGAGGAAAGAGGGATGCCTTCCGGCATCCCCAAGCTTAAACTTTGGTTATCCTTGAATATTACCTTGTGGTGCCTTGGGCATCCCCAAGCTTAGGCTCTTGCCACTCCTTATTCCATAGTCCATCGAATCTTTACCCAAAACTTGAAAACTTCACAACACAAAACTTAACAGAAAATCTCGTGAGCTCCGTTAGCGAAAGAAAACAAAACACCACTTCAAGGTACTGTAATGAACTCATTCTTTATTTATATTGGTGTTTAACCTACTATATTCCAACTTCTCTATGGTTTATAAACTATTTGAAGCTAATCTCATGTGCGCTGAAGTTTCTGTTTTTTACAGCATGATCATAAAGACTTCACCCAAGTCTTCCCAAAGGTTCTACTTGGCAAAAACACTAATTAAAACATAAAACCACATCTAAACAGAAGCTAGATGGATTATTTATTCCTAAACAGAACCAAAAAGCAAGAAACTAAAATAAAGTTGGGTTGCCTCCCAACAAGCGCTAACGCTTAACGCCCTAGCTAGGCATGATGATTTCAATGATGCTCATATAAAAGATAAGAATTGAAACATAAAGAGAGCATCATGAAGAATATGAGTAGCACATTTAAGTCTAACCCACTTCCTATGCATAGGTATTTTGTGAGCAAACAACTTATGGGAACAATAATCAACTAGCATAGGAAGGCAAAACAAGCGTAACTTCAAGACTTTAAGCACATAGAGAGGAAACTTGATATTACTGCAATTTATACAAGCATATATTCCTCCCTCATAATAATTTTCAGTAGCATCATTGAGGGAGTCCTGGATTAGGGGGTATCCGGACAGCCGGACTGTGTACAACGTCCGGACTATTGAAGCGTGAAGATACAAGACTCAAGACTTCGGCCCGTGTCCGGATGGGACTTTCCTTGGCGTGGAAGGCAAGCTTGGCTATCCGGATATTATATTTCCTTCCTTGTAACCGACTTCATGTAAACCCTAGCCCTCTCCGGAGCCTATATAAACCGGAGAGGTTGGTCCTTAGAAGGCCGATCACAATTACATTCATACCATCATAGGCTAGCTCTTAGGGTTTAGCCTCTACGATCTCGTGGTAGATCTACTCTTGTACTACCCATACCATCAATATTAATCAAGCGAGGAAGTAGGGTTTTACCTCCATCGAGAGGGCCCAAACACTGGTAAACACATGTGTCCCTTACTTCTTGTCACCATCAGCCTTGACGCACAGATCGGGACCCCTACCGAGATCCGCGGTTTTGACACCGACATTGTTGCTTTCATTGAGAGTTCCTGCATGTAAATCGCTATTGGGCTCGATGGCTCCTTCAACCATCGTCAATAACACGATACGGACGATCCACGACGAAACCGCGGCTTAGACCTGCTATTGGACAAAGCTCGAGTATCGCCCCGCGCATTAGCCTCGGACCTAAATCCGGATCGAAATTGCGTTGCACGAGGACGGAGGGCTGGACCCGCCCGCATGGTCGCGCACTCATCGGCGTTGGAGCCAAACAAGGCCTTACCTGCAGTGGTGGCCTATGACTCCGGACCCCGGATTCGTATCCAGATGTTGAGTCGGTCGCGCACTCCCGAACACAGTCGAGCAGTTATTGCTCGGTAATGGAATTCACCGCCACGGACATTTTTCGGCACTCGCCCTTTGGCGACATGCTGAACTCTTTGAAAACTCTCTCTTTGACAGAAATTTCTGGGCCAAACTACGTCCGGCTCGAGTGGGAAGCAGACGACGAAGAAATTCGCTGCCCACCCACCACCCACTTCATAGCCACGGTCGATGATTTAACCGACGTGCCCGACTTGACTTCGGAGAGACATCGACGGTATGGACGACGATGCGGGAGAGGATCACGGAATCTATGGTGCTGGACTTCCCCTCGTCACACGAGTATACATGGTGGAATCGCCCAAAGAGGACAAAGGCGACAGTCCGGATGATAAAAACCCCTGACAAAGCCAAAAGCAGCGGGCCTTGCAGACGCCGTTCTAAGTCCGGAAGAACGAGTAAAAAATAGTGACAAGAAGCGCGAGAAGGATCGATAATACAATCAACTCCGAAGGAAACAATGACCATACGGACCCAAAGTGATGGACCAGGGCCGAACCAGTCACCCCGAACACAGTTCGGAAAGACGCCCGAGGACAATGATCCCAGCGGACGAGGTCGTCAAGACGAACCAGCCGCGTGAAAAGCGGTCCGGATAACGATTCAACCCGGAAAAACACGTGGAACGAGATAACCTCCACGTAAAGCTTATGGCCACCGCAAGAAGCCTAAAGAAGCGAAGCAATGGCTCAAGGCCGCACAGAAACGCTCAACCGTAGATGGAATAAAGTGCTGAACCTTTGAAGAAAGATACTGGCGATGATCGCCATACAAAGAGCTATCCAAAACGCAAGCTCTTGCCAGAATTCGATGGCGAAGCCGTACCACTTCATAACCGCAACAAAAGCATTTCACCGATCCACATGAACACCTGAACAAGAAAGCTAGCGCGGCCAGGTCCATTTATGGATCCAAGGGACGCACCCCCGCGAAGGACTATGGTCGCCAAAACGATTACGCCAATCGAATACCAGTCCGGCATAAAGACCGGACACAACAATATCCGACAACATGCCACAGCACGTCCAGATACAGAGGGGCTGCTCACCCCCTGTGCTTTACCGATGAAGTACTGGACCACGAATTCCCACAGGGCTTTAAACCTGTGAACATAGAGGCATATGATGGAACGACAGACCCAGGGGTCTGGATCGAGGACTTTATCCTACACATACATATGGCTCGTGGGGATGACCTTCACGCCATCAAATACCTCCCCCTCAAGCTAAAGGGACCAGCTCGGCACTGGTTGAAAAGCCTCCCCGAAAATTCATTTGGGAGCTGGGAGGAACTTGAGGGGCAGCTTCAGGCCAACTTTCAAGGGACCTATGTCCGCCTCCGGATCTTGGCGACTTAAGTCACATAGTCCAACAGCCCGGAGAATCCATCCTGAGTTTTGGAACAGATTCCTCACTAAGAAGAATCAAATTGTTGATCGTCCGGATGTCAAGCCTTAGCAGCATTCAAACACAAAGATCCGTGGACGAATGGCTCATGGAACACCTCGGCCAAGAAAAGCCAAGGAAAATGGCAGCCCTAACAAGCCTTATGACCCGCTTTTGCATCGGGAGAAGATAGCTGGCTAGCCCAGTAAAAGGCACCAGCGACCCAAAGACATCCGAAATAAGGGATGTCAATGGGAAGCCACGGCGTCATAAAACAAGCGCCAAAACAAGGAAGAGAGCCCGGATAACACGGCGGTTAATGCCGGATTCAGGGGCTCTCGACCTAATCAGCAAAACAAGCCATCTAAAGGCAGAAAAGAGGGACCGTCCGGTCTGAATAGAGTCCTAGACAGACTATGCCAAATACACGGCACCCCTGACAAACCTGCAAACCACACGCACAGAGAGTGCTGGGTCTTCAAGCAGGCCGGCAAATTAAATGCCAAACACAAGGAAAGGGAAACACCAAGTGAAAGCGAGGATGAACCTCGCCCGGCGAACAACGAAGAATGAAAAAAATTCCGCCCGAGAGGTCAAAACAACGAACATGATCCACGCGAATCAAACATCCATGAGGAGGCACGAACGCGCGCATAGAGACGCGCTCGATATAGAGCCCATCGTACTCACGCCTAACCACTCGATGCCTTATCCGATCACTTTCGACAACTTGGATGACCGAACTAGTATTCGGCGCAGAGGATCAAAGGCCTTGGTGCTAGACCCGATAGTCGACGGATACCATCTCACCCGCGTCCTTATGGACGGCGGCAGCAGCCTCAATTTAATATATGAGGACACTGTCCGCAGGATGGGGATAGACCCATCCAGAATTAACCAAATCAACACCACCTTTGAAGGGGTGATACCAGGCGTTGAAGCCCACAGGAGGGACTCCGTCGGACTGGAGGTAACATTCGGCTCGCCAGGTAACTCCAGAAGCGAAGAACTACTCTTCATTATTGCACCCTTCCAAAGCGACTATCACGCAGTGCTCGGAAGAACGGCCTTCACCCGCTTCAACGCATTGCCGCACTATGGCTACCTTACACTTAAGATGCCCGGTCCACGTGGCATCATCACCGTTAGCGGACCAACAGAGCGCTAGTCACACGCAGAGGAACACGCGACGGCCCTCGCGGCCGGACTATAAGCGGCCTCAACATCGAAAAACATGACCGTCGCTTAAAGACCACAGAACCACGGCTAAACGAGTCCGGCCGCCTCGGATAAAATTAAACCAGGGCCCGTATATGTAATCCCATAGTGGACACGGGGCTATAAATTCTTAACACAAAATCCCAGCAGTTGGCTCAACCTTATGGGCAGGCCAACATCTCACACTTTATTATCCATCGCATATACTTACGCTTGCACTCGCTTCACGAAGTTTTCCTTCTTTCCATGAGACAACGTTCACGCAATACCCTTCCGTGATACAACACAACGGAGACAAAGGCGCAGGCGTCGTGCAGCGAGGCCCGTTCAACAGGTTTCTTTTTAGATTAAGCCCCTGTGTAAACCTTTTTTATTGCCTCCTGTTGTTTAACCATCCCATGGGTTCCATACCCATAGAGGATACTGCCGTTTTTTGGCATCTCGCTACGACAGATTAACGCACGTACATGGAAAACAGGGTTTACAACGAGTGGGCATTCTTGAGCCCATCGACTATTATAAAGTCCGAATACCCTCGGGAGTGTTCGGCGTCACGAGTTTGGCCTTATATGCAGCAGCTCCAAATCATGTCTTTGGTCAAATGTTGGGTTTGCCCGGCTCCTGCGTTTGTCGCCTTACGTTCCGTTACTATCGGCTAAGGTGGCAAAAGGAGAACTACTGAGATTGTGCCCTGATTATTCCGGACAAGCACCTCAGTAGAGAAATCCAGCCGGCTGTCATGATACGAGAGACCTGTTCAACCACTCGAAGACCTATCAGGATCTTTAGGATCCCTCCGCATTAACGAAGGATCGCTTTCCGGTCATGTACACTGCAGCGTCCGTATTCGGATGCACGCGAAAGGCAATGAGGGGCTACATAGTAGCCCCAACATTACGACTCCCATGGCTAAGCGAAAGTGTTACAGCTATATAGTCCGGTTGCCTAGTTCGACGTGCGATCACCTCCTTCATGGACCAAGGCGTTGGATCAAGTGTGATTAAGCATATCTTTTATAACACACCCCGCATTGCTGCGTGGGGATGAAGCCAACGACTGCTATCTTTTGATTAAACATTCATATATATATCTCTATATATATATATATATATATATATATATATATATATATATATATATATATATATATATATATATATATATATATATATATATGTAAATCAGGGACACAATAATACTTTCGAGCAAAAAGTATAAATATAGCCTTACAATCAAACTAACGTCGTTTGTTACAATGATTTGATTCATCGCTCAAATAAGACATTCTTCGAGCACTGCGCCTCTATTAGGCGGGCACCTTCTGTGACCCGCGCCAAGTAGTGCTCTTCGATGGGATCGCCCCCCGCCGGATCTTGGGTTGCTATAATGTTGGCCTCCATATCCGTCCAATAGGCTTTAACGCGGGCAAGAGCCATGTGTGCACCCTCTATGCACGCCGACCTCCTCATGGCTTCGATCCGAGGCACGGCCCCAAGGAACCGCTGCATCAAGCCAAAGTAACTGTCTGGCTTAGGCCCTTCCGGCCAAATATGGTCTATCACAGACCGCATTGCAAGACCGGACAGCCTGTGAAGCTCCGCTCTGACCATCTTGTCATTTAACGGCAGCGGGCGAGTGGGAGCATTGAATTGCGACCAGAAAAGCTTCTCCACCTCCTTATCACCTTGACCATCGAAGAACTCGACAGCGTCAGCCGCACTCTTCGCCAAATCCGCATATGCGTCCGTGGGACTCCAGCGCCCATCCAGGGGAGCGTACTTCGGATCGAAAAACCTCGTCCGCAGCAAGTAGGAACCTCCAGCCACGATTTTACCAGCCTGTTGAAGCTCCTCCCGCGCCCCCCTGAGCTCGGTCCATATTTCCTTGGTGGCATTGCGTGCCTTGTCCAGCTCGGCCACGCTTATCTTTATGCTCCTTTTAAGGAGCTCATACCGTCGGCCGGTATTTTTAACTCAATAGCCATTTCGGCCATCTTTTCTTCGCTTCACGATGAGCAACTGTTCGCTCTCGGTTCCTCGATGCGCCTTTAGGGCAGCCCCATTGCTATTCGAGCTTGTTCCGTGGCCTGGACAAGTTCTGCCCTCAGGGCCTCCATGACAGCAGCACTATCTGCAGTCCGAACATCTTACATTAATATCATGCCGCCTCCATATTTTCCTATACAAAGGAAGGCAGAGCACATACCTTGTAACTTGTCCAGCCGCTCGTTCACCAGCGTGATATCGGCATCAATCGATCGAATCAGCACAGTCGGTTCGGAAACTTCCACAGATCGGCTCTGCCGGACTACGGTACCGCACAGATTTATAGTGCAATCATTGATTTATGATCCCCTGTTTGCCCCCTAGGGCGGTCAACCAGTGTCTCAGGGGCTACTATCTATATGGAGCACACCTAACGCGTGCCTCACAGCCAAAAACAGTGTATTCTGCACTACATACCTCAAAGCCTCTGAGCAGACTCGCAAATGCTTCATTCAAACCGCTTGTAGCGGACGATATCTTCTGGAGCACCGCACTCATTAGTGAGCGATGCTCCTCCGAGAGTGCAGCCCGCTCCAGTAGGCCCGTCAGTATGTCCGGCCGGACATCGAACTGTGCCGGACCCTTCCCATCGCCCCTTGCGGGAGCTATTCGCTCCGAGCTCGTGGCGGCCGGGACGCGCGTTGGCCTCCGCTTTCTAAGCAGATCCGGACTCCTCCGTGACGACACTTCGGTGTCGCCCGCTTCACAAGCCGGAGAGGTAGGTGGGGTCTCGCTCTCCATCATCTCCGGAGGAAGGTCCCCCGAAGACAAACTCTGGTGAGAGGGGCTGCTAGCCGAACTGCGAAAGACGAATCCTGGTTATTGATCTAGGAGGAACGCAGCATCTTCGAATTAAAAATTAACTTACAGCTTGGTGGAGGCTAGCCCGTTGTTGGGCACGATCACGGTGAGGGTGCCCGTTGGGGCAGCCCCCTGGTGTTATCTTTTTCCCGGGTTTGGGCATCTCCGTCTCCGGGTCTTCGGAGGCGGCCCTCTTCTTCCCGCGCAGGGAGGAGGCCTTAACCTCCCCCTCCCGACTATCCCCCTTAGGGAGGTGACAATTCCCGGTTGGATCGTGGCGTGTGGGGTTGATTCTCTGTCCTTCCCTTGTCTTTCCCGGAGGCATCTGCTGAGTACTCGGTCAAGCATCTCTTGGCCATAGTGAAGTGAGCGAGCCTTCCGGGAGTGGCGCCGGACACCTAATTCTCTCGCCTTGCTGAGCCAATCACGGGCGGATGATTTTCGTAATAAACAATCATAACAGATACAAAACACGGTGTCCGGTATCAAGTTTACTTACTTGGGTATCTAGGCGATTACAGCTTAGTCCCGCATCCTCGGTGGTGTCCGGACACTTTACTTTCTGTCCAAAGAATAATTTGCACATCTCTTCGAGCTTCAGGCCGAAGAAGTGCTTGACGGTCCGTGGACCCTCCGGATTGAACTCCCGCATCCGGAGAGGCCGGCGATGGCATGGCAACATCCGCCGGATCAACATCACTTGCATTATGCTGACAAGGTTAATGTCCCTTGCAAGAAGTTCCCGGATGCGATTCTGCAATACGGGTATGTCACCAGCGAGTCCCCAATTCCGTCCTACGTTCGTCCAACACGCCAACTGTGACGGAGGGCCCGAACGAAACTCGGGGCAGCCACCCACTTTGTGCCCCTAGGAGCCGTGACATAAAACCACCTCCACTGCCATATGTCGGATACTTCTAGGAAAGAACCCTCTGGCCACGGGGCATCGTCGTTCCTGCTTATTACGGCACCTCCGCACTCCACATGTCGCCCCTCGATCATCTTCGGCTTCACATTGAAGGTCTTGAGCCATAAGCCGAAGTGTGGGGCGACAAGGAGAAAAAACCTCGCACCACGATGATAAACGGCAGATATGGAGGATAAGCGTCGAGAGCCAGATCGTGAAAATCCAACCCATAATAGAACATGAGCCCCCCTCACGAAGGGATCGAGGGTGAAACCCAGGCCCATGGAGGAAGTGTGGGACCCAAAACGACACACTTATTGGGCTCCGGCGGAGGGATGACTCTGCCTGGAGCAGGCGGGGAGCCTGTCTTTGGATATCTACGGTCAGGTATCCGACCTCCCTAAGCTTTGCAATGTCCTTCTCTTCAATCGAGGAGGCCACCCACCGGCCTTGAGGGTCAGATCCGGACATGTTGGAGGATTCCAAAGGGGTGGAGCTTAGTTTTTGGGTGTTAGAACTCGAGGTGCGAGAAGGCGCGATGAAGGTGGACAAAGAGGCGTAGGTCTCGACCCCTTTATAAAGAGGGTGAATATTAAGAGTCCCCGGTGTGACCGTTTGAGGCTTATCTAAAAAACATACGGGTTATACCAACAGCCGTCGTGGGGTCACGCGTGCTCATATTGATGGAAAATCCCGTAATAAGAGGAACACGATCTCTGCCTCGACGGGACGTGCCAATAAAGCCGCCTCGCAACACGAGTCGTTGTGGGGCAGGAAACGTCGGTTCGCGTTGGACCAAGCCCCGACGCGAAGGCACGATACACGAAGGTTGCCAGCGAATCAGATCTATACCATAGGGAGATCATCTTGCGGATCCGGACACGGCCTACGTGTTCGATGACCACTTTGGAGTATTCGAGGAGGAACCCGCCTGCAATGCCGAAGACAAGATCGCTACTGGACTCGTCGTCATTGAAGCCTGGTTCAGGGGCTACTGAGGGAGTCATGGATTAGGGGGTATCCGGACAGCCGGACTGTGTACAACGTCCGGACTATTGAAGCGTGAAGATACAAGACTCAAGACTTAGGCCCGTGTCCGGATGGGACTTTCCTTGGGGTGGACGGCAAGCTTGGCCATCCGGATATTATATTTCCTTCCTTGTAACCGACTCCATGTAAACCCTAGCCCTCTCCGGTGCCTATATAAACCGGAGAGGTTGGTCCTTAGAAGGTCGATCACAATTACATTCATACCATCATAGGCTAGCTCTTAGGGTTTAGCCTCTACGATCTCGTGGTAGATCTACTCTTGTACTACCCATATCATCAATATTAATCAAGCAGGAAGTAGGGTATACCTCCATCGAGAGGGCCCGAACCTGGGTAAACACCTGTGTCCCTTACTTCTTGTTACCATCAGCCTTGAGGCACAGATCGGGACCCCCTACCTGAGAACCGCCGGTTTTGACACCGACAATCATGAATGAATTCAACAATATAACCAGCACCTAAAACATTCTTTTCATGATCTACAAGCATAGAAAATTTACTACTCTCCACATAAGCAAAATTCTTCTCATTCGGAATAGTGGGAGTATCATAAGAGACTAGAATACTATAAATTGTTTCCACATTAAAAGAGTAATGTTCAGAAAAAGGTTAATCATAACCATGACAAGTTTTATAAATATAATCATCACTCCTTTTTATAGCATAAGTTTCATCAGAGTAATCATCATAAGTAGGAGGCATGCTATCATCATAAATTTGCATATCAAAACTTGGGAGACTAAAAATATCATCTTCATTAAACAAAGCATCCCCAAGCTTGGAATAAACATTAATTGCAGCAAATATATTCTCAAAAACATCATTCCCATCTAACAGAGCTTCCCCAAGCTTGGGCCTTTTCATATTATAGGCATAATCATCATTAATAGTATGGATAGCACCAATAGTATAGCAATTATCATATTCTTCCAAGCAAGTGCCAAAAAGATTTTCAAGATCATAAGGAGTATCATCATCTTCCCAATCATAATCATCACAACAAGCAATAGGCATAACGAGATCATCATCAAGTGCACCATCTTCCACAATCATTTTTGATCCATTTTCATGAGGCACAACAATAATAGGAGCAACATTATTTGGGAGGGATACCTTTTTACCTATCCTCCTTTTTCTTTTCTTCTTCTTCACCACATCATGTGTGGGTTCAATCCTCTTCTTGGACCTCCTTATTAATGAGATTGGTTGAATAGAAGGCTCCTCCTCGTTGCCTGATTCATCATCAGAAATAATAGGAGGATATTGGGAAGTCTCTTCCCTTTCATTAGTATTCTCTTCATCCTCTGTTTGTTTCCTTTTCTTTATGTAATTGGCAATATAAGGATTTTCAATGCAATTCACCGCACAATACATATAATTTTTCTCTAGATCAGTATCGAGGAATTTCTCAAGGTTATATTCTGGAATATGCTTAGTTTGACGTTTCATTTCTTCATAACCCAAAAGCAAACTAAGTTCATTATAATGTGCAAGGGAAATCAAGTCATCACAATTTCTGGACACGATTCGGTCATGAAACAATTTGCATTTGATATTTAAATGACCATGTTCATTGCAAAATTCACAAGTACGGTAGTGATATTTTAAATTTTCAGCACTCTCATCAAGACTTTCTTGCAACAATTTAGTTTCTAAATACTAATGCCTCTTGCAATATCTATCTTCCCTATTTGGTGTGTACTTGCAAACCCAATGCACTCCACAAAAATTGACATGTTTATAGGAGACATTTTCATCATAACTAGTGCAATCATCATTAGTACCATGGATATTCAAGGAGTTCATACTAACAATATTGCAATCATGCTCATCATTCAAAAGATTTAGTGCCAATTTTTTAATGCATTCTTCTTCTAACACTTTGGCACAATTTTCCTTTCCATCATACTCAATGAAAGATATTAAAAAGGTGAAGCGTATGAGACAAACTCAATTCCATTTTTTCGTAGTTTTCTTTTATAAACTAAACTAGTGCTAAAACAAGAAACAAAAAGATTCGATTGCAAGATCTAAAGATATACCTTCAAGCACTCACCTCCCCAGCAACGGCGCCAGAAAAGAGCTTGATGTCTACTATGCAACCTTCTTCGTGTAGACTTTGTTGGGCCTCCAAGTGCAGAGGTTTGTAGGATAGTAGCAAATTTCCCTCAAGTGGATGACCTAAGGTTTATCAATCCGTGGGAGGCGTAGGATGTAGATGGTCTCTCTCAAACAACCTTGCAACCAAATAACAAAGAGTCTCTTGTGTCCCCAACACACCCAATACAACGGTAAATTGTATACGTGCAATAGATCGGCGAAGACATGGTGATACAAGTGCAATATGGATGGTAGATATAGGTTTTTGTAATCCGAAAATATAAAAACAGCAAGGTAACTAATGATAAAAGTGAGCGTAAACGGTATTGCAATGCTAGCAAACAAGGACTAGGGTTCATACTTTCACTAGTGCAAGTTCTCTCAACAATAATAACATAATTGGATCATATAACTATCCCTCAACATGCAACAAAGAGTCACTCCAAAGTCACTAATAGCGGAGAACAAACTAAGAGATTATGGTAGGGTACGAAACCACGTCAAAGTTATTCTTTCCAATCAATCCGTTGGTCTATTCCTATAAGTGTCACAAACAGCCCTAGAGTTCGTACTAGAATAACACCTTAAGACACAAATCAACCAAAACCCTAATGTCACCTAGATACTCCAATGTCACCTCAAGTATCCGTGGGCATGATTATACGATCTGCATCACAAAATCTCAGATTCATCTATTCAAACAACACATAGAACCTCAAAGAGTGCCCCGAAGTTTCTACCGGAGAATCACGACGAAAACGTGTGCCAACCCCTATGTATAGGTTCATGGGAGGAACCCGCAAGTTGATCACCAAAACATACATCAAGTGAGTCACGTGATATCCCATTGTCACCACAGATACGCACGGCAAGACATACGTCAAGTGTTCTCAAATCATTAAAGACTCAATCCGATAAGATAACTTCAAAGGGAAAACTCAATCCATTACAAGAGAGTAGAGGGGGAGAAGCAACATAAGATCCAACTATAATATCAAAGCTCGCGATACATCAAGATCGTACAAATCAAGAACACAAGAGAGAGAGAGAGAGAGAGAGAGATCAAAAACATAGCTACTGGTACATACCCTCAGCCCCGAGGGTGAACTACTCCCTCCTCGTCATGGAGAGCGCCGGGATGATGAAGATGTCGGCGTTCTGGGAACGGGGGTCCCCAGACTTGCCTGGCTGCGGCCTGCGGCGTGGCTCAAAGGGGGGCCCAAAGACGCCCATCTTCATCAACGCAAGCTCAAGACCCTCGCGAGGGGCCAAGCCTCATGGGCGGACGACAGGAGCTTCCTCGTGCACGGCCTTATCAGGCTGGCTCGCGAGGAGGCGGAGAGATCAAGCGAGGGTACCTCACGAGGTGCCCATGATGCAAGCCATGACGACCAAGAGGCGTCGAGTGAGCGCCACTAAGCAAAGGTCCTAGTTTCCTCTATGGTGCAAAGGGAGCAAGCGCAGGCGAGAGCATCAAGCAAAGGCATCCATTTCGTGCAACAAGACCAAGACCAGCCCAACGGCAGGAAGGAAGTCATTGTGGAGCCCAAGCAAAAGGCCACCACCAGGCATTTGATGTGCGAGGACCAACTTTAGTCGATAAGTGTACCAGATGTTCCCCTTCAAAATGGCCAATTGTTGGCGCCCTTCCCGCTCAATATTTGGGAAGAGGCCAAGGGCCTTTGCCTATAAATAGGACTAGCCACCCACAGGGTAGAGGCATCCAGGACCGAGGATCCAGCATCTGGAATCCAGAGAGAGAGAGAGAGAAAGGCGGCTGAACTCCTCCTAGCAGTTCATCGCCCCTGGCCGACCCTCGCGAGGCTATTCTTCCTTGTATTGTTCATCACCATCAGCCCAAGAGACAATCCACCACACCACAAACTAGAGTAGGGTATTACACCACAATGGTGGCCCGAACTAGTATAAACCTTGTGTCTCTTGTGCTGTTCCTTTTCATAGCATAGATCCTAGCGAGGCGGCGGGGTGCAGGTAGGTAGAGGGCGAGATCTCCGCGCGCACCCCAGTGTTCGAACCTCAAGGGTCTGCCGGAACCCGAAATCCGGAAGATGTCCACCGTGAGGGTTCCCCCCCCCTGCATGGTCTTTGGGAACAGGTCCCGATTGGTTTTGGTGGCTCTGAGAGGCTTGCGGGCGGAACTCAGATCTATTCTATTTTTCGGAAGTTTAAGGGTACGTGGGTATATATGGGTGAAAGAAGTACGTCGGTGGACCTTCGGGGGGCCCACGAGGCAGGGGGGCGCGCCCCCACCCGCGTGGCCACCTCCCTTCTTTCCAGACATGCACTCCAAGATTTTCCGTAGCTTTCCTTCCAAAAATAACTTCTCCGATTGATTTCATTCCGCTTTGACTCTGCTTGATATTCCTTTTCTTGAAACACTAAAATAGGCACACAAAAAAGCAATTAAAGGCTGGGCCTTGATTGATAAGGTTAGTCCCAAAAATAATATAAAAGTAGATAATAGAGCCCAATATTGCCCAAAATAGTATATAATATAGCATGGAGCAATCAAAAATTATAGATACGTTGGAGACGTATCACAGGCTCAAAGGACGGAGGCGCGGTTGGCAAAGACAGAGGTTTCTTCCCCTTTTCAGCCTGTTTCGGCGCCATGGCGATGAAGCAGGCGGAGTGCAAGTCAGATTGGAAGGGCAAAGCAGGGCCTCGAGGAAGCAGGGAGATTGGAGGAGCCAGGCGTGGACAAAGGAGGAATAACTGTGTAGGCTACGAGGGCCGCATATGCAGGCGAATTCAAAGGCAGCGTGGGGAAGCGGAGACGCCCACATCCAATCAACCGCCACGCGTCAACCAAGGTCATGAGCTTTGGGGTTCAGCGCTCAGATTTGACCCTTGGCTTCGCCGCAAAGTCAAGCCCGAGCGCACCTTGGGCCCGGTGGCTACTGTTGGCGTTCTGGGAACGGGAGTCCCCAAACATGCCTGCCTGCGACCCACGGCGTGGCCAAACCAGCGGGCGGTACATCCCATCTTCATCAACAAGGCATTCAAGACCCTCGCGAGGGGCCAAGCCTCGTGAGGCGGACAACGCAAGACCTCCTTAGGAGTGGCTTAGTCAGGCAGGCTCACGAGGAGCAGAGATATCAAGGCGGGGCGAACCTCATGAGGCTCTCGTGACGTGAGCCATGACGATCGGCACCAGCGAAGCGCCCGGCGCGCAGCGCCCTTCTTTCCTCTTTGGTGCTAAGAAGGCCAGCAGCGAGGAGTACCGAGGCATCGTGCAAAGGTTGCCTTATCGGTTGCAACGAGACCAAGACCAGAAGGACGGCAAGACGGAGGTCATCGTGGAGCCCAAGATGGCGTCACCACCAGAGCCTTTTGCAGTCGAAGATTGCTTTTGTCAAGATAGCTTGTACTAGTTTCCCCCTTCGAATTTGGCCGCCGTTGTTGGCTGCCTTCCCGCTCTATATTTGGGGAGAGGACCAGGGCCTATATAAGTAGAGCTAGCCACCACATTAGGGGGATCGGGCAGTTCACCTAGCTCTCACCCGCTAAGTTCACCAAGCATAAGAACACCTCAACCTCAGGAGGCTGTTCTTCCCCTTGTGCTGTTCTTCATCAAGCCCAAGAGGCAATCCACCACCACCACACTGGAGTAGGGTATTACACCACAATGGTGGCCCAAACCAGTATAAATCTCATGTCTTTCTATGTTGTGAGTTCGTCGAGTTCGTCCGCGAGATCTTAGCGAGCTAGGGCGTAGGTCGGTAGGAGGAAAAGACTTCACAAGACCTCAAAGTGTTCAAACCTTAAGGGTTTGCGGAACCCCACATCCGGCAGTTGACTTGCGCCACAAAGCAACCAGAGAGACCTCGCAGGCAGTACATCCAGCGCTTCAACAACGTCTGCCTCAACATCCCCAAGGTAACGGACGAGGCCATCATCTCAGCATTCTCTGATGGCGTCCACGACGTCAAGATGAAGGAGGAGCTAGCCATCCACGAGGAGCTGTGCACGTCCCTGGAGCTGTTCAACCTGGCGACCAAGTGCACACAAGCTGAGGAAGGGCGCCTCTCCCTCGTCGAGCTCCCCGTTGCTGACCCAGAAGAGAAGAAGGCCAAGGCCAAGGACATGAAGCGCATGGGAGTGGCTGTGCTCGCGGTGGAGCTGGACACGAAGCACGGTCGAGACCAGCCCGAGTCATCCAAGAGCAGCTGACCATTTTGCGCCTTCCACAATCAGCACAGCCACAACACTAGTGATTGTCAAGAGCTCAGGGCCATTCGAGAAGGACGCTTCGGTCGATGCCCAGAGTGCAACGACCGGGGCTACGGCCGAGGAGGAGGACGTGGTGGTGGACGTTGGGACGACCGCGGCCCTCGTCGGGAATGGCGCGACCGTCCTCGTGAGGACCGCTGGCAGGACTGGCCTCGCGAGGGCGCATGGAGGGATCAGGACCGCCCTCAGGTCAACGCCGGTCTTCCTCCACTACCGCCGCCACCAAGAAGGAATGACGACCACCATCAAGACAAGGGGGTTGGGGGCTTCCAAGAGCCACGTGCTATTGCTTGCATCTTGGGCGGAGCTCAATCCCCAGCCTCGCAGCACATCTTCAAGCAGTTTGCCCGCGAGGTGAATGCTGTCCTCCCCAGACTCGAGGCCACACGCCCGCTCAGGTGGTCCAAGTGCGCCATCACCTTCAGTTCTGCGGACTAGCTCAAGTGAGCGGCTACCGCTGGCGCTCTCCCGATGCTTTGTTCACCCGTTAGCAGCAACGTTCAAGTCACCAAGACCCTCATCGACGGTGGAGCAGGGCTCAACGTCTTGTCCGTCGAAACGTTTGACAACCTCCAAGAGCCGTATGATCAGCTTTAGCCTACCAAGCCCTTCTCAGGGGTAAATGACGGCTCCACCACCCCGCTAGGGCAGGTCCGCCTCCCTGTCACCATCGGGCAGCGCAACAACTACCGCGCCGAGCTCATCGACTTCGACGTCGCACACATTCGCCTGCCGTGCAATGCCATCCTCGGGTACCTAGCCCTGGCCAATTCATGGCGGTGACCCACCATGGCTACAACATCCTCAAGATGCCAGGAAGCGGTGGAATCATCACGGTCCCATATGAAGAAAGAGACGCAGTGTGCTCCCTCGAGCGCGCCTTCCAAGCCGCGTCAATCGAAGACCCTGACAGCAAGAGCGCGTACACTCCTGAGGCCACCCCCAAGAAGAAGAAGCAGCTACTCGGCGCAGGGCCTCAGGGGAGCGGCGCCTCAAGAGGTGCCATGTCAAGATCGGCGCCCGCGCCTGGGGCGCCTCCCTCCCTAGCATAGGAAGGCACGGTCGGTGCCCTCCTCGGGCAGGGCTCGGGGGCTCTCCTCTTGTGGGCCTCAGACCTTGCAAACGTCACGAGGGAGGCGCTCGGGCACCACTTGGAGGCGTGCTGTGCGGCACGTTTCCCTCAGGAGGACACAGGGCGAGGAGTGCCCAACACTCAGGAGTTCATAGCCAAGGTCACTCAGGAGCTGCAGGATGCAAGGGCCATGTGCGGCCATCGCCGCTCACCTGGTGCAGCCCCCCATCCATGCAAGGATGTCAGGTTGCGCGTCTGTATCAACATCCCAGGGCTCAACAGGGCTGCATCTCAGGAGCTCTTCTGGCCTTCGCACGTGGGACGTTGCGAGGGTCCGCCGCACATCTACGTTCGCATGCCATTCAGCCTGCCGAGCGTGCTGTCCGCCTTCCAGCGCAACGTGCAGAGAGCCTTGGTGGCTCGGGAGGCCAGGCAACACGCTGTCCTGGCGGAGATGGAGACGGTCCTCAAGGAACCGCCTGGACCCCCAGGGCCTCCTGAGGCTCAGGGCCCCGGTGGCTCGTGAGGAGCAATTCCTTCGCCGCGCATCTTCAGCTGCTCCAACGCCCCTTCTGCAACGGAACCAGGTGACATTTTCTAAGTTTATTTAGCTGGGAGCGCCCCTAGGGCTGCGTCATTCCCATGCCATGTGGGCCTGTCCCTGCGACGTGTATCCCTTTTTATGTCTTTAGCTTACCTTGCTAGGGGCGCCCCTCGGGCTGCATCATCCCCAAGCCGCTCGGGCCTGACCCATTGGCGTGTATCATTCATGCATTTACCTGAGCTAGTTTTCTTTCCATGCTTAATGTATCTATGACTATCACCTGCTTGATTGTCACCCCACCACGGGAGCCGCGCGCCCGATCGTTTTTCTTTAGGACCCTTCATGTGAGGAGGGTAGGCACGGTGTCTGTGCCCTGGTCCGTCCCTGTAACGTCGATAAATCCAGCAGCTGAGCTCTGTCTAGCAGGCTGGTCCCATTCACGTCACCTCCTGGGGCCGTTGGTGCTTAGCTTCTTCACGCGATAACCTCAGGAGACTCGTTCGGCGCAGGTTGTCTAACCACCTCGCAGGACCACCACAGCAAACAAGAATCAAGACCAGGCGCAACCCGCCTTGAGGTAGGGCCTCGTGAGTCCTGTGCTGGATCACGAGTGCCCAGACACACCTCGTCCAGCCCTGCCGTGCAAGCCACATGTCAGGGCAGGGCTGTACACGCCCCGGGGGCTCTCCGCGGTAGGGAGTCCCCTCCCACGTACCAATGGAAGCAGCATGCTCCGCGTTGGCCGTCGACACTGCCGAGGAGCGGCTATGCCCGGGCAAGTACGGAAGCGCTATGCTCCGCGCTGGTGATAAACAACCGAGGGCGGACTCACGACCGTACCAACCTCAGGGAGCCCCAAAGCTCAGTGTCCGGCCTCACCGCAACACCTCCCCTCGGGAGAGTCACGTGAGGGGGCTGCGCACGGGGGCTGCGCTCGGGTCACGCCCAAGTGTATGCCACCCAGCCAGGTCTCCCGGACCTGGTCGTCACGCACCCCTCCCGAGAGGTGCCTCGGCGAGGGCAAAGGTATGAAGGTTGTTTGCACGTCAAGGGGGACTCTGAACATCGCGACTCAGAGCCTAACTGGTCACGTAGCCCCTCACTCCTTGGTCTCGCCCCGTCTCCCCGACGACCCAACGGGCGGGCTAAGGTATGTGTACGGGCCGGGCCTCGCCGATGCGTAACACTAAACCTATCCCCGCGTTTCCTTCTTATAAGTTGTTTGCGCGTCAAGGGGGACTCCTGAGCATCGCGACTCAGGAGCCTAACTGCTCACGTAGGCCCTCACCCCTTGGTCTCATCCTGGTCTCCGGACGACCCAACGGCGGCTGAGGTATGCGTGGGACCGGGCCCTGCCGACATAGAACGTGAAGAAAATGGGATGAAAATCGCAAAATCTCAAAGCAAATATTACAAGACATATTGTTCTCCCAAATATCAACGCAAGTTTAAACGCCTCCACGAGGCATAGTGCATGATGCAGGAATAAAACAGAGAAGCAGCCGCGAGCGAGTTATCCCTGGGCGCCACCGTCACCCACAAGGGGTACCCCATCCTTGGTGGCGTCCTCACCTGTACCGCCAACCGAGACTGCAGGATCAGCAGCAGCACCGGTCGAAGGAACAAGAGAAAAGGCGCGGAACTTCTTCAGCAGGGCCTCTACCTGACCCTTCAAGGCAGCGGCAGTGGCAGAAGTCGCACAGTGCTCATCGTCCACGGGCTCCAGCAGCTCGTCGAGGCTAGCAGTGGGATCGCGAAGATGGAGGTGGCTGAAGACACGCGTCAGCGCGGCTGAGGAAAGAACGTGGGCTTCGTCCTCTGCCATGGGGCCGAAGCCACTCACGACTTCCTCAAGCGCCTCGACCATGTAAGGAAGCAGCTGGGCTGGGCCGTCCTCGTCAGTGGTCAGCGGCCTCTCCAAGCCCCTCTCGTAGAGTGCCTTCAGCGCCACGCGGGACCTCTCCTCGAGGAGCGTGAAGGCCGCACGGTCCTCGGCCAGGACCTTCGCCTTGGCGTCAAGCTCGGCCTTCTCCGCCTCCACCTTCCGCTCCAGCTCCTCCAGACGGCTGCGTTCTGCAGCCTGCGCCTTCGCCAACTCTCCCAGCTCAGCGTCGCGACCCTTGATGGCATCCTCCCGGGCCCTCATCTTCTACTCCTCCGACTGGCGGCCACGAGCTTCCTCTGCGTGCTTGTCGCGCAGACTCTTAAACTCGGCCTCTAGCGCCTGGCAGCGATCCTGGGCAGCCTCGGCAGATCCTTCGGGCCTGGCTCACGAAGCGGACGCCGGCGGCGGCCTGTTTCTCCTTCTCAAAGGTCGCCGCAGCCTAGCTCAGCGCCACTCGGACAGATGAGTCAAAATGAAGCCAGCCGGAGACCAGCTCCAGGCGCCCGGCTGCCAGGTGGGAGTCCGTGCCCTGAAGGTCTTCTCGCTGCTGGGCCATCTCAAGAAGAGCACGCTCCAAGACATCAGGGGAGGCAGCAGGACCTAGAAGCAGTGGCACAGCAGGAGGAGGAGGCGACACCGTCACTAAGGCCTGGGAGACCTAGGGCTCCTGAGCTTTGGTGACCTCAGCAACCGGGCCGGACATAGGCATTTCCTGAGCCAGCGGGGCCACGGGGGCTGACTCCTCCCGAGGACGCTCCCCCGGGCCTCGCAAGGGCAACCGGGCTGGGGAAGCGCGAGCGCCGTCGGTTTCCTTCTCCACGGAAGGGGGTGCTGCTGCCGCAGATGGTCCGGTCCGGGGCGGTGTCGCCGCGCCCTCCTTCCTCTTCTTTGCCGCAGACGGCGGCCTAGCCAACCAAGGATGAACATCAAGAAGCAGCAGTATAAGCAAGAGCAACGCAGAGCACGAGCACTTACTAGTCCACCGCGGCGTAGTCCACCCTCCGCTTGCTAAGCTTGAAGCCTGAAAGCTTCGAAGCCTGAGGCGTGGGTGCACGGACTCCGGGAGTAGAAGACGGTGCAGCAGAGGGGCCAGTAGCGGCCCCAGGCGGCGTCAAAGGAAGAGCTGCATCCCGGGAGACCAGCGCCGACCTGCCCTTCGTCGGGATCGTGGGCGGCTCCTCTTCCTCCCAGCGGGCGCCGGCCTCGTCGTCGTCTGGCAGGGTGCAGAGGATCTCGGCCTTGCTCAAAGGGGAGGTCTCTCCCATCCCCTCTGGGGTCACCTCCAAGTCGTGCTCCTCGTCTTCTTCCTCTTCCTCCCCGCCGGACTCGCCAAAAGACACCTCCACCGGCGTCGGCACCACTGGGACCTCAAGGTGCGCCGGCGGCACCAGCCCGCGCCCGTCGAAGGTGGGCATGGCGGCCACAACTTGCACCCCGTCCGTGCGAAGGTACAAGGGAATGACAGCGCTCTGAGGATACTCCTGGTCATCTCCGACCAAGAGACGGAGAGCAGCGGTCAGCTCCTAGTCAGTCAAGGCCATCGAGTTCAGGTGGAGCTTGCCTTCTTCGTCCCCGAGCGTCCATAGGATATGCGAGCGCGCCTGGAGCGGAGCCACCCGCAGCCTCAGGAACACCTTCAGGAGCACGGCCCCCGTAAGCTTCGCCGCCTTCGCCTTGTCAGGCTTCAAGTCAGCGTTCATCCTCTCCAGCACCAGCGTAGCTCGGGCATCAAAAAGCTTCGCGCGGGACCAGCTCGCGTCGGACTGGGGCATCTCCGTCTGCAGCACCAACCGTGGGTGGACGCACTTGGCGTCCATCATGACCCACTTGCTCCTGAAGTTGTCGGCCTTCTTCCCGCCTTGGAGATTGCGTTGGCCTTGCCGGTCGCGAAGAAATTGGCACACCCCGAGGTGTGGCCACCCGTGACCCAGAGGAAGAAGAAGTGGTGTAGCAGAGCCACGGATGGCATCACCCCGACGTATGCCTCGCAGTAGAAGGCGAAGATCGACAAGAGGAGAATGGAGTTGGGATGGAGATGAAGGGCCTGCAACTTGTAATGGCTGAGAACGGCATAGAAGAAGTCAGAGAAAGGGGGAACCAGGCCTAACATGACGGCGCTCATGAAGAAGGGATACGGGTACTCCCCTTAGCTTCCGGCACGGTGGAGCCAGCCCGGAGCTCGGTCTCCCCCTTCTCGTTGATCTCCCCTGCCGTCAGCAGGTGAGTGGCGGCGAGATTCTTCTCTGAAACGTTGGGCGCGTCCAGAGCCGGCTCATACTAGGCAGGCGGCGTGTCTAGCTTGACTTGACGGGGCACCATCGGTCGCTCAGGAGGAAGGATTGAAGCAGATCTAGAGGTTTCAAAAGCAGGGAGCGAGGAAGGGGATCTGGAGCAAGGCGAAAGGAAACAATGAAGGCAAGAGCTGTTTAAGCCAGCCTTTTGTCAGTCGGGCAGTTGCCGAGGCAGCGTGGGGAAGCGGATATGCCCACGTTCAATCAACCGCCACGCGTCGACCAAGGTCATAGGCTATGGGGGCTCGCGGCGCTCCGCACTTGCCCTTTGGCTTCGCCTCGAAGCCAAGCTCGAAGCGCCGCCTTTGGGCCCGGGGGGCTCTTGTCGGCGTTAGAACGGGGTCCCAGACTTGCTCGCGGCCCACGGCGTGGTTTCACAAAGCGGCCGTGACGTCCCATCTTCACCAAATGAAGCACTCAAGACCCTCGCGAGGGGCCAAGCCTCGCGAGGTGGATGACACAAGACCTCCTCGGGAGCGGCCTCACCAGGCTGGCTCGCGAGGGGCGGAGAGATCAAGGCAAGGCAAACCTCGCGAGGTTCTCATGACGTAAGCCATGACGACCAGGGCCAGGCAGGTACCAGCGACCGCAGTGTCCTCGTTTCCTCTTTGGTGCTAAGGAGGCAAGCGCTGGCGAGGAGTACTGAGGCATCCGGCAAAGGTTTCCTTATCGGCGCAACAAGACCAAGACCAGCAGGACGGCAGGACGGAGGTCACCCTGGAGCCCAAGACGGCATCACCACCAGAGCTTTTGGCAGCGAAGACCACCTTTAGTGAGGATAACTTGTACTAGTTGTCCCCTTTCAAATTGGCTATTGTGGGATCCCTTCCCGCTGAATATTTGGGAAGAGCACCAGGGCCTCTATAAATAGGGCAACATATAGATCAAAGTTTCGACAAATGATAATAAGAATGAAATACATCGTCGCTGTCGGATTTTGGGTTCTGGCAAAACCCTTGAGGTTCGAACTCTGGGGTGCGCACGAAGATCTCTCCCCGCACTCTAGCTCACTCACACGCGATCTCAGCCTAGCTTGACGAACCCGCAGAACAAAGGGACACAAGATTTATACTGGTTCGGGCCACCAATGTGGTGTAATACCCTACTCCGGTGGTGTGGTGGATTGCCTGTTGGGCTGAGGATGAACAGTTACAAGGGAAGAACAACCTCCTGAGGAGAGGTGTTCTTGAGCTCGGGGAGCTAGTGATGGTGAGCTCTAGGTGAGATGTGAATCTGTTCCATCTATCCTCCTCTACGGTGGTGGCTGGTCCTATTTATAGAGGCCCTGGTCCTCTTCCCAAATATTGAGCAGGAAGGGATGCCACAACGGCCAAATTTGAAGGGGGACAACTAGTACAAGTTATCCTGACTAAAGGTGGTCTTCGCCTGCCAAAGGCTCTGGTGGTGACGCCGTCTTGGGCTCCACAGTGACCTCCGCCCCGCCGCCCCGCCGGGTCTTGGTCTCGTTGCACCAATATGGAAGCCTTTGCCTGATGCCTCGGGACTCCTCGCCTGCGCTTGCCCCTTTAGCACCAAAGAGGAAACGAGGACACTGTGCGCGCTGGCACCTGCCTGGCCTTGGTCGTCATGGCTTGCGTCACAAGGACCTCGCGAGGTGCCCCTTGCCTTGATCTCTCCGCCCCTCGCGAGCCCTCCTGGTGAGGCCGCCCCTGACGAGGTCTTGTGTCGTCCGCCTCGCGAGGCTTGGCCCCTCCCGAGGGTCTTGAGTGTTTTGCTGGTGAAGATGGGCCATACAGGGCCGCTAGTGGAGCCACGCCATGGGCCGCAGGCAGGCATGTCTGGGGACCCCCATTCCCAGAACGCCGACAGTCGCTTTGAGAGGTATGTGATAAGCAAGAGCTCCCCCTATATTTGTGCATTATTTAAAATTTGCTTTTGAATGCAAATGCACAATCGATTAGGATCATGGTTACTCTTCCATGTCACATACATCTTGGTGGAGCGCTCAAAATGATAGAATATGAAATATGCACTCATCACCAAGACAAGATGTGAGTGATCATACATGAGAGATAGAATATCATCATCCAAGCACAAACATTAAAGTATCGTATGATCAAGCACATGACTATACAAGTATCTCACACAACATAAATAGAGTATCAACTAAACAAGAAAGCAAATAAGTAGCAAGAGAGGCAAAAAGAAGCAAAGCACTCTCTCTCTCTCTCTCTCTCTCTCTCTCTCTCTCTCTCTCTCTAAGCCTATGATCTATACACTTTCTCCCCCTTTGGCAACAAGTTACCAAAAAGCTTGAAAATGCATAGTGATATGCGGCTCTCTAAGCTTGTTCTGCGGGAGCTCCGGAATGCGAAGGTGGCATGGAGAGGAGTCCTGCGACGAATGCATCCAAGGAAGAATGTGGAGCTGGAGGAGTTGCCGCTGGAGGGGCAACTGAAACTATGGCTGCAGGTGCTGAAGTTGTAGCCCTAGTGTCTGTCACTGGCACTGCTGCATACCGCTGTCTTCTAGGCACCTTTTGATAAGCATAAGTGGTGGTCTTGTCACTTCTGTCCTCAAGCTCTTCTTGAATCTTCTCCACCGAAGTCTGAATCTCTGTGACCATGACATCCAAGTCATGAAGTTTTGTCTCAAAGATCCTCTCAAGGCTCTCTTGATTTCGAGTTAGGGTAGCTAGTCCGTTCTCTATTCTCATTGTGGCCTCAAGCAGATAGCGGAGCTGGTACTGCTTGGTCTTGAGATTGACTGCAGAAGGATCTGGTATCCTTGAAGCTCTTTCAGCCTGTGCCTTCTCTCTCTTCTCTTGAGCCTCAACAGAAGTTGGATGAGTAGGATCCATCACAACTGTGTTATCCTCAAAATCTGGCCTCAAGGGAAGGTGCTCTTCATCCAACAGATATATGCCTTTGCCCATCTTGGAGTTGATGAGCATCTGAATGTGTGAAGCATACCCACATGATCTCTTCTGATCTGCTGCAGTTCTCTTGATGGTCTTAACAATAAAGCTCACCACCTTAAATTTTTGTGGCACATCAAACATTTGAAGCAAGTTGATGGAGTGGCCTCTGATCATCCTGTGATCTTCTAACTTGGGCAACAAGGTGTGCCTCAATATGGTGTTCATGGTGGCCAATCCATACAACAGATAGTACACTGATCCTAGCTTGTGTGTCTCCAAGGCCTTGTCAGGTATCTCCTTATACATGTTGGCCATGGAGTTGTGATCTTTCTTGTGTTTGGCATAGACATCAGTACCATCCTCATGCTCTTCAGGGGCATTGATAAGCTTGGCCCACTCAGCAACAGTAGACTGGTACTGATAGAGGCGAGGGTGTCCCGATCTTTCGATGAGATGATAACTATCGATTTGGTGGAGACGACTTTGACGATCTGACTACAAACGTGCATGACGTTGCGCCTTAGCAATCGCTAAACCAACTCCGAGAGGTTATTGACCACGCCGAAGCACAATCAACTCGACTACGAAGGTCTATTCCTGCAAGCAATCAAAGAACAAGCAAGAATATGATAAAGAAATCTGGATATTGCGAGTATATATGAAGTATTGATAAAGGTGGGGATCCGTAAGCGGTCTTGGTCTGGTTGTTGGACACAAACGAAGTACACGAAGTTGCAATGGCTAACTTTTAACTAAACAAATCCAAAGGAAAAAGCTACTAGATGGATCTACTTATATAGGAGCAAGGGGTGGCAGCCAAGGAGGTGGGAGGACGTCCCAAGGCAGCCTAAAACCAACCCTAGGTCGTACAAGGCTCATGGGCCCAAGTGGAGGTGATGCAACACCTTAGAACTTGTTGTTTGATTCGGATTCTGCTGCAGCGTTAGATTATTTCGTCCATATCTCAACGCTCCGGACGAATTTAAAGGTGAATCCAATTGGGTTGGAAAGAGGATGAAATCTACTTTCCAACAAAAATAGAATCACCCAATTCAGAGTCCGCATGAAAAAGTTGTTGGCGTTTTGAGTCAGATATGTCTGTGAAGTCCGAATCTGAATCCAGAACGTGAGAGACTTGGACTCTATCTTCTCTTGGCCCAAAAGTTACGTGAGAGGACTTTTTGAACAGAACCTAAACTTCTCCTTTTGCCTTATCTTCATATGTGGATTGTACAAATGTCCCATACACCTGCAATTAGACAAAACACACAAGTGTGTGAAGTATTTTTGTTCTGGATAATATAACTAGATTATTGAATAGTTTGCACTAGAAATCACCTGACAAATATGCATATATGCAATATTTTTGGTCGTATCCATGGTAGTCATGTCCTCATCAGGTACCTAGTAGCTTCTATCATCCATACAATCTTCCCATTTGGGTAGAAGTGAGCAGTATAGTAAAACTGCATGATCAGCTCAACATTCCATTTGGTCAATTTCTGACCCACAAAGGTGTCAACTCCATTGAGTTTGAAGCTCCCATGCACTCCAGGGAAATGATCTTCATTACTGTCAATGTACTTCCAATCCAACCATTTCATGTCACACACAATGGGCTTCTTATCCAAGAGGATTGTCTCATAGAACTCTTGATGTTCCTTTGTGTGAAATTTGCAGTCCACAGCAGTTCTTCTCCTCACAGCATAGGGGTCTGATTGTCTCCATATCTAAGACCTGCATCCTTTCTTTCCTTCATGTTTTCAGCCACTGGATGATTGTCATCATGATCAGGAATCTTTGGCTTCAATTTTCTGAGCACTTGGGCTTCTTCTTCTTCCACTTCAGGCACTGGGGCGTTATTCTTCTCAGCAGCTAGTATATTTCTACTGCTTCTCTTTGGTGCAGACTTAGAAGCTTGAGCAGTGGCCTTGGGGCAGTCTTGGGCTTTGATGGAGCAGCCCCAGACTTGATGTCATCCCCCATCAACTTCTGAGTCTTCGGTTTTGGTGCAGCATTTTATTCATCATCCTCTTCCTCATCCTCAGCTGGGTCTCTCATCATAGAGGATCTGCCAATTACTCTGCCCATGGTCTTCTTGACCCTTTCCTTTCTCTTCTTGCCCTCACCAGCCTCCTTCGGTTCAAGAGTGGACTCAATGGTTTCCTGTGTTGAGGCTCTGGCTTTGGACATGGGCACTCTCTTGGCAGGAGCTTTCTTGTGCAAACCAGGTTTGATTGCAGCAGCAGCATACTCCTTTTTTAGCACTTTCTTGGAGGTGACTTCCTCCTCAACAGCAACATAGTCCTCGTCTTCAGAATCTGAGTTTCTCTTCTTCCTTGTCCTAGTTGCAGCTTTGGGCAAGTTGCTTGGGGTGCTTCTGCTACCCTCATCATAGCTGCCAGAGGGACTAGTGCCCTCACTCAAGTTGACCTGTTCCTCAGACTTGTTTTGACTGTCACTTTGATCTGACATGGCTGACAATGCAAATTGAAAGCTGACCCTATTAATAGATATAGTTGAGATAGAGTGGATGAGTATCACAAAGTGCAAAGATTTTGCAAAACAATTGAGTCAAACACTTAGCTTTAGTTTTCTACAGAAAGCATTTCGGAGCAACCGATTTGTTAAAATTGGCGACACCGAAGCAATATTAGAGTCTAAACTAATGGAATCGGTCAGACTGAGACACAGTTTGGTGGTTTGACTGAGAATTGAACTCGGTCACACCGATTTGTAAGTTTCGATCAGACCGAAAATCACAAAGTGCAATGGCCTAGGCCAAATCGGTGAGACCGATTTCTACAACTCGGTCAGTCCGAGATGAGTTCGGCAAAAACCTAACCCTAAATTTTCGAATCAAAACTAAACTAAAGGAAGTTTTTGCTGGATAGAACAATCTCATTCATGGTAAGAATCATGGCATTGACCTAAGTGCAGGAATCAGAGGTTAAGATTGCACATAGGGTCGAGTTCATACCCTAACTCGGCGGTGAACTCGCTACGGCGATAACGCCGGCGAAGATTCCCGTGGACGGTGGCGGAGACCAGCGGCAGGGGGTCGCTGACGATGAGGAGACGATCCAGAGACCTCGAGTCGACAGAACTGGGTATGCGCAGGTGAAAGGTTTCGGAGAAATTTCCAAAATTTGACCCGTGGGTATATATATCTAGACCCTGTGGGTGTGACCGAGTGGAATGACTCGGTGGCACCGAGATGCAGAATCGCAAGCGGTTACTGCAACTCGGTGTGACCGAGTTTTTCAAATTGGTTGCATCGATATTGAAACCTAGATCAACTCAATGAACTCAGTATGACCGAAAGGAATGAATCAGTTAGACCGAAATACACAGAGAGGTTTTGGATGTTTAAATCTATGACGAATCGGTGGCTCCGAGTGCTCCTCACCCAGAGGGTTCGAATCTGACTTGATAAACTTTGTGATGTAGCATGAATAGAGTTTAAGACGAGAAAAGCATAGATAGCTAGAGGGAGTTCTTAGGCATTCTTGTCCATCCATTTGGCAAAATAAAAGACCAAACAATCAAAGCAACAAATGGATTTCCTCGAATGAGAAAAATATGCACTCAACATGCTCACACAATAAGATGACAAATGAAATATGTGGCAAAGCATGCACAAACACTCTAGCATCTATCAAGCAATTGGCGATGACTAGGTCATCTATATATGAGTATATTGACTGAGGAGTCAAATGAGAACATTTGATCGTAGGTCATACTCATCGTCTAAGCACAAGTGGGGTTACCACTTTTACATAAAGCATTGTTGTGTTCACACCATTAGAGTTGCTTTAGCTCAATTCTTAGAGTAAAGCTCCCCCTAGATGTGATATCCCCCCTAGGAGGGATGAACTAACCTTGGGTTTTGCCAATGATGACTTCATGTAGGTGTTGAAGATGTAGATGCTCAATGTTGATGTAGATCATTTGGAGCAATCCATTAGAGTGAGTTGCACTTCAATACCTACATGGGTTAGTCCCACAAGGAACAAACAAGGATATCCATAGACATAGAGTGAAGTACACACAAGATGATGTCCATGAAAGCATTGGGTTACCTTGTCCCTTGACTTACCAACAAGAGGGTTTGTGACTCCTTGAACCAGTGCAAGATGTGGAAGTTGTTTGCACTTGTCCTTGCCAAAAATGAATACGAGTGAAGTGAGTTGGCGGAGTCACTCTCAAGAACTCTCTAGTTCTTCTTCTTTGGGATCCACATCATCTTGATGGGAATCCTTGGAATTGTAGTCATACTTGATGAAGTAGAACTTGATGTAGTCTTGGGAACCCACTTGACCAAGGCCTTAGGAGCTTCTTCAAATTCATCAATCTCCTCTTGAAGCTTGTCCTTTCCTTTTAGCTTATGGTCTTGTGGTGGAAGATCATATTGAGCTTGTGTCCGCTTGAAGGAAGTGGGATCATACTTCACTTGTTGAGGAACAAACTTCGTCTTGGGGTATTGATCTTCTTCCCACTCAACTCCATTGGCATTGAACTTGCGTTCAAAACCAACACCTTGATTCTTCCGGTGCCTTCCTTGCTTGCGTGCATAATTTCCTCAAATTCCTTACTTCGCAAGGCTCTTGTAAACACCTTTCTCTATAATTCCCTTCAATAAGCTATTTTCTTGCTCAAGTGTAACTTGGCTAAGAGAATCATTAGTGGAATCAAGAGAACTACTAGAAGCAACAATATTGGATTTAGCATAATTATTGTTACTACCAGAAGAAGAATCTTTCTTACCCTTGTTGCTAGATTTTACTTGAGGCATGTAAGTAGATAAGAGTAAACGCTTAGCAATGTAAGAAGAACTTTTCTTACGAAGATCATCATTCATTGCTTTTAAGAACCCATGCTCCTGCTCTAGATTGAGCTTTTCAAAGTGTAGCTTCTCATGAGTCTTTAAAAGCTCCCGATGATCTTCTAAGGTAGTTTCATGAGCTAACTTAAGAGTGTTTAGTTCTTTAGTCAGATGCTCAATCTCCTTCTTATCATCGTCATTCGTTTTATCTTGATTAGCATGATTAATAGCAAGTTCATCATAGTTTTCATCATTAGAATTGTCAACAAGTAAATCATCATCACCTAGCAAATCATCTTCATCACTATTGAAATCAACATACTCGGGGTGTGCTACCTTTGGGCCTTTAGCCATGAAGCATCTTCCAATTCCTTCATTTGGTGAGTCAAATATGTCATAGGAGTTGGTTGACACAAGTGCTAGACCGGTAACACCTTCATCTTGAGTATATTCGGAGTCGGAGTGATAACTTCTCTCGGAGTGGTGGTCAGAGTCAGAACTGGATACCCATTCACCAACATGACCTTGATGTCTTCGTTTTGTATAGCTCTTTGTTGACTTGTCCTTCCTTTCGGAATCCTTGCTTCTGCGAGAGGTTCTTCGTTCATAACGATCATCTCTACTCCTTCTCTCCCTTGCAGGTGATTCTTCTCTTTTGCTTCTCCTTTTAGGTGAGTCTTTTCTTCTTTTGTAGGGACCTGTACACTCATTGGAGTAGTGTCCGGGTCTTGCACAATTGTAGAAATTACATTCACAACTAGAAGATCTTTTGTCATTGTAGGACCTTGACTTGGAACTTCTTTTTTGCTTCTACTCTTGTAGAACTTGTTGAAGTTCTTCACCATTAGGCTCAATTCTTCATTAAAGGCTTGTTTCTCACTTGATGATGTAGGAGCATCACATGAGGCTTTGTAAGCACCACTACACTTGTTGTGAAGCTCTTCTTTATCCTTGAGTGACATCTCATGAGCAACAATTCTACCAATGACTTCTGTTGGCTTGATATCTTTGTAATTGGGCATCATTTGGATCAATGTGCACACGGTATCATATTTTCCATCCAAGGCTCTTAGGATCTTCTGGATGATGAATCTATCGGTCATCTCTTCACTTCCTAAGCCGACAATCTCATTCGTGATGAGACCAAGCCTAGAGTATATTTCAGCGACACCTTCACCATCCTTCATTTTGAACTTGTCAAGTTGACTTTCAAGCACATCAAAACTTGGATTCCTTGATGGAGACGGTACCTTCGTGCATATCAATCGAAGTATCCCAAATTTCCTTGGCATTCTCAAGACGGCTAATTTTGTTGAATTCTTCGAGGCACAATCCGTTGAAGAGGATATCGCAAGCTTGAGCACTGTATTGCAACATCTTCAATTCTTCCGCGGTAGCTTCACGATTTGGTTCCCTTCCATCGAAGAATTCACCTTGCAAGCCAATACACACAATAGCCGAAACGGCGGGGTTATGTCCAAGAATATGCATTTTCATCTTATGCTTCCAACTAGCAAAATTAGTACCATCAAAGTAAGGACCTCTACTGTGGTAATTTCCCTCGCTAGATGCCATACTCTCCTAGGTTGTGAAACCAAGGCTATGATCACCAAAGCTATGGAAATCAAGGAAAATGGAGACCAAATCTCTAATACCACTTGTAAGATCGAAAGTATGTCTAGAGGGGGTGATTAGACTACTTGACCAAATAAAAATCTAGCCTTTTCCCAATTTTATGTCTTGGCAGATTTTAGCAACTTTGCACAAGTCAAGCAGTCAACCTACACATGCAATTCTAAGAGTATAGCAGCGGAATGCAAATCATTGCATATGAAGGTAAAGGGGTGAGTTTGGAGGGAGAAAACGCAATGTAGACACGGAGATTTTTGGCGTGGTTCCGATAGGTGGTGCTATCGTACATCCACATTGGTGGAGACTTCAACCCACGAAGGGTAACGGTTGTGCGAGTCCACGGAGGGCTCCACCCGTTAAGGGTCCACGAAGAAGCAACCTTGTCTATCCCACCATGGCCATCGCCCACGAAGGACTTGCTTCACTTGGGTAGATCTTCACGAAGTAGGCGATCTCCTAGCCCTTACAAACTCCTTGGTTCAACTCCACAATCTTAACGGAGGCTCCCAAGTGACACCTAACCAATCTAGGAGACACCACTCTCCAAAAGGTAATAGATGGTGTGTTGATGATGAACTCCTTGCTCTTGTGCTTCAAATGATAGTCTCCCCAACACTCAACTCTCTCTCACAGATTTGGATATGGTGGAAAGATGATTTGAGTGGAAAGCAACTTGGGGAAGGCTGGAGATCAAGATTCTTGTGGTTGGATTGGAATGTCTTGGTCTCAACACATGAGTAGGTGGTTCTCTGTCAGAAAATGAATGTTGGAAGTCTAGGCACGTTCTGATGGCTCTCTCCTCAAATGGAGAATCGGTGGAGGGGTATATATAGCCTCCACACCAAATCTAACCGTTACACACAATTTACCAAACTCGGTGGGACCGAATAGTGAAACTCGGTCAGACCGATATGGTTCAAAATGTGAACGTTAGGCTTTTCGGTGGGACTGATGCGTTAGGGTTAGGGCATAACTTGATCTCGCTGAGACCGATCACATGAACTCGCTGAGACCGATTTCAGTAATAAGAAAACAGAGATTTGGTCAGGAAAACTCGGTGGGACCAATTGCTCATTTTGGTGAGACCAAAACATTACGAAAAGGAAACAGAGAGTTTGCATTGCCAACTCGGTGGGACCGATCGCTCATCTCGGTTACACCGAAATGTTACGAAGGGAAACACAGAGTTTGCAATCCCATCTCGGTGGGACCGAGATCCCTATCGGTGAGACCGAATTGATTAGGGTTTCTGGCAGTGGCTATGTCAAGTGAACTCGGCACCGCTGGATATATCAAATCGGTGCGGCCAAATTTGACTTTAGGTTTAGGACATATGTGGAAATGACAAAGTGGTTGAGGGCTTTTGGAGCATATCACTAAGCATTTTGAGCAAGCAAGTCATTAAGCAACACCTCATCCCCTTTAATAGTATTGGCTTTTCCTATGGACTCAATGTGATCTTGGATCACTAAAATGAAAATGTAGAGTCTTGAGCTTTTGCCAATATGTGTCCTTAGCATTTTGAGGGGTCCACATCTCTAGTCCATGCCATGCCAATCATTGAACTTTCTGAAATGATTACCTTGAAAGAATATTAGTTCAATGAGCTATATGTTATTAAGAATTACCAAAACAACCCAAGGATTAGTTTGCACTTTCACCACCCGTCAAGGTCGTATCGGCGTACCCCCTAGAGAAGGTGTTGCACAGCCCCAACACCGTCGGGAGGGTTGCTGAATGGAACATCAAGCTGTAGGCCTTCTAGCTGGAGTTCAGCACGACCAGGGTCATCAAAGGGGCGGCCCTGGCCAACTTCATGGCGGAGTGGACCGATGCCCCTGATCGGGGACTGGACGAGGGCCAATACCTTGCACCTAGCGACGAGGCACCCGACGGATGGGTCATGCACTTCGATGGTGCCTTCGTGTGGCAGGGCGAGGGGCTGGAGTCGTGTCATCTTACCAACCAAGGACAAGCTATACTATGCCGTGCAACTCTGCTTCCAGCGCGGCGAGAAGGTCTCCAAAAACATCGCAGAGTACAAGGGCTTGATTGCCAGCGTCAGGGCTGTGGCTGGCCTAGGAATCAAACGCCTTACCACCAAGGGAGACTTCCAACTCCTCATCAACTTCTCCAACAAAGAGTATAAGCCGAAAGACGAACACATGGAAGCTTACTTGGAGGAGGTACGTAATCGGAAAACGCTTCCTGTGCTTGGAATTGCAGCACATCCCACATGGCGCGAACAAGGAAGCCCATGATATCGCCAAGAGGGCGTCCCTCCGCGAGCCCCAGAGGCCTGGCATCTTCAAGGAGAGACTCCAAAATTTGTCCGCGGCTCCCCGAGCTGCGGGTTTGGCACTGCTCAGGGAGGAGCTACCGCTAGCCCCGACCACAGGAGCCCCGGATTGTGGCCCGACCTTAGGAGTTCGCTTACTCCTGGCGCTGGAACCTTAGGTGGGCTGCTGGACCGAGGAGTTCAAGGAGTACCTCCTCTGTGGCACCTTGCCAGAGAAAGAGGAGGATGCAGAACGCGTGGTTTGCTAGGCCACTGCCTATTGCTTCCAGGACGGCGAGCTGCACCGGCGACGCCCCAATGCCGTCTCGCTGTGATGCATGTTTGAAGAACAAGGGCGCGAGTCGTTGGCAGATATCCATGGTGGGGACTGTGGGCACCACTCCTTGTCACGCACCCTCGCGGGCAAGGTGTTCCGTAGCGGCTTCTACTGTCCAACGGCACTCAACGACACCACCGAGCTGGTGCGGTCCTGCGAGGCCTGCCAGTTCCACACCAAGCAGATTCACCAGCCCGTGCAAGGCCTCCAGACCATCCCGCTCTCATGGGCATTCGCGGTCTGGGGGTTGGATATCCTGGGCCCGTTCCCTCTGGCAGCTGGCGGATACCGCTACCTGTACGTCACCATTGACAAGTTCACCAAGTGGGCGGAAGTGGAGCCAGTGCGCACCATCGCAGCTGGCTCAGCCGTCAAGTTCATCAAGGTCCTCGTGAGCCGTTTCGGTGTCCCTAATCATATCATTACTGACAATGGCTCACAATTCACTAGCAACATCTTCAGGACGTACTGCGGTAACCTTGGAATGTAGATATGCTACGTTTCGGTGGCGCACCCATGAAGCAACGGCCAGGCCAAGCGCACCAACGCGGAGGTCCTGAGGGGCCTCAAGGCAAGGAGCTTCAAGAAGAAGCTTGAGGCTTGCGGCAGGGGTTGGCTCGGTGAGCTTCAGTCTGTGCTGTGGTCCATCTGCACCACTCGACTAAGCCCACCAGCAAGACCCCGTTCTTCCTCGTCTACGGGGCCAAGGTGGTCCTCCCTCACGAGGTCAGACTTCGCTCCCCGCGGGTCCTGGCATTCGGCGAGGCGCGTCAGGATGCCTCGCGGGGGATAGACCTCGTGCTCAGCACTACAAAAAAAAGACACATCCGTGACATTTTGGGCCGAACGAAAAAAATTTCTGTCATACATATGACACTTCTATGACGATAATTGTGACAAAACCCGGTATCATCATAGATGTGGTGGGCTCCTACTTCTGTGAACAAAAATCATGACAGAAAATGGGCTTTTAAGTCTGGGCGGGCGGAGATGCAGCTGCATGACATTCTTTGGGCCGTCTATGACGGAAAAAACCGTGGTAGAAGCGAGGGAGGAAAATTTCGGGAGTTCCCGGTTACGGTGGGGAGGTCGGGGCGGCGATGCTGCTTTCTCTCATACACGTGACTGCGTGTGTGCGAGGCGTTGGCATTAATCGAACCCGAAGCGAGGTGTTGGGCTCTAATCAACCCGAAAGTGATTGCACCTTTGCAGACTACGCGTTCGAACCCGAAGCGATCGATCGATGGTCGTTAATCGAACCCGATCGAGCGCGATTCGCCCGCTCTGCTGCTAAGCTGAAGCCGATCGATTGGATGAACAAGTGGCGTTGCGGGGGTTGGATGAGCGATGGCGGTGGCGTTGCCTCTGGATGAACAGTACCCCGTGGTGTGGAGGGCTGGATGAACAGTAGAGGGTGGAGGGGTGCTCGTGGAGGGGTGGTTGAATAGGACCCCGTGGTGTGGAGGGCTGGATGAACAGTAGACGGTGGAGGGGTGCCCGTGGAGGGGTGGTTGAACAGGACCCCGTGGTGTGGAGGGCTGGATGAACAATAGACGGTGGGGGGGTGCCCGTGGAGGGGTGATTGAACAAGATGGCTTGGTGGAGTAAGCGCGCGGTGGAGGCTGGATGAGCGAGGAGCCCGTGGAGGTGGAGGAGGTCGACGGTAGCCCATGGAGGCTGGAGGAGGTCAACGGTGGAGATGAACGATTATCCCGTGGAGTCCTGCTTTTGCGGCACGCCACACACCTCCCGATGAACAGACCCCCGTTTGATCGTAGGAGGTCCGTTTGGCCCATTTTGCGATGCACGCCACACCCTCCCGATCAACAGGACCCCTGCTTTCAACCGTAGGGAGGTCCGCCGTCCATTTTTGATGCACGCCACAGCCCTCCCGATGAACAGGACCCTGCTCCGATCGTAGGAGGTCCGTTTAAATCTGCTTTTGGCAGTATGCCACACCCTCCCGATCAACAGACCCCTGCTTTCAATCGTAGGAGGTCCGCTTCCTCCGCTTTGCGGTACGTCACACCCTCCCGATCAACAGGACCCCGTTCAACGAGGAGGTCCGCTTCCTCCATTTTGGCGGTACGCCAGCCTCGCTTTCCATCGCTGTTCCGTCCAAGTCCTCCCGGCGAACACGACCACGCATTCCGTTCCGACCCAGCCCGGTTGGCTCCCACGCGTTCCGTTGCCTCCCGATGAACACGACGCATTCCATTGCCTTCCCATGAACACGACGCATTCTGTTGCCTCCCCATGAACACGATGCATTCCGTTGCCTCCCCATGAACACGACGACGACGTTGTTTCTCCGTTCCGACCCAGCCATGTACACGACCCCAGGCCGTACTTATGCGCGAGTAGGCGTTCGAGACCCTGCCCGTATGTACACATACGTGGCCGTATTCTCTTTCTTGCACCCTGGCCGCTGTACGTATGTGTACATGCTACGCGCGCGCCTCTACTACGACACGTGCGTGCCTCTACTACGACACATGCGCGCCTCTACATCGACCAGAATGTACGGACACATTCGCGACCAGAATGACAACGCTACGACGCTTCACCGTGTGGGTCCCGACCGCTGTGCACTTCCTTGCTCGCGAAGATGTAGCTGGTGGGTCCCAGCAATCGGGGCGAATCGTTTTTGCCGGACACACTTCCTTGTGTGCGAAGATGTAGCAGGTGGGTCCCAGCAATGTGGGGCGAATCGTTTTTGCCCGGACGCACTTCCTTGCGTGCGAAGGTGTAGCCGGTGGGTCCCAGCAATGGGGCGAATCGCTTTTTTTGCCCGACGCACTTCCTTGTGTGCGAAGATGAAGTCGGTGAGTCCCGGCCGTCGTGGGAAACGTTTTTTCTGCGAAATACAAAGGCCCGTCCGGTGTGTCCCAAATTGTCGGTGGAGGAATCATTATTTTCCGCGTAATAAGGAGGCACTTCCTTGTCGCAGCCGTGGACCCAACTGTCACCTCTCCACATACAACCCACGTCGATGGAAGTCGTTCCTTGACCACGTTGACCGGTCAGCGCCGAGAGCACCACGGGCGGTGGACGACGGCGAGGCCTAGGGAAGGGGACGCCGCAGATTTGGGAAGAAGCGGCGATGGAAGCCAGCGCGAGAGGAGTACGAGGGTTCACCGGTTCGCGGCGTGTGAGGTTGCCCGTCGCCGCAGGGCTCGCCAGCGGTGGGAATAGTAGGGGCGGTGAGGCTCTCATGGCAAAGACAGCCGGCCACAGGAGGCGTGGAGCATGCGGCATGACCGGCGCTGCTTTGGGCGGCCGGAGCAAGAAGACTAGAGGTTGAAGAAGCACTCACGCCGTTGGATGGACATCGACGGTCACCGGAGCTAGAATAGTTCATATTGACTAAGTTGACAAAGCCCTCCATCCCCTGCCAACTTAGTTGGCCCACAATTCATCCTCCCACTATGGTGGGTCCCAAAAGCGTGGGGGTATTCATTTTTTGTGCGTAATAAGGAGGCACTTCCTTGCGTGCGAAGATATAACCGTGGGTCCGACATGTCGATTAGGGGAACGTTTTTCGTGAAATACAGAGGCCCTTCCGGTGGGTCCCACCGTCGGTGGAGGAATCATTATTTTGCACGTATAGTCCACGGCCGATGGATGTCGCTCATCGACCATGTCGACCAGGTCATGGCGAGAGCACCATGGCGGTGGAAGACGGTGAGGCCTAGGAAGGGAACGACACGGAGCCGGGGAAGACTCGGCAATGTGTTTCCCACGCGGTGGGGAGTACGAGGGTTTACTGGTTCGGCTGCCATCGCCGGAAAATAACAGGAGGTGTGGGTGAGTAGAGAATGGCCTGGCCAGCAATGAAGTAGGTGTCAGTGAAGAGGCAAGCCGAAGCGCGTTCCGTTTGGGTGAGCCATGTGCAGGACCGAACGTGTGTGGGGTGCAATGCGACCGCGACAGGAGTGCTGTGAGTGTACCGCCTTTTTTCCTTTTAAACTAGGTGCTTCGCCCCCTCAAAAAAATTGTTGCTTCGCGCGTTCTATCGATACTACTACTAGTAATCTGGTAATCCCGACTAAAATGGTGCGGCCGGGTCTTTTCCCGCGCGATATGCTGGGAGGTTGTCTTAGTTGGGTTTTTTAGGACGAGTAATGCCACACCTACGTAATCCCTGTTACGTAATTAACGTAATGTGAAATGTGTGAGCTGTTGATTGTAGATTGGGGGGAGGGAGGGGCCCACCACCATGAAAATCAGGGGAGGAGAGAGAGAGGCAATTTACGTTAACCCTTTCATAGGTTCCCGTAGATGTAGAAAGATGTGAAATGCGTGAATGTGTAGTGGACGTACTATTGGAGTGCCTAAGATAATTTGTGTAGGTATAGACCTTATGTGTTTATTTTACTTCACAGATTTGTCTCGGTTCAATAAAAAGCAGAGTTGGTGATGGTGGTGTGCCTGTCATCCTGCAATATAGGCCGTCCGATCTATATCTAACGGATAGGAAGGAAACTATGACAATTTACCTCAAGACTCCTCTTCACATTTGCGTATAAGGCTTTCCCTCGTTCATCCTTTTCTCCCACAAGATCTTGATCTTCCGTGCAACGACGGGCATCTTGCTAGTACTCCTACAATATGTATATTATTGTGAAAGTTCATATACACCGCCGAGATTAATGCAAACACGGCAGATTTTCATTACATTTCGAACTTTTATAGGACGTAAAAATAAAAGAAACCCGACACTAAACCTATTCTACGGCAGCGATCAAGTCCTCCATCTGTGATCTCTATGTATGCAGGCGGGGTTCAAGACCCGTGAAGTGAAGGTGCGGTCTCCGTCGAGGAAGAGTAGAACACGGGATATGGACCGGCCAGTTGGCACACCATGCGCTGCTGCCTCCCATGCCCTACTCATCCTCGGAGGAGTCCCCGACCTCAGCGGCGCCGGACGTTGGACGGCGGCAGGCAAGCGGGGCGCGTGGTCGGCAATTGCTCCGTCGTCGGCCGCCCAGCGTAGCCACCGCTTGTCTTGATGGCGTCAGCGTCTGCTACGCCGCTATTGCATCGCGAGAGGCGACTTGAGCGAGGGCGGCGACCTCGAGCTTCATCCCCGAAGACAAGCTCTCCCGCAGAGCGTTCGCACTTGTGGTCATGGCGGATGTGGTGTCAGGTAGGAGGATGATGTGCTATGGTGGTGAGGTTAGCTGGCGTTGCCGCTTTAAGTAGCGCATTCTGGTGAGGCCAAGCGTCCGGGTGCGTCATTAAGTCGCCGGAGTTGGTTCCTCGGGCACCGAGCCTCTTAACAACGACATACGAACGGACGGCATGAATGCGAGCAGCTGGCGCCGGCTGGGAACGCACCGCGGGACGGCGCGAGGGACGAGGGTTTTGGTGTGCCGGGGTAGTCACCGCATTGCGTGGGCAACGTTGGAGATGCCCTTTGCTCACATGCGATCCCCACATGTCATTGAAAGCAAGACGACCCGGCATGGTCTCAGTCCAGAGGATGTAGTTGGTCACGCTTACACCACTCCGCATGGACGCCACAAGGGCGCCCATGCATCCTCGACGAGCCGGGTGTTGGGGTGTGTTTGGATTGTGGCCAAAGTGCACCTTACCAAAATTTTGGTCATGACCCAAAGATTGGTCTTTGTTTGATGGTTGCCATTTTTTGGCATGCCATTGAACTCTAGCCAACTCTAGTTCATTTTTCTTGCCAATGTCGGCCAAATCATGGGCAACCAATACCTCAACCAAAATTTTGCTCATGACCCAAAGATTGGTCTTTGTTTGGATGGTTGCCATTTCTTTGGCATGCCAATGAACTCTAGCCAACTCTAGTTCATTTTTGTTGCCAATGTCGGCCAAATCATGGGCAACCAATACCTCAACCAAAATTTTGGCTACCCAATGCTTTGATGGGGCAACCTTGGGCACAAACCAAACATACCGTTGGTCGTGTTACAGCACTAACGCCACCCCCAAGACACCGAAACTGGACCGTGTAGCGACGATATGAGTGTGTCGCGCTCACCACGGTCGCCGTGTCGAGGGCGGTGCTGGAGCTGCGCCTCGTTGTTGGCCCCAACGACCCACATGAACGGGTTGTTTGCGGGCGAGGAGGTCGTGGGCCAGCTCCTCCATTGGACTAGTCTACGCTTACGCCGTCCGACGGGTGTGCCCACATGTCGGTTTCCCTGTTTTCCGGCCATATTCGAAAGGCCGATTGTTCGCGGTGCGCATTAGGCCTTTCACTATGTAGGCCAAGCGAGACCACTTATTGTTTATTTAAGCCGTTCAAGTATAATCATGTGGCGTTTGCTTATTTCTCATTCCTCTCCAACCTTCTTCTCCATCGATCATGTCGCCTCCAAATGAGTCCATCCTCCCGCATGCCTCATTTGAACATTCCGCCGAGTATCATTCGCATGTACCCACCCTAGTCCTCTTTCAATAGATCTCCGGACCCCGAGATGAAATCGAGATGGAACGAGTGGGGGCACGTGATACCTAAGGCGGATTCAAAATTTTGAACCGGTGATCATAGCATCCGCAAATCATATGTACAGGGTATTCAATGTTCGTTTCGTTTTTGAACGTACAATATACTCCCTCCTATCCTTTCTAGTTTACATATAAGTTCTGTGTGTAGTCAAAGTATCTCTACTTTGATCAAAAAGGTATCAACATTCAACAACGCCCAATCAATATTGTTAGATTCGTACGTACTCCTAGATTTGTACTCGAGATGGTTTCCAATTTGACTATTGACAAGATTAATAGTACATAAGATGTATAATGTGAAAATTATATCATTGGAAACTCCTTTCACATACAAATTTGACCGTATGCTTTGTGTAAGTTGCTTGTCATATATTATTACTCTAACATTTGGTCAAAGTTAGTCTCGAAAAATGCATTAGACCTCAGCATGCTTTGTGTAAGTTGCATGTCATATATTATTACTCTAACATTTGTGTAAGTTGCATGTCAAATATTATTACTCTAACATTTGGTCAAAGTAGTATAGTGGAAGTGGATCCTCCGACGTAGGTATCCCTGCCTTACCCTCCCTTTCGTCACTTATCATCGGCGGACCCCATGCTTGCTAGGCCCCGCATGTCAGTTACTCAATGGGTTCGGCCACGTCAGGGGATCCTCATCCGTAGTATACTCTCTCTATTTTTATTTACTCCGCATAAAAGGGAGGGAGTGGTGGTATAATAAATGACGCGGGCGGGGGAGGGGGAGGGACTTCGGTTTGCTCTCACCTACGGTCCCACAAGCAAGCGAAAACGCAAGATGAAGCGCGTTCCATTCGGTGCGCGACGTGGAGGGTCCAGCGTGCCGGGCTGCAACGCGAACGCGACAAGAGCGATGTACAGTCAAAGCCGATTGACCGGTCATCACCGGAACCACTATTCACACCAGAACCTTCGTTGCTCGGCCTACGCCAGCCATTGCCCTAAAACCACACCAAATCTCCAGCCCATTCCTGCACCTTTCGATCCCCTAGCCCGCATCAAGCGTCCCCTAGTTCGCCGGAAAGCCATGGTGTGCCGCAAGATCACTTACTACAAGATGCTGACGCCGGAGCGCCGCGCAGAAATCGCAGTGGCGGTCCGCGCCACAGACCTCCGTTCCCAAGCTCGCTTTGCGGCGGGCCAATCCCCGAGTTCTCTGGAGCCAAGCTACGAGGAGGAGGAAGCCGATCCAATGTTCATGGCGGAGGTCGCGGCGCAGAAGGCCCCCGATGGGTATGAGACGATGGACGTCGACTTCGTGCCGGCGTCCGAGTCCCCCATGGTGCAGGCGGACCAGCGGTTCAACATGGCGATACTAAAGGAGGACCGGGAGGCAGAGGCTCAACTCGACGCGGAGCGCGCGCATGCCGCTGCCATCGAGGCTCTCCGCAGCGGAACCGGATGTCGTGGATGTGAACCGGGCGGTGGAGGCTCAACTTGAGGCAGAGCTGCGGATGCCGCTGCCATCGAGGCCCTCCCGCATGCGGAATTGGACGCCCCGGACTTGAACCGGGCGGCAGAGGCTCGACTCGACGCAGAGCACGCTGGATGCCGCCTCATCGACGCCTCCCCGCAGCGGAACCGACGTCCCGACATGAACCGGGCGGCGGAGGCTCGACTCGACGCTGAGCGCGGATGCCGCTGCCATCGAGGCCCTCCTCGCAGCGGAACCGGACGCCCTCGACTTGAACCGGCTGTGCTCGTCTGCAGGCAGAAGCGCCTGCGACGCTCGCTTGAGCGAGTAGCTGGAGGCCAAGGACAACCACGGTGCGGAGACACACGTCGGCAGCGACGGCTGGTTCGGGCCGGCAGCCAAAGAAGACGAGGCCATCTCTTTCCGCGAGCAGTGATATTTTTTCTTTATGTTGTTGTTTTTATGGATCTTTTGCTGTGTAAAAACATATATTTGTTATGCAAGTCGCCTGACTTGGGTCAGTCTACCATTTCAGGCGGTTGGATGAATATCCTACGTCTCCTAACCCTTCTTTCCTTCTTCCTCACCTCTTCTTCTTCCCCAATGCATCACCGCACGGGGTCAGACGGATACTCCCCAACATGCGGTTGGATAAACATACTCTATTATCGAAAACTATGTGTCGCCGAGTAGGATGGCTGAGTTTGGTTTGTTCACATGCGGCCGACGTGTCGATGAGGGTGTGTTTCCTTGGTTGGGTTTGCGGCGTGCAGGAGAGGCGGCGTGTGAGGGCTTGCGCACTGTGGCATGCAGAGTGAGGGTGTGGTGCAAATCGACATACTGCAAGCGCAAGTGTACCTCCTTCTCATTTTGAAAACTTTAGGCAAGCTTGGCAAAAATGTGTGGCGAAGTTTGGCAATGCAAGGCCTAGACCCAAACAGGATAAGTAATGCACGCATTTACTAGGAGTACTAGTGTTAAAAAAGAAATGTGGGGTTTTCCTTCGTGGGATTTAATCGATACAAATCCTCGTTTCATGTGTCAATTAATGCGTATTTTTTTCTCCAAAGACCAAAGAGCTAACCATCTCACTCCTCATCGCTTGATTAATGCAGCGCCATGCAAACCAACCTTCTCACTTCCGCATGCATGCAGGGGGATATTAATGTCCTTGGTTGCTAATCCCATCAATTTTGCCTCGATTAGTGTTAGTGGCCCTTTGCAAATTGTAATTTTGATATACTGGCCTTGTGTACAAAAAAATGGAGGTAGTAACTATATTTGACTTCCATCCCCATTGCGGTGTACTAGTGCGGTGAGATGGTTTCTCGGAGAAGACGATGGAGAAGCGGAGTCAGCGAAGAGTGAAATGATGGTTGCTTCGTCCGTGCTTTTGTGCTTTGATGCCTCACTGCTTTGTGATTTGTGATAGAAGGGACAGGGGAGTAGCCTCTGTCCTCTATATCGCATTTTACATGCGTCCAAGCATGGGAGAAAGAGGAGAGACGTTGCATTTTTCTATTCCTTCAATCAATCAATCAGGGAGCTTCGGTTCCATCTTTTTGGCTTTGTCAACAACGTCCACAATGGTTCCCATGATGCCACAAGCTATTTTCACATTTGGCTACACATTGTGGATGCCCTTAACCGCATTACCACTTGGTTTTGCTCTGTGTGCTATCTATACAAATCTCAATTATATTGATCTAAAAAATTATAGAATCAAGATTAGTAAAAAGGAGGTGATTTTGCCACGCGGATGGCGGGGGAGATTTCTTATTTGAGCAATCCTACATCCACGTAATGGTTTATGTAAAGTTACGAACTGATGTGATGTGAGACTATTTGATTGGATTAAAGGAGAGGATTAGGCCCACCCCACCTGAAAATCAGGGGGGCATATATAGATTAGATGGAAAGTATACGTAGCAGCTACGTAGCCCTTTGTAAGTCTAGGATTAGGCTTCTTATTTTTGGAGGACGTTGTCCTGGCGGTTTGCTAACATGCGGTCCCACGTGTCAGTGCTTTACCAAGCCGATCCGCGTCCCACATGAGGCGTAATAACGGCGAAGCAACACGTGGTTAAGTTGAAGAAGATGAGGGAGAAGTGGATTCAGCAACGAAAGTGAAATGATGGTTTCTTCGTCCTCCAACTTAATCAAGGAAAGGTGCAGCTTTGTGAATTGACGCCTCATTGCTCATTACTACGCCAATAGCCATGATAGGGTGCTTCACCCGGCTGCTCGCATCAGATTCGGTATGGCACGTGGACCCGGTAGCTTGATGTCCCACATGTCGGCGAAAGGGACTAGAAGATTTTTGAAAGCGGCGCCCACTCTTCTGACGGAGGAGTAGGCGACCACGACGGCCTAGTGAACTGTCACTTGTATCAGTATAGTACTATAGTTTTGCTGTTTCGCATTTATCCATCGATACAAACCCGATTAAACAGGAAAGGGCGGGATTTTCCCGTGCGGTAGATGATACTGGCCATACATTTCAAAAGCAATTTTAATGTATGCAAACTGAATAATTATAAGTAACAATATGATATCTAGTAAAACTAAAAACACATATGATTTATTGTGTTAGAGTGTAGTAGTAGTGTCAGTATTGCATAGTTGTTAGATGTAACATGCGAGAACGTGTAGAGATGTAGTTTTGGAGGGCCTATAGAGAGAAAAGTGTAATACGGTCACCGAACTTCAAAATAAGCTGATTACAGTCACTATATACGTTTTGCGGTGATTATACGGTCACTTGCTCACAGCTCAAAGATCGGATTGCACTCTGTTGACCGGCCAAATAGTCTGCGGGGCGCCATGTTGACTAGTTAAATTGACCACGTTCCTTGTGGGTCCCACCTGTCAGTTCGCATAGGTAAAAGGTGAGATAAACACAAATTTACGCAGGCGCGACAAAGGCTCCAACCCATGCGCGGGAATCAGCTGGTTGTGTATGTGTCTGTCAGGGCCTGATGTGTGTGCATGCACGTGTAGGTTGAGCACTTGAGCGTGAGAGTGTGTGTTGGTCATGTGGTGTACTGGCATGCATGCGTGCGTGTGTGCGTGTGAGTGTTGCGTGCGTGCGTGGTTGTGTGTGTATGTGTGAGTGTTGCGTGCGTGCGTGGGTGCATGGGTTTGTGTGAGTTTTGTGTGGATGCAGTTCGTGTGCATGCGTGCGTGTGTGTATAATCACCACACCAGCTACTATGTGTTAAAACAGACGGCTCAGCATACCAATACAAGGCCACCTTGTCCGTTGTGCCCAAGGGTCATGACTTCGAACCACCTTCCAAATATTTTTTGTCGTTTGTTTTCATTCTTACTAGCAAGATGCCCGTGCATTGCACGTAACATCAAGATGCATTTGTATGACTTGTTTATCTTGTGAGAGAAAAGGATGAACGAGGGAAGGCCTTATTTGCAAATGTGGAGAGGTGTGTGCGTACCTATTTGCAAAATTGCCATAGTTTCTTTACTATCCGCCGATATAAATCGGACGGCCTATATTGAGGATGGCAGGCACACCATCATCACCAACTCTATTTTTATAAGAGTGTATTTTATAAGAGTGTAAATGTAGAGTAGATACAAGTCGTGTGGGCATGATGGTAGTGAGATAATGTGATCCAACACTAGAGGTGCCACGTGAGCGCTTAATTGGTCAACTAGTCATGTCATGAGCAAATACAGAGTTGTACGGTGAGCCTGCGGATCGTATAATAACCACTAAACGTAAATGGTGACCGTAATGAGTGGATTCTGAAGTCCAATGTACGTATCGTGCTTTCGCTTCAAATACAATGATCGTCATTGCATATATCGCGAGAGAAAGATGAACCATGCGTGAATTTTCCGGGGGCTTACTTTTAGAGGACCTGGATATAGTTTTGTGTGCATACGTGAAAGGCGCGCACTGGGGATGCGATGGAGAGAGATGCTCTTCGCTTTCTCTTTATTATGACTAACTTTGTATATAGTATAAAAATATACAAATTCACAAAGTCTTGAATAAATATCATTGTGGGCACCATGCAATGCAAATTAGCGCTCAGACTCCTCCATATAAATTTGTAATGTTGTATATATGTAGAAACTCGAAAATATTTTTTTGGCCACACTTTATTCAAAAGGAATGTTGTATGCGAAATAAACGTGAAGAGAGGGCTTTTTAGATCAATGGGGTACGTGATGTAACATGTGTGAATGTTAATTTGATGCAAATTTAAGGTCATAGAGAGGTATGTGTGTGTATTATGTATTCGAGAGAGGCATGGATAGAGGGGCTGACGGGGGGGGGGGGGGGCGTGGAAGAGATAGCACGAGAAATGAGAGTGGTCTAGAGAGAGAGAGAGACGAATATGACGTCACGACAAGAGATTTCATTCCCTTGAGTGTGTATATGCAAGGGGGGAGGGAATAGAGGCACGAGGAGAAATTTTCTGTGTGTGTGGTGTTTGTGTTGGTATGTGTGGGTGTGAGAAGATAATGAGACGTGGCGGCAGAGGGTGTGTCACCGCGTGAGGTCCGGTGGGTCGAGGTGAGGCCCTTCGTTCGGTTCCGCCTCTGCGCCACATTGGTCGGCCCGTGACGCATTTAGGAAGACCCATGGATGACTAGTCGTACAAGACAAAGATAGCAGAATTGTGAAGGACTCAGTGTCCACCGACAAAGCCAGCTAGGATTTGTAACCCTAGGTTCTTGACTAAGGTAACCCTTTATCTCCGATATTATTATTCATCCAACCTAACTTAAAGGGGCATCCTACAGAATGCTCTCGCTAGAATCATACTCACGATTAGGAAGAGAGGTGTGAGAGAATGCGTGAGAGACAGGCGTAAAGATAATGTGCGTACATGAGACATGTAGGCAGGTCCGTGTATATAGAAAGGGTCGATGAGGATTGTGCGTGTGTATGTTTGCGAGAGGAAGAGTGCTTGTGATAAAGGTTAGTGAAAACAGTTGTAAATGGTTACGAGAGGGAGGGAGGGTTATATCTAGAACATGTGTAGAAAGACACCTCGGAAGAGTGTGTGAGCATGTGTGAGAGACCACCGATGGAGAGTGAAACTACACGTAAAAGACTGCTCTACACATTGATTAAAGATATAAATTGTATCCAAATATTAGGATGGGATCATGATATTTGCAATTCGCGTAAGGAGCGGTCGTTGATCCATCAGACATCTTGATTCTATCGAATTTGAGCATGTCTATGTTATTATTCGGACACAATTGATCCACATAGTTAGTATTTTGAACTCCGAGACAATGCATCACTTTAGCAATCGAATATAAACGTGAGTATAGTTCATGTTGTGTGTGTAAAGCACATTATACATACGAAAGTTACACAATGGACATTATAAATAGCTACCTATGAACTAGCATACAACTTAAGGTGGTTTAAAAAATCGAATTCAACATGAAGTCCATTCAATTATTTGAATTTGATATCATGGCATTTGTAAACCATACCTAATTTATGGGGGCACCAATCTTTGCTCTGATTTTGTACATAATAGCATATGTAGTCGTGTACAAAATAGATTCAAATTTAGCTCCTCCGTTCCAAAATAATCATAGTTATAGGATTTTCAAGTGTCAAAATTTCAAAAACAAGCGGATAATTTAATGAGGTTTTCAAACATACAAGGTCAAATATAGCGTTGTCTATTTAGGTCAATCCTCATAGTTCAAGAGTACTCTAAACGTGAATGCTTGTGTTTCAAAATTTTGAACGAGCGTACTAAAAGAGCCTCTACTACTTAGAAACCGCGTGGAGACCAATGTTTGGTAGTACAAGGAAATTACTTTTATAATAACTCCGACCTGTGAAACCTACCGGCCCGACGTCCAAAGGTCTAGACCAGGGTAGGTTTGTAGCTTCATCTAGATGCCACGCAACCGCATCCAAAAAACATTCATACACAATGGCCGCCTAAGCACACATGCGCGCGGCCGAAATCGCTTCCCACCACTATTTGAGACACCGGGATTACCATCCTACCCCGACCAGCAGTAGGTCCAAAATTTAAGAGGGGGCAAAGTTTGTACTTTCCCCAAATTTCAAACAAGCACGTCCCATCTTCTGTTCAAAAAGCCAAAAACAAGCGCGTCCCAGACCGAAACATGGTTCCCCCCCCACCCGTCTGATTCCCCATTCGTACTCCGTGGGCGCCAAAACTACCTCTCCACCAGCCGCGAAACCCCGGCGTCCTCCGTCCGCCACCCCATCCCACCCATCAACCGCCGCCCTCCTCCATCACGCCGGAGCCGATACCCCGACGTCGTCGTCCACCGCAACCTCAACCGCAACCCGCTCCATGGCTAGTAGTTGAAGCCGAGGCCGAGCCGTCCGTACCCGAGCCAGTTCAACCACGCCGTCCTGCGCCTCACCGCTGCCGCTCCAACTTCGCCACCCTCCACCGCACCGAAGATGTTCCTGCTACGCCGTCCTTCACCGCCTCGGATCTGCTTCCCCTCCGCCGACATACGGCCACAGCAACACAGTCAACAATTTGGCCATGGGTTCGTCCAAGCCTGCACCCTCCAGAACGTCAGTTTCATGCAAAGGTGACATGTGAAGGTGACGACACCGGCAACCGAAAAAGGTACTCCTCTTCCCTTATTCGTGCAAATCTTACGTCTCTGCTTGCACGGTATTCATCCCACAGAAGACACTAGTTGACCGCTTCTTCTTGATACTAGATGTTCCTAGTAACTTTCGCGATGCACAAGGTTTCTCCTCATATACTATTTCACCTTAGCTAGAGGTCCGTCGCCCCCACAATTTCAATTTACGCCGATTGATTCCCAATTAATGGAAGCATTCGGCGTAACAGCGCTTAGTACGCCTATTACGCCGGGGAAGTAGTGCCTTGGTGTTTATCTTAGGGGCGTGTGCGGCCTAGAGCTACTGGCGCCCGATCTGGAGGTTGGCCGGGATTAAAGGGATGGCCTGGGAGTGCTGCCAAGCACGGCGGTGGTGTGAGGTCGATGGGAGGGCGGGGCGGCGGAGGCAGGGGTCTGGGCTGGTGGTCGCTGGCGGTTCGAGAAAGATCGTCAACAGTGACTGGTGGGAGGTAGACGAAGGCCATCTGCCTGCTCCTTATAGATCGGACGGTTCATTAAAAAAATTGATCGACCTATTTATTTTCAAATGATCGTTATCTTAGATATGACCACATGTGGTGGTGTCTTTGGAGGAGTACACTGCATTTCTGTGCTCATATATTACAAAATCATATGGAGTAGAATCTAATTTTGTTTGCCATGCAATGTTGTAGAGCTATCATATGTCTCCTGTCATTTATTTTTCAACCACCTGCTATCTGCTACTTTTACAGTGCACTAGTTCTGCACACACTTCACCCTTACTCTCACTATTGTGTTTTTATGCAAGGGTATTTCAGACTCTGCTGCCATGAGAGAAGCCAAAAAGAAAAGAGAGAAGTCGCTCCAGCTTTGTATGCTGGCAGGCAAGACACGTTACAATGCTATAAAGGGTGCGGTGTCGGCCCAGATGGAGACGGTAAACGTAGCTCTGGAGTTGATGACCTCGCTGCCAATGAACCACCATCCTGTGTGCTTGCTTTTAACTTCGGTGTCATATGTGGTTGCATGTTCCATATGGTGTCTAGCTTGTATTCGAAAGGTCAAGTCGTTAAGGTAAGGAAAGATATTTTTTACATGAACCACCATCCCGTGAGCACCGTAAGACAAATAGCTAGTCGAGCACCGGCCGAGCCCGGTGACAAGCCCAAAGAAGATAGGCATCACCGGAAGCCAACTAAAAAGCTGCGATGGTGGCAAAGCAGCCCGCCTCCCACCGTGCTCTCGGGTCCTAGATGATCATGCTCACCACTCCACCGGATGTCTAAGCTTGTATTGCTTCCAATTTGGTTAAATTGCATCCGCTTAGCTTACACATTATACCTTTGAATATGACATGCCTTTCTCTTTTTGGTACATACTAGTACATACGTGTATTAACCATGTTCTTACATCAAACTAATGTTCTTGTGTATCCCTCATCAATCACTTATGACGAGGCGGTGCAAGGGGACTACTCCTGATTTAAAGAATGTAGCGTCAGCCTCCCGACTTGATTCTCAAGAAGCAGAAATGCTAGATGAAGATAGTGAACGTAGCTCTCTAGTTGATTACAGCATTTCCCCTACACTAGCATCGTAGGTGCTTGCTCTAACTTGGCAAAGCAGGATATGTGGTTGCATGTTGCATATGGTGTCTAGATTGTAATTCTTCCAATCTGGTTAAACTGCATGTGCTAGTCTGCTTAGCTTATACATTATACCTGTTAATGTGACATGCCTTCATGTATTTAGTACATAGTACATCTGTCTATTAAGCATGTACTTACATAAAACTATTGTTTTTTTTGTATCTCGCATCAATAAACATGACGAGACACCTTTAGTATATGCAGTGCGATATTAATTGCATCTTTCATATGATTTATAGCATGCGCTGCTTCTAATTTGTTGAAATTCCATTTATGATGGGACGCTTTTAACTTGGCAGAGTCATATTGGTTGCATCTTTCATGTGGTGTCTAGCTTGCATTGCTTCTTATTTGCTGGAATGGTTTCTGCTTAGTTTACACAAACAGTTGTGAACATGCCATGTCGTCCTGTTTTTCGTACATATCCTTACATCAAAGTAGTGATTGTCAATATCATGCATGAATGAGTTCTGAAGAGAGAAGTTTATTGCTTTTTCTTGTCAGTTTTACTTAAAAATTCAAAATCAATAAAGTGGAAGGAAGTTAGCAAGGCAGTGGATAAAGGTGCTCCTTCCGAACGGAGGGCCTCTACAGTTTCTACTCCTACACACCCCCAAGATGATTTCCAAGACAACACATGCATAGACACTCAACAAAGTTGTGTTTATGATGAGCACGTCTCCCCTAGTAAAGCATCACCGGTGCTCCCTGTTCGCACACGAACACATCATCGTGTACCTCCAACGCTGAGGGTGATGCACCGCAGCTCACGTCAAAGGAGACCCGTCCGGAAGCGCGATACGCAGACAATCCGGTGGGTGCTTTTGAAGACCCGAAACCCCACACGCCCGGGAGGGACCCCGTCAGGGCGCGCGGCGGCTATGGGCTGCCCTAGGTCGGCCTGACCGCCCCTAGGGCCTCGAGGTTCGCCGCCCTGCAACAAGAAGAACGAACGAAAAATGAGGAAGAAGAAGAACTAGGGTTAAGGAGAAAAGATAAAAGATAAAAAGTGGTAGATGAATTGATCGATTGTGTGTTGTTGTTCAATCGGCCGTCACCCCTTAGGTATATAAGAGGCGGCTGGACTTCCCGTGCAAGGAAAAGACTTGGATTCGCGTCCAAAACCCTAGTCAAATTCGGATTGGTTTTGTCCGAACTTTCCAAAACCGTTCGGTTTAAACTGGCTGCACCTTGCGGGACATTTTTGTGGTGGTAAACGACCTCTGATGAAAACGAGTCCAAAAGCAATCTTGACCGTTTCGATGAGGCGAACAACTTTCATGTTGAACGTTTATTGATCAGAGGTAATCTTGAGGGTCTAATCGCTCGCACAAAACAGGCTATTATTCGCGCTACCTCGCGCAAATCGGGCTATTACTCGCGCTACCCATCAGACATGTGTCTGGTGGGGCGCGCCACTTTCAGCCTCTGACAGAGCGGCATTCCGATGGCTTTAACTTTTGCATACGAACTCGGATTGGAACGATTCTTATATAAAAATCGATCATTTCGCCGAGACGAAGACAACCGTGTAGATCATTTTTCCATACGAGGCAATCTTGGGGGCGTAATGTGCCGAATAGTGTTCTGAATACAAAATCTCAGTATTTCGAACACAACTTCGGCCTTCGAGATGAGATCGGATGGTGATGGCCCAAACTTCAAAGATGTTCGTATCGACAATACGAAAGTTTTTATGTAGATCACCTCTCCATTTGAGGCCATATTAATTAAGTTCTTGACCGTGCGAAAATCTGATGTCAACACATGCCCCCCTGTTTTTCGGCTAAACTTGGATGCCGAAAAATAATTTGCTCAGAGTTTGTTCTAAGGACGATGTCAACACTCCATCAGCCATTTTGCATGTTCTTAGGACGATAAGTATATATCGGCCATTGCTTGTTTGAATCTCTTGATGCAAATTTGGGTGAAAACTTCTCACCTTCTATAAGAATCTGGTGCTAAGGTTCCATAGATCAAAACCATCCTCCGAACTATATTGTTCACCCTTTCGCTAGGATTTTGCAGATAATAAAGAATTAACTTCCTCCAATCCTTACTTCGCCTGCATAAAAGTTTCATCAGTGGCCGAAGCGGTGGGCTTTGGTTCGGCCTTACCTATGTTGACACAACTTAGCATCGGCTATTGATTGAAATAATACAATACACCATGGTTAACATAGTAGCCGGATGCTTGCTGTGCCAACTCTTTCGAATTTTCATGTCTAGATATATGAATTTTTTTTAAAGCAACCCAAGTTAAATCTTGCATCTAGTCATACCGAAAGATAAATTATATGTGATTCGTCAAAACATTGATAACCCTTGGATATTTGTTGCACTACTAACAACGAATCAATGGAAGCCTCAATATGTATAGCACCTATAGCAAGGCAAAGCTCAATCCGAATAACAATGCATATTCGGCTTTGATTAACCGTGCATAAAAATATTCTAAGCAGCATAAGGCTTCAAAAATAGTACCATAAGGAGATATATAAACAACACCAACACTTTGGCCATTGCTACGAATTGAACCATCAAAATATAATCTTCATAGTACTATAGAGACAAGGCTAATATCACTTAACATGTACCTTGTCTCGGTCTCCAATTGAACTAAGGACGATGTTAGAATTCCACACCGGCCATGATCAGATAGTTTCTTAGGACGATAGTTAAGTATCGGCCATTACCATGAGGTCCATGTAGAATTCATCCACTAAAGCATGTATAGCCGAAATAAACAAATAAAATAGCAATAAAATATTTCGGCCCCTTTGTATTAGCAACAAAAATGAAACTAACCAAATGTATAGTGATTTGGTAATACCCTCTCATGATATAGAAAATTATGTTGCATCCATGGACCAAAATGAATCCATGGAGGGTAATTGATCATACCTAGGGATGAATTCCATGGCAAAGGCATCAGCGACATGGTTGAAGAAAATGGATGATGTGCTAACCGAAGATTTTGATGTTGTGATGCGCACCTTCGGCTTAATTGTTTGTTGCTTTCATTCTTTTCCTTCTTCACTTTTATTGTACTTGTTGCAAAAGAAGCATGCACATCATTTTTGTTTTGATTGATCTTCTTGGGAACCCATGCCATGTTCTTCTTTCTCAGCTCTTGTGCACTAAGATTTTGTAATTCCTTCTTTTGCCAATATGATAAGCCGAGTGAGCACCTCGACTGTGATTTTGTTTCAACCAATGGCAACTCTTTTTGGGCCTTGTGCACCCTCAACTTCTTTTCTTCAGATTTGGCACTCTGATTTTTACCAATTGATTGTTTCACTTCTTTGCCTTTTGTAGCCAATTTCAACACTTTAATTGGCTCTTTGTTATTTGAGATCAAATCTGAAGTAGCACACTCACGACCATCTCTTTTCACGCGGTAAACTTGCTTTACCACCTCTTTCTTCTTCCTTGAGCTCTGGACCGATTCCTTATGATTGAAATGGTCTTTGATGCGTGATTGTTCAAATGTTGATTTTCCTGGAGCTGCATAATATTGGTGAGATGGTCTAAAATAAGATGGAGAATGTGCCCTTGTATCATACCTGTCCCGTGATGGATATGGATCTATATGAGCATAGGGAGGCATCCACGGTATTGGCATTGGCGGCACAAAATAAGGATATGAATATGTTGCATTAAAATTCTCACTTTGCAATACCAATCCTCATATTTGCGCCTTGGGGATGATCTTGGTTTATTTGCATGATTTGGCCGATAAGCATTCTTCTCTTCACTCTTCTTTTGATATTTATTCAATAGTTCAGCGAAGGTGATTTTCGATCTCTTACACTTGCGCTTATTTCGGCCTTTGTTTACTTTTGGTTTGCTTTCATCGATCATTAGACTTGCTTGCTGCCCCCAGTCCTTGGCGTGTCCATTGTAGCTTCGATGGAATTCTCGCCCTCAAGATTATGTTCTTTATGCCCTTCAACAACTTCTTTACTTGAAAGCTTGATCCCATCAGCTGCAGCTTTTACATTCTCTTTAAATGGATCGGCTTGAAGCAGCCGATGCAAAAACTTTTTGCCATCGGGACCAATCGGAATAGACTGGTCATCTCTTGGTGTTTCAACAAACTTTAATCGTCCTTTATCAATGGCCGATTTAACTATTTGACAAAATATATTGCAATCCTCAAAATTATGTTTGAACGAATGATGCAACCTACAATACATTCGTCCTTAAATTGATGGCTTGACATGGTGATCAAGAATTCTTATGTAATTATTTTTCAGCAACAAATCAAATATTTTATCGCACATGCTTGAATTGAAGGCAAACTTTTTATTTTCTAGCTGATCTTGCTGTGAGAACGGCTTTAGAGTTAAGCAAACAAATGATTCAGATTTTGTATCACCCCATTCGGCTATGAATTTTATTTTGCATTCTCTTACCGATGTCATTGGATAAGAAACTATACTTGCATCGATTTGCTCAGGAGATTTTAACCTTGGCTTTAAATTTCTGAAACGAAAATAGTTAGAACATACATGTCTCAATTGAGACCAAGTGTAAGCCAAGTAAGAAACAAGCAAAGCTACCCAATTAGTTATGAACTTTAGACAAAGCAATGGGGAAAGTCTTGGCTGCAATAATTTTTCGCTATCGGTCTTTCTGAATGGTGTAATGTGTTGACCGATATGCTTTGTGACAATCTGATTGCTAACAAATAAATTACCCTTCTTCATTGGTCTCTCAATATTTCTTATGAAATTTTTTCTAATATATGCATCAACAACTAAGTCATGACCAAATCTGAAAACAGGTAAATTAATTGCTAGACATACCTCTTCAAATATGTTGGGAGAGCGTGATGGTGGTGTGATTTGAAGAATATCTTGCTCCGCCTTCGGATAGCTCCCCAACACCTTGTCATCATCTTTTTCTTGATTTCGTGCATCATTAGTTTGAAGATATTTGTCCACCAAACTTTCTTCAGCTACTTGTTCTTGTTCTTGAAGCTCGTCAATTTCTATGGCACGAAACTCATAGGGCAGGAAGTAGGTTCCATTAACTTCAGAAAAATCAAGTATGGCTGTCTTGCTATACTTTCCATGCCCTTTCTCAACAATGTTTGCCTCTTTGGATTTGATGGATTCGGAATATATACTACTTGATTCGGCTTTTTCAATCGAAGCACGTTTAGTTTCCGAATCATCATTCTTTTTACCGGTTATATCAATTGGCAAGACCTCTTTTCTTTGAGCTAATTCCCTATCAATTCTCTCTTGGCGAAGTACTTGCACCCTATTGCACAAAGCTTTAACTCCCCTCTCAATTTCAGCCCGCTCTAGATTAGTTTGCCCCCCAATGCTTTTTAGGATCTTTCGGCAATGAAGTGTTAGTGTTACCGAAATTTTGCAATTGTGTAGGGGTGTATAATATGCTGCGGTACTAGGTGGAGGTGTATGCACTTCTGTATAACCTTATACTCTCTCACCAATACTGCCAATTGATGAAGTTTCATCTTCCTGCAAAACTCTAGCCTTTATTGCAGCATAATCAGGAAACAACCCCTTTCCATATTGTTCAAGGCAAAGAGCATTAATTCTCTTGTTTTGTGCCAAGCTCCTTTTTAATGCAGCCACAATCGCTTCTGGAAGGGATTGCTCCGCAATACTTTCAGATTCTTTCGGCAATGATTCATGAGTGTTGCCGAAATTCTTGAACTGCGTAGAGTATGCATTATATGCTACAGTATTTGATGACGGCACATGTGTTCCTATAAATTTTTCACTTAGTCAGCTATGACCATGAAGATGCAGGGCCGAATTATGAACATCTACAGTTGCATACGGTGCTGAAAATTTACTAACATGAGGTGTAGCATATGATGGTTGAGAGTAACTGGCCGAATAGCTAGTAGTAGCATGGCCAATTCTCCCATCCATCGGCAAGGTTGGATTCACATATTGCAAATTAGTTGCCGATGAATAAAAAGGTGAAACACTTTCTTGTATGCTATTGGAAATTTTAACATGAGGTGTTTCAAATTGATTGACCAAACCCATCATGTTGTTCATCGGCATATGGATTTGTGGGGTTGCCGATGCATGAGAGTTTGGATACATATGTTGTACATTGCTAAAATCATAAGAATCTGAAGCAAGAAGATTGTTTTGCATCGGCCCTTGCGCATAATTAGATGCATAATTGATAAAACTAGGGCTAGCCGATACATTGTGCTCATTAGGTGATCCAGCAACAACATATGGATTATTTGCATCTACAAAGGAATTGGGTATTCATATTACCTTTGTAGATTGCAGCAACTTGATGACGATCTCTTCGTAGCAAGAACGGGCTGGACACCGTTCAAAGCTTCTTCCCCAGCGAAGTCGCCAAAAAGTGTGTTTGCACACGAACACGTCACCGTGTACCCTCGACGCCGGGGGTGATGCACCGCACCTCACGTCGAAGGAGACCCGGCCGGAAGCGCGGTACGCAGGCAATTCGGCGGATGCTTTTGAGGACTCGAAACCCCACACGCCCGGGAGGGACCCCGTAAGGGCGCGCGGCGGCGGCTATGGCTGCTCTAGGTCGACCTGACCGCCCCTTGGGACTCGAGGTTCGCCGCCCTGCAACAAGAAGAACAGACGAAGAACGAGGAAGAAGAAGAAGAAGAGAGAGAGATAAAGGTAAAGGGTAAAAAGTGGTAGATGATTTGTTCGATTGTGTGTTGTTGTTCAATCGGCCGTCACCACTTAGATATATAAAAGGCGGCTGGACATCCCGTGCAAGGAAAAGACTTGGATTCGCGTCCAAAACCCTAGTCAAATTCAGATTGGTTTTGTCCGAACTTTCCAAAACCGTTCGGTTTAAACTGGCTTCACCTTGCAGGACATTTTTGTGGTGGTAAACGCCCTCGGATGAAAACGAGTCCAAAAGCAATCTTGACCGTTTCGACGAGGCGAACAACTTTCATGTTTAACGTTTTTTGATCAGAGGTCATCTTGAGGGCCAAATCTCTCTCGCAAAACAGGCTATTATTCGCGCTACCTCGCGCAAATCGGGCTATTACTCGCGCTACCCATCAGACATGTGTCTGGTGGGGTGCGCCACTTTCAGCCTCCTGAGAGAGCTGCATTCCGATGGCATTAACTTTTGCTTGGAACAATTCTTATATCAAAATCGATCGTTTCGACGAGACGAAGACAATCCGTGTAGATCATTTTTCCATACGAGGCAGTCATGGGGGCGTAATGTGCCGAATAGTGTTCTGAATGCAAAATCTCAGTATTTCGAACACAACTTCGGCCTTCGAGATGAGATCGGATGGTGATGGCCCAAACTTCAAAGATGTTCGTATCGACAATACGAAACTTTTTTATGTAGATCACCTCTCCATTTGAGGCCATATTAATTAAGTTCTTGACCGTGCGAAAATCTGGTGTCAACACATGCCCCCCTGTTTTTCGGCTAAACTTGGATGCCGAAAAATAATTTGCTCAGAGTTTGTTCTAAGGACGATGTCAACACTCCATCGGCCATTTTGCATGTTCTTAGGACGATAAGTATATATCGGCCATTGCTTGTTTGAATCTCTTGATGCAAACTTGGGTGAAAACTTCTCACCTTCTATAAGAATTTGGTGATAAGGTTCCATAGATCAAAACCATCCTCCGAACTATACTGTTTACCCTTTCGCTAGGATTTTGCAGATAATAAAGAATTAACTTCCTCCAATCCTTACGCCGCTTTGCATAAAAGTTTCATTAGTGGCCGAAGCGGTGGGCTTCGGTTCGGCCTTACCTATGTTGACACAACTTAGCATCGGCTATTGATTGAAATAATACAATACACCATGGTTAACATAGTAGCCGGATGCTTGCTGTGCCAACTCTTTCGAATTTTCATGTCTAGATATATGAATTTTTTTAAAGCAACCCAAGTTAAATCTTGCATCTAGTCGCCAAAAAGTGTGTCCGCACACGAACATGTCACCGTGTACCTCCAACGCCGAGGGTGATGCACCGCAGCTCACGTCGAAGGAGACCCGTCCGGAAGCACGATACGCAGGTAATCCGGTGGGTGCTTTTGAAGACCCGAAACCCCACACGCCCGGGAGGGACCCCGTCGGTGCTGGGCTGACTATGGGCTGCCCTAGGTCGGCCTGACCGCCCCTAGGGCCTCGAGGTTCGCCATGCAACAAGAAGAAACGAACAAAAAAAGCGAGGGAAGGCGAAGAACTAGGGTTAAGGAGAAAGATAAAAGATAAAAAGTGGTAGATGAATTGATCGATTGTGTGTTGTTGTTCAATCGGCCGTCACGCCTTAGGTATATAAGAGGCGGATGGACTTCCCGTGCAAGGAGAAGACTTGGATTCGAGTCCAAAACCTTAGTCAAATTCGGATTGGTTTTGTCCGAACTTCCCAAAACCGTTTGGTTTAAACTGACTGCACCTTGCAGGACATTTTTGTGGTCGTAAACAACCTCGGATGAGAACGAGTCCAAAAGCAATATTTACCGTTTCAACGAGGCGAACAACTTTCATGTTGAACGTTTTTTGATCAGAGGTCATCTTGAGGGCCAAGTCGCTCTCGCAAAACAAGCTATTATTCGCGCTCCCTCGCGCAAATCGGGCTATTACTCGCGCTACCAATCAGACATGTGTCTGGTGGGGCGCGCCACTTTCAGCCTCCTGACAGAGCTGCATTCCAATGGCTTTAACTTTTGCATACGAAATCGGATTGGAACGATTCTTATATCAAAATCGATCGTTTCGACGAGACGAAGACAATCAGTGTAGATCATTTTTCTATACGAGGCAGTCTTGGGGGCGTAATGTTCCGAATAGTGTTCTGAATACAAAATCTCAGTATTTCGAACACAACTTCGGGCTTCGAGATGAGATCGGATGGTGATGGCCCAAACTTCAAAGATGTTCGTATCGACAATATGAAGTTTTTTTATTGAGATCACCTCTCCATTTGAGGCCATATTAATTAAGTTCTTGACCATGCCAAATCTGGTGTCAACACTCCCTCTAACTTGGCACTGTTATATGTGGCTGCATGTTATGTGTGATGTCTAGCTTGTATTGCTTCTAGTTTTGTTGAATTCCATCTGCTTAATTTACGCATTATACTTGAGTAAGACACGTGTTCCTGTTTCTAGAACATACAATATCTATCTATCACACCATGTTCTTACATCAAATTACTACTGTTGTGTAACCTGCAACAATCACTTATCATAAGACACGTTTGCCTCTGAGTGTGATATAGGTTACATCTCACATTCTTTTCTAGCTTGTACTACTAATTTGTTGAAATAGCACTTATGGCCAGACAGTTTTAACTTGGTAGAGTGATATTTGTTGCATCTTTCATATGGTGTCTAGCTTTCATTGCTTCTAATTTGTTGAAATGCCTTCTCCTTAGTTTACACATCATAAGCTGTGAATATGCAATGCTGTGAATATGCAATGGCACTAATGACGAGAGACCTCTAATATGGTAGTGTGATGTTGTTTGCATCTTGCATATGATTTATTTCTTATCTTTGCTTCACATTTGTTTAAACGCCATTTATGATGAGACACTTTATTAACTTGGTAGAGTGATATTTGTAGCATCTTTCATATGGTGTCTACCTTCCATTGCATTGCTTCTAATTTGGTGAAATGTCTTCTTCTTAGTTTATACATCATAGTTACGATTATCTCTTTCGTCCTGTTTTTCATACATATTACATCCTCCTATCATGTGGTTGTCTAACATCAAAGTTTAGTTAAATGCATCACGCATCAATTTGTTACGAAGAACTAAATTGTTATTCGCTTTTCTTGTCGGCTTGACTTAACATGGCGGAGAAAGGGGAAGAAACACAGAATGGCGGGGAATGAGAAGCGGATGAATCCTGCAGATTCTCATTGGTACCGATGGTGCAATAGAAGGTCAAAGTCCAGGTAGGAAAATTCTACAAACAAGGCATCCCATGCTACGAGTTGCAAAAAATCCAAAGCGAAACAAATAGCTGCCACCAAACAAGCGAGACAGCCCTAGTTCTTGCAACACCTACCATAGTACTACCAACACCACGACTTACTCGTAAATCAAGCCGAAACTAGCAGCATGTTCCCAAGCTCCCTTGCCACCGACACTACTTCCCATGTACTCTTGACTCAAGGCAGGTTGGCAATATCGAGATGAACCTTGTGAGCTTCGACTGACAAGAAGGTAGTTGTTGGAGTCAAGTTACAGTTGCATGCTTCTTTATATGTAGTCTCACATTTTGATGTACACTAACACTTCCTATGTTCGTTGTTGGACTAGCACCTAGGCGCAAGAGGAAACAAACATCAGATATAATGCTCGATAGGTTAACTAAATCTAGAGGGGGAAGAATGGAGATCCGTTTTGAGGCAGGTTTAAAAAGGCCACGTGATGCTACAGAGTCAGCCAAGTTAGTATCAGAGGCAGTGGTTGCCTATGTGTCATGTACGTATCCTCCCAACATGGATTCAGTATAGGAATGACAAAGACGACACCCAGTTCAACACCTTCCTCGACCATTTATCTGTAAGTATGGTTATGTATGGAAACTAGTAATATCGTCTTGCTCTCATACTTTCTAGGTTGCTGATAATGAGACTCCCATAATTTTCAACAAATGAGGTTCAAGTTGGATAGCCAAGATGATGCAACCAGACAAGCTTGCACCCATGTTTTCAAGTATGCCCGAGACGATGTCGGTATAACTTGACGAAAACTCACTTTGAAGGCAAGGCTAATAGTGAACTTTCCCAAACATCTCCAAAGTGGAAAATATATCGGATAAAGACCGGAGGGGCCTTGTTAAACCACAGTCTCGATCCGAAGTATCGGATACATTATATATATGTGATCGAGATCACATGTTGAAGTCCTATTTACGCATGTGCCACACAAATCTATCTTCTTGTAGGTGAACTGTTCAAAGAACAAGGCCAACCGTCACGAAAGTGAAATTCCAGCAGACGGACGGGATCTCGTAGCTATATTGCACCTTTGCGAGGCTCTTGTAATTAGCTGTTGTTTCACTCTCTTTTCGTTGTACCATATTATCAGATCTATATTGACTTGTTCGAAATGCAGAGGAAAGCCCGCAAGGACCAAAAAGTACCTGAACCAAATGTTGTGCAAATCTTCAAGGACTGTCACACCAGCAAGAAGAAGGGCATGACTACACTAGTCAAAGCCGCTGTTGTAAGTCCTTAATCCTCATGCCTTTTAACTACTACTTACTCTGACTTGTGCCTTGAACTGCATGGTTTGCAGCCAATGTCTATTACTCTTTTCAATTTTATACACAATTTTCTTAGCGTATCATTGCACCTTACAAGGTTTAAAGAGAGGAGTGATGTTCCTTTGATCTTGACCCGTAATCTAGTTCCATGTTGGACTTGCCCACTAGCGTTACAATTGCTGTTTGTATGCATTCTCGGTTGTTTTGTGATATGAATGATGTCATACTATGCTTACCGTATTATAAACTTCGTCTCTTTATCCTTAGCCCTCAATACAATGTGAAGAAATAGACAATACATTAGCGATGGTACATGGTCATATGTTTGGAACCTGGTTTTATTATGTACTTTGCTATAAAATACAACTAATATTTTACATGGGGTCACCAGAATAAGTTCTGTATATAGACCAAAGATATTTTGTTTCGTTTTGCTGCCTCCTTAATATCTTCTGTTCGGGTACTACTAATGTAAAACCTCAACTTTTCAGCGAGCTATGGAACAAATGGTGGAACCGCCACCTTCTAAAGGTGGCGAGGCAACTATAACCGCAATGTCAGCTCTTGCTATAGTGGGTGATGCACATCCACTAACGATTGCCAAAAAGCACGTTCTGCTTAATCTTGGGTTGGTTGTTAAGGCAATATCGTCCAAACTCCCTCATGATCAAGATATGCAAGCTCAAAGCAATGTTGTATATGCGCTCGGACACAAGTCCATTCCCTAACGAGAGACCCTTTGTGAAACAAGGAGAAACATTGCTCAATGTCGTCAAGATATGCATGGTTTTGAAACCGGACTATCAGACATTTGCTATGTTGTTCAGAGCCTAGAAATGAAGGCGAGGGTTATGGTGCTCCATCAAACAATACAACATGAAAAGCGTAACGATCGGTCAAATGAACCGAGCTTGAACTTACGGTGGTGCATTTATCTACTAGATCATAAGTTTTTATGCCAACCTTCCTTTTGTTATATAGTTGTAATTTGTTTTGGTGCGATACAAAATTTATTCTTAACGTGCACGCCAATTTGAAAAGAAAACAACAAGCAATTTTTGTATAGTGTAGGGTGTTCCCTATATTTGCCTTGGTGGCGATCTTTGATGCCGAGTGGATGTAATCTGTGCAATCGCCTTTAATAGCCTAAGCGTTAGTTTCGCCTTATTTATTTCCTAGTCTTCTTTTCCCTGGTTTGCTCTTTGTCGCAACTACCGTGGGCCATATACGAACCGTTGGATCCATGGGTCTCCCTACGGGCCGTCGATAAATGGGCTTTATGTCGGTGGGCCTCGGGCCCGCAGGATAAATGGGTCTAAATGGGCCATAATCGAGCGTATTGGTATCGGCCAAAGACGGTATCAGCCGTTAACGAGCCGTAGGACAAAAAGGCTTAATTACATCACGGGCATAACGGGTCATTAATGGGCGAGAATATAGGGCCGAGCTGGAAAGCGGTATAGCAGGTTAACGAGGCGAAAGCGGGCGACTCTTGTCATGGGCGAATTTGGCCCATTAGGGTAACAGCCGATAGCGGGCCGACTCTTGCCATGGGCGAATTTGGCCCATTAGGGGAACGAGGCGATGTGGGCCGACTCTTGCCATGGGCGAATTTGGCCCATTGGGGAACAGCTAAGCTAATGTGGTAGGAAGTAATCGAGGGTCGAAAAGGAGCCCAAGAATGTATGGGCCGTCAATAGGCCGAAAGCTAACACGGGCTGGAAACGGCCCATGTAAATCATGGGCCGTTAACGGGTATAAAGAAAATTACAGTTCATTATGGCTAGAGTCACCGTGGGCCTGTAAAGGACCGAAAGATACGAAGGCCTCATATGGGCCGAAAGACGTCGTGGGCCATACATGGGCTGAAAGTGAAATGGGCTGGTGTTATATTGACTGGCCCACATGGCGTTGTTGGACCCGATTTCCTTTAGGGCTTAACGGGCCGTGAGTTAACGGTAGTAAAATGGGCTATTCTTGAAGAGACCGTTAACGGGCTTTTCATGGGCTAGCCCGTCAACTTTTGACCAAGTCAAGCGGGCGGCTTTGTAAGCTAAATGGGCGGTGGTGGAGTCGTGGCACGATGTCGACATATCATAGGCGCCTATATGACCCAGCATCGACGGTGACACGTGTTTCGTCCGGCCAATAAGGATTTTACACGTGGAAATTTCCCATTGGTCGGGGCTGTTAACGGGTTATCGGATCCAAAACCCGACTCGATAAGCTTAACGGCGTTCGTTACGGTGGATGCCACGTGTCGGTCACCCTTGACAAAAGCACTTCGTGACGGGCGATTTATCGTCATGGAAGTGGACACTTCGCGTGATGATAATATTGGTAATGTCATGGAACACTTCTACTACTGACACGCGAATGACTATCTTGATTACGTCATAAAATGCGTCATGGATGTACATGCATGACAAAAACGCGACCTACTGTGACAAACACGTATCAGCACGGAAGTGTATTTTTTTTGTAGTGCGGGGAGGAAGCCCACCACCAAGCCTCGCTCCGCGCAGCAAGGTACCAGCAGGCGCTGCAGTGTTACCACTGCTGTAGCGTCCGCTCCCGGACCCTCGAGGTGGGAGACCTCGTCCTAAGGCGGGTCCTTTCCAGGGAGGGCCTTCACAAGCTCTCGCCCATGTGGGAGGGCTCATTCAGGGTTGCCCGCGTCTCCAGGCCTGGCGCCGTACGCTTGGAGATGCCGGACGGGGTCCCCATCTAGAATGGTTGGAACATCCAGCACCTCCGGAGGTTCTACCCGTGACACTCTCACGTAATAATGAATGGGGATGTACACACCCCAGAGTCTCCTGAGTGCCGCCCCTGGGCCTCACTGGGGCTCCCATCCACGCCCAAGTGGAATCCCCATGCGCCGCGCTGGCGGATGACACGGTCAATCAGCGACTATGCCCACACCTATTGGAAGCCCCATGCTGCGCGCTGGCGGGAAGACTAGAAGACTAGCGTAGGTGCCAGACGCGGCCGTTCTTTTGCTTTGCTCTTGTAACCCATTTGCTACTTCTTGGAATGAACTTTTTAGTTCTCACGTCTTTATTCGAAAAGGGGGGATTTCCTTTTCTTTCTTCTTCTAGCGGTGTTTTTCTCTCCTGAGTTTCGCCTTTCAAAGCACGACAGCTGCCCGTGGCTCCCTCTGACGCGTCCCATGACCGGGGGCTAGAGACGGTGTATACGTTTGAAACGGCCTATACCACACTGGCAGCAAGCCTGCTCATGCATACACCTTGCCAAGACCTTTTCCAAATCCTCGCGCGATGCTCCCGAGCGAGCCACTGGCTCCTCTGCATCGGGTGTTTGCCCCTGGCCCTGACAAGAATCGGGCCCAGCGCACCGAGGGCAGCCAACCCTCGCTAAGGGGCTCCAGAGGCCTACACATAAGCTAAGTTATTCTAATTACACGAGGCAACAGTCTTTCAATGAACGGTAATATGATGTAGGAGTACGAGCATGAAACACTAATATGAAGGCCCAAGCACCGCAGTTCATTACACGCCTTGCAAGGCTCTTCGCAAACTCTTGATGCAGGAAATTAAAAAGGAGGTGCAGCAAAAGTAGCGGCTTCCAGAGGACTGTGCTCCTAAGACCCGGCTTCATCGCCACCCACGCTCAGTTGGAGTCCTCCTCCTCCTTGACAGGGGCATGGTGGCGAGGCGGCTCTACACCCCCTGAGCAGGGGCAAGACGGCGTAGAGGCTTGCCGCCTTCTTGGGTCCGGGCGTGGTGGCGAGGCGGTTCGTCGTAGTCATCGTCGCTGGAGCATCCCCCGGAGGAGACGTCACCGCTGCTATGGGACGTGCGGCGGCCAAGGGCAAGTTCACCGCCTAGGACACCGCCGTCGTACTGGTTGTCATCGTCCGAAGAGTGGTCGTTGTCACTATCGCTCTCCAGGCAGCATCCCAGGTGGCTGCCGTACTCATCAGCTTGAAACCAGGCACCGTTCCTATCGCCAAACGACCCTACAAGATGCCGCCTCATGAGCTCCTTGAGGAAATCGACAAATCTCTTCGCAAGGGTTTCATTCGTCCAAGCTCCTTTGCTTGGGGCGGACCTTCTCTCTTCGACAAGAAGAAGGATGGAACGAACCGTTTGTTCCAAGACTACCGTCCTATCAACCAGGCAACTATTCAGAACAAGTATCCGCTTCCTCAGATCAATGATCTATATGATCAACTGGCTGGTTCATCAGTATTCTCTAAACTCGACTTGAGGTTGGGTTACCACCAGATCCGTGTTCGTGAAGAGGATATTTCAAAGACCGCATTTGTCATTTGTTATGGTTCTTACGAGTACACCATCATATCCTTCGGTTTGACCAATGCCCCAGCAACATTCTCTCATCTAATGAACAATATATTCATGGATTACCTCGACAAGTTCGTCGTGGTCTATCTGGATGATATCCTGGTATATTCAAAGAATAAATAAGAACATGATGAACATCTTCGTCTTATTTTGGAAAAGCTTCGAGAGCATCAGTTATATGCCAAGTATTCTAAGTGTGAATTCTGGCTACCCGAAGTAACCTACCTTGGTCAAGTGATCTCCAAGGATGGTATTACCGTCAACCCAGAGCGAGTTCAGGATATTCTAGATTGGACTCCTCCGAAGAATGTCAAGCAAGTCAGAAGCTTTCTCGGACTCGCCAGCTACTACCGTCGTTTCGTTAAGAACTTCTCCAAGACCGCCAAGCCACTGACCAATCTGCTACACAAAGGCGTTAAGTTTGATTGGACAGAAAAGTGTTAGGAAAGTTTCCAGGCACTCAAGGACAAGATGACATCTGCCCCAGTGCTTGCTCCCCGTGATTCTCGCAAGGACTTCGTCATCTATTGCGACGGTTTACGTCAAGGATTAGGTTGTGTCCTAATGCAAGAGCGCAGGGTGATTTCTTATGCCTCACGTCAAGTGTGTCCTCACGAACAAAACTACCCAGTTCATGACCTCGAGCTTGCAGCGGTTATTTATTCATTGAAACCGTGGTGACAGTACCTTCTCGGTAATCCTTGCGAGATCTTCACCGATCATCAGAGTCTGAAGTACATGTTTACTCAGCCAGATCTGAACCTCCATCAGCAGCGATGGATGGAAGCTATTTTTTACTACAACTGCGGTATATCCTATACCCCTCGCAAGGCTAATGTAATGTCCGATGCCCTCAGCCGTAAGTCTTATTGCAATAACCACATGGTTCATAAAGCTCAACCTCGCCTTTATGAAGATCTATGCAAGTTGAACCTTCAACTAGTTCCGCAGGGTTCTCTGAATAACCTTGTCCTGGAACCAACTCTGCTGAAGGCTATTAAGTCTGCACAAGCCAAAGATGCTCACGTTGATCTGATGAAAAAGGATCTTGCCTTAGAGAAATCCAGAGATTCCTCACTTGGTGAAGATGGAATCTTGTACTTCAGAGATCGCATTGTAGTACCGCGATTCGAGATTATGACAGTGAAGGTGATGAAAGAGGCGCATGACACCCTCTCTCTATTCATCCGGAAGTACCAAGATGTATCTAGACATCCGTCCGAAATCTTGGTGGTCTAAGATAAAGCAAGACATTGCTCGATATATCGAAGAGTGTGACGCTTGTCATTCTGTCAAAGCAGAACATCAGAAACTGGCTGGACTTCTACAACCACTTCCGATTCCTGAGTGGAAGTGGGATATGATCCAAATGGAATTCGTCACTGGCCTTCCTAAGTCTCAAAAAGGTAATGATGCTATCTTTGTCGTCATCGACCAATTCTCGAAGGTTGCTCACTTTCTGCCAGTCAAGGAGACAATCACTGCTAGTCAATTGGCAAACTTGTATATCTCTAGAATTGTGTCACTCCACAGCATTCCAAAGGAGACCAGTTCAGACCGCGGCAGTATATTCACTTCAAAGGTCTGGGATAGTTTCCAAGAGGCAATGGGAACTCATATAACCTGGAGCACTACATATCATCCCCAATTCCAAGGCCAAGTCGAGCGAGTCAACCAAATATTGGAAGACATGCTTCGGGCTTGTGTTATTTCTTTCGGGAAGAAGTGGGAAGAATCTCTCCCTTATGCGGAGTTCTCTTATAACAACTTGAAGATTCACCCTTTGAAGTGCTTTATGGATGTAAGTGTTGAACCCCTCTGAATTGCTCAGAAACTGGGGAACGGATGCTCATTGGTCCATACATTATTCAACAAGCTGAAGAGCAGGTCCGCATTGTTCAGGATAATCTCAAGGCGGCCCAGTCCCGTCAGAAGAGCAACTATGACCGGAAGCACTGGGGTTCAACCAAACAACCCAGTGAACAAGCTTATCTGCATGTCACTCCTTTGAGAGGCACTCATCGGTTCAGAGTCAAGGGCAAGCTAGCTCCGGGCTACATTGGTCCTTTCCGCATTCTGGCCCGTCGTGGGCTGGTAGCTTATCAACTGGAGTTGCCACCTCAGTTCTCTCACATCCATGACGTCTTCCACGTGTCGCAACTTCATTGATGCTTCAAGGATCTGGAACATAAAGTGGCTCCAGAACTGATTGAAGTGCAAGATGATCTCACTTATAAGAGCATCTGATCCGCATTCTTAAAGAAGCTGAACGTCGAACCCGCTAGAAGGTTACCAAGTTCCTCAAGGTGCAATGGTCAAATCGAATCATACTGAAGATGAAGCCACTTGGGAATACAAGGATAACCTCCGTGTTGAATACCCCGATCTTTTCCCTTCTACCTCTTAATTCTTGGGACGAGAATTTCTTTTAGAGGAGGAGAGTTGTAACACCACTGTGTAAAGATGCTACAGTAACCCCTGGGGTTAACTTAATCATTTTGCTAAGCAAGTGTTTGATCATCATAATCTCATATCTCTGTCAAATTCCAGTTGAATTCAATTTCAAATTATGAGTGAAATTCAAAATTGCTCAAACATGAAAGCAAAAATGTTCATCATGTGGAAAATAATCACTTGTTAATATTGGTGGTGAACCTACTTTTTGCAAAGTGTTTAAGTGCACTAAACTATTTAAAATAGTGGCTAAAACAATAGATTAAATGCCTTTTTAAATTATATAAGTTGCAAACTATTTCAAAAGCCTCACAATCTTTTTTTGTGTGGTAGTGCCAACTATTGCAATATAAATATGTGGCCAAGTCCCACATTTTACAGAATCCTTTTTGGCAGCTCCAATATTGCAAAGCATTTTCTGTAAAAAGAAAAAGGGGAAATGAGAGAGAGGCCCCCTGCCCTAGGCCTCGGCCCACCTCGGCCAGCCGGCCCACTTAGCCCCCCCCCCCCCCTCGGTCGCTCTCTCCTCCCTTCATGTTCCTTTGTCTCGACCACAGGGCCCTGGCTCGGCTCCGCCCGGATCACCTCGCCGACGACGCAGGGAGGGATAAGAGCGCCTCCTACAGCTCCTCGAGTCCTTCCCCACCTACTTCCACCCACTTGCCCGCTCATTCCCTTGCCCTCTCCGCCTCCCTTTCCCCACCGTAACCCCTTCCTCCTAACTCGACGCCTTGTGACGCTTCCTCGCCCACAGCCCACCGTCATCCCAGCTGTCACATGAGGGTGTCCAGAAGGACCGTCGTGTTGTATCCATCATCTGCGCCATCGACCTCCAGCAGGGACGCCGCCAAGCTTCGGCAACAAGCTCGTCTACCACCTACGGGCATGCCACAGCTCGCCGTCGATCCTCGGTTCCCCTGCGCTTCTAAGCTATCGCCAGCCACCGCGTGCCTCACAGTGAGAATCCGCCTTCTTCCCCTCTGCCTCTCCTTCCTCTTGTGGTGTCTAGCACCGTCGCCGTGGTTGGGCGAGCCCAACTCCATCGTGCTGCCCGCCACTCATCGCCGCTGCCTAGTCGCCACGCCAGATCGCCTCGTCGCGCCAAGACGTGAGCTGCCACGGCTCAAGACGCACGCGCTCGCCTACTGATCCCCACAGATGCGCATGCCCGCTTCCCGGCAAGCCCCCGCGCCTTGGCCTCTCCACTGTGGGCCCCATGTTGCTCCTCGTAGTCACACGCTAGCAGTTGGCCGTCCTCCAGCTGGCCCTCTCCGGCGTCAAGACCCTTCAGCCTCCCAAGGCCTGCGCTACCGCCCATCGCATCCTCGGCCTCTAGTACCCCGTGCACCCCGCCTCGCCCTTTTGGGCCAAGCGCCACCGCCGCTACTACCACTGGCTTCGGCCACGCCCACACCCAAGGCAGCCTCTCCTCGACGCGCGTCGTCGCCCTCGCCCCGTAGACGCTCTTGGCTAACCAAATGGTCACCAGAGCCACGAGTCCGGCGAGCTCCCGTCGCCTCTGTACACCACCGGCGTTGCGAGCGCAGTTTTAACCCTCGCCTGGGTCACTGACATGTGGGTCCAAGTCACTAGCAACTAGATTAGCTGCTAATCCAACCGCTAACCCCACTGACATGTAGGCCCACCTCCCCTAATTAAGTATAGTTTGTAAATAAACAATGTTAGATAAAGGTTTCACTGACAGCATGGTCCCACCACAATAATTAACGTATTTTGTTAATTAAAACATGTCTTATTATTCACCAAATGGAAGGTGGCTCCTGCTGGTCGGATTGACCAGTCAAAGGGTCAAAGATGGCTGGGCCCTGGACCCCACTGTCAGTCTCTCGTGCACTACTGGGTGCACTACACCGGGTGCACCTAGCAATTTCCATTTAATTTTCTAATTAAATAATTCCAGAATATTGGTAAAACTTTGAAAACCCATATAAGATAATCTATAACTCCGATGAAAATAAATTATATATGAAAGTTGCTCAGAAAAATCCAACGAACCCGAATACACTGTCCGTTCATCTCTCACATGCCCCTAGCATGCTGAACATGGAACCGTCCCCTCTTTTTCATCTGTCTGGAATCTGTCTAACGTTGGGAAATCATCCACGCATGTTTTCCCCCTCCGTCTGCAACATGTAGCACTATGTTAGATCAACCCTAGCTCTGCATATCGTCATGTCATTCCTAGTGATGCATCTGTTTGCTCTATATTTACTGTTTCTTCCCCCTCTTCTCTCTGGTAGACCCCGAGACTGATGTTGCCTCTGTGATCGACTACGTCACCGACGACCCTTCTTCCTATGCAGCAGAGCTCAAGCAACCCCCCCCCCTCCCCCATTGATCATTCCTATATCGCCCATTCCCTTCTCACTTATGCTTGCATTAGAACTGCTATTGCTTTTTGTATGATCCTCCTCTAATGCATAGCCTGTTTTTGTTACTTGCTTTCATACCTTACCTGCTTATTCTAAACTGCTTAGTATAGGTTGGTTAGAAATCCATCAGTGACCCTGATAACCCACAAGTATAGGGGATCGCAACAGTTTTCGAGGGTAGAGTATTCAACCCAAATTTATTGATTCGACACAAGGGGAGCCAAATAATATTCTCAAGTATTAGCAGCTGAGTTGTCAATTCAACCACACCGGAAGACTTAATATCCTGTAGCAAAGTATTTAGTAGCAAAGTAGTATGGGAGTAATGCTTGATAGCAGTGGCAAAGGTAAAAATAGCAGTTTTGTAGTAATTGTAACAAAGTGGCAAATGTAAAAGTAACTAAGCAAAGATCAATATGTGAAAAGCTCATAGGCATTGGATCAGTGATGGGTCATTATGTCGGATGCGATTCCTCATGCAACAGTTATAACATAGGGTGACACAGAACTAGCTCCAGCTCATCAATGTAATGTAGGCATGTATTCCGAATATAGTCATACGTGCTTATGGAAAAGAACTTGCATGACATCTTTTGTCCTACCCTCCCGTGGCAGCGAGGTCCTGTTGGAAACTAAGGGATATTAAGGCCTCCTTTAATAGAGTACCAGACCAAAGCATTAACACTTAGTAAATACATGAACTCCTAAAACTACGGTCATCATCGGGAATGGTCCCGATTATTGTCACTTCGGGGTTGTCGGATCATAACACATAGTAGGTGACTATTGACTTGCAATATAGGATCAAGAACTCACATATTCATGAAAACATAATAGGTTCAGATCTGAATTCATGGCACTCGGGCCCTACTGACAAGCATTAAGCATAGCAAAGTCATAGCAACATCAACTTCAAAACATAGTGGATACTAGGGATCAAACCCTAACAAAACTAACTCGATTACATGATAAATCTCATCCAACCCATCACCGTCTAGAAAGCCTACGATGGAATTACTCACGCACGGCGGTGAGCATCATGAAATTGGTGATGGAGGAAGGTTGATGATGACGACAGCGACGGATTATCCTCTCCGGAGCCCCGAATGGACTCCAGATCAGCCCTCCCGAGAGAGTTTAGGGCTTGGCGGCGGCTCCGTATCGTAAAACGCGATGAATCCTTGTCCTTGATTTTTTCTCCCCAAACGTGAATATATGCAGTTGGAGTTGAGGTCGGTGGAGCCTCAGGGGGCCCACGAGACAAGGGGCGCGCCCAGGGGGTAGGCAGGCCCCCACCCTCGTGGACAGGGTGTGGGCCCCCTGGTCTTGATTCTTTTGCCAGTATTTTTTATATATTCCAAAATATTCTCCATGAAGTTTTAGGTCATTCCGAGAACTTTTATTTCTGCACAAAAATAACACCATGGCAATTCTGCTGAAAACAGCGTCAGTCCGGGTTAGTTCCATTCAAATCATGCAAGTTAGAGTCCAAAACAAGGGCAAAAGTGTTTGGAAAAGTAGATACGATGGATACGTATCAACTCCCCCAAGCTTAAACCTTTGCTTGTCCTCAAGCAATTCAAATTGACAAACTGAAAGTGATAAAGAAAAAACTTTTGCAAACTACATTTTGCTCTTGTTGTTGTAAATATGTAAAGCCATCATTCAAGTTTTCAAAGAAAGGTTATGAACTAACCATATTCACAATAACATTTAGGTCTCATGTTTACTCATATCAATGGCATAATCAACTAGCGAGCAATAATAATAAATCTCGGATGACAACACTTTCTCAAAACAATCATAATATGATAGAACAAGATGGTATCTCACTACCCTTTCTGAGACCGCAAAACATAAATGCAGAGTACCCTTGAAGCTCAAGCACTGAATAGACATTGTAATTCATGGTAAAAGAGATCCATTCATAGTCATACTCAATATAAATTAATAACAATCCATGCAAATGACAGCGGTGCTCTCCAACTGGTGCTTTTTAATAATAGGATGATGAATCAACATAAAAGTAAATAGATAGGCCCTTCGCAGAGGGAAGCAGGGATTTGTAGAGGTGCCAGAGCTCAATTTTGAAATAGAGATAAATAATATTTTGAGCGGCATACTTTCATTGTCAACATAACAACCGAGAGATCTTGATATATTCCATGCTACACACATTATAGGCGGTTCCCAAACAGAATGGTAAAGTTTTTACTCCCCCAGCACCAACAAGCACACTCCACGGCTGGTCCGAAACAACGGGTACCGTCCAACTAACAACATTCCTGGGGGAGTTTTGTTTGCAATTATTTTGATTTGATTTGAGCATGGAACTGGGCATCCCGGTTATTGGCCATTTTCTTGTGAATGATGAGCGGAGTCCACTCATCGTGAGAATAACCCACCTAGCATGGAAGATATAGATAGCCCTAGTTGATACATGAGCTATTGGAGCATACAAAACAGAATTTCATTTGAAGGTTTAGAGTTTGACACATACAAATTTACTTGGAACGACAGGTAAATACCGCATATAGGAAGGTATGGTGGACTCGTATGGCATAATTTTGGGGTTTATGGAAGTGGATGCTCAAGCAGTATTCCCGCTTGTACAAGTGAAGGCTAGAAAGATACTTGGAAGCGACCAACCGTAGAAACGACAACACCATGAACATGCATTAAGATTAATCAACAATGAGTGCAAGCACGAGTAGGATATAAATAACCATGAACATAAACATCGTGGAGGCTATGTTGATTTTGTTTCAACTACATGCGTGAACATGTGCCAAGTCAAGCCACTCGAATCGTTCAAAGGAGGATACCACCCTATGATACCACATCACAACCATTTTAATAGCATGTTGGCACGCAAGGTTAACCATTATAAACTCCTAGCTAATTAAGCATGGCATAAGCATCTATAATCTCTAATTGTCATTGCAAACATGTTAATTCATAATAAGCTGAATCAGGAATGATGAACTAATCATATTTACAAAAACAAGATAGGTCAAGTTCATACCAGCTTCTCTCATCTCAATCAGTCCATCATATATCGTCATTATTGCCTTTCACTCGCACGACCGAACGGTGTGTATAATAATAATAGTGCACGTGCATTGGACTAAGCTGGAATCTGCAAGCTTTTAATTCAAGGGAGAAGACAAGGTAATATGGGCTCTTGGTTAAATAAACAATAATGCATATGAGAGCCTCTTAACATTTTCATCATGGTCTTCTCCTCTAATTCCCCAAAGAAAAGAAAGGAAATAAAACTATTTACACGGGAAAGCTCCCAACAAGCAAAAGAAGAACAAGAAATCTTTTTGGGTTTTCTTTTAATTACTACTACTACAAGCATGGAAAGTAAACTAGCTAAAAGCTACAACAATTTTTTTGGTTTTCTTAAGGTTTTTCAAACACACAAGAAGAAAACTTAGAAAAGAAAATAAACTAGCATGGATAATTCAATGAAAAAGTATGAGCACCGACAACTAGAATGACTGTCTGAACATGAATGTAATGTCGGTGGGAAATACATACTCCCCCAAGCTTAGGATTTTGGCCTAAGTTGGTCTATGCCCACGGATGGTCTGGAAGATATCCGAAGTTGTAACTGGGGTCGTACTAAGATGCAGCCGCTACTGCATCACGAGCTGCAGCTTGGAGGCGAGCTGCCTCCGTCCTCCTCTCGTATTCGTTCGCCTCCTCCCTGGTTATAACATATCTCCCTTTTGCCTGAAAGTCAAAGAAAGTAGGAGCAGGGAGAGTAATATGGAGAGCGCGGCGTCTGTCAAAGATTAGTCGGTACTGGAGAGACTGTTCATTTCTCTCAACAAAATGATGATGAACCATAGCATTATAAGCTAAATAAGCAGGAGGCAACTCCATATCGTTTTCACGAATGGGTACCTCAAGAAAATTAGCTAAACGGGTTGCATAAATTCCCCCAAACAAATCTCAGCTAATACTGTTTAGATCCAACCTTCGTGCAACAATAGCTCCCAAGTTATATTATTTATCTCCTAATACAGCTCTCTTGAGGACACTAGGATCAGGAACGCACATGTGACATGCATCATCCTTACCGTTAATACATCTACCTATAAAGAGAGCAAAATAATGTATGGCAGGAAAATGGATGCTCCCTATAGTGGCTTGTGTGATTTCTCTAGATTCCCCCACAGTGATAATAGCAAGAAAGTCTTTATATTCAGATTTGCGTGGTTCACTAACATTGCCCCACTGTGGTAGTTTACAAGTAGTATTAAAATCTTCTAGGTCCATGGTATATGATTTATCATAAAGATCAAATAAGACAGTGTGAGAATTGCGAGGATGAAAATTTAAACCTTCTCACAAAGGAATCGGTTAGGTAGCGGTACTGTAAGCACTTATCTGACATGAAGTCCTCAAGTTCAGCATTACGCACATACGCGTCAAATTCCTCCTTAATGCCCGCTTGAACCATAAAATCTTCTGATGGCCATTCACAAGGCCGCACTTGAGCTTCTCTTGGTAGTTCATAGTCCGGCTCACGTATCGCGAGCCTTGGTGCTTGCTTCCTTGATGGACCACCTTAGTACATTTTCCTAAACATATTTCTTCCTATGAAAAATTTCCGAATTTTTTTAGTGACTCAAAATAAAAGTGAACCAAACTCAACAAAATTGATAGTAACTACTCCCACAAGTGCTTAGAGACTATATCATGCATTAGAACTACTTGGGACCATATAAATTTGACATGCAAGCTCAAGAACAAGGTCACCTAAGTAGCTAAAATTTGCAATAAATAAAGCACTAGAACAAAAACTAATTGGACCATTCGAGGAGTCACATACCGAAGAACAATCCCCAAAGCAGTTTTCTGAGTGGAGCTTTGAGCAAGGAGATCGAAAATCGCAGCAAAACGAGCTAGAACATGAGTTTGAGCTGTATAGTGATTTTTTCTGGAGGAAGACGAAGTGTGTGGGTGCAGGAATAAGTGGAGGGGGCCACATGGGGCCCACAAGGCAGGGCACGCGCCCAGGGGGGTAGGGCACGCCCTGGACCCTCGTGGCCAGGTGGTGGCTCTCCCTAATGTGTTCTCAGTGCCAGATATTCTTAAATATTCTATAAAAAATCATATTTCATTTTTAGGATTGTCGACGTCCTGGGAACGGGGGTTCCCAGACTTGCTCGCTCATGCCCACTAAGGTGGGTTTCCGCCAAATGTCTGGCACGGCCCATCTTCATCAGCAAAACGACCAAGACCCTCGCGAGGGGCCAAGCCTCGCGAGGCGGACGACGCCAGACCTCCTCGGGGGCAGCCTCACCAGGCCGGCTCACGAGGGGCGGAGAGATCAAGGCAAGGGGAACCTCACGAGGTTCTCGTGACGCAAGCCATGACAATCAAGACCAGGCGGGCGCCAGCGCGCACAGTGTCCTCGTTTCCTCTTTGGTGCTAAGGAGGCAAGCGCAGGCAAGGAGTACCGAGGCATCAGGCAAAGGTTTCCATATCGGTGCTACGAGACCTAGACCAGCAGGACGGCAGGACGGAGCTCACCGTGGAGCCCAAGACGGCGTCACCGCTAGAGCCTTTGGCAGGCGAAGACCACCTTTAGTCAGGATAGCTTGTACTAGCTGCCCCCTTTCAAATTGGCCGTTGTGGCATCCCTTCCCGCTCAATATTTGGGAAGAGGACCAGGGCCTCTATAAATAGGACTAGCCACCACTGTAGGAGGCAACTCATCTAGGCTGATCCTTAGACACTCACCAAGCATAAGAACACCTCTCCTCAGGAGGCTGTTCTTCCCTTGTACTGTCCATCAACAGCCCAAGAGGCAATCGACCACCACCACACTGGAGTAGGGTATTACACCACATCGGTGGCCCGAACCAGTATAAACCTTGTGTCTCTTGTGTTGCGGGTTCGTCGAGCTAAGCCTTGAGATCGTGGAGAGGGTGAGGGCGTGATTAGAAAGAGAGAGGAGAGATCTTCGTGCGCACCCCAGTGTTCGAACCTCAAGGGTTTTGCCGGAACCCGAAATCCGACATTTGGCATGCCAGATAGGGGTGTGCTGAAGCTTCTTCCCGTCGGTCTACGCTCCGCTGCTCCACCAACCTCCATGGCCAATGTCGGTGTCAAAATCGGCGGATCTCGGGTAGGGGGTCCCGTACTGTGCGTCTAAGGCGGATGGTAGCAGGAGGCGGGGGACACAATGTTTACCCAGGTTCGGGCCCTCTCGATGGAGGTAATACCCTACTTCCTGCTTGATTGATCTTGATGATATGAGTATTACAAGAGTTGATCTACCACGAGATCGTAGAGGCTAAACCCTAGAAGCTAGCCTATGATTATGATTGTTGTTGTCCTACGGACTAAACCCTCCGGTTTATATAGACGCCGGAGGGGCTAGGGTTACACAGAGTCGGTTACAAGGGAGGAGATCTACATATCCGAATTGCCAACCTTGCCTTTGCTACCTCTTGAGCACTGCGTTGGTTTTCCCTTGAAGAGGAAAGGGTGATGCAGCAAAGTAGCGTAAGTATTTCCCTCATTTTTGAGAACCAAGGTATCATCTAGTAGGAGGCCACGACGAGTCCCTCGCACCTACACAAACAAATAAATCCTCGCAACCAACGCGATAAGGGGTTGTCAATCCCTTCACGGTCACTTACGAGAGTGAGATCTGATAGATATGATAGGATAATATTTTTGGTATTTTTATGATAAAGATGCAAAGTAAAGAAAGCAAAATAAAAACGGTGCTAGAAATAACTTGTTGATATGATGGAAAATAGACCCGGGGGCCATAATTTTCACTAGTGGCTTCTCTCAAGAGCATAAGTATTTTACGGTGGGTGAACAAATTCATCGTTGAGCAATTGATGTAATTGAGCATAGTTATGAGAATATCTAGGTATGATCATGTATATAGGCATCACGTCCGAGACAAGTAGACCGACTCACCAGATATACTACTATTACTCCACAAATTATCTAGCATGCATCTAGAGTATTAAGTTCATAAGAACAGAGTAACGCTTTAAGCAAGATGACGTGATGTAGAGGGATAAACTCATGCAATATGATATAAACCCCATCTTGTTATCCTCGATGGCAACAATACAATATGTGCCTTGCTGCCCCTCATCACATCGGGAAAGAACACCGCAAGATTGAACCCAAAGCTAAGCACTTCTCCCATTGCAAGAAAGATCAATCTAGTAGGCTAAACCAAACTGATAATTTGAAGAGACTTGCAAAGATAACCAATCATACATAAAAGAATTCAGAAGATTCAAATATTGTTCATAGATACACTTGATCATAAACCCACAATTCATCGGTCTCAACAAACACACCGCAAAATAAGATTACATCGAATAGATCTCCACGAGAAAGGGGGAGAACATTGTATTGAGATCCAAAAATAGAGAGAAAGCCATCTAGCTAATAACTATAGACCCGAAGGTCTGAGGTAAACTACTCACATATCATCGGAGAGGCTATGGTGTTGATGTAGAAGCCTCCATGATCGATGCCCTTCCCACGGAGCTCCTAACATGTGCCCCAAGATGGGATCTCACGGTTACAAAGGTTGCGCGGTGGAATTAGGTTTTTGGCCCAGATCTCCGTAGTTTGGGGTACGAGGTATATATAGGAGGAAGGAGTACGTCAGGAGCAACGTGGGGCCCACGAGGGTGGAGGGCGCGCCTGTGGGGTAGGCGCGCCTCTACCTCGTAGCTTCCTCGGTAGCTTTCTTGACGTAGGGTCCAAGTCCTTCCGGATCATGTTCGTTCAAAAATCACGCTCGAAGGTTTCATTCCGCTTGGACTCCGCTTGATATTCTTTTTCTCATGAACTCAAATAGGCAAAAACAGCAATTTCGGCCTGGGCCTCCGTTAATTGGTTAGTCCAAAAATAATATAAAAGTGTATAATAAAGCCAAATAATGCCCAAAACAGAAGATAATATAGCATGGAGCAATAAAAGTTATAGATACGTTGGAGACGATCAAGCATCCGCAAGCTTAATTCCTGCCGTCCTCGAGTAGGTAAATGATAAAACAGAATTTTTGATGTGGAATTCTACTTGGCATAATTTCAATGTAATTCTTCTTAATTATGGTATGAATATTCAGATCTGAAAGATTCAAGATAAAAGTTCAATATTGACATAAAAATAATAATACTTCAAGCATACTAACTAAGCAATTATGTCCTCTCAAAATAACATGGCCAAAGAAAGTTCATCCCTGCAAAATCATATAGTTTAGTCATGCTCCATTTTCACACACAAGAATGCTCTCATCATGCACAACCCCGATGACAAGCCAAGCAATTGTTTCATACTTGAGTAGTCTCAAACTTTTTCAACCTTCACGCAATACATGAGCGTGAGCCATGGATATAACACTATGGGTGGAATAGAATATGATGATGGGGGTTATGTGGAGAAGACAAAAAGGAGAAAGTCTCACATCACCGAGGCTAATCAATGAGCTATGGAGATGCCCATCAATTGATGTTAATGCAAGGAGTAGGGATTGCCATGCAACGGATGCACTAGATCTATAAATATATGAAAGCTCAACAAAACAAACTAAGTGGGTGTGCATCCAACTTGCTTGCTCACGAAGACCTAGGGCACTTGAGGAGGCCCATTGTTGGAATATACAAGCCAAGTTCTATAATGAAAAATTCCCACTAGTATATGAAAGTGACAAAACAAGAGACTCTCTATCATGAAGATCATGGTGCTACTTTGAAGCACAAGTGTGGTAAAAGGATAGTAACATTGTGCCTTCTCTCTTTCTCTCATTTTTTGGGCCTTCTCTTTTTTTTATGCCCTTTCTCTCTCTTTTTTTTTATTCCTCACTTGGGACAATGCTCTAGAAAATGATGATCATCACACTTCTATTTATTTACAACTCAATGATTACAACTCGATACTAGAACAGAGTATGACTCTATGTGAATGCCTTTCTACGGTGTATGTGGATATGCAATGAACCAAGAGTGACATGTCTGAAAGAATTATGAACGGTGGCTTTGCCACAAATACTATGTCAACTACATGATCATGCAAAGCAATATGACAATGATGAACGTGTCAAAATTAACGGAACGGTGGAAAGTTGCATGGCAATATATCTCGGAATGGCTTTGGAAATGCAATAATAGGTAGGTATGGTAGCTGTTTTGAGGAAGATATAAGGAGGTTTATGTGTGAAAGAGTGTATCATATCACGGGTTTGGATGCACCGCAAAGTTTGCACCAACTCTTAATGTGAGAAAAGGCAATGCACCATCAAGAGGCTAGCAATGATGGAAAGGTGAGAGTGCGATAATCCATGGACTCAAAATTAGTCATAAAGAACTCACATACTTATTGCAAAAATCTACAAGTCATCAAAACCAAGCACTACGTGCATGCTCCTAGGGGATAGATTGGTAGGAAAAGACCATCGCCGTCCCCACCGCCACTCATAAGGAGGACAATCAAAGAACACCTCATGTTTCAAATTTGTTACATAACGCTTACTCATACGTGCATGCTACGGACTTGCAAACTTCAACACAAGCATTTATCAAATTCACAACTACTCAACTATCACAACTTTAATATCACTACCTCCATGTCTCAAAACAATCATCAAGCATCAAACTTCTCTTAGTATTCAAAACACTCATAAGAAAGTTTTTACTAATCTTGAATACCTAGCATATTAGGATTATTTAAGCAAATTACCATGCTATTTAGGACTCTCAAAATAATCTAAGTGAAGCATGAGAGATCAATAGTTTCTATAAAAAAATCCACCACCGCGGTTTCTAAAAGATATAAGTGAAGTACTAGAGCAAAAACTATAAAACTCAAAAGATATAAGTGAAGCACATAGAGTATTCTAATAATTTCCGAATCATGTGTGTCTATCTCAAAAGGTGTGTACAGCAAAGATGACTATGGTAAACTAAAAAGCAAAGACTCAAATCATACAAGACGCTCCAAGCAAAACACATATCATGTGGTGAATAAAAATATAGCTCCAACTAAAGTTACCGATGGAAGTAGACGAAAGAGGGGATGCCTTCCGGGGCATCCCTAAGCTTAGGCTCTTGCCACTCCTTGTTCCATAATCCATCAAATCTTTCACCCAAAACTTGAAAACTTCACAACACAAAACTCAACAGAAAATCTCATGAGCTCCATTAGCGAAAGAAAACAAAAGACCACTTCAAGGTACTGTAATGAACTCATTCTTTATTTGTATTGGTGTTAAACATACTGTATTCCAACTTCTCTATGGTTTATAAATTATTTTACTAGCCATAGATTCATCAAAATAAGCAAACAACACACAAAAACAGAATCTGTCAAAAACAGAACAGTCTGTAGTAATCTGTAACTAATGCAAACTTCTGGAACTCCAAAAAATCAGCTAAAATAGGACGACCTAGAAAATTTGCTTATTGATCAGCAGAAATTGGAATCAACATTTTATCACGTTCTGGTGATTTTTAACAATTATTTTCGTGAACAGAAAGTTTCTGGAATTTTCTGCAAGATCAAATAACTATCATCCAAGAAGATCCTATAGGTTTAACTTGGCACAAACACTAATTAAAACATAGAAACACATCTAGCCAGAGGCTAGAACAAATATTTATTCCTAAACATAAGCAAAAATCAAAAAACTAAAAATAAAATTGGGTTGCCTCCCAACAAGCGCTATCGTTTAATGCCCCTAGCTAGGCATAAAAGCAAGGTTAGATCTAGGTATTGCCATCTTTGGTAGGCAATCCATAAGTGGCTCTCATAATAGACTCATATGGTAATTTTATTTTATTCCTAGGGAAGTATTCCATGCCTTTCTTTAATAGAAATTGGAATCTAATATTCCCTTCCTTCATATCAATAATTGCACCAATCGTTCTAAGGAAAGGTCTACCAAGAATAATAGGACATGAAGCATTGCAATCTATGTCAAGAACGATAAAATCTGTTGAGGAACGTTGCAGAAAATTAAAAAATTTCCTACGGTTTCACCAAGATTCATCTATGAGTTCATCTAGCAACGAGTCATGGGAGAGTGATTGCATCTACATACCACTTGTAGATCGCGTGCGGAAGCGTTCAATAGAACGGGATGATGGAGTCGTACTCACGTGATTCAGATCACCGATGACCTAGTGCCGAACGGACAGCACCTCCGCTGCTCAACACACGACGGGAGCGGATGACGCCTCCTCCTTCTTGATCCAGCAAGGGGAAGGAGAGGTTGATGATGATCCAAAGCAGCACGACGGCGTGGTGGTGGATGCAAGAACTCCCAGCAGGCTTTCGCCAAGCGACTACGGAGGAGGAGGAGGTGTAGCAGAAGGGAGGCGCCAAGGGCTTCAGGTGCAGCCACCCCTCCCTCCCTCCCTTTATATAGGTGCAAGAGAGGGGGAGGGCGCAGCCTGCCCCTTCCTCCAAGGAAGGGTGCGGCCAAGAGGGGAGGAGTCCATCCTCCCCAAGGCACCCCTGAGGTGCCTTCCTCTTAGGACTCTCCCTCCCCAAGTCTCTTGGCGCATGGGCCTTCTTGGGCTGGTGCCCTTGGCCCATATAGGCCAAGGCGCACCCCACAGCCCATGTGGCCCCCAGGCAGGTGGACCCCCGGTGGACCCCTGACCGCTTTCTCGGCACTCCCGACAATACCGATAAAGTGCTAAACTTTTCCATGCACCAAAATAAGACTTCCTATATATAAATCTTTACCTCCGGACCATTCCTAACTCCTCGTGACGTCCGGATCTCATCCAGACTCAACAACATTCGGTTTGCTGCATACTCATATTCATACAACCCTAGCGCCACCGAACCTTATGTGTAGACCCTACGGTTCGGAGACAGCGTACATGACCGAGACGTTCTCCGGTCAATAACCAACAGCGGGATCTCGATACCCATGTTGGCTCCTACATGTTCCACGATGATCTCATCGGATGAACCACGATGTCAAGGACTCAATCGAACCCGTATACAATTCCCTTTGTCTAGCGGTATTGTACTTGCCCGAGATTCGATCACGGTATCCGATACCTTGTTCAATCTCGTTATCGGCAAGTCTCTTCACTCGCTCCAGAACACATCATCCCGTGATCAACTCCTTGATCACATTGTGCACATTATGATGATGTCCCACCGAAAGTGGGCCCAGAGATACCTCTCTGCTTACATCGGAGTGACAAATCCCAGCCTCGATTCGTGCCAACCCAATGCACACTTTCGGAGATACCTGTAATGCACCTTTATAGCCACCCGATTACGCTTGTGACATTTGGTACACCCAAAGCATTCCTACGGTATCCGGGAGTTGCACAATCTCATGGTCTAAGGAAAAGATACTTGACATTAGAAAAGCTTTAGCATACGAACTACACGATCTTTGTGCTAGGCTTAGGATTGTCTTGTCCATCACATCATTCTCGCCAATGATGTGATCCTGCTATCAACGACATCCAATGTCCATGGTCGTGAAACCGTAACCATCTATTGATGAACGAGCTAGTTAACTAGAGGCTTACTAGGGACATGGTGTTGTCTATGTACCCACACATGTATCCGAAGTTTCCTATCAATACAATTATAGCATGGATAATAAACGATTATCATGAACAAGGAAATATAATAATAACTAATTTATTATTGCCTCTAGGGCATATTTCCAACAGCCTCCCACTTGCACTAGAGTCAATAATCTAGTTCACATCGCCATGTGATTAACATCGATAGGTCACATCGCCATGTGACCAACATCCAAAGAGTTTATAGTGTCGCTAAACTAGTTCACATCACCATGTGATTAAGACTCAATGAGTTCGGGTTTGATCATGTTTTCCTTGTGAGAGAAGTTTTAGTCAACGGGTCTCGGCAGATTCGTGATCCGTATGTACTTTGCAATTCTCTATGTCATATTGTAAATGCTGCTTCCACGCCTCCACTTGAAGCTATTCCAAATGGTTGCTCAACTATACGTATCCGGGTTTGCTACTCAGAGTCACTCGGATAGGTGTTAAAGCTTGCATCGACGTAACCCTTTACGCCGAACTCTTTATCACCTCCATAATCGGTGAAACATGTCCTTATTTACTCCAAGGACAATTTTGACCGGCTGTCCAATGATCCCCATTCCTGGATCATTCTTGTACCCCTTTGTCCGACTCATGGCAAGGCACACTTCCTAAGCAGTACACAAAGATAGCATACTATAGAGCCTACGCCTAAAGCATAGGGACGCACCTTCGCCCTTTCTCTCTTTTCTCGCCGTGGTTTCGAGCTTTTAAGTCTTAACTTCATACCTTACATCTCGTGCAAGAACTCCTTCTTTGATCGATCCATCTTGAACACCTTCAAGATCATGTCAAGGTATATGCTCATTTGAAAGTACCATTAAGCGGTTTTGATCTATCCTCATAGATCTTGATGCTCAATGTTTCAAGAGCTTAATCCGTGTTTTCACTTGAAAACACTTTTCAAATAACCCTATATGCTTTACGTGAAATTCTACATCATTTCGATCATCAATATGTCAACGACATATACTCATCGAAATTCTATAGTGCTCCCACTCACTTCTTCTCGGAAATACAAGTTTCTCACAAACTTTGTATAAACCCAAAATCTTTGATCATTTCATCAAAGCGTATATTCCAACTCCGAGATGCTTAGTCCAGCCCTTAGAAGGATCATTGAGCCAAGATACCTTTAGCATCCTTAGGATCGACAAAACTTTCTCGATTGTATCACATACAACCTTTCCTTACAAAACTAGTAAGGAAACTCGTTTTGACATCCATCCGCCAGATTTCATAAATGCAAATAATGCTAACATGATTCCGACGGACTCTAAGCATCGCTACGGATGAGAAAAATCTCATCGTAGTCAACTCCTTGAACTTGTGAAAAACTCTTTGCCACAAGTCGAGCTTCATAGACGGTGACATTACCGTCCACGTCTGCCTTTCTTCTTAAAGATCCATTTATCTCAATGGCTTGCCGATCAACGGGCAAGTCCACCAAAGTCCATGCTTTGTTCTGATACATGGATCCTATCTTGGATTTCATGGCTTATAACCATTTGTTGAAATATGGGCCCACCATTGCTTCTCCATAGCTCGTAGGTTCATTGTTGTCTAGCAACATGACATTCAAGACAGGATCACCGTACCACTCCGAAGCAAGACGCTGTCCTTGTCGCCCCACGAGGTTCGGTAGTGACTTGATCTCAAGCTTCATGATCACTATCATAAGCTTCTACTTCAATTGATGTAGGTGCCACAGAACTTCCCTGCCCTGCTACACACTGGTTGAAGTGATGGTTCAATAACCTCATCAAGTCTCCACCATCCTCCCACTCAATTCTTTCGAGAGAAACTTTTCCTCGAGAAAGGACCCATTTCTAGAAACAATCCCTATTGCTTTCGGATCTGAATTAGGAGGTACCCAACCGTTTTGGGTGTCCTATGAAGATGCATCTTATCCGCTTTGGGTTCGAGCTTATCAACCTGAAACTTTTTCACATAAGCGTCGCAGCCCCAAACCTTTAAGAAACGACAACTTAGGTTTCTCCAAACCATAGTTCAAACGGTGTCATCTCAACGGAATTACATGGTGCCCTATTAAAGTGAGTGCGGTTGTCTCTAATGCCTAACCCATGAACGATAGTGGTAATTCGATAAGAGACATCATGGTACGCACCATATCCAATAGGGTGCAACTATGATGTTCGGACACACCATCACACTATGGTGTTCCAGGCGGTATTAATTGTGAAACAATTTCCACAGTTTCTTAATTATGCGTACAAAGCTCAGAACTCAGATACTCATCTCTATGATCATATCATAGACATTTTATCCTCTTGTCACAATGATCTTTAACTTCACTCTGAAATTACTTGAACCATTCAATAATTCAGACTTTGTGTTTCATCAAGTAAATATACTCAACATCTACTCGAATCATCTGTGAAGTCGTAACATAACGATATTCATCAGATGCCTCAAAGACTCATTGGACTGCACACATCAAAATGTGTTACTTCCAACAGGTTGCTACCTTGTTCCATCTTATCAAAACCGAGGCTTTTCAGTCATCTTGCCCATGTGGTATGATTTGCATATCTCAAGTGATTCAAAATCAAGTGAGTCCAAACGATCCATCTACATGGAGTTTCTTCATGCGTATACACCAATAGACATGGTTTGCATATCTCAAACTTTTCAAAAACGAGTGAGTCCAAAGATCCATCAACATGGAGCTTCTTCATGCTTTTATACCAATATGACCTACATGGCGGTGCACAAGCAATGCGTGGTACTATCATTACTATCTTATATCTTTTGGCATGAAAATGTGTATCACTACGATCGAGATTCAATAAACCATTCCTTTTAGGTGCTAGACCATTGAAGGTATTATTCAAATTAACAGAGTAACCATTATTCTCCTTAAATGAATAATCAGACATGGCATGCATATAATCCAATCATGTCTATGCTCAACGCAAACACCAAATAGCAATTATTTAGATTTAACACCAATCTCGATGGTAGAGGGAGCGTCGATGCTTGATCATATCAACCTTGGAAACACTTCCAACACGTGACGTCACTTCACCTTTAGATAGTCTCCATTATTCCGTAGCTTTTATTTCGAGTTACTAACACTTAGCAACCGAACCGCATCTAATACCTGGTGCTACTAGGAGTACTAGTAAAGTACACATTAACATAATGTATATCCAATATACTTTTATCGACCTTTGCCACCCTTCTTATCTACCAAGTATCTAGGGTAATTCTGCTCGAGGCTGTTCCCCTTATTACGTAGCACTTAGTCTCGGTTTGGGTTCAAGCTTGGGTTTCTTCACCGGAGCAAAGAATCGATTTTCCGCTTCAGAAGTGTCCCTTCTGCCATTGCCCTTCTTGAAACTAGTGGTTTCACCAACCATCAACAATTGATGCTCCTTCTTGATTTCTACTTTCGTGGTGTCAAACATCGTGAATACCTCAAGGATCATCATATCTATCCCTGACATGTTATAGTTCATCACGAAGCTCTAGCAGCTTGGTGGCAATGACTTTGGAGAAACATCACTATCTCATCTGGAAGATCAACTCCCACTCGATTCAAGTGATTGTTGCACTCGAACAATCTGAGCACAAGCTCAACGATTGAGCTTTTCTCCCTTAGTTTGCGTGCTAAGAAAATCGTTGGAGGTCTTATACCTCTTGACGTGGGCACGAGCCTGAAATCCCAATTTCAGCCCTCGAAACATCTCATATGTTCCGCGACGTTTCGAAAAACGTCTTTGGTGCCTCAACTCTAAACCGTTTAATTGAACTATCACGTAGTTATCAAAACGTGTATGTCCGATGTTCGTAACATCCACAAACAACGTTTGGGGTTCAGCACACCGAGCGGTGCATTAAGGACATAAGCTTTCTACTGACCGCATAATTGCTACTGTCAACTTTCAACTATATTTTCTCTAGGAACATATCTAAACAGTAGAACTAAAGCGAGCCATTTACATAATTTGCAAAGATCTTTTGACTATGTTCAGATAATTAAGTTCATCTCATGAACTCCCACTTAGATAGACATCCCTCTAGTCATCTAAGTGATTACATGATCCGAAGTCAACTATGTCGTGGTCCCGATCATCACGTGAGACGGACTAGTCATCATCGGTGAACATCTTCATGTTGATCGTATCTACTATACGACTCATGCTCGACCTTCCGGTCTCTTGTGTTCCGAGGCCATGTCTGTACATGCCAGGCTCGTCAAGCTAACCTAAGTGTTCTGCGTATGTAAATCTGGCTTACACCCGTTGTATGTGAACGTAAGAATCTATCACACCCGATCATCACGTGGTGCTTGAACGATTTAACTTTAGCAACGGTGCACGCTAGGGAGAACACTTACTTGAAATTTTATGAGGGATCATCTTATTTACTACCGTCGTTCTAAGTAAACAAGATGCATAAACATAATAAACATCACATGCAATTATATAGTAGTGACATGATATGGCCAATATCATATAGCTCCTTTGATCTCCATCTTCGGGCTCCATGATCATCTTGTCACCCGGCATGACACCATGATCTCCATCATCGTGTCTTCATGAAGTTGTCACGCCAACGACTACTTCTACTTCTATGGCTAACACGCTTAGCAATAAAGTAAAGTAATTTACATGGCGTTCTTCAATGACACGCAGGTCATACAAAAAATAAAGACAACTCCTATGGCTCCCGCCGGTTGTCATACTCATCGACATGCAAGTCGTGATTCCTATTACAAGAACATGATCTCATACATCACATATATCATCCATCATTCATCACAACTTTGGCCATATCATATCACAAAACACTTGCTGCAAAAACAAGTTAGACGCCCTCTAATTGTTGTTGCAAGTTTTACGTGGCTGCAATAGGGTTCTAGCAAGAACGCTTTCTTACCTACGTGAAAGCCACAACGTGATTTGTCAACTTCTATTTACCCTTCATAAGGACCCTTTTCATCGAATCCGCCCAACTAAAGTGGGAGAGAGACAGACACCGCTTAGCCACCTTATGCAACTAGTGCATGTCAGTCGGTGGAACCAGTCTCACGTAAGCGTACGTGTAAGGTCGGTCCAGGCCGCTTCATCCCACAATACCGCTGAAGCAAGATAAGACTAGTAGCGGCAAGAAAGTTGAAAACATCTACGCCCACAACAAATTGTGTTCTACTCGTGCAATAGAGAACTACGCATAGACCTAGCTCATGATGCCACTGTTGGGGAACGTTGCAGAAAATTAAAATTTTTTCCTACGGTTTCACCAAGATCCATCTATGAGTTCATCTAGCAACGAGTCATGGGAGAGTGATTGCATCTACATACCACTTGTAGATCGCAGGCGGAAGCGCTCAATAGAACGGGATGATGGAGTCGTACTTGCGTCGTGATTCGTGATCACCGATGACCTAGTGTCGAACGGACAGCACCTCCGCTGCTCAACACACGTACGGAGCGGATGACGTCTCCTCCTTCTTGATCCAGCAAGGGGGAAGGAGAGGTTGATGATGATCCAGCAGCACGACGGCGTGGTGGTGGATGCAGCAGAACTTCGGCAGGGCTTTGCTAAGCGACTACGGGAGGAGGAGGAGGTGGGAGGCGCCAAGGGCTTCAGGGTGCGGCCACCCCTCCCTCCCCTCCCTTTATATAGGTGCAAGAGAGGGGGGAGGGCGCAGCTTTGCCCCTTCCTCCAAGGAAGGGGTGCGGCCAAGAGGGGGAGGAGTCCATCCTCCCCAAGGCACCTCGGAGGTGCCTTCCCTCTTAGGACTCTCCCTCCCCAAGTCTCTCTTGGCGCATGGGCCTCTTGGGGCTGGTGCCCTTGGCCCATATAGGCCAAGGCGCACCCCCACAGCCCATGTGGCCCCCGCAGGTGGACCCCCTGGTGGACCCCGGACCCCTTTCGCACTTTCCCGACAATACCGATAAAGTGCTAAACTTTCCACACCAAAATAAGACTTCATATATATAAATCTTTACCTCCGGACCATTCCGGAACTCCTCGTGACGTCCGGGATCTCATCCGAGACTCGAACAACATTCGGTTTGCTGCATACTCATATTCATACAACCCTAGCGCCACCGAACCTTATGTGTAGACCCTACGGGTTCGGAGACAGTGCATATGACCGAGACGTTCTCCGGTCAATAACCAACAGCGGATCTGGATACCCATGTTGGCTCCCACATGTTCCACGATGATCTCATCGGATGAACCACGATGTCAAGGACTCAATCGATCCCGTATACAATTCCCTTTGTCTAGCGGTATTGTACTTGCCCGAGATTCGATCGTCGGTATCCGATACCTTGTTCAATCTCGTTATCGGCAAGTCTCTTTACTCGTTCCATAACACATCATCCCGTGATCAACTCCTTGATCACATTGTGCACATTATGATGATGTCCTACCGAGTGGCCCGTAGATACCTCTCCATTTACACGGAGTGACAAATCCGATCTCGATTCGTGCCAACCCAATGTACACTTTCAGAGATACCGTAATGCACCTTTATAGCCACCCAGATTACGTTGTGACGCTTTGGTACACCCAAAGCATTCCTACGGTATCCGGGAGTTGCACAATCTCATGGTCTAAGGAAAAGATACTTGACATTAGAAAAGCTTTAGCATACTTAACTACACGATCTTTGTGCTAGGCTTAGGATTGGGTCTTGTCCATCACATCATTCTCGCCAATGATGTGATCCCGTTATCAACGACATCCAATGTCCATGGTCGAAACCGTAACCATCTATTGATGAACGAGCTAGTTAACTAGAGGCTTACTAGGGACATGGTGTTGTCTATGTACCCACACATGTATCTGAGTTTCCTATCAATACAATTATAGCATGGATAATAAGCGATTATCATGAACAAGGAAATATAATAATAACTAATTTATTATTGCCTCTAGGGCATATTTCCAACAAAATCTACGGGCACATAGTTCCTATTTGCAACAATAAGAACATCATTAATTCTTCCCATAGGTTTCTTAATAGTGGAATCCGCAAGGTGCAAGTTTAAAGAGCAATCATCAAAATCAAGGAAACCTAGCAAATCACACAAAGTTTTTGGAATGGTGGAAACACTAGCACCCAAATCACACAAAGCATGGCATTCATGATATTTAATCTTAATTTTAATAGTAGGTTCCCATTCATCATAAAGTTTTCTAGGGATAGAAACTTCCAACTCAAGTTTTTCTTCATAAGATTGCATCAAAGCATCAACGATATGTTTGGTAAAGGCTTTATTTTGACTATAAGCATGAGGAGAATTTAGCACGGATTGCAACAAGGAAATATAATCTATCAAAGAGCAATTATCATAATTAAATTCCTTGAAATCCAAAATAGTGGGTTCATTAATATCTAATGTTTTGATCTCTTCAATCCCACTTTTATCAATTTTAGCATCAAGATCTAAAACTCCTAATTTTTGGAACGCCTTTGTAGGTAAAGGTGGATCATATTTAGTCCCATCATTATCAAGATTCATATTGCAAAACAAAGATTTAATAGGGGACACATCAATAACTTTTAGATCTTCATCTTTAATTTCATAGGAACTAGAAAAACACGCTCTTATAAAGCAATCTTTCTTAGCACGCATCCTAGCGGTTCTTTCTTTGCACTCATCAAGGGAAATTCTCATGGCTTTGAGAGACTCATTGATATCATGCTTAGGCGGAATAGATCTAAGTTTTAAAGAATCAAGATCAAGAGAAATTCTATCAACGTTCCTAGCCAATTCATCAACTTTAAGAAATTTCTCTTCAAGCAAAGCATTGAAATTCTTTTGTGAATTCATAAATTCCTTCACACTAGTCTCAAATTCAGAGGGCGTCTTATTAAAATTTCCATAAGAATTGTTGTAGGAATTACCATAATTATTAGAGGAATTACTAGTATAAGGCCTAGGATTAATTTTTCCTCTATACGCGTTGTTACCAAAATTATTCCTACCAACAAAATTCACATCCATAGATTCATTACTATTCTCAATCAAAGTAGACAATGGCATATCATTAGGATCAGAAGAAACACTCTTAGTAGCAAATAATTTCATAAGTTCATCCATCTTTCCACTCAAAACATTAATCTCTTCTATCAGTGTGCCATTAAGAATAATTAACCATAATATTATCTAGGAGTTTAGTAGCTTATGCTAAAGTGATTTCCATAAAAGTGCCTCCCGCGGTCGAATCTAAAAGATTTCTAGAAGCAAAATTCTATCCGGCATAAATTTTTTGTATAATCATCCACAAATTCAAACCATGCGTGGGGCAATTACGTATCATTAATTTCATCCTCTCCCAAGCTTGTGCAACATGTTCATGATCAAGTTGCTTAAAATTCATAATGTCGTTTCTAAGAGAGATGATCTTAGCGGGAGGGAAATACTTAGAGATAAAAGCATCTTTGCACTTATTCCAAGAATCAATACTATTTTTGGTCAAAGGCGAAAACCAAGCTTTAGCAGGATCTCTAAGCGAAAAAGGAAATAGCTTCAATTTAACAATATCATTGTCAACATCTTTCTTCTTTTGCATATCACACAAATCAACAAAGCTATTTAGATGAGTAGCGGCATCTTCACTAGGAAGGCCGGCGAATTGATCTCTTTCATGACAAGATTCAACAGAGCAGCATTAATTTCACAAGATTCAATATTGGTAAGAGGAGCAATCCGAGTGCTAAGGAAATCATTATTGTTGGTATTGGTAAAGTCACATAATTTGGTATTATCTTGATCCATCGTGACAAACAAGCAATCCAACACACGAGCAAACAAGAAGCAAGCGAAAAAGAGAGGGCGAATAAAACGGCAAGGGTGAAGTGGGGGAGAGGAAAACGAGAGGCAAATGGCAAATAATGTAATGCGGAGATAAGGGTTTGTGATGGGTACTTGGTATGTTAACTTTTACAGAGACTCCCCGAACGCGCCAGAAATCCTTCTTGCTACCTCTTGAGCACCGCGTTGGTTTTCCCTTGAAGAGGAAAGGGTGATGCGGCAAAGTAGCGTAAGTATTTCCCTCAGTTTTTGAGAACCAAGGTATCGATCCAGTAGGAGGCCACGCATGAGTCCCTCGCACCTACACAAACAAATAAATCCACGCAACCAACGCGATAAGGGGTTGTCAATCCCTTCACGGTCACTTACGAGAGTGAGATCTAATAGATATGATAGGACAATATTTTTGGTATTTTTATGATAAATATGCAAAGTAAAGAAAGTAAAATAAAAACGGTGCTAGAAATAACTTGTTGTAGGGAGATTAATATGATGGAAAATAGACCCGGGGACCATAGGTTTCACTAGTGGCTTCTCTCAAGAGCATAAGTATTTTACGGTGGGTGAACAAATTATTGTTGAGCAATTGACAGAATTGAGCATAGTTATGAGAATATCTAGGTATGATCATGTATATAGGCATCACGTCCGAGACAAGTAGACCGACTCCTGCCTCGCATCTACTACTATTACTCCACACATCGACCGCTATCCAAAGATGCATCTAGATTATTAAGTTCATAAGAATGAGTAACGCTTTAAGCAAGATGACATGATGTAGAGGGATAAACTCATGCAATATGATATAAAACCCATCTTGTTATCCTCGATGGCAACAATACAATACGTGCCTTGGTCAACCCTCATCACACCGGAAAGGACACCACAAGATTGAACCCAAAGCTAAGCACTTCTCCCATTGCAAGAAAGATCAATCTAGTAGGCCAAACCAAACTAATAATTCGTAGAGACTTGCAAAGATAACCAATCATACATAAAAGAATTCAGAAGATTCAAATATTGTTCATAGATAAACTTGATCATAAACCCACAATTCATCGGTCTGAACGAACACACCGCAAAAGAAGATTACATCAAATAGATCACCACGAGAGAGGGGGAGAACATTGTATTGAGATCCAAACAGAGAGAGGAAGCCATCTAGCTAATAACTATGGACCCGAAGGTCTGAGGTAAACTACTCACATATCATCGGAGAGGCTATGGTGTTGATGTAGAAGCCCTCCGTGATCGATGCCCCCTCTGGAGGAGCTCCGGAACATGCCCCAAGATGGGATCTCACGGGTACAGAAGGTTGCTTCGATGGAATTAGGTTTTTGGCTCCGTATCTGGTAGTTTGGGGGTACGTAGGTATATATAGGAGGAAGGAGTACGTCGGTGGAGCAACGTGGGGCCCACGAGGGTGGAGCGCGCGCCGCCCTACCTTGTGGCTTCGTGGTAGCTTTCTTGACGTAGGGTCTGCTACGTCTCGAGCTTGCGTTGGTTTTCCCGGAAGAGGAGAGGATGATGCAGCACAGTAGCGTAAGTATTTCCCTCAGTTTTTTAGAACCAAGGTATCAATCCAGTAGGAGGCCACGCGCTAGTCCCTCGTACCTGCACAAAACGATAGCTACTCGCAACCAACGCGATTAGGGGTTGTCAATCCCTTCACGGTCACTTACGAGAGTGAGATCTGATAGAGATAATATTTTTGGTATTTTTGGTATAAAGATGCAAAGTAAAAAAGTAAAGGCAAAGTAAAAACAAGGCAAGTAAATAAAGTGATAGAGATTGATATGATGAGAATAGACCCGGGGGCCATAGGTTTCACTAGTGGCTTCTCTCAAGAGCATAGATATTCTACGGTGGGTGAACAAATTACTGTTGAGCAATTGATAGAATTGAGCATAGTTATGAGGTTATCTAGGTATGATCATGTATATAGGCATCACGTCCGAGACAACTAGATCGAAACGATTCTCGCATCTACTACTATTACTCCACTCATCGACCGCTACCCAAAGATGCATCTAGAGTATTAAGTTAAAACAGGGTAACGCCTTAAACAAGATGACATGATGTAGAGGAATAAATTCATGCAATATGATAAATACCCCATCTTGTTATCCTCGATGGCAACAGTACAATACGTGCCTTGCAACCCTTTCTCACATCCGGGTAAGGACACCGCAAGATTGAACCCAAAGCCATGCACTTCTCCCATTGCAAGAACTACCAATCTAGTTGGCCAAACCAAACGGATAATTCAAAGAGACTTGCAAAGATAACTCAATCATACATAAAAGAATTCAGAGAAGATTCAAATATTATTCATAGATAAGCTGGATCATAAACCCACAATTCATCGGTATCAACAAACAGAAGATTACATCGAATAGATCTCCACGAGAGAGGGGAGAACATTGTATTGAGATCCAAAAAGAGAGAAGAAGCCATCTAGTTTCTAGCTATGGACCTGTAGGTCTAAAGTAATCTACTCACACTTCATCTGAGGGGCTATGGTGATGATGGAGAAGCCCTCCCTGGTGGATGCCCCCTCCTGCGGAGCTCCGGAAAAGGCCCCAAGATGGGATCTCGTGGATACAGGAAGGTACGGCGGTGGAATTAGGTTTTGGGCTCCTGTTCTGATCGTTTGGGGATACGTAGGTATATATAGGAGGAAGGAGTACGTCGGTGGAGCTTCGAGGGGCCCACGAGGCAGGGGGCGTGCCTAGGGGGGGCGCCCCCCACCCTCGTGATCGCCTTTCTGATGCCTTGGCATAGGGTCCAAGTCTCCTGGATCACGTTCGGTGAGAAAATCACGTTTCCGAAGGTTTCATTCCGTTTGGACTCCGTTTGATATTCTGTTTCTTCAAATACTGAAAAAAGGCAAAAACATCAATTTCGGCTGGGCCTCCGGTTAATAGGTTAGTCCCAAAAATAATATAAAAGTGGAAAATAAAGCCCATTATAGTCCAAAACAGTAGATAAATTAGCATGGAGCAATCAAAATTCTAGATACGTTGGAGACGTATCGAGCATCCCCAAGCTTAATTCCTGCTCGTCCTCGAGTAGGTAAATGATAAAAAGAGAATTTTTGATGCGGAGTGATACTTTGGCATAATTTCAATGTAAATCTTCTTAATCATGGTATGAATATTCAGATCCGAAAGATTCAAGACAAAAAGTTCATATTGACATAAAAATAATAATACTTCAAGCATACTAATCAAAAGTAATCATGTCTTCTCAAAATAACATGGCAAAAGAAATTTCATCCCTACAAAATCATATAGTTAGGGCTATGCTTCATTTTCGTCACACAAAGATGTTCCCAACTTCTATACCCCGATGACAAGCCAAGCAATTGTTTCATACTTAAATAATCTCAAACTTTTTCAACCTTCACGCAATACATGAGCTGTTAGCCATGGATATAGCACTATGGGTGGAATAGAATATGATGATGGGGATTGTGTGGAGAAGACAAAAAGGAGAAAGTCTCACATTGACGAGGATAATCAACGGCTATGGAGATGCCCATCAATTGATGTCAACATGAGGAGTAGGGATTGCCATGCAATCGGATGCACTAGAGCTATGAATGCTCAACAAAAGAAAACTAGTGGGTGTGCATCCAACTTGCTTGCTCATGAAGACCTAGGGCATTTTGAGGAAGCCCATTGTAGGAATATACAAGCCAAGTTCTATAATGAAAAATTCCCACTAGTATGAACAAGACAATTTATGAGACTCACTATATGAAAAACATGGTGCTACTTTGAAGCACAATATATGAGACTCACTACATGAAGAACAAGGTGCTACTTTGAAGCACTAGTGTGGAAAAAAAGGATAGTAGCATTGCCCCTTTTTTTTGGGCCTTCTTTTTTTTTGGCCTTTCTCTTTTTTTTTTGCGACAATGCTCTATTGAATGATGATCATCACATTTCTATTGATTACAACACAAGGATTACAACTCAAAACTAGAACAAGGTATGACTCTATATGAATGCCTCCGACGGTGTACCGGGATGGTGCAATGAATCAAGAGTGACATGTATGAAAATTATGCATGGTGGCTTTGCCACAAATACGATGTCAACTACATGATCATGCAATGGCAATATGACAAAAGTAAAATATGTCATGATGATGATGAACGGAACGGTGGAAAGTTGCATGGCAATATATCTCGGAATGGCTATGGAAATGCCATAATAGGTAGGTATGGTGGCTGTTTTGAGGAAGATATAAGGAGGTTTATGTGTGAAAGAGCGTATCATATCACAGGGTTTGGATGCACCGGCGAAGTTTGCATCAACTCTCAATGTGAGAAAGGGAAATGCACGGTACCGAAGAGGCTAGCAAAGGCGGAAAGGTAAAAATGCATATAATCCATGGACTCAACATTAGTCAAAAGAACTCATATACTTATTGCAAAAATTTAGAAGTCATCAAAAGTCAAGTACTACGCGCATGCTCCTAGGGGGATAGATTGGTAGGAAAAGACCATCGCTCGTCCCCGACCGCCACTCATAAGGATGCACAAGCCATGTACACTTCATGTTTCAAATTTGTTACACAACTTTAACCATACGTGCATGCTACGGGATTTGCTAACTTCAACACAAGCATTTCTCAAATTCACAACTACTCAACTAGCATGACTTTGATATTATCACCTCCATATCTCAAAACAATTATCAAGCATCAAACTTATCCTAGTATTCAACGCACTCAAAAGAAAGTTTCACATATCTTGAATACCAAGTATATTAACATTCAGCAAATTACCATGCTATTAACGACTCTCAAAATAATCTAAGTGAAGCATGGGAGATCAAGTTTCTTTAAAACAAATCCACCACCGTGCTCTAAAATATCTAAATGAAGTACTAGAGCAAAAATTATCACGCTCAAAAGATATAAGTGAAGCACTATGAGCAAAACTATCAAGCTCAAAAGATATAAGTGAAGCACATAGAGTATTCTAAAAAATTTCAATTCATGTATGGCTCTCTCAAAAGGTGTGTACAGCAAGGATGATTGTGGTAAAATAACAAGCAAAGACACAAATAATACAAGACGCTCCAAGCAAAACACATATCATGTTGGTGAATAAAAATATAGCTCCAAGTAAATTACCGATGGAAGTGGATTAAAGAGGGATGCCTTCCGGCATCCCCAAGCTTTGACTTTTTGGTTTCCTTGGATTATCTTGGGGGTGCCATGGGCATACCCAAGCTTAGGCTCTTGCCACTCCTTGTTCCATACTCCATCAAAAGAATTCACCCAAAACTTGAAAACTTCACAACACAAAACTCAATAGAAATCTCGTGAGTCTCCGTTAGAGAAAGAAAACAAAAGACTACTTTATGGTACTATAATGAACTCATTCTTTATTTGTATGGGTGTTAAACCTACTGTATTCCAACTTCTCTATGGATTATAAACTATTTTACTAGCCATAGATTCATCAAAATAAGCAAACAACACACGAAAAACAGAATCTGTCAAAAATAGAACAATCTGTAGTAATCTATAACTGACGCAAACTTATGGAACTCAAAAAATTCTACCAAACTTAGACGACCTGGAAAATTTGTTTATTGATCAGCAGCAATTGGAATCACTATTTTATCACGTTCTGGTGATTTTTAACAATTCGGGCACTGAGCGCAAAGATTCTGGAAATTACAGCAAGATCAAATAACTATCTCCCAAGAAGATCTAATAGGTTTAACTTGGCACAAACACTAATTAAAAGATAAAACCACATCTAAACAGAGGCTAGATGGATTATTTATTCCTAAACAGAAGCAAAAACAAAAAACTAAAAATAAAATTGGGTTGCCTCCCAACAAGCACTATCGTTTAACGCCCCTAGCTAGGCATAAAAGCAAGGATAGATCTAGGTATTGCCATCTTTGGTAGGCAATCCATAAGTGGCTCTCATGATAGATTCATATGGTAATTTTATTTTCCTTCTAGGAAAGTGTTCCATGCCCTTCTTTAAGGGAAATTGGAATCTAATATTTCCTTCCTTCATATCAATAATTGCACCAATCGTTCTAAGGAAAGGTCTACCAAGAATAATAGGACATGAAGGATTGCAATCTATATCAAGAACGATAAAATCTACGGGCACATAATTCCTATTTGCAACAATAAGAACATCGTTAATTCTTCCCATAGGTTTTTTAATAGTGGAATCCGCAAGATGCAAGTTTAGAGAGCAATCATCAAAGTCACGGAAATCTAGCAAATCACACAAAGCTTTGGGAATAGTAGAGACACTAGCACCCAAATCACGCAAAGCATGAAACTCATAATTTTTAATTTTAATTTTGATAGTAGGTTCTCATTCATCATTGAGTTTCCTAGGGATAGAAACTTTCAACTCAAGCTTTTCTTCATAAGATTGCATCAAGGCATCAACAATGTGTTCGGTAAAGGCCTTATTTTGACTATAAGCATGAGGAGAATTTAGCACGGACTGCAACAAGGAAATACAATCAATTAAAGAGCAATTTTCATAATTAAATTCCTTGAGATCCAATATAGTGGGTTTAGCAATATCTTGATTTTTATTTCTTTCAATCCCACTTTTATCAATTTCATCATCAAGATCTAAAAACTCGTAATTCTTAGAACGCCTTCTAGGTAAAGGAAGATCATATTCAGTTTCATCAAGATTCATATTGCAAAACAAAGATTTAATAGGGACGATCAATAACTTTTAGATCTTCATCTTGATTATCATAAGAATTAGAAGAACACGCTTTAATAAAGGCATCTTTGGAAGCACGCATCCTAGCGGTTCTTTCTTTGCACTCATCAATGGAAATTCTCATGGCTTTGAGAGACTCATTGATATCATGCTTACGAGGAATAGATCTAATCTTTAAAGAATCAATCTCGAGAGAAATTCTATCAACGTTCCTAGCCAAATCATCAACTTTAAGCAATTTCTCTTCAAGCAAAGCATTAAAATTCTTTTGTGAATTCATAAACTCTTTAACACTACTCTCAAATTCAGAGGGCATCTTATTAAAATTTCCATAAGAGTTGTTATAGGAATTTCCATAATTATTAGAAGGATTACTAGGATAAGGCCTAGGATTAAAATTCCCTCTATACGCGTTGTTACCAAAATTATTCCTACCAACAAAATTCACATCCATAGATTCATTATTATTCTCAATCAAGGTAGACAAAGGCATATCATTAGGATCAGAAGAAACACTCTTAGTAGCAATTAATTTCATAAGTTCATCCATCTTTCCACTCAAAACATTGATTTCTTCTATAGCATGCACCTTTTTATTAGTAGATCTTTCAGTATGCCATTGAGAATAATTAACCATAATATTATCTAGGAGTTTAGTAGCATCTCCTAAAGTGATTTCCATAAAAGTGCCTCCCATGGTCAATCTAAAAGATTTCTAGAAGCAAAATTCAATCCAAAGATAAATTTTTGTATAATCATCCACAAGTTCAAACCATGAGTAGGACAATTATGTATCATTAATTTCATTCTCTCCCAAGCTTGTGCAACATGTCCATGATCAAATTGCTTAAAATTCATAATATCGTTTCTAAGAGAGATAATCTTAGCGGGAGGAAAATACTTAGAGATAAAAGCATCTTTGCACTTGTTCCAAGAAACAATACTATTTTTAGGCAAAGACGAAAACCACGCTTTAGCACGATCTCAAAGCGAAAAAGGAAATAGCTTCAATTTAACGACATCATTATCGACATCTTTTTTTCTTTTGCATATCACATAAATCAACGGGTTATTCAGATGAGTAGCGGCATCTTCACTAGGAAGGCGGCGAATTGATCTTTCATAACAAGATTCAACAAGGCAGTATTGATTTCACAAGATTCAGTATTGGCAAGAGGAGCAATCGGAGTGCTAAGGAAATCATTATTATTGGTATTGGTGAAGTCACACAATTTGGTAGCGTCTTGAGCCATCACGACAAACAAGCAAACTAACACACGAGCAAACAAACGGACTAGGAAAAGGCAACAGAAAGAGAGAAGGAGATTGGGAAAGGGAGGGCAAATAAAACGGCAAGGGTGAAGTGGGGGAGAGGAAAACGAGAGGCAAATGGCAAATAATGTAATGCGAGAGATAGGGATTGTGATGGGTACTTGGTATGTTGACTTTTGCGTGAGCCTCCCCTAAGATCTGCGCCGTAAATCCTTCTTGCTACGTCTCGAGCTTATGCTGGTTTTCCCCAAGAGGAGAGGATGATGCAGCACAAGAGCGTAAGTATTTCCCTCGCTTTTGAGAATCAAGGTATCAATCCAAGAGGGAGGCCACGCCAAGTCCCTCGTACCTGCACAAAACGATAGCTACTCGCAACCAACGCGATTAGGGGTTGTCAATCCCTTCACGGTCACTTACGAGAGTGAGATCTGATAGAGATAATATTTTTGGTATTTTTGGTATAAAGATGCAAAGTAAAAGTAAAGGCAAAGCAAAAACAAGGCAAGTAAATAAAGTGATAGAGATTGATATGATGAGAATAGACCCAGGGGCCATAGGTTTCACTAGTGGCTTCTCTCAGGAGCATAGATATTCTACGGTGGGTGAACAAATTACTGTTGAGCAATTGATAGAATTGAGCATAGTTATGAGGTTATCTAGGTATGATCATGTATATAGGTATCACGTCCAAGACAAGTAGATCGAAACGATTCTACATCTACTACTATTACTCCACTCATCGACCGCTATCCAAAGATGCATCTAGAGTATTAAGTTAAAAACAGAGTAACGCTTTAAGCAAGATGACATGATGTAGAGGAATAAATTCATGCAATATGATAAATACCCCATCTTGTTATCCTCGATGGCAACAATACAAGACGTGCCTTGCAACCCTTTTTACATCCTTTGGGTACGGACACATAAGATTGAACCCAAAGCCATGCACTTCTCCCATTGCAAGAACTACCAATCTAGTTGGCCAAACCAAACGGATAATTCAAGAGACTTGCAAAGATAACTCAATCATACATAAAAGAATTCGTAGAAGATTCAAATATTATTCATAGATAAGCTGGATCATAAACCCACAATTCATCGGTCTCAACAAACACACCGCAAAAAAGATTACATCGAATAGATCTCCACGAGAGAGGGGAGAACATTGTATTGAGATCCAAAAGAGAGAAGAAGCCATCTAGCTACTAGCTATGGACCCGAAGGTCTGAAGTAAACTACTCACACTTCATCGGAGGGGCTATGGTGATGATGTAGAAGCCCTCCGTGGTGGATGCCCCTCCCATGTGAGCTCCGTGAACAGCCCCAAGATGGGATCTCATGGATACAGGAAGGTACGCGGTGGAATTAGGTTTTTGGCTCCTGTTACGATCGCTTGGGGATACGTGAGGTATATATAGGAGGAAGGAGTACGTCGGTGGAGCTTGAGGGCCCACGAGGTGGGGGCGCCGCCCACCTCGTGACCGCCGCCTGATGCCTTGGTGTAGGGTCCAAGTCTCTGGATCACGCTCGTGAGTAAATCACGTTTCGAAGGTTTCATTCTGTTTGGACTCCGTTTGGTATTCTGCTTTCTTCAAATCTTGAAAAGGCAAAAACAGCAATTCTGGGCTGGGCTCCGGTTAATAGGTTAGTCCCAAAATAATATAAAAGTGGAAAATAAAGCCCATTATAGTCCAAAACAGTAGATAAAGTAGCATGGAGCAATCAAAATTATAGATACATTGGAGACGATCAAGGTCCAAGTCCTTCCGATCATGTTCGTTCCAAAATCACGTTCGAAGGTTTCATTCCGTTTGGACTCCGTTTGATATTCCTTTTCAAATAAACTCAAATAGGCAAAAACAGCAATTGGGCTGGGCCTCCGGTTAATAGGTTAGTCCCAAAATAATATAAAAGTGTATAATAAAGCCCAATAATGTCCAAAATGTAAGATAATATAGCATGGAGCAATCAAAATTATAGATACGTTGGAGACGATCAGCCTTCCGCCAAGAAGAAGAGTCCCATCCGGACACGGACTAAGTCTTCAATCTTGTATCTTCATAGTGCAAATGATCCGCCAAAGTATATAGTCCGGCATCCGAGGACCCCTTATCTAGGACTCCCTCAAAGAGCCCTCGAACCAGGCTTCAATGACGATGAGTCCGGCGCGCAGATCGTCTTCGGCATTGAAAGGCGGGTTCCTCCTCCGAATACTCCATAGAAGATTTTGAACACAAGGATCATGTCCGGCTCTGCAAAACAAATTCCACATACCACCGTAGAGAGTATAATATTCCACAAATCTAATCTGCTGACAACTTTTCATAACGTGACATCTCCGCCGTGGTCCGATCATTACGAACCGCTTTTTCCCAGCAAATTTCGCCATCGCACGTGTTAAGTAGGCGGTTTTCTTGGCACGCCTTGTCGAAGCGTAGATCGTGTCCCCTTATCGCGATTCTCATCAATACGGGTGTGGGTAACCCAATCGTGCTCGCCGGTATGACTCTCGATTTTAGGCAAGTTCCAAACGGCCACGCCGGAGGACGCTTGATATTCACCCTCTTTATAAAGGGCCAAGGCCTCTCCTTTTCTTATCGCTACCGATCCTTCCCTTCTCCCACCTCGAATTCCAACACCCAAGGCTCAGGCTAAGCGCCGGACCTTCAATCATGTCCGGATCCAACCTTCATACTAGTGGATGGCCTCCTCCGCCGCAGAGGAGGACATCAAGAAGCTAAGAGAAGCCAGTATCCGTCATGAAATCTCGTACAGGCTGCCTGCTCAAGGGCAGGTCATCCCCACTCCCGAACCCAACGAGAGTGTCGTATTTGTTTCCCACTTCCTCCGAGGGCTAGTCTTTAGTCTTGATCCCTTTGTTAGAGGGCTTATGTTCTATTACGGGCTCGGTTTCCATGATCTAGCTCCAGATTCCATCCTTCACATCTCGTAGTTTATCGTCGTGTGTGAGGCCTTCCTCCGCATCACCCCGCACTTCGGCTTATGGCTTAAGACCTTCAATGTGAAGCCGAAGATGATCGATGGGCGACACGCAGAATGCGGAGGTGCCATAATAAGCAAAGGCGCCGATGCTCCATGGCCAAAGGGTTCCTTCCCGGAGATGTCCGACTTATGGCAGCGGGAGTGGTTTTACATCACAGCTCCCCGAAGTACTAAGTGGGTAGCTGCCCCGCCTTCCGTTTGGGCCCCCCGCTGCAACTGGCGTCATGGGTCAACAAGGGGCTGGACTGGGGGCCAGTTAATGACGTGTCGACATTGCAGAGTCACCTCCGGGATCTCCTCAAGAGAGATGTCAGCCTTGTCAAGGTAATGCAAGTCATGCTAGTTCGCCGGGTCCTGCCATGCCAATGTTGACCTCTCCGTATGTGGGAGTTCAACCCGGAAGGACCGCGAACTATTCAACAATTCTTCAAAGCGTGGACGCTCGAAGAGATGTATGGATTGTTCTTCGGATCACGAATAAAGTGTCCGGACACCACCAAGGATGTGGGTCTCAACTGCAACCGTCCAGATACTCACGTAAGTAATTCTGCGGCCAAACACGCTGTCTTTTTATTTGTCACAACATCATTCAGAAAAAATCGCTCTTTGACCAGGACTAGATAAAAAAGGCGAAGATGATCAGGTGTTCGGCCCCTCTTCCCGAAGGCTCACCGGATCCTGTACTAGCCAGGATGCTTGAGCACGCACCTTATCAAGTGCCATCAGAGGAAGATAAAGGGAGGAATTAAGAAGCCAAAAGTGGGCCTCACGCATTACTCATCCAAACCGGGGGAATTAGTGTCTCCGCGAAGGAGGATAATCGGGGAGAAGAATCTAAAATCCCCTCTCCCCAAGGAAGGAAAAGGACCGCCTATGAAGACTTGGAAACGAGGGAAGAAACCTTCGCCAGGGGGCCCTGCCCCGGAGGGCATCCTTACCGCACAGTGCCCGCAAAGGGATCAGCCCTTCACCGAGCTGTAAGTGAACAAGAGTACTTTTGGTAAATATATCCTGCTTCATCTCCGAGGACAATAACCGAGACGTATGTCTTGCAGTTCGGATCGTAGCCCTTCTCGACAGAGTTCGTCTTCGGGGGATCTTCTTCCGGAGATGATGGAGAGCGAAATGCCTCCCCGTGTCTCCTCACTGCATGAGGCGGACGACCTGAGGTGTCGCCACGGAGGATTTCTCCTGATCCGCCAAGGCCGAAGGTAACCCTTCGCCACCAAGTCCGGAATATTCGCTCCTAAGGAGAGCAAATGTAAAGAGTCCGGATCGTCGGCACGACCGAACGCGCTGATGGGTCTTCTGGAGCAAGCGGTTATCTCAGAGGCGCATCGTACTTTAATGGGTATGGTGGTTGAGAGGATTTCATCCGCCAAAAGTGGGTTGCATGAAGCTTTTATGATCCTGCTAAGAGGCTTTGAGGTAATGCATAAAGTAATATATTTTTTTTTTACGGTACCGCACACGCTTAGGTGTGCCCTATACGAATAGTAGCCCCGAGACTCAGTTTGTTGTCCAAAGGCGGCAAACAGAGGATCATAGTCCTGTGTAATGATCATGCTGCTTTCATGTGCAAGGGCCGAGGGTCCGTGGCTAAGCCGGATCGTGAGTTTGCCGAATCGAGGCGGCAACTTGATGCGGCAGAAGCCGACATCGTGCTTGTAAACAAGCGGCTTGACGAGGCACATGGTATGTATTTTCCGGTAGTAAACAGATATTAAGAGGAGCATGATGCTAGTATCTATAATATGTTGTGACTGCAGATGGAGCTGCCGCCGTGGAGATCCTTCAGGCGGAGCTTGCCCGAGCCAAGGAACAAGCCAGGAGAAGTGATGCGGCCGCCCTAAAGGCGGCCAAAGAGTTAAGAGCCGAACAGGCTGCTCATCGCCAGAGCGAAGATAAAATAGCCAAGATGGCTGTTGAGCTGAAGGATGCCGCCGACCGGTATGAGCTTGTTGAAAAGGAAAGCCAAGCGAAAGCGGTGGACCTGAAGAAAGCCATGGTAGCAGCCAAGGAAACCCGCTCTAAAATCAGAGCGACGAAGGTGGAGCTTCGTCAAGCCGGAGATATCATGGCTGGGAAGCCCTTTTTGTTGCAGACAAAGTTCGGAGATCCGAAGTATGCCCCTCTGGATCAATTATGGAGTGCTGCAGACGCGTACTTGGACTTGGCAACGAGTGCTGCTGATGCGACTGAGTTTTTCAAAGATCAGAAAGATCATGAAGTGGAAAGGTTGTTCTGGTCGCAGTTCAGTGCTCCCACGCGTCCGCTGCTGTTAAATGAACAAATGGCCGAGTGGGCTGAGCTCCATAGGTTGTCTGGACTTGCCATGAGGTCTGTCGTGGATCATCTTTGGCCGGAGGGACCAAGGCCAAATAGTTATTTTGGTTTAGTGCAACGATTCCTTGGTGTTGTGCCGCATATCGATGCTGTAAAGAGGTCGGCGTGCATAGAGGGTGCGCGGATGGCTCTTGCGCGTGTTAAGACATACTGGGCAGAGATGGAGGCCACCGCTATTGCAACCTGTGATCCGCCAGTAGGCCTTGGTCTTAACGAGCACTATTTTGAAGAAGTCCTAGAAGGTGCTCGTTTAATAGAGGCTCAATGCTCAAGAGTATCATGTTCGAAAGTGACATGTATCCCAATTGTAAAAACATTGCTATTTGGATTATAAAGGTTGTGTTTATACTTTTGCCTCGAAAGTATTATGATGCCTCCTGCGGCCGTTTATGTATGTATATAACCTGAAAGTTTGCAAATCGTTTCAGCCCCCACGCATATAATGCGGGGGTGTTCAGAAAAGCGCGTATTAACACTTGATCCAACGTCTTGGTCCATTAAAGAGGTGATAGCACGGCGAACAAGGCAATCGGACTATATAGCTTTAACATTTCACTTAGTCATAGGACTTTGACGATGGGGCTACTATATAGCCCCTAGTACTTCCGCGTTCATCCGAATACGGGGCGCGTACATACATTACCGGGAAACCAGTCCTTCGTTAATGCGGAGGAATCACGAAGATTCCGCTGAGTCATCGAAAGTGGTTGACCAGTCTCGCGCTTTATCCACGACGGTCGGTTTTTGGCTTTCTCTCGAGGTGCTCATCTAGTTGAACCAGAAACAATCGCAAAGAAGTTCTCCGGTGCCACCTTAGCCGATAGAGCGGAACGTAAGGTAGCAAAACACGAGAGCCGGGCAAACCCAACTATTGACCAAAGACATGATTCGGAGCTGATGTATATAAGGCCAAACTCGCGACGCCGAACACTCCCTAAGGTATTCGGACTTTACAACATATACCGGGCTGAGTAACGCCCTTGATAATGAACCCTGACTTTCCAGGTACGTGCATTACTCTGACGTGGCGAAATGCCAATAACGCCAGCATCCCTCTCGATTGTGTTGAGTATCCGGAGGGTGTGCAGCAACAAGAGACAGTAAGAATGGTTTACACAGGGTCTTAATCTAAAAAGAAACCTTTGAGCGGGCCCTGCTGCACGCCCACAGCATGTGTCTCCGTTGCCGTATCCTCGAAGGGTGTAGCACGATGATCATCTCAGTAAAAGAAAAAACCCAAGTGAAAGTCTTCGTGCGAAAAATTGATTATTCTTAATGAACTATTAAAATGCAATCTAAATAGGGTCAAGCCGAACTGTAGCCCTTTTTACATGCGAGAAGCCCCTAGCACCACCTATGAGGGTATATCCATCAACCCAATCTCAGGTTTATCTGAGCTGTTACAGCTAGTGGTGCACCGGACTTGTCTAGCAGCGTCCGCGGTCTTGACGACCGATCATTTATTCTGGTTGGAGAGGCCGTTCAGTGTTCGGCTGCTAGAGCCGCCACACATTCTTCCGCACGTAAGAAACGCTCTGTGTTTCTGCTAACTATGATGATGCCACGTGGACCGGGCATCTTAAGCTTAAGATAAGCGTAATGCGGTACTGCATTAAAACGACCGAAGGCCGTTCTTTAGAGTAGTGCATGATAGCCGCTTCGGAATGGAGCAATGTCGAAGGTTAATTCTTCGCTTCGAAAGTTGTTGGGAGAACCGAATACAACCTCTAGTACTAGAGAGCCCGTGCAGCGGGCCTCTGGGCCTGGTATTACTCCTTTAATGGTAGTATTACTTTGGCTGATTCTTGTCGGGTCTATCCACATTTTGCGGACTGTGTCCTGATATATCATATTAAGACTACTGTCGCCGTCCATAAGGACTCGGGTGAGATGGTATCCGTCAATTATTGGGTCTAGCACCAAGGCAGCCGATCCTCCGTGCCGGATACTAGTCGGGTGATCCCTGCGATCAAAAGATCGGGCAGGCCGACCAAGGGTTGAACTTGGGGGTGACGGGCTCCACGGCGCATACGTCTCGGAGTGTGCATTTACTCCTCCTCTTCGTTACGTGAATCATGTTCACTGTTTTGACCTCTCATGGGAATTTTTTCTGTCCCTTAGTGTTTTGCTGGCGAGGCTCATCCTCGTCTTCACTTGGTGTCTCCCTCCCCTTGTGTTCGGCGTTTAGCTTGCCGGCCTGCTTGAAGACCCAACATTCTCTATTGGTGTGATTTGCAGGTTTGTCAGAGGTGCCATGAATCTGACATAATCTGTCTACAATCTTGTTTAGGCTGGACGGTCCATCTCTGCTGCCTTTGAATGGCTTTTTCCGTTGACCGGGTCGAGATCCCCTGAATCCGGCGTTTACCGCCATGTTGTCTGGGCTGTCTTCATTGTTTCGACGCTTGCTTTTATTGCTTCGTGGTTTTCCATTGCCATCCCTGACTTCAGATGTGCCTGGGTCGCTGGTGCCGCTACGGGCCAGCCAACTATCTTCGCTCGCACAAAAGCGGGTCATAAGGCTTGTTAGGGCTGTCATTGTCCTCGGTTTTTCCTGGCCGAGGTCTCTGGCGAGCCATTCGTCCCGGACACTGTGTTTGAAAGCCGCTAAGGCTTCGGCGTCCGGGCAATCGATGATTTGATTCTTCTTAGTGAGGAATCTATTCCAAAGCTTTCGGGCTGACTCTCCGGGCTGTTGAATTATGTGACTTAAATCGTCTGCATCCGGAGGTCGGACATAGGTCCTTTGAAAAATAGCCCTAAAAGCATCCTCAAGCTCTTCCCAACTTCCAATTGAGTTTTCGAGGAGGCTCTTCAGCCAGTGCCGAGTTGGTCATTTCAACTTGAGGGGCAAGTATTTGATGGCGTGGAGATCATCTCCGCGAGCCATGTGGATATGAAGGATAAAGTCCTCAATCCAGACCCCGGGGTCTGTCGTTCCGTCGTATGCCTCTATGTTCATGGGTTTGAATCCCTCTGGAAATTCGTGAACCAGCACCTCATCGGTGAAGCATAGGGGGTACGCGGCACCCCTGTATTTGGATGTGTCATGGCATTCTGACGGTTGTAGTGTTCGGTTTGATTACTCGCGGAGCGCGCTTCCTAGATCCATAGATGGACCTGGTCATACCGGCTTTTTGGTGCAAGTCCTCACGTAAATCGCGTGCTGACTTATGTGCGACATCGTTATCCGCCCTATCGCGGCCACGGGGTGGTCGATCCGGCTGATCGTCGTTTTATTTTTCGGCTGTATAGGCTCTAAAGCCTCGTCATTGAATTCAGGCAGCAGCTTGCGCTTTGGATAGCTCTTTATGTGGCGACTGCCACCGTACTTTTCTTTAGTGTCGAGCACTTTGTTCCATCTACTGTTGAGTGTATTCTGCTCGGCCTTAAGCCTTTGTTTTTGCTTCTTTAGGCTCCTCGCGGTGGCAATAAGCCTTTTATGGAGGTTCTCTTGCTCCAAGTGCCTTTCCCGGATGATGTGTGCATCGTCGTCCGGGCTGTTCTCCTCTCCGGAGACAGGTTGATGAGCTTTATCCTCGGCGTCGCCGTGATCAGACAGCGGTTTTGTACTATGTTCGTCGTCCGCTGGCTCGTCCTGCTCCATCATTTGAGTCCGTATGGTCGCTCGTTCCTTTGGAGTCCACCGGGTATTATTCTTTCTTGCGCTTATTATCGCTGTTTTTCTTTGGCGGGGTTTGGAGTGGCGCCCTCACGATTAAATCGCTTTGGTTGCTTCTCGAGGGAACTATCCTTCGTTGCTTCTTCCCGTTCCTCGTCGTTGTTTTCTTTGGGTGTATCCACCATGTATATATTGTATGATGAAGTGGCTGTCCAACGCCCTGTGGGCGGTGGTTCCTATTCTTCTCCTGCATCGTCGTCCATACCGTCGATGTCTTCGGAGTCGAAATCAAGCATGTCGGTTAAATCGTCGACAGTGGCTATTAAGTGGGTGGTGGGTGGGGAACGAATTTCTTCGTCGTCCACTTCCCACTCGAGCCAGACATAGTTCGGCCGAGGGTCTCCTGACAAAGAGAGAGACCTTAATGAATCTAGCACGTCACCCAAGGGCGAGTGCTGGAAAATATCCGCGGAGGTAAACTCCATGATCGGTGCCCAATCAGATTCGATAGGCGCGGACGCAAGCGGTTCGGAGCCCATGGCCGGGGATGAATCCAAGGGTTCGGCAGCACAGGTCTCATAAGAGGTGAAGTCAGTATTCAGCTCTAACGCCGCTGAGTGTGCGACCTCCGTGGCAGGGTCCATTCGCCCGTCCTCGGACGGCGTGATCTGCTCTGGATTGAGGGCCGGAGTAGCCACAGGTGTGATCTCCCGAACATCGTCCGACGGCAGAGTTAAGTCATCCTCGTCGTGACTATGCGGCGCACCTGACATGGGATCGAATCCGTCGAAGATCAAGTCTCCGCGGATGTCGGCGAGATAGTTTAAGTTTCAAAACCTGACCTGACGGCCGTGGGCATAGCTCTCGATTCGCTCCGGATGGCTGCGAAGTTGGCCCGCAGATACGAACGCCCGGAATTCGAAGATCTGTCCGGGGAGAAAAACCTCACCTTGGATCGCATTGTTGCCGATGATCGAAGGAGCCATCGAGCCTTTATCGCGACGGCAAAGTGGAACTCCCAATGAAAGCACCAATGACGGTGTCAAAACCGGCGGATCTCGGGTAGGGGGTCCTGAACTGTGCGTCTAAGGCGGATGGTAACAAGAGGCGGGGGACACAATGTTTACCCAGGTTTGGGCCCTGTCGATGGAGGTAATACCGTACTTCCTGCTTGATTGATCTTGATGATATGAGTATTACAAGAGTTGATCTACCACGAGATCGTAGAGGCTAAACCCTAGAAGCTAGCCTATGATTATGATTGTTGTTGTCCTACGGACTAAACCTCCGGTTTATATAGACACCTGAGGGGGCTAGGGTTACATGTAGTCGGTTACAAGGGAGGAGATCTACATATCCGAATTGCCAAGCTTGCCTTCCACGCAAAGGAGAGTCCCATCCGGACACAGGACGAAGTCTTCAATCTTGTATCTTCCAACAGTCCGGCCAAAGTATATAGTCCCGCTGTCCGAGGACCCCCTTATCCAGGACTCCCTCAGCCAACGCTACTCCTCTGCCTGGACCCGCAGGCACCTGCGAAGGCCCAGCGGGCCTCAGGATCCTCTCCCCCGCCTTGCGGCGGGTGTGATGGCCGCCCAAGTTCAAGCCGGAGATGCCGCCCCGCTACGACGGTGCGGCCGACCCTTCACCCTTCATACTGGCGTACGAGGAGGCCATTCTGGGGGCCGGGGGCGACGACACGGTCATGGCGAACTGGTTTCCCATGGCCCTCACAGGCGCACGGCACGCCTGGCTGCTCACCCTGCCGGGATCTTTCGTGGCACCATGGGAGGAGTTGCGTGGCCTCTTCCTCGCGCACTACCCTGTGCCGGCTCCGGCCGCCGTCGTGGCCATTCTCGGCGGCTCGTGGGCACCGCCCTCGGACCGACACACCAAGTCATTCCTTCGTCAGATCGGCACCGCCTCCGCGCGCCCTGGGGCTCCCCCGGGTTGGGTGGCGCCCAAGGCCGACCTCACCTTCGACTCGGGGGATCATCCCGTCACCACCGTCGGCTCGGGTGTGCTCCCGATGCTTTGCACGCCCACCATCTGCAACGTCGCCGTCACCAAGACCCTCATCAACGGCGGTGCCGGCCTCAACGTGCTCTCTATGGAAGCCTTCAGCCTCCTTCACGTACCACTCGAGCGGCTCCGCCCCAGCAAGCCCTTCTCAGGGGTCGGTGGCAGCTCTGCCCTCTCCCTAGGGAAGATCCGCCTCCCCGTAACCTTCAGCACACACGACAACTACCGCACCGAGCTGATCGACTTCGACATCGCCTGCATCGGCCTCCCGTACAACGCCATCCTCGGGTACCCGGCTTTGACTCAGTTTATGGTAGCGACGCATTCGGCCTACAATCTCATGAAGATGCCCGGGAGCAAGGACGTCCTCACGGTAGTAGGGGACACCAAGGAGGCCCTGGAGGCTCTCAAGCTCGCCTTCAAAACCGCCGCGACGGCACAACCCGCCAACGCGAGCACCTCCGGAGCCAAGAAGGCCGCACCAACCAAGAAGAAGCAGTTATTCACTCAAGACCGGGCAGAAACCAAGCAGGTGTCGGTCGAGGAAGACGGGTCCTCGGGAGCCACCTTCACCATAGGTGCCGACCTCGACCAAGATCAAGAGGAGGCATTGGTGAAGTTTCTGCGCGCGAACAAGGAGGTATTTGCATGGGAACCCAAGCAGCTGGTAGGGGTCCCAAGAGGGGTGATCGAGCATGTGACGCCCGGATAATCACGCTACAGTAATCCCACGCTAATCGTGCCATGACACCTCGGTTACTGTTGCTATCCTCGCAATAATTCGAAGCCGGTTCGAATTCTAATTTAAAACCAAGCCAACAATAAAAGTTTTCAAATATTTAAACTAAAATGTTCGGAGTGAGCCAAATAATGCATAAGTAAGTATGGTGGAGAAACCACACTTTTATAAAAGTGTAAAATACTCTAAAATGTTTTAAACAGAGCAAAAACAATTTGTTGAATGCCTTTTACAATAAATAAAATATTAAGCTATTTTATTTTGTTGCCCAAACTTATGTGGCAAGAGCTAATTACTAACACTAAATTAGGGACTACTTTTATAGTCTATAAAACTAAAATAAAAGAGGAACTAAAATAAAATGTAAAAAAGCAGAAAAGAATAATAAACAAAAATAGAACAAAAGAAATAAAATGTAAAAGGCCTCCCCTCATCGGGCATGGCCCACCCACATGCCGGGCTGGCCATCCAAACCAGGCCAAACCTAACCCTCCATAACCCCACCGTGACCTAACCCTATCCCACGACCCCCACTCTCCCCGCACGTCTCTCCCTCTCCCTCCAATGCCGCCCACACACCAGCGCCCGGCGCTCGGCCTTCATCCCATCGCCCGTCGGCCTCGTCCCGACCCGCCGCCTCTCCCGGCGACACGCGCTCCTCGGCCCGGCGCTTAGCCTCGTTATCGACCACAGCCGCCGGATCGAGCCGCGCCGCCTCGACACCGCCCGTCGCTCGCTACCTCGCTTCAGCGAGACTGCGCCACGAGCCCCTCACCGTCTTCCCGAACGCCGTCGCCTGGGACCTCCTCGCCCGGTCGGCTTCCTCAACGACGTCGTCCCGACGTCCTCCTCACACCCCACCGCCTAGACCCTCGCGCCCCTCCCGTGAGCACCTCTCCTCCTCCTCCCCGTGGCGCCTAGCTCGTCCGGCCCGACATACCACCCACGGCCACCGGGCGCAAGCCCGTCTCGCCCCGCCTTCGCCGCCCTCGGTGCGTCGCCAGCTGCCGGCCGCGCACTGTGCCGCCGGGACGCGGCCTCCTCTCGGCGCCCTCCTCCGTGGTCCGTCTGCCTCGTGGCCGGCGCCTCAGGCCAACCGGCCTACCTCCCCTCGCCTGCCGGCTCCGCCCACTCCACTGGCGTGGCGCCCGACGAGCAGGTGCGGGTTGCGCCCGAACCCGCACCGCCCTGTGCCCGCTAGCCCCCCCGGGCCACTGACTAGGGGGCCCCGCCCCATAACGTTTAAAAAAAAAGAATTAAAAAATATATTAAATAAATAAATAAATAATAATTAAAATAATTAAAATGTTAATTAATTAATTAATTAATTAAGTTAATTAATCCGGTTTAATTAATTTAATTAACTATTTAGGTTAATTAAATAGTAATTAAATTAACAAATTTTTAATTAACCTAAACCGAGAAGGACAGGTGGGTCCCACTGGACCCACACGTCAGAATTGACCAAGTCAACTCTGTTGGCTAGCGATGTCGACATGACATCATGCTGATGTCATTAACCTGTTTTTCGAATTAATTAAATAATTAATTAAACTCCAGAAATTAATAAAAATCTTTAGAAAATCATATCTTTTAATCCGTAACTCGGAGTAAAATATTTTCAACATGAAAGTTGCTCAGAACGACGAGACGAATCCGGATACGTAGCCCGTTCGTCCGCCACACACCCCTAACATATCAAACACGCAACTTTCCACCTCCGGTTCATCTGTCCGAAAACGCGAAACACCGGGAATACTTTCCCGGATGCTTTCCCCCTTCGTCGGTATCACCTACTACCGCGTTAGGGCACACCTAGCACTGCGTATTGCCTCGTTTTGTTTGTGATACTTTGTTGGCTCCGTATTTAGTGTTTCTTCGCCCCTCTTCTTCCCGGGTAGACCAAGAGACCGGCGCTGATGCCACCGAGGCCGACGACATCGACGACGACCCCGACTCTTGCCAGAGCAACCAGGCAAGCCCCCCTTGATCACCAGATATCGCCTATTCTACTCTATACCGCTTGCATTAGAGTAGTGTAGCATGTTACCGCTTTCGCTTAATCCTATCTTCTTGCATAGCCTTTGTCCTTGCTACTCATTGTTACCTTTATCTGCTATCCTCTTGCTTAGTATAGGATGCTAGTGTTCCATCGGTGGCCCTACATTCTTGTCCGTCTCGCCATGCTATACTCTTTGGGCTGTGATCACTTCGAGGTGATCACGGGCATATACTATATACTTTACACTATTACATTACACAGTGATCTTTGTTGGAGATGGGGGAAATTTGAAAGGACGGGTGGCTCCATCCCAGAGAGGTGGGCCTGGGTTCCCGACGGCCCCAACTGCTACTTTGTGGCGGAGGCAGCAGGGCAGGTTGAGACCGCCTAGGAGAGAGGTGGGCTGGCCTGTTCGGCGTTCAGCGGATACTTAACACGCTTAACGAGATCTTGGTATTTGATCTCGAGTTGGCTACGAGCTTATCGCACTAACCATCTACGTGGGAATAGTTATGGGTATCCCGTCGTGGTATCAGCCGAAACACTTCGTGGCCTTGGCCCGAGTGGCGTGCGCCGGATTGGAACGTAAGCCTGCTCTTGTATTAAGGGGGCTAGTTCCGCTTTCGGCCGCGTACGCAACGTGCAGGTGTGCTAAGGGCGATGGGCCCAGACCCCTGTGCGCTTAGGTTTAGACCGGCGTGCTGGCCTCTCTGTTGTGCCTAGGTGGGGCTGCGACGTGTTGATCTTCCGCGGCCGGGCATGACCCAGGAAAGTGTGTCCGACCAAATGGGATCAAGCGTGTTGGGTAAGTTGGTGCACCCCTGCAGGGACGTTAATCTATTCGAATAGCCGTGATCTTGATAGCAGACGACTTGGAGTTGTACCTTGACCTTATGACAACTAGAACCGGATACTTAATAAAACACACCCTTCTAAGTGCCGGATACAACCGGTGGTCGCTCTCTCTCGGGCATACGAGGAGGGATCGCGGGTAGGATTATTGCTATGTGATGTTACTTGGAGGACTTCAACCTACCCTCTTCTACCTGTTGCAAGATCGGAGGTGACCGAAGCGTAGTCTTCGATAAGACTAGCTACCCCCTCTTATTACGGCATTCTCGCAGCTCACCACCGATATGGCCCTTTACACATATATCCATGCATATGTAGTGTAGCTCCTTGCTTGCAGTACTTTGGATGAGTACTCACGGTTGCCTTGTTCCCCTTTTCCCCTTTCTCAGATTCGATTGTCGCAGCAGACGATGGAGCCCAGAGCGACGCCACCGCCGATGATTTACTACTACACCGGAGGTGCCTACTACTATGTGCAGCCCGGCGGCGACCCGGGAGTAGTTAGGAGGATCCCAGGCGGAGGCCTCGCCTCTTTCGTCAGATCGATTTGTGCTAGCCTTCTTAAGGCAAACTTGTTTAACTTATGTCCGTACTTTCAGATATTGTTGCTTCCACGACTCGTCTATGATCGAGCACTTGTATTCGAGCCCTCGAGGCCCCCTCGGCTTGTATTATGATGCTTGTATGACTTATTTATGTTTTAGAGTTGTGTTGTGATATCTTCCGTGAGTCCACGATCTTGATCGTACACATTTGCGTGCATGATTAGTGTCACGATTGAATCGGGGCGTCACAAGTTGGTATCGAGCCGATTGCTGTAGAATCCCCTTCCACACTCCTTGGCCGAAGTCGAGTCCAGACGTTGCAAAAACTTTTACTAACATGGCTGTGTGTCTTACGGGCACACGTCGCCATTGGGTGGTAGTAGGATCTTTTACTCCTCGACCTTTACTCTGGGACTCTCTTCTATTCGGGTTAAACGAAATTTACTAAATCTAACATTAGGATCTCGTTATCACTTTCACCCGGAGAGCCCCTTATTACTGATGATCGTCTGCTACACCAGAAGACCCTGGAGATACTCTCCGCTGTTAACTCGAGAACTTGTGTTCATCGCGTTTGCAATTCCCCTTCCACCGTAAACCCTTATGGACAACTACTTGCAATTGTTATTCTTACCCTCATCCCCAGTTGGTCTTGTTATTACAAGATACCACGAAAAACTTGTCGTTGTTTCGATAACCCTTTGAGCTTCTTTGCCGTTGTTCCTTGTCACTGAATACCCCTACGGTTAATTCTCGCACTTATCGAGTATCCGCTCATCCGCTTGATTGTTCATGCGTTTCACAAAAGTCTTCAAAATAAAATTCGATCTTCCGAAAATCCTCCGGAGCCTTTGGCTCTTGAAATTCTTGCTTGCTTGCATTATGGTTAATCCCATAAGTCTCGTAGTCTTAATGACATTCCTTGTCATTATCATTTTGAGTCTGTTGACTCAATATGTTTCTTGAATACACGCATAATCATCATTGATCCTTATAAATTACTTTTCCTAAATTTGAGCTGCCATTCTTTTAAGCTGGAATTGGTTCTCGACCAATCCAATTGTCGTTGATTGTACCCTAAGGCTATTCAACCTATCCATCCCTAATCGAGCATTGCTTCGATCCCTTGATTTGGAAATCATAATTCCTTTGCATTTGACAATTGAGTTAGTCGATTGTTTCTATAATTTGATCTCCTTGCACTCTTCTTCCTCTAGTTGAGTACCGATGCTCACGTCAGATCCCTTGTGGACCACCAGATCCTTTGTTGGATTTTATCTGACAATGCCCTTCATATTCAATAAACTTGTGAGCCTTTTCTCGGATACATAATGCCTTTGGTAAATTGTATCGCCCGCTTTCTCAACCATGCTCTCGCCTCGAGCTTGAGTTAATTACTTCTAAAAGATTACGGTATATGATTCTAAGATGCCCCGATGGGTTGAACCTATGCCTTCCTTAATATGTGTGAACTCGAAAGTTTTCACGAGTCGCATTCTTCTTACGGTATTTTGCCGATAAAATTTCAACGCTATAACTTCATCGATAGCGAGAAGTGAATGAAAGGGTATGCATTGGAGAAGTAGAGTCGACCTTGAACTTTGTGTTCATGCCCATGGACGCGATGTATATCCTATCATGGAAGCTTCTTGTAACAATAACTATTTCCTTGATAACTAACATATGGTATCCGTGAATTGATCCCTTGCAACCGTGGTTCCGACCATGATTGTTCTTCTTTGATCTCATTTCTCGGACAAGTTAAAACAATTGTCTCCTATGGATCAATACACCAGTCCAACCTTTACTTTGATCTTGTGTCGAGTATTACCCCTCGGTATCTCGAGATTATCATGGAACCGCATAACTTCTTATGAGTTCTTCATCAAGTGCTACCTTCCCACTTGATTCCGATTTTTCACGGGCTCGAAGTTAATAAACACTCAAAGACACCGATAATCGGAACCGAGTCCGCACTACTGGTTCAACAACTCTTCGATAGCTTCTATAAGTACGAAGTTTGTACCCGATCACGCCATTCCTAGCCTGTTTGGCTATATCATTGTCGTGATGATTTTAACCGTGCTACCGGTCCTTCTTCTCGAGCACAATTATCGACGATGAACTAACCTTTACGTCGATCCTCATCGTCATATCATTTCGCCTTGAACAACAAGCTTGGTTTCGAAGTTTGTGTCGCACTTTGGTTCCAATAACCTTTCACTTCATCATTACTTTGACTTGATGTCATCGCCGATCGATTACATCTTGGAATCTCTCGACAAAGTGTGTCGTGATCATCATCAATCTTATGAGCTCTTCCAGATGTCAAATGAGTTCATGATGAGAAATACCATCCTTGCCCTCGATGAATTGTATTATCATCGACCACTTTATTGCCTTCCCACCAACACAAGCTTGTTCATGTTTGGTGTTATACCTTGAGTTCCTTGCTATCCAAGCAATTGTTCTTCTTTACCTTGGAGTATTACCATCCTTTATGTCAAGAATGTTCGAGATTTGTTCCACCTCTTGAGAATTCTTGACATAGAAATACTTCTCACCATCGTCATTCTTTCTTGGTCCCCGTGTTAATTCCAACAAGTGAACGGTGCTGTTTGGATTCCTTCCTTCTAGCAACCCTATTTTTTGAAGTTAATGGTCCATGATTCATTCTTAGGCTATTTGATTATTGAATCACGATTACGACATTGGTCGTGCAACCCAACCCATATTTCGGGCGCAACTTTCAACCAATGTTTAATTGTGTATGTTTTCCTCGAGCATACTTCCTTATATCATTTGATCTGACAAATGTTATCTCCTTGTTCACTTAATTGTGGAAATCCATCTTTTGGGAATCTCGGTGAATTGCCGTTGGGTTCACCAGACACCTCCTTGTCCTCTCCTTGGGTTAATGATGGACTCTTGTTGTGAAATCACTTCATAGTTCATTTACCCGAGAATCTTACAATGTCATCTCGTCAATTTGCATTGCACCTTTTCTTCTTAGGTATCCTAAGTCTGAGGTATCCTGACACCAATCGGATCTGAATCTCGGTCAGATATGATGGTTGGGACAACTTTCCAAGAGTTATGATGTTGATCCTCTGATGACCCGGTAACATGATGTCATGCCTAGCACCCCCCTACTGGAGGACCTATCATTATAGATTCCTTTTCAAAGAAGGTTATCCGCTCATCCATGAGGAAATTGTAAGGCTTATTCTACAAGTTATTCACGATGGATCATTCGTGTTTCCAAAGTCGATCTTCACACGATGACCATATCAATGCTATCTCAAGCATGGCTATGGTACTCGATTTTCAACTAGACCATTTGAAGCCCAATGCTAAATGTTTCTTGCTCAATTACCCAAACACCGTTGTATGGGCAATGTCATGAAAATTATCTCCCCTATCTAAAGAGTTTTCTACATTATATCCTGACATGGATATCATGCTCTGCTTGCCCTTGGGAAGGATATACCCTTGAAATATGTGTTTTAACATAATTTCCTTTCCATTGTTCTGTTTAATCTGATGATCATGTTTTCCTTCCATTGTTGGTTTAACCTTTCTTGTGATCTATATGATTTGAGCAGTAATATTCTCCCGCTTATGTAAACACCTCGTTGTACAATTACATCAAGAAGACCACATTACTTTTGTTGATGACATTCCGGTAACCACCGATGGACGAGAACCTTGCCTACTAGTCCGCCTCGTTCAACGAGCAGGAAAATGGTTCTCTTCGTCCCTCGCCCTTAGTACCGACATTGTTGCCGACATAACTGACATGCTACTCTCTGACATGCCTTGCTATCGTGATCGTAAATGATGTCAGCCCCCCCCCCTTTCTACTTTTAACCCACATGGTGGGCCCATAACCCACAGTTCCCAGGAACGAAACCCGATCATCCTGTACACCCCTATTCCCAAAGTTATTCCTCGCGTGGACTCGTATGTAATCCACGGGCCCTTTGTCCTAGTGGTCTATTACGGTATCGACGCCTTAATACTTACTCTCGCTACTCAACCCCTTTCTCACTCTGGTTCGGGCTTGAGCAACTATCTATCCGCTTGGAGCCTATTATGGTACCTTCAGACCTTACTCTCGAGGTATTTCATATGTTCAACTCGAGAGATAATCTTATACTAATTCATGGGTTAACCCCAGATTGTTTCCCTCAAAAGCATTATGTCGTAGTGAGCTGCCCCTTATCTTTTCGTAAGTACGATGGAGTTCCCAAAGAAATGATGACAAGTTTATCATGATGCATCGGAATAAAGGATTGAAGACATCAACGAAAGGGATTAACTCCTTGAGAAGATCCGTTAGAATATCGTAACCAGAATTTTCCCTTACTCCCCTCTTAAATCTCGGGACGAGATTTCTTGTAATGGAGGAGAATTGTGGCCTTGGGATAATCACGCTACAAGAATCCCACGCTAATCGTGCCATGACACCTCGATTCTTGTTGCTATCCTACGCAATAATTCAAGCCGGGTTCAATTCTAATTTAAAACCAAGCCAACAATAAAAGTTTTCAAATATTTAAACTAAAATGTTGGAGTGAGCCAAATAATGCATAAGTAAGTATGGTGGAGAAACCACACTTTTATAAAAGTGTAAAATACTCTAAAATGTTTTAAATAAAGAGCAAAAACAATTTGTTGAATGCCTTTTACAATAAATAAAATATTAAGCTATTTTATTTTGTTGCCCAAACTTATGTGGCAGTAGCTAATTACTAACACTAAATTAGGAACTACTTTTATAGTCTATAAAACTAAAATAAAAGAGGAACTAAAATAAAATGTAAAAATGTAAAAAGAATAATAAACAAAAATAGAACAAAAGAAATAACAACAGAAAAGGCCTTCCCCCTCATGGGCATCGCCCACCCACATGCCGGGGCTGGCCATCCAACCAGCCGCCCACCTAACCCTCCATAACCCCCACCGTGACCTAACCCTATCCCACGACCCCCACTCTCCCTCAAGACGCCTCTCCCTCTCCCTCCCAATAGCCGCCACCCAATACCAGTCAGCCGGCGCTTCTATCCCATCGCCCGTCGGCCTCGTCCAGCCGCCACCTCTCCCCGGCCGTGCCCCCCCCTACTCCTCGGCCGGCGCCTAGCCTCGTTACCGACCTGGTTGCCGGATCGAGCCGCGCCCATGACCTCGACACCGCCACCTGCTCGCTACCTCGCCCCCGCCAGCGAGACCCGGCCACGAGCCCTCACCGTCTTCCCAACGCTTGTCGCCTCATGGGACCTCCTCGCGGTCGGCTTCCTCAACGACGCAGCGTCGTCCCGACGTCCTCCTCACCCCCACTGCCCTGAACCCTACACGCCCCTCCCGTGAGCACCTCTCCTCCTCCTCCCGGCCGCCCTAGCTCGTCCGACCCCGCCACACCACCCACGGCCACCGGCGCAAGCCGTCACGCCCGCCTTCCGCCGCCCTCCGGTTAGTCGCCCGCCTCAAGCCGCACTTATTGCCGCCCGGGCATGACCTCCTCTCGGCGCCCTCCTCGGCGTCGTCACGCCTGTAGTGGCGGCGCCTCGCCCACCGGCCTACCACCTCCCTCCTGCCGGCTCCGCCCACCCACAGGCGTGCGCCCGAAACGAGCAGGTGCGGGTTGCGAGAACCCCATACTTGCCTGCCGCTAGCCCCAGACCCGACTAGGGGCCCCTTCCATAACTTTTTAGAAAAAAAAAGAATTACAAAAAATATATATATTAAATGAATAAATAAATAATAATTAAAATAATTAAAATGTTAATTAATTAATTAATTAATTAAGTAATTAAGGTAATTAATCCGGTTTAATTAATTTAATTAACTAGTTAGGTTAATTAAATAGTAATTAAATTAACTAATCTGTAATTAACCTAAGCAGAGAGAATGGCGAGGTGGGTCCCCATCGACCCACATGTCGTTGACCAAGTCAACTCGCTGATCGGCTAGCGATGTCAACATGACATCATGCTGATGTCATTAACCTGTTTTTCGAATTAATTAAATAATTAATTAAACTCCAGAAATTAATAAAAATCTTTAGAAAATCATATCTTTTAATCCGTAACTCGGATTAAAATATTTTCAACATGAAAGTTGCTCAGAACGACGAGACGAATCCGGATACGCAGCCCGTTCGTCCGCCACACACCCCTAACATATCAAACACGCAACTTTCCCCCTCCGGTTCATCTGTCCGAAAACGCGAAACACCGGGAATACTTTGGGATGCTTTCCCCCCTTTCGTCGGTATCACCTACTACGCGTTAGGGCACACCTAGCACCGCGTATTGCCTCGTTTTGTTTGTGATACTTTGTTGGCTCAGATTCTTGTTTCTTCGCCCTCTTCTTCCCCATAGACCCTCGAGACCGGCGCTGATGCCACCGAAATGCGACTACATCGACGACGACCCTCTCTCTTGCCGAGCAACCGTGCAAGCCCCCCCCTTGATCACCAGATATCTCCTATTCTACTCTATCTGCTTGCATTAGAGTAGTGTAGGATGTTACTGCTTTCGATTAATCCTATATCTTGCTGCATAGCCTTTGTCCTTGCTACTCTTGTTGTTACCTTTTATACGCTATCCTCTTGCTTAGTATAGGATGCTAGTGTTCCATCGGTGGCCCTACATTCTTGTCTTCGTCTGCCATGCTATACCATCGGGCTGTGATCACTTGGAGGTGATCACGGGCATATACTATATACTTTACCTTTGTTACATTACCTGTGATCTTGTTAGGAGATGGGGGAAATTTGAAAGGACGGTGGCTCCATCCCAGTAGAGGTGGGCCTGGGTTCCCAGCCCCCCAATCGTTACTTTGTGGCGGAGGCGGCAGGCGGCAGGTTGAGACCGCCTAGGAGAGAGGTGGGCCTGGCCTGTTCGGCGCTCATGATACTTAACACGCTTAACGAGATCTTGGTATTTGATCTGAGTTGGCTACGAGCTTATACGCACTAACCATCTACGTGGGAGTAGTTATGGGTATCCCGGCGTCGTGGTATCAGCCAAAGCACTTCGTGACGCCAGCGACTGAGTGGCGCGTGCCGGATTGGAACGTAAGCCTGCTCTTGTATTAAGGGGGCTAGTTCTGCTTCTGGCCGCGTACGCAACGTGCAGGTGTGCAATGGGCGATGGGCCAGCACTTCGCGGCGCTTAGGTTTAGACCCGGCGTCTTTGGCCTCTGTTGTGCCTAGGTGGGGCTGCGGCGTGTTGATCTTCCGCGTACGGGCATGACCCAGAAAGTGTGTCCGGCCAAATGGGATCAAGCGTGTTGGGTAAGTTGGTGCACCCTATGCAGTGAAGTTAATCTATTGAATAGCCGTGATCTTGATAATGGGGCGACTTGGAGTTGTACCTTGACCTTATGACAACTAGAACCGGATACTTAATAAAACACACCCTTCTAAGTGCGGATACAACCGGTGGTCGCTCTCTCTCGGGGATACGAGGAGGGATCACGGGTAGGATTATTGCTATGTGATGTTACTTGGAGGACTTCAACCTACCCTCTTCTACATTGCGGGGCGGAGGTGACCGTGCGTAGTCTTTGATAAGACTAGCTATCCCCCTCTTATTCTGGCATTCTGCGGTTCAGTCCACTGATATGGCCCTTTACACATATATCCATGCATATGTAGTGTAGCTCCTTGCTTGCGAGTACTTTGGATGAGTACTCACGGTTGCCTTGTTCCCCCTTTTACCCCCTTTCTCAGATTCGATTGCTGCAACTGACGATGGAGCCAGGCGGGCATGCCACCGTCGATGGCGACTACTACACCGGAGGTGCCTACTACTACGATGCGGCCAGCGGCGGCGACCAGGAGTAGTTAGGAGGATCCCAGGCGGAGGCCTGCGCCTCTTTCGGTCTGTATCCCGATTTGTGCTAGCCTTCTTAAAGGCAAACTTGTTTAACTTATGTCTCAGATTTCAGATATTGTTGCTTCCGCTTAACTTTCGTCTATGATCGAGCACTTGTATTCGAGCCCTCGAGGCCTCGCTTGTATTATGATGCTTGTATGACTTATTTATGTTTTAGAGTTGTGTTGTGATATCTTCCCGTGAGTCCACGATCTTGATCGTACACATTTGCGTGCATGATTAGTGTACGATTGAATCGAGGCGTCCTGAAGCATCACCGAGGGTGTGCTCAATGTGCGCCCGTGAAAGCGGAGGCGGCGACAATCCACGGAGAAGCAGGCCTTCATCGTCCAAGAAACCCGCAAGTTGGAGGCAGCAGGTGTCATTTGCGAGGTTCGGTACCCTGAGTGGCTGGCGAACCTAGTTGTTGTGCCAAAGAAAGGTGGGAAGGAGCGCATGTGTGTCGACTTCACCAACCTCAACAAGGCCTGCCCTCAAGATCCGTTCCCACTTCCGCTCATCGACCAGATCGTCGACTCCACCGCCGAGTGCGACCTGGTGTGCTTCTTGGATGCGTTTTCAGGCTACCACCAGATCAAGGCGGTAGAGGATGTGGAGAAGACAGCCTTCCGGACCCCATGTGGAATATACTGCTACACTTCCATGTCGTTCGGGCTGTGCAACGCGGATGCGACCTTCCAACGGCTGATGCACATCGCCTTGGGGTAGCAGCTTGGGAGGAACGCCGAAGCCTACGTCGACGACATTGTGGTAAAATCTCGGGAGGCGGGGACTTTGATTCAGGACCTGGAGGAGACCTTCGCGAGCCTCCGCAGGTGGACTTGCGACTCAACCCCGAGAAGTGCCTGTTTGGTGTCCCGTTCGGCAAGCTGCTGGGTTTCCTCATGTCCCATAGGGGAATCGAGACCAACCCAGAAAAGGTCAAGGCAATCGAAGACATGAGTCCACCACAAACCCTTAGAGAAATGCAGAAGCTTGCCGGTCGCGTGACTGCGTTGGGGCGCTTCATCTCCAAGCTGGGAGAGCGCGCCCTGCTGTTCTTCAAGCTGATGAAGAAGAAGGGCCCGTTTGAGTGGACCCCAGAGGCTGACCAAGCGACCTCAAGAAATACCTGACCAGCCCTCCAGTGATGGTGGCGCCACGCCCTCTTGAGCCCCTGGTGCTTTACCTCGCCTCCACTCCCTACTCCGCCAGCATGGCTCTGGTGGCAGTTCGGGAAGAGCGCCAGGCCAAAGGAGCATCACGCCGAGCCATGCCCCCAGCTGGGGCAGTACAAGACCAGGAGGGCACCACGAAGGCTGCAGCAACGTCAGCGAAGAACCAAGCCCAGCAAGACGACGCCCCTGGGCCTGCAGAGGCCCCAACGAGCGACCAGGCTTTGGGGGCTCCATCGCCTCAGGAGGCGCCCTAACCTCCGAAAGGTGTAGGCAACACCAGTGCACCCGCCCTCGTCGAGCACCCAGTATATTTCGTCAGCACGATATTGCGGGATGCAAGGGCACGGTACCCCATGCCCTAGAAGCTCTTGCTCGCGCTCTTGGTGGCTTCGCGCAAGCTGCGGCACTACTTCCAAGGCCACCCCATCAAGGTCATCTCGGCCTACCCGTTGGAGAGGGTGCTCAGGAGCCCCAACTCCGTTGGGAGGGTCGCCGAGTGGAACATCGAGTTGCAGGCATTTCAGCTGGAGTTCAGCACAACCAGGGTCATCAAGGGGTTCGCGCTCGCCGATTTCATGGCAGAATGGGCGGACGCCCCGGGGCTTGAAGCAGGCGAGGATCAGTCCCTCTCGCCGGGGAGTGAGGCGCCAGATGGTTGGGTTATGTATTTCGATGGTGCCTTCGCGAGCCAGGGCGCAGGGGCTGGAGCAGTGCTCATCTCACCCACTCAGGACAAGCTCTACTACGTCGTGCAGCTCTGCTTCTAGTAGGGCGAGAAGGTCTCCAACAACATAGCAGAGTACGAAGGCCTTATAGCTAGCCTGAAGGCTGCGGTGGCACTAGGGGTGAAGCGCCTCACCATCAAGGGTGACTCGCAGCTCCTCGTCAACTTCTCCAACAAGGTATACGAGCCGAGGGACGAGCACATGAAGGCATACCTCGCGGAGGTGCGCAAGATGGAGAAGCAGTTCTTGGGCCTGGAGTTGCAGCATGTGCCCCGTGGCACCAACAAGGAGGCCGACGACATCGCCAAGAGAGCATCCAAGCGACTACCCCAAGAGCCTGGCGTCTTCGAGGAGCGGCTCTTCAAGCCATCAGCGACACCACCACTTTCAAGGACGGCGCTGCCTCGGGAGGAGCTTCCTCAACCACCTGCCATGGGAGCCCCGGCCTGCGGCCCGACCTCGGGAGCACGTCTACTCCAGGCGCTCGATCCTCAGGAGGGGTGCTGGACCGAGGAATTCAACGAATACCTGACACAAGGGATGCTGCCAGAGAAGGAGGAGGAGGGCAGCGCGTGTGGCCCGACGAACCACGGCATCTTGCATCCGGGATGGTGAGTTATCTGAGAAGCGGCCGAATGATGTTTCCCTGTGTTGTATCTCCAGGGAATAGGGGAAGGAGCTACTGGCGGACATACATGGCAGGGACTGCGGGCACCACTCGTCATCACGAACCCTCATCGGCAAGGCGTTCCGCAGCGGATTCTACTGTCCTATGGCGCTGAACGACGTGATCGAGCTGGTGAAGTCCTGCGAGGCCTGCCAATTCCACGTCAAGCAGATCCATCAGCCAGCTCAGGGCCTCCAGACCATCCCACTCTCGTGGCCATTCGCAGTCTGGGGACTGGATATCCTGGGCCCGTTCCCTCGAGCGCCTGGGGGCTACCGCTACCTCTACGTCGCCATCGACAAGTTCACCAAGTGGGCGGAGGTAGAAGCCGTCTGCACCATCCCAGCTGGCTCCGCGGTCAAGTTCATCAAGGGTCTCGTGAGCCGTTTTGGAGTCCCCAATCGCATCATCACCGATAACGGCTCGCAGTTTACTAGCAATCTCTTCAAGACATATTGTGCTAACCTTGGAACGCATATTTGCTACGCTTTGGTAGCGCACCCCCGGAGCAATGGTCAGGCCGAGCGCGCCAACGCGGAGGTCCTGAGATGCCTCAAGACCAGGACCTTCAAGAAGAAGCTCGAGGCCTGCGGCAGGGGCTGGTATGACGAGCTCCAGTCCGTGTTTTGGTCCATCCACACCACCGCCACCAAGCCAACGGGCAAGACACCGTTCTTCCTCGTCTACGGAGCAGAGGCGGTTCTCCCTCACGAGGTCAAGCATAGCTCCGCGTGAGTCCTGGCGTTTGATGAGACGCAGCATGACGCCATGCGGGGGATGGACCTCATGCTGGGGGAGGAACACCGCCGTGAAGCCACACTACGGGCGGCAACATATCAGCAGGAGCTGCAGCGATACCACTGTCGCAGCGTCCACTCCAGGACGCTCGAGGTGGGCGACCTCGTCTTGAGACGGGTGCTCTCCAGGGAAGGGCTGCATAAGCTCTCACCCATGTGGGAGGGCCTGTTTAGGGTCACCCATGTCTCTAGGCTTGGCGCCGCGCGCCTGGAGACGCAGGACGGGGTACCCATCCAGAACGCCTGGAACATCCAGCACCTCCGTAAGTTCTACCCATGAAGAAAGGCCCAGCGCCTATGAAGAAGGCCCAGTGCCTGTGAAGGTCTCCGCTCGTGACACTCTCACATAATAATGAGTGGGGATGTACACGCCCCGAGTCTCAGGAGTGCCGCCCTCGGGCATCGGGGGCTCCCTCCCACGTCCTAGTGGCAGCACTTAGCTCCGCGCTGGTGAGAAGACAAGAAGACTAGACTAGGTGCCGGACGCGGCTTTTCATTTGCTTTCCGTACTTGGCTCGCCCCTCTTTAATCAAAATTTGCTTTCTGTTGTTCCTTGCCGGCTTGATTTCATCGCCTTTTTGCTTCCGTTTTCTGCCCTCGGTTCCTCGTTTCGGCCCGTACTCTCCCTCACATGCCTCGCGAAGGGGCTGGATAGGTGCTCTCGTGAGCGTTTTCCCCCACTCTCGTGAGCGCTCCCCCCCCTGTTCTTCGCGCTCTCGTGAGTATTTTCCCTGTTTCTCGCGAGACACCCTCGTTCGAACCTGCAAGCTGGTGCACCTCTCTCAATCCGTGCCCCTCGGGTACCGCGATGCGAAGTGCTGGGTTGGGGCCAGCAGTGCCTGTGACCAGGTCTCGGGGGAATAAGGGTCCCCTAACCAGTTTTTGCAGTTCCTAGGCGCCTACCAGGACAAAGAGGCCTCGCTAGGCACTGGAAAGCGAGCGCCTCGCGACACAACAAACTCCTGAGGAGGCTACCTCGGGCACGCCAAGCTAAGTTATTTATACATGCTCACATAAAACGTTGATGTTGCGACACAACACAGGAATGATAACACATAGCATAATAACTTGGAAGTCATATTTTGTTGCACGCCCCCGCAGGGCCCCATACTTGTATTTCTTTTAATGCAGGAAGGAAAGGAAGAACAAAACAAAAGCGGCGCGCGCCCCCGCAGCGGCCTGCGAGGGCGGGACCTTGGCGCCGTCCCGAGCTCAGCCAAACCCCTCCTCGCACTTCACTGAGACACGACGATGAGACGACCCGCTGCCGCCCTCGAAACGGGCGCGGCGGCGCAGCGGCTGGTCATAGCCGCCGCTGCTGGAGCTGTCGCTAGAGGAAGAGCCATTGTAGCTGGACGAGACGCAGTTGGCACCAAGGGTGGGTCCGCCTTCACCCTCATCACGGCCGTCGCCAAGGCCGAGCACCTCGTCGTCGTCGTTGTCCTCGGGGGAGCACCCGACGCGGCGACCATCTTCTCCAAACACCCTCACGTAGAGGGTCGTGTCGCCATCGTACTTGAAGTGAAGAGCACAAGGCCGCCGGCTCAGGCCGCGCGCGCGGGCAAATGTCTACCAGCCGCGGGCCAGGGCTGCGTTGCCCGCGACGGAGACCTCAACCGTGACCAAGGAAGCTTTGTTGCAGCAGCCGTCCGCCTGCAGCCAAAGCCCACCCGGACCTGCTAAGAAGCGCAGGAGCTGAAGCCAGTTGCCGACCTGATTCTTCGACCACACAACGAACTCCGGCAGCACCTCTGCCGAGTGGAAGCACGGCCGGTGAGGCCGCGCGACCACGGCACGCCTTCCTTCTTCGACATGGCTGCCACCACCAAGGCGGCTCTCACCGCGCGAGGAAGCGCCGCCACAACCGCGAGGGGCCACGACAGGGGTCGCGGTGTGCTTGCGAGGGCGACCGCCCCCCTCTTGGGTGGCGGAGAACTGGGCCCCTCTTGGCAGGCCTTCCCCTTCTCCGCGGCCGAAAACCTCTTCGCGGGCGCCATTGGAGTCACAACTAGCAGTGGAACGAAGGAGAAGGAGCGGGCGGATTGGGAAGAGATGAGCGACGGGGGCTCTGGCCCCCTCCTCATTTATAGCAGGGGAAGGCCAACCAGCGACCCCCACGATCGCAGGTAATGATGGTTTTTCATTGCATGCAGCAGGGACTTGTCAAGTCGGGCAGTTGCCGAGGCAGCGTGGGGGAGCAGAGACGCCCACGTCCAATCAATTGCCATGCGTCGACCAAGGCCGCATGCTGTTAAGGCCCGCGGCGCTCCGCACTTGCCTTTTGGCTTCGCCTGGAAGCCAAGTCCGAGCGCGCCTTGGGCCTGGGGGCTATTGTCGACGTCCTGGGAACGGGGGTTCCCATATTTGCCTGCCTGCGGCCCACGGCGTGGCTCTGTCAGCGGCCTGGCACGGCCCATCTTCATCATCAAAACAACCAAGACCCTTGCGAGGGGCCAAGCCTCGCGAGGCGGACGATGCAAGACCTCCTCAGGGGCAACCTCACCCGGCCGGCTCACGAGGCGGAGAGATCAAGGAAGGGAACCTCACGAGGTTCTCGTGGGCATAAAGCCATGACGATCAAGACTAAAGGCGCCAATACACCAGACAAAGGCTGCCCTCGTTTCCTCTTTGGTGCTAAGGAGGCAAGCGCAGGCGAGGAGTACCGAGGCATCAGGCAAAGGTTTCCATATCGGTGCAATGAGACAAAGACCAGCAGGACGGCAGGATGGAGGTTGATACGTCTCCAACGTATCTATAATTTATGAAGTATTCATGCTATTATACTATCCTTCTAGGATGTTCTATATGCATTTATATGATATTTTATATGATTTTTGTGACTAACCTATTAACCTAGAGCCCGATGCCGGTTCTGTTTTCTCCTTGTTTTTGAGTTTTGCGAGAAAAGGAATACCAAGCGGAGTCAATTGACGTGCCAATTTTTGATGATTTTTATGGACCAAAAGAAGACCACGAAGTATCGAGTTGGGCGAAGAGTCCCGAGCTGCCCACGAGGGTGGGGGCGCCCACCCCGAGGCTGTTGGCCTGCCTCGTGGATAGCTCGGGAACCTCCTTGATGTGAGACCGACGCCAAAAATTCCTATAAATACATAAACCTCGGAAAATTAACCTAGATCGGGAGTTCCGCCACCGCAAGCCTTTGTAGCCATGAGAAATCAATCTAGGCCCTCTCTGGCACCTGCCCGGGAGGGCCATCATCCGGAGGGCATGGAGGAGGATCCGGAGGGGCCATCATCGCCATGAAGGCCAAGGACCGAGAGGAGAACCTCTCCCCATCTAGGGGGGGCATGGAGGAGGAAGCACAAGGGAGAACCTCTACTCCTCTCTCTCGGTGGCCAGCAGTGCCATCGGGAGGAATCATCGCCCATGTGATCGTCTTCATCAACATCACCATCATCATCACCATCCTCATCTCTTTTAGCGGTCCACTCTCCCCGCACCCGCTGTAATCCCTACTTGAACATGGTGCTTTATGCCACATATTATGATCCAATGATGTGTTGCCATTACGTGATGTTTTGAGTAGATATCTTTTGTCTTTGGGTTGATTGATGATCTAGATTGGTATGAGTTGTATGTTTTACTTTGGTGCTGTCCTATGGTGCCCTCCGTGTCGGCATAGCGTGAGGGACTCCGTTGTAGGGTGTTGCAATGCGTTCATGATTCTCTTATAGTGGGTTGGTGAGTGGTGAAACACAAACCCGATTAAGAGGATTGTTGCGTATGGGAATAAAGAGGACTTGATGCTTTAATGCTATGGTTGGGTTTTACCTTAATGATCTTTAGTAGTCGCGGATGCTTGCTAGAGTTCCAATCATAAGTGCATATGATCCAAGTAGAGAAAGTATGTTAGCTTATGCCTCTCCCTCATATGAAACTGCAATAGTGATTACCGGGCTTGTTAACAATTGCCTAGGACAATTACGTACGCCGATCCATCATTATTCCACACTCGCTATTTATATTATTTAGTAATATATTCTAACTTTATGATAACAGCACCTACTTTTATATTTTAGCTCTCCGATATCATACAAAGTTATCCTCTTCATACCCACAACATAGTTTTATTTCTCGTTGCTAGTTGGAAGCAAACGTTCAGTGTACGTAGAGTCGTATCAGTGGCAGATAGGGCTTGAGAGAATATTGATCTTACCTTTAGCTCCTTGTGGGTCCGACACTCCATACTTATCACTTCCACCTTTGGAAAGTGCTACGATGATTCCTTGCACTTGGGGATTATCAAGCTCTTTTCTGGCGCCCGTTCTTAGGGAGCAATAGCGTGGGGTTGATATTCTCGTGTGTGCTTGTTTGCTTTCTTCACTAAGTAGTTTTTGTTTTTCCTTTTTATTTCTGTTTATTTGTGGTTGAAACATACAAAAAAAATTAAAAGAATGAAAATACAAAAAAAAAATATTACTTGCCTCTCATGCCTAAAGAGTTTTTCAAAAAGAGAAGTGATTGGAAAGGTATGCATTGAAGAAGTGAGGGTCGACCTTGAGCACTTGTGTTCATGCTCACGGAAACAATGTAGAATTTTTCATGGAAGTTTATCTGTAAATAATTATCCTCTTGTATATATCCATTGTATTATAAAAATAATGTGCCAAGCTTTGGTTTTAGGATGATTAGATTGCTTGTTTACTATGTGCAGAACAAAAACAGAAACTTTGGCTGTAGTGCACGAATTTACATTTTTTACTGGAAAGTCAAATGGGTCTGAAACTTTTCGAACATTACTTCTGTACAAATTGTTCAAATTTTCACATTTATTTCATAATTTTAGGAGTTACAGAAGTTTACCAAACTTCCAGATTACTACAGACTGTTCTGTTTTTAACAGATTCTGTTTTGCGTGTGTTGCTTGCTTATTTCGATGAATCTATGGCTAGTATCGGGGGGTATGAACCATAGAGAAGTTGGAATACAGTAGGTTTAACACCAATATAAACAAAGAATGAGTTCATTACAGTAACTAAAGGTAGTGATTTGCTTTATTACACTAACGGATCTCACAAGTTTTTGTTAAAGTTTTGTGTGGATGAAGTGTCCGAAGGTCGAGGAGCTATCAATATGAGAAGAATAAAGAGAGGCAAGAGTTCAAGCTTGGGGATTCCCAAGGCACCCCAAGTAAATATTTCAAAGGATACTCAAGCATCTAAGCTTGGGGATGCCCCGGTTGGCATCCCATTTTTCTTCTTCAACAAATATCGGTATACTTTGGTTTTTGCTTTGTTCACATGATTTGTGTCTTTTGTGTCTTTTGTTTTTCCTTTAAGAACCATGCTAGCATGAGATAGCCCTTCATTGATTTACAGAATACTTCATGTGCTTCACTTAAATCTTTTAAGTATGATCTTATAGAATTGCTCTTTGTGCTTCACTTAAATCTTTTGAGTATGGTTTTATAGAATGCTTCATGTGCTTCACTTATACATTTTGAGCTTGGATATTGGTTAGTCTATATTAATTGTAGAATGATCCATGAACTTCACTTATATCTTTTGGAGTATTAATAATACTATAATTTAAAGTGGGTTTGGAAGAGTGTCAACTTTAGGAATAGGTTATCCCACTATTTTGGAGGGTGTTGAACCTTAGTGTGATATTTATGGAAGTGGATTTGGAAGAGTGTCAACTTTATCTAGGAATGATTCCACTATTTCGGAAGAGATTCCAATTGAGTATGAGAACAAAGTTGCTATCCATGATGCTACTGAAAATTATTATGAGGGAGGAATACATGCTTGTAGGAGTTGCAATAATATCAAGTTTCCTCTCTATGTGCTTAAAGTTTTGAAGTTATGCTTGTTTTGCCTCCCTATGCTAGTTTATTATTGTTCCCATAAGTTGTGTGCTCACAAAATCCCTAGGCATAGGAAGTGGATTATATTTAAATTTGCTAGTCATATTCTTCAAGATGCTCTCTTTGTGCTTTAATTCCTATCTTTTATGTGAGCATCATTGAAATCATCATGCCTAGCTAAAAGGCATTAAAGAAAAGCGCTTGTTGGGAGACAACCCAATATTTAACCTTACTGTTTTTGTGTGTTTACATGATTAATATACTGTAGTAATCATGTTTTATAGCTTTTGTTTCAATAAAGTGCCAAGTAAGACCTTTGGGAAGACTTGGGTGAAAGTTAATGTGATCTTGCTGTAAAACACAGAAACTTTGCGCTCACGAGAATAGATGTCATTTTTTACATAAGAGTGATTTTGAGTTGATTCTTTTTGCATAAGATTAATAGACAAATTCCTCACGTCCACCAATTTATTTCATAATTTTTGGAGTAGCAGAAGTATGGTTATTGTCGAGATCATTACAGACTGTTCTGTTTCTGACAGATTCTGTTTTCATTGCATAGTTTGTTTGTTTTCTACTTTCTATGGCTTATATTCCTCAATATAAATTGTAGAAATGATATGGTACAGTAAGCATTGTGTGAGAACAATTATGAACCTTGTCTTTGACAGTACCAAAGTGAATGGTTTGCTCTTTATCATACTAACCTATCTCATGAAGTTTGGTTAAGTTTCGTGTGGTTGAAGTTTTCAAGTTTTGGGTGAGATATCGATATGAGGAGAATAAGGAGTGGAAAGACCCTAAGCTTTGGGATGCCCAAGGCACCCCAAGGTAATATTCAAGGAAGAGTCAAGCGCCTAAGCTTGGGGATGCCCCGGAAGGCATCCCCTCTTTTAAATCTTCAAAACTATCGGTATACCTTACTCGGAGCTATATTTTTATTCACCACATGATATGTGTTTTGCTTGGAGTGTATTTTAAATTTTTCTTGATGTTTGAATAAAATCATTGGATCTGAAATATTGAATTAAACATAATCCTCCCATGGCTAGTTAATTATTTGACTACTCAGTGTTCTTCACTCGTATCTTTTTGGAGTAGTTTGTCATTTCCTCACGAGCTTGATGTATATCCTATGAGTAAATGGTTGAATGAATCGAATGTCATAAATCTGAATTTATATATGTTTCATATACTTATAACATGGGGAGTAATGACTTCACACATAATAAGTATAGGTAGTAAACTTATTGAAAGTTCGCCAACGTAGAATTGGTCACTTGAACAATTCATGAAAGAATATTGAAGGAAGAGAGGTTTCACATACAAATATACTATCTTAGACAGCTTTTATGATTGGGAGCACTCATTAAAATATGACATGCTAAAGAGTTGATGTTGGACAATGAAGACAACGTAATGGGTTCTGTTTTCTTATATCTGAAATAAAGTATATTGTCATGGATCATCTAACATGTTGAGCTTGCCTTTCCCCCTCATGCTAGCCAAATTCTTTGAACCAAGTAGAGATACTACTTGTGCTTCCCAAAACCCTTAAACCAGTTTTGCCATGAGAGTCCACCATATCTACCTATGGATTGAGTAAGATCCTTCAAGTAAGTTGTCATCGGTGCAAGCAATAGAAATTGCTCTCTAAATATGTATGATTGATTGGTGTGGAGGAAATAAGCTTCATACGATCTTGTGATGTGGAAGAAATAAAAGCGATGGACTGCATAATAAAGGTTCGTATCACAAGGGGTGAGGGAGTCCTGGACTAGGGGGTGTCCGGATGGCCGAACTATCATCTTTGGCCGGACTCCTGGACTATGAAGATAGAAGATTGAAGACTTCACGCAGTGTCCGGACAGGACTTTCCTTGGCGTGGAAGGCAAGCTTGGCGATACGGATATGTAGATCTCCTCCCATTGTAACCGACTCTGTGTAACCCTAACCCTATTAGGTGTCTATATAAACCGAAGGGTTTTAGTCTCATGGGGCGATCTAACAACAATGATACCATAGGCTAGCTTCTAGGGTTTAGCCTCCTTGATCTCTCGTGGTAGATCTACTCTCGTACTACCCATATCATCAATATTAATCAAGCGGGGTAAGGTATTACCTCCATCGAGAGGGCCCGAACACAGGTAAAACATCGTGTCCCTTGTCTCCTGTTACCATCCGCCTAGGCATACGATTCGGGACCCCCTACCCGAGATCCGCCGGTTTGACACACGACATTGGTGCTTTCATTGAGAGTTCCTCTGTGTCATCACCTATAGGCCCGATGGCTCCTTCGATCGTCAAGAACGACGCAGTCCAGGTGAGACTTTTCTCCCGGGCGAGATCTTTGTATTCGGCGGCTTTGCCGCTGCGGGCCAATTCGTTAGGCCATACGGAGCAGATTGAAAGCTTCGCCCAGCCATCAGGTCAGATTTGGAAGCTTGAACTATACGGCCGATGTCCGCGAGACTTGATCTTCGACCGGATTCGAGCCCGCGGCGGCGTGCCGCCTTTGTCTCGATGGGCATGATCTAGCTCTGCCGCCCGAGCGGTGCCACAGGCGAACCGGCACCCGCTCCGATCCTTAATCCGGGCCGGTTTATGCCGATCGAGGGCCGGGTGGTTAGACACCGCCTCGGGCTGAAATCTCTCTGGCGTCGGGCGAACACCACCCCTGTCGCTGCGAAGATCGTGACTCCGGGTGCGGACTCCGAACCTCCGCGCCCCTGCGATCGAATCCGGTAGGCGCGGTCATGGAGTTCACCGCCCACGGACATCTTTCGGCATTAAGCCCTTTGGCGATATCCTGAACTCATTAAAGTCTCTCTCTTTATCGAGGAGCCCTGGCCGAACCATGGTCGGGAAGGTTGGGATTCGGACGACGAAGAAATTCAACGCCCACCCACCACCCACTTTGTAGCGACTGTCGATGATTTAACCGACATGCTCGACTTCGACTCTGAAGACATCGACGGTATGGACGACGGTGCGGAGGCGATCAAAGCCGGCGCCACGCAGGGGCACTGGAAGGCCACCTCGTCATACGACATTTACATGGTGGACATCCCAAAAGATGGGAGCAGCGATGGAACAGCGGAGGATGACCTCCAAGAAACAAATCAAGCGCCAAGGCGTCGTGGCGCGCTCTAAATCCCGCCACAAGAAAATGGTGATTCCGGCGGAGACAATAATACCACAGACAGGTTGAAGGCGACTCCCTCCAGCGGGACTCGGCCAGGAGGAGGGAGAAGCAAGTCCGCACGATAGTGCGGCAGAAAGAGAGGCGAAGGGCGATAACTATGCGCCCCCTCCGAAGGCGAGGCGAGCCTCGGCGGCAGCGAAATTCGTCGTGCGAGAGGATCCCGTCGAACAAGAGCGTTTTAAGCGCAGGCTCATAGCCCACGGCAAGCAGCCTCAAGAAAAGCAGCAACGACTTAGAGCCGACCAAGACACGCTAGGCTGACGGATGGACCAAGTCCTTGCGGCGAAGAGTATGAACTCGACGCCCCTCCAAAAGCTACCCCAAATGCAGGCCGTTGCCTCGATCGGAGGAGGAAGCACCACGAGTCACCAAGCGCAAGACATGGCAGACCGGCCACCCCGTGGCGCTGACAGAGAAGCCTTCGGCCCTCCGCTCAAGCCACGCATACAGCGACGCTCAAAAGGTACCAAGGCACGGGAAAACGCGCCGGAGTTGCGAGATATATTGGAGGATAAGGCAAAGCATACAAGATCGATCTACAGATCGGCGTGGGCGTAACTACTGGGATGATTACCATCACGCCGGATCTGACAACCCGGCCGTGCCGAACACGATGAGACAAAGCTCATATGAGCTACGCCGTGACATAGCCCAATCTGAGGCGTCGCACACCCACTATGCTTCACAGATGAAGTAATGGATCATCAAATCCCTGAGGGCTTCAAACCCATAAACATCGAATCATACGATGGTACCACAGATCCTGCGGTCTGGATCGAGGACTCTCTCCTCCATATCCACATGGCCCGCGGAGATGATCTACATGCCATCAAATACCTCCCACTCAAGCTTAAAGGACCACCTCGGCATTGGCTCAACAGCTTGCCAGCAGAGTCAATCGATTGTTCGGAGGACCTGGAAGCCGCATTCCTTGATAACTTCCAGGGCACATACGTGCGACCTGTTGGGGAACGTAGTAATTTCAAAAAATTTCCTACGCACACGCAAGGATCATGGTGATGTATAGCAACGAGAGGGGAGATTATTGTCCACGTACCCTCGTAGTCCGTAAGCGGAAGCGTTATGACAACGCCGGTTGATGTAGTCGTGCGTCTTCACGATCCGACCGATCCAAGTAGCGAGCGTCGGCACCTCCGAGTTCAGCACCACGTTCAGCTCGATGACGATCCCCGGACTCCGATCCAGCAAAGTGTCGAGGATGAGTTCCGGCCAAGACGACGGCGTGGTGACGATGATGATGTTCTCTGCGGCGCAGGGCTTCACCTAAACTCCATGACGATATGACCGAGGTGGAATATGGTGGAGGGGGCACCGCTGCGGCTAAGAAAGCGATCATGTAGATCAACTTGTGTGTCTATGGGGTGCCCCCTGCCCCGTGATATAAAGGAGCAAGGGAGGAGGAGGCCGGCCCTAGGAGGGCGCACCAAGTGTGGAGTCCTACTAGGACTCCCTAGTCCTAGTAGGATTCCACCTCCCATATGGAATAGGAAAGAGGAAGGGAAAAGGAGAAGGAAGGAAGGGGCGCCCCTTCCCTAGTCAATTCGGACCAGACCAAGGGGAGGTGCGGCCACCCTTGAGGCCCTTTTCCTTCTTTCCCCTAAGGCCCAAAAAGGCCCAATACGTATTCCCGTAACTCTCGGGTACTCCGAAAAAATACCGAATCACTCGGAACCTTTCCGATGTCCGAATATAGTCGTACAATATATCGATCTTTACGTCTCGACCATTTCGAGACTCCTCGTCATGTCCCCGATCTCATCCGGGACTCCGAACTCCTTCGGTACATCAAAACTCATAAACTCATAATATAACTGTCATTGAAACCTTAAGCGTGCGGACCCTACGGGTTCGAGAACTATGTAGACATGACCTAGAACTATTCTCGGTCAATAACCAATACCGGAACCTGGATGGTCATATTGGCTCCTACATATTCTCTGAAGATCTTTATCGGTCAAACCGCGCATAACAACATCGTTGTTCCCTTTGTCATTGGTATGTTACTTGCAGGAGATTCGATCGTCGGTATCCAATACCTAGTTCAATCTAGATTATCGGCAAGTCTCTTTACTCGTTACGTAATGCATCATTCCGTAACTAACTCATTAGCTACATTGCTTGCAAGGCTTATAGTGATGTGCATTACCAAGAGGGCCCGGAGATACCTCTCCGGCAATCGGAGTGACAAAACCTAATCTCGAAATCGCCAACCCAACATGTACCTTTGGAGACACCTGTAGTACTCCTTTATAATCACCCGATTCACGTTGTGGCGTTTGGTAGCACCAAAGTGTTCCTCCGATAAACGGAGTTGCATAATCTCATAGTTACGGGAACATGTATAAGTCATGAAGAAAGCAATAGCAATATACTAAGCGATCAAGTGCTAGGCTAACGGAATGGGTCATGTCAATCACATCATTCTCCTAATGATGTGATCCCGTTAATCAAATGACAACACATGTCTATGGTTAGGAAACATAACCATCTTTGATTAATGAGCTAGTCAAGTAGAGGCATACTAGTGACGTTATGTTGGTCTATGTATTCACACATGTATTATGTTTACGGTTAATACAATTCTAGCATGAATAATAAACATTTATCATGATATAAGGAAATAAATAATAACTTTATTATTGCCTCTAGGGCATATTTCCTTCGATCTCCCACTTGCACTAGAGTCAATAATCTAGTTCACATCATCATGTGATTCAACACTAATATTCACATCTCGTATGTGATTAACACCCATAGTTCACATCGTCATGTGACCAACACCCAAAGGGTTTACTAGAGTCAATAATCTAGTTCACATCTCTATGTGATTAACACCCAAAGAGTACTAAGGTATGATTATGTTTTTGCTTTCGTGAGAGAAGCTTAGTCAACGGGTGCATCACATTCAGAGCCGTATGTATATTGCAAATATTCTATGTCTACAATGCTCTTGCGGAGCTACTCTAGCTAATTGCTCCCACTTTCAATATGTATCCAGATTGAGACTTAGAGTCATCTGGATCGATGTAAAAAGCTTGCATCGATGTAACTCTTTCTGACGGGCTCTTTTATCACCTCCATAATCGAGAAATATTTCCTTAGTCCTCACTAAGGATGTTCTTGACCAATGTCCGATGATCTACTCCTAGATCACTATTGTACCTCCTTGCCAAATTCAGAGCAAGGTATACAATAGGTGCGGTACATGGCATAGCATACTTTATAGAACCTATGACTGAGGCATAGGGAATGACTTTCATTCTCTTTTCTATTTTTTGCCGTGGTCGGGATTTGAGTCTTACTCAATTTCACACCTTTGCAACACAGGCAAGAACTTTTTCTTTGACTGTTCATTTTGAACTACTTCAAAATCTTGACAAGGTATGTACTTATTGAAAAAACTTATCAAGCGTCTTGATCTATCTCAATAGATCTTGATGCTCAATATATAAGTAGCTTTACTGAGGTCTTTCTTTTAAAAAATTCCTTTCAAATACTCCTTTATGCTTTGCAGAATAATTCTACATTATTTCCGATCAACAATATGTCATTCACATATACTTATCGAAATGCCGTAGTGCTCCCACTCACTTTCTTGTAAATCTGGGCTTCTCCAAAAGTGCAGATAAAACCATATGCTTTGATAAAATCATCAAGCATATATTCCAACTCTGAGATGTTTGCCCCAGTCCATAGATGGATCGCTGGAGCTTGTACATTTTGTTAGCTCCTTTAGGATTGACAAAACCTTCTGGTTGCATCATATACAACTTTTCTTTAATAAACCCATTAAAGAATGTTTTTTACATCCAGTTGCGAATTTCATAAAATGTGGCAATTGCTAACATGATTCGGACAGACTTAAGCATCGCTACAGTTGAGAAAATCTCATTGTAGTCAACACCTTGAACTTGTCAAAAAACCTTTTTTTGCGACAAGTCGAGCTTTGTAGATAGTAACATTACTATCAACGTCGACTTCCTCTTGAAGATCCATTTATACAATATGGCTTGCCGATCATTGGGCAACTCCACCAAAGTCCATACTTTGTTCTCATATATGGATCCCATCTCAGATTTCATGGCCTTAAGCCATTTCGCGGAATCTGGGCTCATCAACGCTTCCTCATAGTTCGTAGGTTTACCATGGTCTAGTAACATGACTTCCAGATCAGGATTACCGTACCACTTTGGTGCGGACCGTACTCTGGAAGATCTACGAGGTTCTGTAGTAACTTGATCTAAAGTTTCATGATCATCATCATTAGCTTCCTCACTAATTGGTGTAGGAATCACCGGAACTAATTTACGTGATGAACTACTTTCCAATTCAGGAGAAGGTACAATTACCTTATCAAGCTCTACTTTCCTCCCACTCACTTCTTTCGAGAGAAACTCCTTCTCTAGAAAGGATCCATTTTAGCAATGAATATCTTGCCTTTGGATCTGTGATAGAAGGTGTACCCAACAGTTTCCTTTGGGTATTCTATGAAGACGCATTTCTCCGATTTGGGTTTGAGCTTATCAGGATGAAACTTTTCACATAAGCATCGCAACCCCAAATTTTAAGAAAGCGACAACTTGGGTTTCTTGCCAAACCACAGTTCATAAGGTGTCATCTCAACGGATTTAGATGGTGCCCTATTTAACGTGAATGCAGCTGTCTCTAATGCATAACCCCAAAACGATATTGGTAAATCGGTAAGAGACATCATTGATCACACCATATCAAATAAAGTGCGGTTACGACGTTCGGACACACCATAACATTGTGGTGTTCCAGGTGGCGTGAGCTGTGAAACTATTCCACATTGTTTTAATTGAAGACCAAACTCAGAATCTCAAATATTCATCTCCACGATCAGATCGTAGAAACTTTATTTTCTTGTTATGATGATTCTCCACTTCACTCTGAAATTCTTTGAACCTTTCAACTATTTCAAACTTATGTTTCATCAAGTAGATATACCCATATCTGCTCAAATCATCTGTGAAGGTCAAAAATACTTGATACCCGCCATTTAGCCTTAATACTTATTGGTGCGCATACATCGGTATGTATTATTTCCAACAAGTTTGTTGCTCGTTCCATTGTTCAAGAACGGAGTTTTAGTCATCTCGCCCAAAGGCACGGTTCGCAAGCATCAAATGATTCATAACCAAGTGATTCCGAAAATCCATCTTTATGGAGTTTCTTCATGCACTTTACAATCGATATGACCCAAACGGCGATTGCCACAAATAAGTTGCACTATCATTATTAACTTTGCATCTTTTGGCATCAATATTATGAATATGTGTATCACTATGATCGAGATCCAACAAACTATTTTCATCAGGTGTATGACCATTTGAAGGTTTTATTCATGTAAACAGAATAACAATTTATTCTCTGTCTTAGATGAATAATCGTACCGCAATAAACATGATCTAATCATATTTATGCTCAACGCAAACACCAAATAACAATTATTTAGGTTCAACACTAATCTCGAAAATATAGGGAGTGTACGATGATGATCATATCAATTTTGGAACCACTTCCAACACACATCGTTATTTCACCCTTAACAAGTCTCTGTTTATTCTGTAACTCCTGTTTCGAGTTACTAATCTTAGCAACCGAACAAGTATCAAATACTCAGGGGCTACTATAAACACTAGTAAAGTACACATCAATAACATGTATATCAAATATACCTCTGTTCACTTTGCCATCCTTCTTATCCGCCAAATACTTGGGGTAGTTCCGCTTCCAGTGACCAGTTCCTTTGCAGTACAAGCACTCAGTCTCAGGCTTAGGTCCAGACTTGGGCTTCTTCACTTGAGCAGCAACTTGCTTGCCGTTCTTATTGAAGTTCCCCTTCTTCCCTTTGCCCTTTTCTTGAAACTAGTGGACTTGTTAACTATCAACACTTGATGTTTTTCTTGATTTCCACCTTCGTCGATTTCAGCATCACGAAGAGCTTGGGAATTACCTTCGTCATCCCTTGCATATTATAGTTCATCACGAAGTTCTACTAACTTGGTGATGGTGACTAGAGAATTTTATCAATCACTATCTTATCTGGAAGATTAACTCCTACTTGATTCAAGCGATTGTAGTACTCAGACAATCTAAGCACTTGCTCACTAGTTGAGCAATTCTCCTCCATCTTTTAGCTATAGAACTTGTTGGAGACTTCATATCTCTCAACTCGGGTATTTGCTTGAAATATTAACTTCAACTCTGGAACATATCGTATGGTCCATGACGTTCAAAACGTCTTTGAAGTCCCGATTCTAAGCTGTTAAGCATGGTGCACTAAACTATCAAGTAGTCATCACATTAAGCTAGCCAAACGTTCATAACATCTGCATCTGCTCCTGCAATAGGTCCGTCACTTAGCGGTGCATCAAGGACATAATTCTTGTAATGTGCGACAATGAGGACAATCCTCAGATCACGGATCCAATCCGCATTACTGCTACTAACATCTTTCAACATAATTTTTCTCTAGGAACATATATAAAAACACAGGGAAGCAAAAAACATAGAGAAGCAACAACGCGAGCTATTGATCTACAACATAATTTGCAAAATACTACCAGGACTAAGTTCATGATAAGTTAAAGTTCAATTAATCATATTACTTAAGAACTCCCACTTAGACAGACATCCCTCTAATCCTCTAAGTGATTACGTGATCCATATCAACTAAACCGTAACCGATCATCACGTGAGATGGAGTAGTTTTCAATGGTGAACATCACTATGTTGATCATATATACTATATGATTCACGCTCGACCTTTCGGTCTCCGTGTTCCGAGGCCATATCTGCATATGCTAGGCTCCTCAAGATTAACATGAGAATTCTGCGTGTGCAAAACTGGCTTGCACCCGTTGTAGATGGACGTAGAGCTTATCACACCCGATCATCACGTGGTGTCCGGGCACGCACGAACTTTGGCAGCGGTGCATACCGGGAGAACACTTCTTGATAATTTTAGTGAGAGATCATCTTAAAATGCTACCTTCAATCAAAGCAAGATAAGATGCATAAAGGATTAACATCACATGCAATCAATATAAGTGATATGATATGGCCATCATCATCTTGTGCTTGTGATCTCCATCTTCGAGCACCGTCGTGATCACCATCGCCACCGCACGACACCTTGATCTCCATCGTAGCATCATTGTCGTTACGCCATCTATTGCTTCTACGACTATCGCTAGCGCTTAGTGATAAAGTAAAGCAATTCTGTATGCTTGCATTTCATACAATAAAGCGACAACCATATGGCTCCTGCCGATTGCGATAACTCTCGGTTACAAAACATGATCATCTCATACAATAAAATATAGCATCACGTCTTGACCATATCACATCACAACATGCCCTACAAAAAACAAGTTAGACGTCCTCTACTTTGTTGTTGCAAATTTTACGTGGCTGCTACGGGCCGAGCAAGAACCGTTCTTACCTACGCATCAAAACCACAACGATAGTTTGTCAAGTTGGTGTTGTTTTAACTCTTCGCAAGGACCGGCGTAGCCACTTTTCGGTTCAACTAAAGTGAGAGAGACAGACACCCGCCGGTCACCTTTTAAGCAACGAGTGCTCGCGGCGGTGAAACCAGTCTCAGCGTAAGCGTCTGGCGTAATGTTGGTCGGGCCGCTTCATCTCACAATACCGCCCGAACCAAAGTATGACATGTCGGTAAGTAGTATGACTTGTATCGCCCACAACTCACTTGTGTTCTACTCGTGCATATAACATCAATGCATAAAACCAGGCTCGATACCATCATTGTTGGGGAAACGTAGTAATTTCAAAAAATTCCCTACGCACACAAGGATCATGGTGATGTATAGCAACGAGAGGGAGAGTATTGTCCACGTACCCTCGTCGTAGAAGCGGAAGCGTTATGACAACGCGGTTGATGTAGTCGCACGCCTTCACGATCCGACCGATCCAAGTAGCGAACGACGGCACCTCCGAAGTTCAGCACACGCTCAGCTCGATGACGCATCCCGGACTCCGATCCAGCAAAGTGTCGGGATGAGTTCACGTCGGCCTGACGGCGTGGTGGACGGTGATGATGTTCTACCGGCGTAGGGCTTCGCCTAAACTCCGCGACGATATGACCGAGGTGGAATATGGTGGAGGGGCACCGCACACGGCTAAGAAAGCGATCACGTAGATCAACTTGTGTGTCTATGGGGTGCCCCCCTGCCCCCGTATATAAAGGAGCAAGGGAGGAGGAGGCCGGCCCTAGGAGGCGCGCAAGTGTGGAGTCCTACTAGGACTCCCTAGTCCTAGTAGGATTCCACCTCCCATATGGAATAGGAAAGAGGAAGGGAAAAGGAGAAGGAAGGAAGGGGCGCCCCTTCCCTAGTCCAATTCAGACCAGACCAAGGGGAGGGTGCGCCACCCTTGAGGCCCTTTTCCTTCTTTCCCTATGGCCCAATAAGGCCCAATACGTATTCCCGTAACTCTCGGGTACTCCAAAAATATCCGAATCACTGGACCTTTCCGATGTCCGAATATAGTCGTCCAATATATCGATCTTTACGTCTCGATCATTTCGAGACTCCTCGTCATGTCCCCGATCTCATCCGGACTCAACTCCTTCGGTACATCAAAACTCATAAACTCATAATATAAGCATCGCGCCGAAACCTTAAGCGTGCGGACCCTACGGGTTCGAGAACTATGTAGACATGACCTAGAACTATTCTCGGTCAATAACCAATAGCGGAACCTGGATGCTCATATTGGCTCCTACATATTCTCTGAAGATCTTTATCGGTCAAACCGCATAACAACATCGTTGTTCCCTTTGTCATTGGTATAAACATTTACTTGCCCGAGATTCGATCGCTCGGTATCCAATACCTAGTTCAATCTCGTTATCGGCAAGTCTCTTTACTCGTTACGTAATGCATCATTCCGTAACTAACTCATTAGCTACATTGCTTGCAAGGCTTATAGTGATGTGCATTACCGAGAGGGCCAGAGATACCTCTCCGAGCAATCGGAGTGACAAAACCTAATCTCGAAATCGCCAACCCAACATGTACCTTTGGAGACACCTGTAGTACTCCTTTATAATCACCCGATTACGTTGTGACGCTTGGTAGCACCAAAGTGTTCCTCCGTTAAACAGGAGTTGCATAATCTCATAGTTACGAGAACATGTATAAGTCATGAAGAAAGCAATAGCAATATACTAAACGATCAAGTGCTAGGCTAACGGAATGGGTCATGTCAATCACATCATTCTCCTAATGATGTGATCCCGCTAATCAAATGACAACACATGTCTATGGTTAGGAAACATAACCATCTTTGATTAATGAGCTAGTCAAGTAGAGGCATACTAGTGACGTTATGTTGGTCTATGTATTCACACATGTATTATGTTTCGTTAATACAATTCTAGCATGAATAATAAACATTTATCATGATATAAGGAAATAAATAATAACTTTATTATTGCCTCTAGGGCATATTTCCTTCCACGACCACGAACCGATGACCTTAGCCACATAATTCAGCAGCGGAAGAATCGGCGGACAATTACGGGCCGCGGTTCCTAACAAAGAAAAATCAGATCGTCGATCGTCCGAATGCAGAGGCGCTTAGCAGCCTTCAAACACAACATCCGCGACGAGTGGCTAGCAGGCACCTAGGGCGGGGAAAAGCCGAAATCCATGGCAGCCCTCACCACACTCATGACCCGCTTTATGCTGGAGAGGACAGCTGGCTAGCTCGAAGCAACAACTTGGCCAAACACCCGGTAGTTCGGATACCAAGGACAGCTATGGCAGGTCGGCGTCGCAACAAGCATAAACGCCGCGTTAACGGTGACAATGCTTTGAAGATACGGCGGTAAATGCCGGATTTAGAGGCTCTAAACCCGGTCGTGGAAGAAGCCATTCAAAAGAAATACCCAGGGCCCGTCCAACTTTGACCGAATACTCGATCGCTTGTGCCAGATACATGGCACCCCCGAAAAAACAGCCAACCACACCAACAGGGATTGTTGGGTGCTCAAGCAAGCAGGCAAGTTAAGCGCCGAAAACAATGAGAAGGGGCTGCATAGCGATGACGAGAGGAGCCCGACCGCCGAACAATAGAGGACAGAAGGGCTTTCCCACACAAGTGCGGACGGTGAACATGATATACGCAACCCACATACCTAAAAGGGAGCGGAAGCGTGCATTAAGGGACGTATACGCGATGGAGCCAGTTGCCCCGAAGTTCAACCCATGGTCTTCCTGTCCGATCACCTTTGATCGAAGGGACCACCCCACTAGCATCCGTCACGGCGGTTTCGCCGCATTGGTTCTTGACCCAATCATTGACGGATGTCCCCTCACTCGAGTCCCGATGGGACGGCGGCAGCCTGAACCTGATTTATCGGGATACAAGGCGCAAAATGGGCATAGACCCGTCAAGGATCAAACCCACAAAGACTGACCTTTAAAGGCGTCATTCCAGCGTCGAGGCCAATCATGCGAGCTCCGTTACACTTGAAGTGGTCTTGGATCCCCGATAACTTCCGGAGCGAGGAGTTAATCTTCGATATAGTCCCGTTCATGCAGCGGCTATCACGCGATCGCCTTTGACGAATCCGCATTCGCAAAATTCAATGCGGTGCCGCACCACGCGTACCTCAAGCTCAAGATCCCGTGCCCTCGAGGCGTAATCACACCAATGGAAACATCGAGCGCTCCCTCCGAACGGAGGAGCATACGGGTGCCCTTGCGGCAGAAGTACAGAGCAGCCTCTTAAGGCAATCCTCCAGTCCAGCCAATAAACAAGCGGACACCGCTGCCGCTGAGTAACCCTACGGCAAGACCGCCGCACGCTCCAACAGGCGTAGTAATGCGTTCTAACCCCGACCCTCGCGAACTTCGCTGAAGCCAAGATTACGCCGCATTTAATTACGCTCTGGAAGTATCATGGGCATAGGGGACGGGCCACGACCACGGCACGCCTATAATGCGGCTAGACCGCACCAGGGGCTCCTGTTTGCGTCATTCTCTTTTTTCCTTTTTCTTTCTTTTTCAGGACTCTATTCTCCAGAAGCCCTGTCCGGCATTTGCGCCGAACACACGATGCAACAGCCAGGGAAGCAGAAAACCGCGTCGAGTGTCCAGGTGGTCTCTATTACGAGCAATATACCTGTTTTACATACCACACCGCAAACTTACCCCTGGAAGGGCGACATGTCAAAAGTCCCATACCTTGCGTATCGCACAACTTGTATCGTTCTGCTTTCATTTGCAGTCCCTTTTGAATAAAGAATATATAGCTTTTGCCTATTATTGCATTCTTTCCATTATATATGTTCGTTAATGACATTGCGCAACCGTACAATTTGGTACAGCCAATACACCAGGGGCTTGTGTGCCCCAAAAAACGGTGTAACAAGTCCGAACACTTTCACAAGTGCGGCACCCCGAACTTATAGCATTATATGAATCGGCTCCGAATCATGTCTTGGGTCAATAGTTGGGTTTGCCCGGCTCCCATGTTTTGGTACCTTACGTTCCGTTATATCGGCTAAGGTAGCACTGGGAGAACCACTGCGATAGTGCCCGGTTGAGCTGGGTTGAGCACCTCAAAGGAGAAAGCTAAACTGACCGTCATGATAAGGCGAGAGCGGTCGCTGTTCGAGAGGTTTTTTCGAGTCCCTAAAGACTTATGCCGCTTAGAGCGATGAACCGGCATTGTCCGCCAAGGCGTGGATAGCGCCCGAACTCGGTCTTCGAATACTAGGGGCTTCGCCGAAATTTAAAATTATAGAATTCTATGGCTAAGTGAGAGTGTTCAAGCATTATAGTCCGGTTGCCTGGTTCGTTGCGGTTGAGCGCCTCCCTCGAAGGACCCAAGAATGGGAACAAGAGCGCTCAAATTTATCGCGAACACCCCAGCACTCGTGGCATGGGGGTTGAAGCCAACGACTCGCCATCTCTCAAATTTGATAAATGGCCGCACAGAAGGTAATATTTTAAATTAAAAAGCGTTGCTTAGCGCATATGAACAAGTTTTCAGCGTACAGGATAACAAAATGCGAGTCTACTCAAATATTACATCTTTGGAGCATTCACCCGCTATAAGACGGGCACCCTTCAGGACGCCCTCATAATACTTCTCGGGCTTGCGATGTTCTTTGCCTGGCGGCGGCTTGTTCGTCACCAGCTTCTCCGCGTCCAACTTGCCCCAGTGCACCTTGGCACGGGCAAGGGCCCTACGGGCACCTTCAATACAGACGGAGCGCTTGATGACTTCGATCCACGGACAGGCATCCATCACCACGCGCACTAGCCCGAAGTAGCTCCCAGGCATGGCCTCATTTGGCCACAGCCAAGCTATAAGGCCCTTCATGGCCTGTTCGGCGACCTTGTGGAGCTCGACCAATTGCTTCAGTTGGTCGCTCAAGGGCACCAGTTGTTCGGCCTCAGCATACTGAGATCAAAACACCTTCTCCGTCGAGCTCCCCTCTTCGGCTCGGTAGAAAGCGGCAGCGTCAGATACACTATGGGGCAGATCTGCGAAGGCTCCTGGAGAGCTCCGGATTCGGGTAAGTAATAAGTAATTGACTTTTACATTCTTGCTTTGCATAAAGAATGCCTTACCCGCCGCTATCTTCCTCATCGCCTCAATCTCCTGGAGGGCTTTTTGGGCTTCGGCCTTAGCAGCTTTGGCACTCTCAAGAGCCGAGGCAAGCTCGGACTCTCGGGTCTTCGAGTCACGCTCCAAACTCTCGTGTTTTTCCACGAGAGCACGGAGCTCTTGCCGGACCTCCGCCACCGCGCCTCCCCTTCTCTCGCTCAGTCGCTCCATGGCCGCTTTGTTTTTCGGCCGCAGACACCGCCTCCTTCAGGGTGGCCACCTCGTTCATGGCCCCTGCAGTACCCATGTTATTCCTGTTATCTTTTGCAACCACATTTATTTTAATTTCCGTAAGGTATTACTTACCTTCCTTGTCCTCGAGCTGCTTCTTGGCTTGGCCGAGCTCGTTCTCGGACCGCTCGAGGCTCTCCTTCAATGCATTGACCTCCAGCGATCGGTAAGGTGGGGGTCGGCGGGCAGCCTGCATTCCCATATTGACATAATTATGTTAGACTCACTGCGTATATCTTTTAGATCCTCAGTCCGCTTTTCTTTCCGAACACCGAACTAAGCATCGGGGATACCGCCTGTCACGGTAATCTTCTTTCATATATTGAGAACTTACCTCAAAGCCTGTTAGAAGGTCGATGTAAGCTTCAGTCGGCCCGCTCTTGGCGGATCGAACTTCTGGATCACCACACTCATAACAAGGTCTGGTGCTCCTCCTCGATGGAGGCGCTGTTAGCGCCTCCAAGATGCTTATCCGCTGCCTCCGGTTGGGCCAGGAGGACACCGGCGTCTTACCCTTCTTACAAAGGAGCCGGTTGCCAGACTTCGGAACCACTGAAGGTTCCGGTATGGAGTCCGGACAAGGGTCGGGCTTAGAGCCCCCGGGGGACTTGCTCCCCTCGCGCCTGGAGTCTGTGAGGCTGCCTTGTGGCGCCTCCTGCGTCACCTCCTCTTGACCAGGCCCCCCTTGGGGCCCCACCTCAGCGTCGTCGGCGGCGCGAGGCGAGGAGGCGGCCGGAAGAGAAGTACTCTCCATTTCGGACGAATTCAGGGACCCGCTTGACGAAGCGGAAAGCTCGTCCTTGGGCGGGCTGCATGATTGTTCGGCATTAGAGAACACTATGCAATGAATAAAACAGAAAGTCATGGGTATCCGGACACTTACGATCTCGCCAGGGGCTTGGCCCTTGAGGGCCACTCCTCCTCGCCATCGTTGGCGTTGGTGGAGACGTCCGGAGGAAGGGTTCTCCCCTTCTTGGACCCTCCGGCCTCCCCAGTTGGGGCGGCCTTTCTTTTCTTCTCTCCCCCCGCTGGGGGAGAGGCTTCTTTTTCCTCCTCCTCGTTTTCACGGGAGGAGTCCGCCTCCGAGTCGTCGGACGATGAGTCCGATGACACCTGGCGCCGGGCACTCCTTCGAGTCCCCATGGCTTCCTTCTTGGCCTTCTTCTCGGCACCACGTAAGGCGCCGAGCCAAGCCTTAAGCGGGCGTCTACTGGGTCTTCTGGCAAAGGAGCCGGACAGTTAACCTGCCCGGACGTGTTCCGCCAGTCCTGTCAAAGGCAAGGGAGTTTAGATCCCGCATAGAGTCAAACTATGAAAAGCAAGATTCCCGTGAAGGGTGAAATAGTTTACCTCGGTAGCTTGACGCTGCGAGCTGAATCCGCAATCTTCTGTAGCGGATGAGGGAGCCTCGGCGTATGAACAAGACCTTCCGGGCATCTTCGTACATAGTGTCGAAGAGCCTCTTGAGGTTGGATGCCGAGCCGGATCGAACTCCCACAATTTGAAGGCCCGTTGTTGGCATGGGAGGATCCGCGGATGAGCATGACTGGACCACATTGGCGAGCCTGAGATTCTTGTTCACCAAGGTCCGCATGCAGGTTTGGAGTCCGGTCGGCTCTTCGAATTACCCCACGCCAGGCCGGTTTCCTTCCAAGAAGTGAGCGCGTGGGAATACCAGACCAAAATTCGGGGGCCGCCGCCCATTTGGAGTCGCGCGGCTCGGTGATGTAGAACCACCCCGATTGCCACCCCTTCACGGTCTCCACAAAGGAGCCGTCGAGCCATAAGACGTTGGCGATCTTGCCGACCATGGCGCCTCCGCACTCCGCCTGGCGGCCCCTCACAACCTTCGGCTTGACATTGAAAGTCTTTAGCCATAAGCCGAAGTGGGGCTGGATGCAGAGGAAAGCCTCGCACACGATGATGAACGCCGAGATGTTGACGATGAAATTCGGGGCCAGATCGTGGAAATCTAGGCCGTAGTAGAACATGAGCCCCCGGACGAATGGGTGAAGTGGAAAACCCAGTCCGCGGAGGAAGTGGGCAAGAAATACGACCCGCTCATGGGGCTCAGGGGTGGGGTGAGCTGCCCTTTGGCCGAGGCGGCCGATGTCGCACGTCGCGGACAAGTATTCGGCCTTCCGCAGTCTCTTTACGTGGCCCTCCGTGACGGAGGAGACCATCCACCGCCTCCCGCTCCGGACATGGCTGGAGATGGTTGAGGAAGGATGTGCGGACTTAGGGCTGGAGCTCGAAGTCTTGGCGAAAATGGATGAGCAAGGGAGGAGGAAGGCGTGGGTGAAAAAGGTGGATCCTTATCCCTTATATGGGCGGACGAGGCTATCGTCCCCACCGACTGATAAAACTCGCTTATCTCCCAAGCGCCGCAATCAATGGTGCGGTTGGGTTACCCACGTCCGTATTGATGAGAATCCCGGAATAAGGGGCACGATCTATGCTTTGATAAGGCGTGCCAAGAAACCGCCTCGCTAAACGCGCTGAGGTGGGACAGTAAAAAATGATTCGAGTAAAAGCCTGGCCGTGGTGTGATGTCACGCCGTGGAATACGTCAGCAGATCTGTGCAAAAATTATTCTCTCTACGGTGTTATGTGGAACTTGTTTTGCAGAGCCGGACACTATCCATCTGTTCAAAACCTTCTAAGTATTCGAGGAGGAACCCGCCTTGCAATGCCGAAGACAATACGCTACCGGACTTCGTCGTCATTGAAGCCTGGTTCGAGGGCTACCGAGGAGTTACGGACTAGGGGGTGTCCGGATGGCCGAACTATCATCTTTGGCCGGACTCCTGGACTATGAAGATAGAAGATTGAAGACTTCACCCAGTGTCCGGATAGGACTTTCCTTGGCATGGAAGGCAAGCTTGGCGATACGGATATGTAGATTTCCTACCATTGTAACCGACTCTGTGTAACCCTAACCCTATTCGGTGTCTATATAAACCGAAGGGTTTTAGTCCGTAGGACGAACAACAATCATATCATCGGCTAGCTTCTAGGGTTTAGCCTCCTTGATCTCGTGGTAGATCTACTCTTGTACTACCCATATCATCAATATTAATCAAGCGGGGTAGGGTATTACCTCCATCGAGAGGGCCCGAACCTGGGTAAAAACATCGTGTCCCTTGTCTCCTGTTACCATCCGCCTAGACGCATGCTTCAGGACCCCTACCGAGATCCGCCGGTTTTGTCACCGACAAGGGGCAATATAAAGTGACGTTCTTCCGCATTAAGATTTTGTGCATCCAACCCTGAAAGCGCATGGCAACCTCTGCTTCCCTCTGCGAAGGGCCTATCTTTTATTATTATCTTCTGCCTTATGCGAGAGTCATGGTGATCATCACCTTTCCTTTTTACATTTTATCCTTTGGCAAGCACAGGGTGTTGGAAAGATCCTGATGTATATATCCAATTGGAGGTAAGTTGGCATGAACTATTATTGTTGACATTACCCTTGAGGTAAAAGGTTGGGAGGAGAAACTATAAGCCCCTATCTTTCTCTGTGTCCGATTAAAACTCCATAACCACAAGTATTGCGTGAGTGTTAGCAATTGTGAAAGACTAAATGATAGTTGAGTATGTGGAGTTTGCTAAATGAAAGCTCGACATAGACTCTTCCTGAAAATAAGATGAATTGCAATTGTTTGATGACCGAGAATATTGTTTGTTAGTTTTCAAGAAATTTTATGATCTATACTTTAACATGTGATTAGCTTGTTACTTTATCATGAGAAGTTTTATGAGATGAGCTACTGTTATGACATGTAATGATGCTAGAAAAAGTGATTGGAATTATCATTGATCAAACTTATGCACTTGCTAGCATTCACACTTCATAAATTATTTCTTTTATCATTTACCTACTCGAGGACGAGCAGGAATTAAGCTTGGGGATGCTGATACGTCTCCAACGTATCTATAATTTATGAAGTATTCATGCTATTATACTATCCTTCCAGGATGTTTTATACGCATTTATATGATTTTTGTGACTAACCTATTAACCTAGAGCCTGATACGTCTCCAACGTATCTATAATTTTATCCATGCTATTATATTATGTGTTTTGGACCATATTGGGCTTTATTTTCCACTTTTATATTACTTTTGGGACTAACTTATTAACCGGAGACCCATCCCATATTGCTGTTTTATTGCCTGATTCAGTATTTCGAAGGAAAGGAATATCAAACGGAGTCCAAACGGAATGAAACCTTGACAGCCGTTATTTTTGGAAGATTATCATCCCGGAGGCTTGGAGATCAAGTCGAGAAAGATCCTCGAGGAGCCCAGAGATAGGAGGGTGCCCCCTCCTACAGGCGCTGACCCCTGTCTTGTGGACCCCTCGAGCACCCCCGACCGACTTCTTTCGCCTATATAGTCCCAATGCCTAAAACATCCACGGAGAAGATAGATCGGGAGTTCACGCCGCCCATAAACCTCTCAGCAGCCACCAAAACCTCTCGAGCCCGCTTCAAGCACCTTCTTGGGAGGAATCCATCACCGGTGGCCATCTTCATCATCCCGACGCTCTCCATGACGAGGAGGGAGTAGTCACCCCTCGGGGCTGAGGGTATGTACCAAAGAGCTATGTGTTTGATCTCTCTCTCTCTCTCTCTCTCTCTCTCTCTCTCTCTCTCGAGTTTTATCTATGTCATGATATTGATGTATCTCGAGCTTTGATATTATAGTTTGATCTTATGATGTTTCTCCCCCCCTCTACTTTCTTGTGATGAATTGAGTTTCCCCTTTGAAGTTATCTTATCGGATTGAGTCTTTGATTTGAGAACACTTGATGTATGTCTTGTCGTGCTTATCTGTGGTGACAATGGGATTTCACGTGCCACTTGATGTATGTTTTGGTGACCAACTTGCGGGTTCCGCCCATGAACCTATGCATATGGGTTGGCACACGTTTTCTTGACTCTCTGGTAAAAACTTTGGGGCACTCTTTGAAGTACTTTGTGTTGGTTGGACGAATCTGAGATTGTGTGATGCATATCGTATAATCATGCCCACAGATACTTGAGGTGACAATGGAGTATCTAGGTGACATTAGGGTTTTGGTTGATTTGTGTCTTAAGGTGTTATTCTAGTACAAACTCTTTAATAGATCGATCCGAAAGAATAACTTTGAGGTGGTTTCATACCCTACCATAATCTCTACGTTTGTTCTCCGCTATTAGTGGCTTTGGAGTGACTCTTTCTTGCATGTTGAGGGATTGTTATATGATCTATCTATGTTATTATTGTTGAGAGAACTTGCACTAGTGAAAGTATGAACCCTAGGCCTTGTTTCCTAGCATTGCAATACCATTTCACGCTCACTTTTACCACTTGTTACCTTGCTGTTTTTATATTTTCAGATTACAAAACCTATATCTACTATCCATATTGCACTTGTATCACCATCTCTTCGCCGAACTAGTGCACCTATACAATTTACCATTGTATTGGGTTTGTTGGGGACACAAGAGACTCTTTGTTATTTGGTTGCGAGGGTTGCTTGAGAGAGACCATCTTCATCCCACGCCTCCCTACGGATTGATAAACCTTAGGTCATCCACTTGAGGGAAATTTGCTACTGTCCTACAAACCTGTGCACTTGCGGGCCCAACAACGTCTACAAGAAGAAGGTTGTGTAGTAGACATCAAGCTCTTTTCTAGCGCCGTTGGGAGGTGAGTGCTTGAAGGTATATCTTTAGATCTTGCAATTGAATCTTTTGTTTCTTGTTTTATCACTAGTTTAGTTTATAAAAGAAAATTACAAAAACAATGGAGTTAAGTTTGTCTCATATGCTTCGTATTTTTAATATCTTTCGTGAGTTTGATGGAAAGGAAAATTGTGCTCAAGGGCTAGAAGAAGAATGCTTTAAAATTCTTGGTACTAAATCTTTGAATGATGAGCATGATTGCAATGTTGTTAGTATAAACTCCTTTAATATCCATAGTACTAATGATGATTGCTCTAGTCATGATGAAAATATCTCTCATAAGCATGTCAACTTTTGTGGAGTGCATGTTTGCATGAACACACCAAGTAAAGAAGATATATATTGCAAGAGGCATAAGTATTTAGAAACTAAGAAGTTGCAAGAAAGGCTAGATAAGAGTGCGGAGAATTTAAGATATCTTTCCCGTTGTGGATTTTGCAATAAACAAGATCATTTACATCTCCAATGCAAATTGTTTCATGATCGGATCGTGTCCAAAAATTGTGATGATTTAATATCCCTTTCTCATTACAATTAACTTAGATTGCTTTTGGGTTGTGAAGAGTTGAAACGTTTAACTAAGCCTATTCCAGAATTTAATCTTAAGCATTTTCTTGATATTGATCTAGAAAAGATTTATATGTTTTGTGCGGAGAATTGCATTGAAAATCCTTATATTGCCAATTACCTAAAGAAAAGAAAGCAAATGGAAGATTATGAGAATACTAATGAAAGTAAAGAGACTTCCCAATCTCCTCCTATTATTTCTTATGATGAATCAGGTAACGAGGAGGAGCTTTCTATTCAACCAATCTCATCAATAAGGAGCTCAAAGAGGAAGGTTGAACCTACACATAATGTGAATAAGAAAAAGAAAAGAAGGAGCAACAAAGGTAGAAAGGTATCCCTCCCAAATGATGTTGCTCCTACTACTCATTGTGATGATGATAATTGCTTTACTATTGGTGCTATCCATATTTTTAATGATGAGCGTGATTATGCTTATGATATGAAAGAGCCCAAGCTTGGGGAAGCTATGTTTGATGAGGATGAAATATTTGAGAATATATTTTCTGAAATTAATGTTTGTCCCAAGCTTGGGGATGCTATGTTTAATGAAGATGATATTTTTAGCATCCCAAGTTTTGATATGCAAAGTTGTTATGATGATAGCATGCCTCCTACTTATGATGATTATATTGATGAAAGTGGGTTTGGAAGAGTTTCAACTTTAGGAAGTAGTGATCCCACTATTTTGGAGGATGTTGAATCTTATTGTGATGAATATGAAAGTGGATTTTGAAGAGTGTCAACTTTATTTAGTGATTCCACTATCTTGGGAGAGGTTTTAATCGATTATGATGAGAACGAAGTTGCTACTTATGATGATTATTGTGATGAAACTTATGCTATAAAAAGTACTGATGATTATATTTACAAATCTTGTCATGATTATTATTACCCTTTTTCTGAACATTACTCTTTTAATGTGGAAACAATTTTTAGTGTTCAAGTCTCTTATGATACTCCCACTATTCCGAATGAGAAGAATTTTGCTTATGTGGAGAGTAGTAAATTTTCTATGCTTGTAGATCATGAAAAGAATGCTTTAGGTGCTGGTTATATTGTTGAATTCATTCATGATTCTACTGAAAATTATTATGAGGGAGGAATATATGCTTGTAGGAATTGCAATAATGTCAAGTTTCCTCTCTATGTGTTGAAAATCTTGAAGCTATGCTTGTTTTACCTTCCTATGCTTGTTGATTATTGTTCCCATAAGTTGTTTTCTCACAAAATCCATATGCATAGGAAGTGGGTTAGACTTAAATGTGATAGTCATATTCTTCATGATGCTCTCTTTTTGTTTCAATTCTTATCTTTTATATGAGCATCATTGAAATCACCATGCCTAGCTAGGGGCGTTAAACGATAGCACTTGTTGGGAGGCAACCCAATTTTATTTTAGTTTCTTACTTTTTGGTTCTGTTTAGTAATAAATAATCCATCTAGCTTCTGTTTAGATGTGTTTTCATGTTTTAATTAGTGTTTGTGCCAAGTAGAACCTTTGGGAAGACTTGGGTGAAGCCTTTATGATCATGCTGTAAAAAACAGAAACTTTAGCGTTCACGAGATTAGCTTCAACTTTTTACTGGGGAGTGATATTTAGTTGATTCTTTTTTCAGATGATTACTAGACAAATTCCTCAGGTCCACCAATTTATTTTAGAATTTTTGGAGTTCCAGAAGTTTGCGTTAATTACAGATTACTACAGACTGTTCTGTTTTTGACAGATTCTGTTTTCTTTGTGTTCTTTGCTTATTTTGATGAATCTATGAGTAGTATCGGAGGGTATGAACCATAGATAAGTTAGAATACAGTAGATATTACACCAATATAAATAAAGAATGAGTTCATTACAGTACCTTGAAGTGGTGTTTTGTTTTCTTTTCGCTAGCAGACTTACGAGTTTTCTGTTGAGTTTTGTGTTGTGAAGTTTTCAAGTTTTGGGTAAAGATTCGATGGACTATGGAATAAGGAGTGGCAAGATCCTAAGATTGGGGATGCCCAAGGCACCCCAAGGCAATATTCAAGGACAACCAAGAGCCTAAGCTTGGGGATGCCCCGGATGGCATCCCCTCCTTCGTCTTCGTTCATCGGTAACTTTACTTGGAGCTATATTTTTTTTCGCCACATGATATGTGTTTTGCTTAGAGCGTCATTTTATTTTGTTAATTTTTGATTGCTGTTATTTAGAATAATGTTTTGCATCTTTAGTTTCAATAAAAAAAGTCAATGATAGCCTTTGCCATGCTTATTTTGCTAGTATACATGTTGCTGTTTGAAAACAGAAAGTTTACCGCTGTTGCAAAATTCCCTAGAAAAGTCAGAGAATAGTATAATGTTGAAACTTTTTGCATATTGAGCTCTGATAAATTTACTACAGTGGGAATTTTATTTCATAATTTTTGTAGTTAGGGAAGTATTGATACTCTTGCATTCTTCACAGACTGTACTGTTTTGGCAGATTGCTGTTATGTTTGCATTGTTTGCATATGTTTGCTTGTTTAATGGTTCTATTTGAGGATAGGAGTATTAAATATGCAGAGGCATTTAGTATGCAATGTTGAATAATAATCTTAGTGATTTGTTACAGTAGAAAATGATAAGGTTTTGCATTGGTTTATACTAACCTATCTCACGAGTTCTTGTTGAGTTTGGTGTGGATGAAGCTTTTGAGGAATAGAGAAACCATGATATGAGAGGAATTAAGGAGACACAAAAGTTCAAGCTTGGGGATGCCCAAGGCACCCCAAGATAATATTTCAATAAGTCTCAAGCATCTAAGCTTGGGGATGCCCATTGAGCATCACACCTTTCTTCTTCTTCAACAACTATCGGTTAGTATCGGTTGAGCCCAAGTTTTTGCTTCTTCACATGAGTTGTGATATCCTTGCAATGTCATTTTATTTTGTTTTGCTTGATGTTTGAATAAAATACCAAGATCTGAAATTCCTTAATGTTAGAGAGTCTTCCATAGTTGCACAATTATTTAACTACTCATTGATCTTCACTTATATCTTGTTGGAGTAGTTTGTCATTTGCTCTAGTGCTTCACTTATATCTTTTAGAAACGCAGCGGTGGTTTTATTTTGTAGAAATTAATGAACTCTCATGCTTCACTTATATTATTTTGAGAGTCTTAAACAGCATGGTAATTTGAACAAAAACTTTCATAGGAGGTGAACTGGATGCTATGATCAATTTGATACTTGATAATTGTTTTTGAGATATGGAGGTAGTGATATTAAAGTCATGCTAGTTGGGTGATTATGAATTTAAAGAATGCTTGTGTTGAAGTTAGCTAGTCCCAGTAGCATGCACGTATGGTTAAAGTTGTGTAACAAATTTGAAACATGAAGTGTACCTGGCTTGTGCATCCTTATGAGTGGCGGTCGGGGACGGCGATGGTCTTTTCCTACCAATCTATCCCCCTAGGAGCATGCGCGTAGTGCTTGATTTTTTATGACTTCTAAATTTTTGCAATAAGTATATGAGTTCTTTTGACTAATGTTGAGTCCATGGATTATACGCACTTTTACCTTTTCGCCATTGCTAGCCTCGTCGGAACCGTGCATTGCCCTTTCTTACCTTGAGAGTTGGTGCAAACTTCGCCGGTGCATCCAAACCCCGTGATATGATACGCTCTATCACACATAAGCTTCATTATATCTTCCTCGCCACCATACCTACCTATTTATGGCATTTCCATGGCCATTCCGAGATATATTGCCATGCAACTTTCCACCGTTCTGTTCTTCATCATCATGACATACTTTACTTTTGTCATATTGCCATTGCATGATCATGTAGTTGACATCGTATTTGTGGCAAAGCCACCATGCATTATTTTTCATACATGTCACTTTGATTCATTGCACCATCCCGGTACACCGCCGGAGGCATTCATATAGAGTCATATTTTGTTCTAGTTTTGAGTTGTAATTCATATGTTGTAATAAATGAAAGTGTGATGATCATCATTATTAGAGCATTGCCCAAAAATAAAAAAAAAATAAAAAGAAGAAAGGCCAAAAGAAAAAAAAAGAAAAAAAAGGGAAAAAGAAAAGAAAATAAATAAAAAGGGCAATGTTACTATCTCTTTTTCCACACTTGTGCTTCAAAGTAGCACCTTGTTCTTCATGTAGAGAGTCTCATATATTGTGCTTCAAAGTAGCACCATGTTTTTCATATAGTGAGTCTCATAAGTTGTCTTTTCATACTAGTGGGAATTTTTCATTATAGAACTTGGCTCAGATATTCCCTCGATGGGCTTCCTCAAATGCCCTAGGTCTTCGTGAGCAAGCAAGTTGGATGCACACCCACTAGGTTTCTTTTGTTGAGCATTCATTTATAGCTCTAGTGCATCCGTTGCATGGCAATCCCTACTCCTCATGTTGACATCAATTGATGGGCATCTCCATAGCCCGTTAATTATCCTTGTCAATGTGAGACTTTCTCCTTTTTGTCTTCTCCACACAATCCCAAATGATCATATTCTATTCCACCCATGGTTCTATATCCATGGCTCACGCTCATGTATTGCGTGAAGGTTGAAAAAGTTTGAGATTATTTAAGTACGAAACAATTGCTTGGCTTGTCATCGGGGGTATAGAAGTTGGGAACATCTTTGTGTGATGAAAATGAAGCATAGCCTAACTATATGATTTTGTAGGGATGAACTTTCTTTTGCCATGTTATTTTGAGAAGACATGATTACTTTGATTAGTATGCTTGAAGTGTTACTATTTCTTTTATAAATATGAACTTTTATTTTGAATCATTTGGATCTGAACATTCATGCCACAATAAAAGAAAATTACTTTGAGAATCATGCTAGGTAGCATTCCACATCAAAAATTCTGTTTTATCATTTACCTACTCGAGGACGAGCATGAATTAAGCTTGGGGATGCTTGATACGTCTCCAACGTATCTATAATTTTTTATTGTTCCATGCTATTATATTATGTGTTTTGGACCATATTGGGCTTTATTTTCCACTTTTATATTACTTTTGGGACTAACCTATTAACCGGAGGCCCAGCCCATATTGCTGTTTTATTGCACTGTTTTAAAGATTTCAAGGAAAGGAATATCAAACGAAGTCCAAACGGAATGAAACCTTCGGCGGCGTTATTTTTTGGAAGATTATCATCCTGGAGGCTTGGAGATCAAGTCAGAAGATCCTCGAGGAGCCGAGGAGATAGGAGGGCGCCCCCCTTCTGGCTGTGGCCGCCCCGTCTCATGGACCCCTCGAGCACCCCCGGACCGACTTCTTTCGCCTATATAGTCCCACGTGCCTAAAAACATCCACGGAGAAGATAGATCGGGAGTTCACGCCCGCAAGCCTCTGTAGCCACCAAAACCTCTCGAGGCCCGTTCAAGCACCTTGCCGGAGGGGGAATCCATCACCGGTGGCCATCTTCATCATCCCGACGCTCTCCATGACGAGGAGGGAGTAGTCACCCTCGGGGCTGAGGGTATGTACCAGTAGCTATCTGTTTGATCTCTCTCTCTCTCTCTCGTGTTCTCTCTATGGCACGATCTTGATGTATCGCGAGCTTTGTTATTATAGTTGGATCTTATGATGTTTCTCCCCCCTCTACTTTCTTGTGATGAATTGAGTTTCCCCTTTGAAGTTATCTTATCGGATTGAGTCTTTGATTTGAGAACACTTGATGTATGTCTTGCCGTGCTTATCTGTGGTGACAATGGGATTTCACGTGCCACTTGATGTATGTTTTGGTGACCAACTTGCGGGTTCCGCCCATGAACCTATGCATAGGGGTTGGCGCACGTTTTCTTGACTCTCCCAGAGAAACTTTGGGGCATTCTTTGAAGTACTTTGTGTTGGTTGGATGAATCTGAGATTGTGTGATGCATATCGTATAATCATGCCCACAGATACTTGAGGTGACAATGGAGTATCTAGGTGACATTAGGGTTTTGGTTGATTTGTGTCTTAAGGTGTTATTCTAGTACGAACTCTTTAATAGATCGATCCGAAAGAATAACTTTGAGGTGGTTTCATACCCTACCATAATCTCTACGTTTGTTCTCCGCTATTAGTGGCTTTGGAGTGACTCTTTGTTGCATGTTGAGGGATGGTTATATGATCTATCTATGTTATTATTGTTGAGAGAACTTGCACTAGTGAAAGTATGAACCCTAGGCCTTGTTTCCTGGCATTGCAATACTATTTAAGCTCACTTTTACCACTTGTTACCTTGCTGTTTTTATATTTTCAGATTACAAAAACCTATATCTACTATCCATATTGCACTTGTATCACCATCTCTTCGCCGAACTAGTGCACCTATACAATTTACCATTGTATTGGGTGTGTTGGGGACACAAGAGACTCTTTGTTATTTGGTTGCAGGGTTGCTTGAGAGAGACCATCTTCATCATACGCCCTACGGATTGATAAACCTTAGGTCATCCACTTGAGGGAAATTTGCTACTTGTCCTACAAACCTGTGCACTTGCAGGCCCAACAACGTCTACAAGAAGAAGGTTGTGTAGTAGACATCAAAGCCCATTGCCAGTTTCTGTTTTCTCCTTGTTTTTGAGTTTTGCAGAAAATGAATACCAAACGGAGTCCAATTGACGTGCCAATTTTTGATGATTTTTATGGACCAAAAGAAGACCACGGAGTATCGTAGTTGGGCGGAAGAGTCCCGAGCTGCCCACGAGGGTGGGGCGCCCAGGCGCGTGGGCCTGCCTCATGGACAGCTCAGGCACCTCCTTGACGTGAGGCCGACGCCAAAAATTCCTATAAATACTGAAACCTCGGAAAATTAACCTAGATCGGGAGTTCAGCCGCCGCAAGCCTCTCAGAGCCACGAGAAATCAATCTAGGCCCTCTCGGCACCCTCGGAGGGGGCCATCATCATCGAAGGGCATGGAGGAGGATCCCTGAGGGGCCATCATCGCCATGAAGGCCAAGGACCCGGAGGAGAACCTCTCCCCATCTAGGGGGGCATGGAGGAGGAAGCACAAGGGGAGAACCTCTCCTCCTCTCTCTCAGTGGCGCCCGGAGTGCCATCGGGAGGAATCATCGCCCGGTGATCGTCTTCATCAACATCACCATCCTCATCTCTTTTGCGCAGTCCACTATCCCGCACCCCGCTGTAATCCCTACTTGAACATGGTGCTTTATGCCACATATTATGATCGAATGATGTGTTGCCATTCTATGATGTTTTGAGTAGATATCTTTTGTCTTTGGGTTGATTGATGATCTAGATTGGTATGAGTTGTATGTTTTACTTTGGTGTTGTCCTATGGTGCCCTCCGTGTCACGCAAGCGTGAGGGACTCCCGTTGTAGGGTGTTGCAATACGTTCATGACTCGCTTATAGTGGGTTGGTGAGTGACTGAAACACAAACCCGAGTAAGAGGGATTGTTGCGTATGGGGATAAAGAGGACTTGATGCTTTAATGCTATGGTTTGGTTTTACCTTAATGATCTTTAGTAGTTGCGGATGCTTGCTAGAGTTCCAATCATAAGTGCATATGATCCAAGTAGAGAAAGTATGTTAGCTTATGCCTCTCCCTCATATGAAACTGCAATAGTGATTACCGGTCTTGTTAACAATTGCCTAGGACAATTCCGCATCACGATCCATCATTATTCCACACTCGCTATTTATATTATTTAGTAATATATTCTAACTTTATGATAACAACACCTACTTTTATATTTTAGCTCTCGATATCATACAAAGTTATCCTCTTCATACCCACAACATAGTTTTATTTCTGCGTTGCTAGTTGGAAGCAAGCGGCTCGATTGTCACGTGAGAGTCGTGTCGATGGCGTATAGGGCTTGAGAGAATATTGATCTTACCTTTAGCTCCTTGTGGGTTCGACATTCCATACTTATCACTTCCACCTTTGGAAAGTGCTACGATGATTCCTTGCACTTGGGGATTATCAGAGGTCACCATGGAGCCCAAGACAACGTCACCGCCAGAGCCTTTGGCAGGCGAAGACCACCTTTAGTCAGGATAGCTTGTACTAGTTGTCCCCTTTCAAATTGGCCATTGTGGCATCCCTTCCCGCTCAATATTTGGGAAGAGGACCAGGGCCTCTATAGACTAGCCACCACTGTAGGAGGCAACTCATCTAGGCTGATCCTTAGCCACTCACCAAGCACAAGAACACCTCTCCTCAGGAGGTTGTTCTTCCCTTGTACTGTCCATCATCAGCCCGTACCAGTATAAACCTTGTGTCTCTTGTGTTGCGGGTTCGTCGAGCTAAGCCTTGAGATCGCGGAGAGGGTGAGGGTGTGATTAGATGGAGAGTGGAGAGATCTTCGTGCGCACCCCAGTGTTCGAACCTCAAGGGTTTTGCCGGAACCCGAAATCCGACAAGGACGTTTGGAGAACTTTTATTTTTGGGGTATTTTTTTATTGCAAGGATAATTCAAAAAACAGACAAAAATACTAGTTTTGCTTTATTTAATCTAAATAACAGAAAGTAAAAGGAGGGTACAGAGGGTTGTGCTTTCTAACTTCATCCATCTCATGTTCATCAAAAGGAATCCACTAACAAGGTTGATCAAGTCTTGTTAACAAACTCATTCCGAATAACATGAAACCGGAGAAATTTCGAATAACACCAGGTTACCTCAACGGGGATATGCACGTCCTCAATAATAAGAATATCATATTTCTTCTTGACAGTAGGGAGAGGAAATTCAAAACCTCCAATAATAATAGTTGGACTTTTTCCAATAGAATTGATACTGTGGACTTGAGGTTGTTTCCTCGGAAAGTGCACCGTATGCTCATTACCATTAACATGAAAAGTGACATTGCCTTTGTTGCAATCGATAACAGCCCTGCAGTATTCAAAAAGGGTCTACCAAGGATAATCGACATACTATCGTCCTCGAATATCAAGAATAACAAAGTCCGTTAAAATAGTAACGTTTGCAACCTAACAGCACATCCTCACAAATACCAACAGTGTAAAGCGCTTGATTTATCAGCCATTTGCAAAAGATATTTAAGAAGGTGTCAACTTATTGAAATCAAGTCTACGATATAAAGAGAGAGGCATAACACTAACACGCTCCAAGATCACATAAAGCAGTTTTAACATAGTTTCTTTTAATGGAGCATGGTATAGTTGGTACTCCTGGATCTCCTAATTTCTTTGGTATCCCACCTTTAAAAGTATAATTAGCAAGCATGGTGGAAATTTCAGCTTCCGGTATCTTTCTTTTATTTGTAACAATATCTTTCATATACTTAGCATAAGGATTCATTTTAAGCATATCGGTCAAACGCACATGAAAAAAGATAGGTCTAATCATTTCAGCAAAGCGCTCAAAATCCTCATCATCCTTTTTCTTGGATGGTTTAGGAGGAAAAGGCATGGGTTTCTGAACCCACGGTTCTCTTTCTTTACCGTGCTTCCTAGCAATGAAGTCTCTCTTATCATAACGTTGATTCTTTCATTGTGGGTTATCAAGATCAACAGCAGGTTCAATTTCTACATCATTGTTATTGCTAGGTTGAGCATCAACATGAACATCATCATTAATATTATCACTAGGTTCATGTTCATCACTGCAGTTGTGTTTCGACATCGAGAAATAGAAATATCATTGGGATTCTCGGTGTGTCAACAACAGGTTCATTAGAAGCATGCAAAGTCCTATCATTTTTCTTTTTCTTCTTCTTAGAAGGACTAGGTGCATCAACATTAATTCTCTGAGAATGTTGCTCAATTCTCTTAGGGTGGCCCTCAGGATACAGAGGTTCCTGAGTCATTTTACCCCCTCTAGTCATAACTCTAACAGCATTATCAGTTTTCTTATTGTTTAATTCATTTAGCAAATCATTTTGTGCTTTAAGCACTTGTTCTACTTGAGTGTTAACCATAGAAGCATGTTTACTAATAAGTTTAAGTTCACCTTTAACCATAGACATATAGTCACTCAAGTGTTCAATCATATAAGCATTGTGTTTCAATTGTCTACCAACGTAAGCGTTAAAGTTTTCTTGTTTAACCATAAAGTCATCAAACTCATCCAAGCATTGGCTAGCAAATTTAGTAGACGGGATTTCGGCTTTATCATATCTATAGAGAGAATTTACCTTTACTACCTGTGTCAGGTTATCAAGACCATGTATTTCTTCAATAGGTGGTAAATTCTTAACATCTTCAGCTTTAGTGCCTTTTTCGTTCATAGATTTCTTTGCCTCTATCATATCTTTAGGACTGAGAAATAGGATACCCCTTTTCTTTGGAGTTGGCTTAGGAGTTGGTTCAGGAAGTGTCCAATTATTCTCATTACTCAACATATTATTCAATAGCAATTCAGCTTGATCCACAGTTCTTTCCCTAAAAACACAACCAGCACAACTATCCAGGTGGTCTCTGGAAGCATCGGTTAGTCCATTATAAAAGATATCAAGTATTTCATTTTTCTTGAGAGCATGATCAGGAAAAGCATTAAGTAATTGGATAAGCCTCCCCCAAGCTTGTGGGAGACTCTCTTCTTCAATTTGCACAAAATTATATATTTCCCTTAAAGCAGCTTTTGTTTCTTATGAGCGGGAAATATTTAGCGTAGAAGTAATAAATCATATCACGGGGACTATGCACACAACCAGGATCAAGAGAAGTAAACCATGTTTTAGCATCACCCTTTAATGAGAACGGAAATAACTTGAGGATATAGTAATGTAACGAATTTTTCCTCATGAGTGAATAGGGTTGCTATATCATTTAATTTAGTAAGATGTGCCACAACAGTTTTCAGATTCATAGCCATGAAAAGGATCGAGATTCAACCAAAGTAATTATCTCGAGGATCGACAGAGAAATCATAATCCTTATCAGCAATACAGATAGGTGAAGTAGCAAAAGCAGGGTCATATTTCATTCTAGCATTCAAAGACTTTTCTTTCAGCTTAGCTAATAATTTCTTAAGATCATTTCTATCAATGCAAGAAAGAAAATCCCTAGCAGTTTCTTCATCCATAACATAAACCTCAGGCACAACAGGCAATTCATATCTAGGGGGAGAATCTTCATCATCACTTTCATCAATATTATCAGTTTCAATAATTTCATTCTCTCTAGCCCTAGCAAGTTGTTCATCGAGAAATTCACCTAATTGCACCGTATTATCAAGCATAGAAGTAGTTTCATCATAAGTATCATGCATAGCAGAAGTGGCATCATCAATAACATGCGACATATCAGAATTAATAGCAGAAGCGGGTTTAGGTGTTGCAAGTTTACTCAAAACAGAAGAAGAATCAAGTGCAGAGCTAGATGGCAGTTCCTTACCTCCCCTCGTAGTTGAGGGATAGATCTTGGTTCTTTCATATTTCAAGTTCCTCATAGTGATCAGCAGATATAAGTCCCAAGTGACTCAAAGAATAGAGCTATGCTCCCCGGCAACGGTGCCAGAAAATAGTCTTCATAACCCACAAGTATAGGGGATCGCAACAGTTTTTGAGGGTAGAGTATTCAACCCAAATTTATTGATTCGACACAAGGGGAGCCAAAGAATATTCTCAAGTATTAGCAGCTGAGTTGTCAATTCAACCACACCTAAGACTTAATATCTGTGACAAAGTATTTAGTAGCAAAGTAGTATGGGAGTAACTTGATGGCAACGTGTGGCAAAGGTAAGAGTGGCAGTTTGTAGTAATTGTAACAAGGGCAACGGAAAAGTAACTAAGCGAAGATCAATATGTGAAAAGCTCGTAGGCATTAGATCGATGATGGATAATTATGTCGGATCACGATTCCTCATGCAACAGTTATAACATAGGGTGACACAGAACTAGCTCCAGTTCATCAATGTAATGTAGGCATGTATTCCGAATATAGTCATATGTGCTTATGGAAAAGAACTTGCATGACATCTTTTGTCCTACCCTCCCGTGGCAGTGGGGTCCTATTGGAAACTAAGGGATATTAATGCCCCCTTTTAGTAGAGTACCGGACCAAAGCATTAACACTTAGGGAATACATGAACTCCTCAAACTATGGTCATCACCGGGAGTGGTCCCGGTTATTTTCACTTCGGGGTTGCCCGATCATAACACATAGTAGGTGACTATTGACTTGCAAGATAGGATCAAGAACTCACATATATTCATGAAAACATAATAGGTTCAGATCTGAATTCATGGCACTCGGTCCCTACTGACAAGCATTAAGCATAGCAAAGTCATAACAACATCAACTTCAGAACATAGTGGATACTAGGAATCAAACCCTAACAAAACTAACTCGATTACATGATAAATCTCATCCAACCCATCACCGTCTAGCAAGCCTACGATGGAATTACACACGCACGGCGGTGAGCATCATAAAATAGGTGATGGAGGAAGGTTGATGATGACATTTACCGGATTCTCCTCTCCGGAGCCCCGAGCGGACTCCAGATCAGCCTCCCAAGAGAGTTTAGGGCTTGGCAGCTGACTCCGTGTTGTAAAATGCGATGAATCCTTCTCCTTGATTTTTTTCTCCCGAGCGTGAATATATGGAGTTGGAGTTGAGGTCGATTGGAGCCTCGGGGCCCACGGACAGGGGGCGTGCCTAGGGGGTGGCGTGCCCCCACCCTCATGGACAGTGTGGGCCCCTGGTCTTGATTCTTTTGCCAAGATTTTTATATATTCCAAAAATATTCTCCGTGAAGTTTCGTGTCATTCGAGAACTTTTATTTACGCACAAAAATAACACCGTGAAAATTCTCCCAAAACATCGTCAGTCTGGGTTAGTTCCATTCAAATCATGCAAGTTAGAGTCCAAAACAAGGGCAAAAGTGTTTGGAAAAGTAGATACGATGGAGACATATCAACTCCCCCAAGCTTAAACCTTTGCTTGTCCTCAAGCAATTCAGTTGACAAACTGAAAGTGATAAAGAAAAAACTTTTGCAAACTCTGTTTGCTCTTGTTGTTGTAAATATGTAAAGCCAGCATTCAAGTTTTCAGCAAAGATTATGAACTAACCATATTCACAATAACATTTAGGTCTCATGTTTACTCATATCAATGGCATAATCAACTAGCGAGCAATAATAATAAATCTCGGATGACAACACTTTCTCAAAACAATCATAATATGATAGAACAAGATGGTATCTTGCTAGTCCTTTCTGAGACCGCAAAACATAAATGCAGAGCAACCTTCAAGATCAAGGACTGACTACACATTGTAATTCATGGTAAAAGAGATCCAGTCATAGTCATACTCAATATAAATTAATAACAATGCATGCAAATGACAGCGGTGCTCTCCAACTGGTGCTTTTTAATAAGAGGATGATGACTCAACATAAAAGTAAATAGAAAGGCCCTTCGCATAGGGAAGCGGGGATTTCTAGAGGTGCCAGAGCTCGATTTTGAAATATAGATAAATAATATTTTGAGCGGCATACTTTCATTGTCAACGTAACAACCGAGAGATCTCGATATCTTCCATGCTACACACATTATAGGTGGTTCCCAAACAGAATGGTAAAGTTTTTACTCCCCCACCACCAACAAGCACACTCCATAGCTGGTCTGAAACAACAGGTACCGTCCAACTAACAACATTCCTGGGGGAGTTTTGTTTGCAATTATTTTGATTTGATTTGAGCATGGGACTGGGAATCCCGGTTATTGGCCATATTCTCGTGAATGATGAGCGGAGTCCACTCATCATGAGAATAACCACCGAGCATGGAAGATATAGATAGCCCTAGTTGATACATGAGCTATTCGAGCATACAAAACAGAATTTCATTTGAAGGTTTAGAGTTTGGCACATACAAATTTACTTGGAACGGCAGGTAAATACCGCATATAGGAAGGTATGGTGGACTCATATGGCATAACTTTGGGGTTTATGAAAGTGGATGCACAAGCAGTATTCCCACTTAGTACAGTGAAGGCTAGAAAGAGACTGGGAAGCGACCAACCAGAGAGCGACAACAGTCATGAACATGCATTAAGATTAATCAACAATGAGTGCAAGCATGAGTAGGATATAAATCACCATGAACATAAACATCGTGGAGGCTATGTTGATTTTTTTTCAACTACATGCATGAACATGTGCCAAGTCAAGCCACTTGAATCATTCAAAGGAGGATACCACCCTATCATACCACATCACAACCATTTTAATAGCATGTTGGCACGCAAGGTAAACCATTATAAACTCCTAGCTAATTGAGCATGGCATAAGCATCTACAATCTCTAATTGTCATTGCAAACATGTTCATTCATAATAAGCTGAATCAAGAACGATGAACTAATCATATTTACAAAAACAAGATAGGTCGAGTTCATACCAGCTTCTCTCATCTCAATCAGTCCATCATATATCATCATTATTGCCTTTCACTCGCACCACTGAACGGTGTGTATAATAATAATAGTGCACGTGCATTGGATAAGCTGGAATCTGCAAGCACTTAATTCAAGGGAGAAGACAAGGTAATATGTGCTCTTGGTTAAATCAACAATAAATGCATATGAGAGCCTCTTAACATTTTCATCATGGTCTTCTCCTCTCGACCCCCAAAGAAAAGAAAGGAAATAAAACTATTTACACGGGAAAGCTCCCAACAAGCAAAAGAAGAACGAGAAATCTTTTTGGATTTTCTTTTAATTACTACTACTACAAGCATGGAAAGTAAACTAGCTAAATGCTACAACTAATTTTTTTTTGGTTTTCTTAAGGTTTTCCAAACACACAAGAAAAAAACTTATAAAAGAAAATAAACTAGCATGGATAATGCAATGAAAAAGTATGAGCACCGACAACTAGAATGAGTGTGTGAACATGAATGTAATGTCGGTGGGAAATACGTACTCCCCCAAGCTTAGGATTTTGACCTAAGTTGGTCTATGCCCACGGATGGTCTGGAAGATATCCGAAGTTGTATGCTTCAGTGTCGTACTAAGATGCCGCTCTCTTGCATCACGAGCTGCTGCTTGGAGGTGAGCTGCCTCCGTCCTCCTCTCGTATTCGTTTGCCTCTTCCCTGGTTATAACATATCTCCCTTTTGCCTGAAAGTCAAAGAAAGTAGGAGCAAGGAGAGTAATATGGACAGCGCGACGTCTGTCAAAGATTAGTCGGTACTGGAGAGACTGTTTATTCCTCTCAACAAACTGATGACGAACCATAGAATTATAATCTAATAAGCAGGAGGCAACTCCATATCATTTTCACGAATGGGTACCTCAAGAAAATTAGCTAAACGGGTTGCATAAATTCCCCCAAACAAATCTCCGCTAATACTGTTATGATGCAACCTTCGTGCAACAATAGCTCCCAAGTTATATTGTTTATCTCCTAATACAGCACTCTTGAGGACACTAAGATCAGGACCGCACATGTGACATGCCTCATCCTTATTGTTAATACATCTACCTATAAAGAGAGCAAAATAATGTATGGCAGGAAAACGGATGCTCCCTATAGTGGCTTGTGTGATTTCTCTAGATTCCCCCACAGTGATACTAGCAAGAAAGTCTTTATATTCAGATTTGTGTAGTTCACTAACTTTGCCCCACTGTGGTAGTTTACAAGCAGTATTAAAACCTTCTAGGTCCATGGTATATGATTTATCATAAAGATCAAATAAGACAGTGTGAGAATTGCGCGAGGATGAAAATTTAAACCTTCCCACAAAGGAATCAGTTAGGTAGCGGTACTGGAAGCACTTATCTGACACGAAGTCCTCAAGTTCAGCACTACGCACATACGCGTCAAATTCCTCCTTAATGCCCGCTTGAACCATAAAATCTTCTGACAGCCATTCACAAGGCTGCACTTGAGCTAATATTGGTAGTTCATAGTCCGGCTCACGTATCGCGAGCCTTGGTGCTTGCTTCCTTGATGGACCACCTTGGTACATTTTCCTAAACATATTTCTTCCTCTGAAAAATTTCTGAAATTTTTTTAGTAACTCAAAATAAAAGTGAACCAAACTCAACAAAATTGATAGTAACTACTCCCACAATGCTTAGAGACTATATCATGCATTAGAACTACTTGGGACCATATAAATTTGACATGCAAGCTCAAGAACAAGGTCACCTAAGCAGCAAAAAATTGCAATAAATAAAGCACTAGAACAAAAACTGATTGGACCATTGGAGGAGTCACATACCGAAGAACAATCCCCCAAAGCAGTTTTGTGAGTGGAGCTTTGAGCAAGGAGATCGAAAATTGCAGCAAAACGAGCTAGAACACGAGTTTGAGCTGTATAGTGATTTTTTCTGGAGGAAGACAAAGTGCGTGGGTGCAGGAATAAGTGGAGGGGGGCACGTGGGGCCCACGATGCAGGGGGTGTGCCTAGGGGGTAGGGCGTGCCCTGGACTCTCGTGTCCAGGTGGTGGCTCCCCCTGATGTGTTCTCAGTGCTAGATATTCTTAAATATTCTATAAAATATCATATTTCATTTTCACGACGTTTGGAGAACTTTTTTTGGGGTATTTTTTATTGCAAGGATAATTCAGAAAACAGACAAAAATACTATTTATGCTTTATTTAATCTAAATAATAGAAAGTAAAAGGAGGGTACAGAGGGTTGTGCTTTGTAACTTCATCCATCTCATGCTCGTCAAAAGGAATCCACTAACAAGGTTGATCAAGTCTTGTTAACAAACTCATTCCGAATAACACGAAACCGGAGAAATTTCGAATAACACTAGGTTACCTCAACGGGGATATGCACGTCCCCAATAATAAGAATATCAAATTTCTTCTTGACAGTAGGGAGAGGAAATTCAAAACCTCCAATAGTAATAGTTGGACTTTTTCCAATAGAATTGATACTGTGGACTTGAGGTTGTTTCCTGAAAAGTGCCTTTGTATGCTCATTCTTGTTGGGGAGCGAGAAGAAATTCAAAATTTTCCTCACGTGTCACCAAGATCTATCTATGGAGGAAACCAGCAACGAGGGGGAAGGAGAGTGCATCTACATACCCTTGTAGATCGCTAAGCGGAAGGGTTCAAGAGAACGGGGTTGAAGGAGTCGTGATTGCGTGATCCAAATCACCGGAGATCCCTAGTGCGAATGGATGGCACCTCCGCGTTCAACACACGTACAGCCCGGGGCGTCTCCCATGCCTTGATCCGGCAAGGAGAGAGGGAGAGGTTGAGGAAGACTCCATCCAGCAGCAGCATAACGGCGTGGTGGTGGTGGAGGAGCGTGGTGATCTAGCAGGGCTTCGCCAAGCACCGCGAGATATGAGGAGAAAGAGAGGTAGGGCGGTGCCAACAGGAGAAGAACTTCGTGTGTTGGGCTGCTCCTATGCCTCCACTATATATAGGGGGAGAGGGGGTTGCGCCCCCACCTAGGTTTCCACCCCTAGGGGCGGCGGCCAGCCCTAGATCCCATCTAGGGGGGCGGCCAAGGGGGGAGAGGGGGAAACTTGCCCCCAAGCAGGTGGGCGCCTCCCCAAACCCTAGGCGCCTTGGGCCCTTGTTGGGCGCACCAGCCCACTGTGGCTGGTCCCTCCCCACACTTGGCCCATGCTGCCAACCGGGGATGGTGGCCCCACTTGGTGGACCCTCGACCTCACAGGTGGTCCCAGACGCTACCGATAAAACCCAAACTTTTCCTATGACCAAAGCAGGACTTCCCATATATAAATCTTTACCTCCGAACCATTCGGAACTCCTCATGACGTCCGGATCTCATCCGGACTCGAACAACATTCGGTAACCACATACAAACTTCCTTTATAACCCTAAGCGTCGCCGAACCTTAAGTGTGTAGACCCTCACGGGTTCGGGAGACATGTAGACATGACCGAAGACGTTATCCGTCAATAACCAGCAGCGGGATCTCGGATACCCATGTTGGCTCCACATGTTCCACGATGATCTCATCGGATGAACCACGATGTCAAGGACTCAATCGATCCCGTATACAATTCCCTTTGTCTAACGGTATTGTACTTGCCGAGATTCGATCGTCGGTATTCCGATACCTTGTTCAATCTCGTTACCGGCAAGTCTCTTTACTCGTTCCGTAACACATCATCCCGTGATCAACTCTTTGATCACATTGTGCACATTATGATGATGTCCTCACCGAGTGGGCCCAGAGATACCTCTCCATCACACGGAGTAACCAAATCCCAGTCTCGATTAGTACCAACCCAATGTACACTTTCGGAGATACCGTAGTGCACCTTTATAGCCACCCGATTACGTAGTGACGTTTGGTACAACCAAAGCATTCCTACGGTATCCGGGAGTTGCACAATCTCATGGTCTAAGGAAATGATACTTGACATTAGAAAAGCTTTAGCATACGAACTACGATCTTTGTGCTAGGCTTAGGATTGGGTCTTGTCCATCACATCATTCTCCTAATGATGTGATCCCATTATCAACGACATCCAATGTCCATGGTCGTGAAGCTGTAACCATCTATTGATCAACGAGCTAGTCAACTAGAGGCCTACTAGGGACATGGTGTTGTCTATGTACCCACACATGTATCTGAGTTTCCTATCAATACAATTATAGCATGGATAATAAATGATTATCATGAACAAGGAAATATAATAATAACTAATTTATTATTGCCTCTAGGGCATATTTCCAACAGTCTCCCACTTGCACTAGAGTCAATAATCTAGTTCACATCGCCATGTGATTATCACTCACAGGTCACATCGCCATGTGACCAACATCTAAAGAGTTTACTAGAATCAATAATCTAGTTCACATCACTATGTTATTAACACTCAATGAGTTCTGGGTTTGATCATGTTTATGCTTGTGAGAGAGGTTGTAGTCAGTAGTGCTGCAATATTCAGATCCCTATGTATTTCGCAAAACTTTATGTCATATCATAGATGCTTTGCTACCACGTTCCACTTGGAGCTATTCCAAATTGTTGCTCCATTATACGTGTCCGTATCTCTACTCGAGCTATCCGGATAGGTGTTAAACTTGCATCGATGCAACTCTTTACGTCGAACTCTTTATCACCTCCATAGCAGAAACATATCCTTATTCCTCTAAGGATAATTTTGACCGCTATCTGGTGATCCACTCCTTGATCACCTTTGTACCCTCTTGCCGGACATGTAGCAAGGCACATATCGGAGTCACGGTACCTGACATAGCATCTTGTAGAGCCTATGTTCAAGGCATAGGGGCGACCTTCGCCCTTTCTCTCTCTTATGCCGTGGTCGATCTTTAACTCTTAACTTCATACCTTACAACTCGAGGCAAGAACTCCTTCTTTGGTGATCCATCTTGAACACCTTCAAGATCATGTCAAGGTATGTGCTCATTTGAAAGTGTCATTTAGCGTTTTCGATCTATCCTCATAGATCTTGATGCTCAATGTTTAAGCAGCTTTATTCCAGGTTTTCTGTTGAAAAACACTTTTCAAATAACCGTATATGCTTTCCAGAAATTTTACATCATTTTTGATCAACAATATGTCAACAACATATACTCATCAGAAATTCTATAGTGCTCCCACTCACTTCTTTGGAAATACAAGTTTCTCATAAACTTTGTATAAACCCAAAATCTTTGATCATCTCATCAAAGCGCACATTCCAACTCCGAGATGCTTACTCCGGTCCTTAGAAGGATCATTTGGAGCCAGCATACCTTTTAGCATCCTTAGGATCGACAAAACCTTTGTGATTGTATCACATACAACCTTTCCTTACAGCTGGTAAGGAAACTCGTTTTGACATCCATACGCGATTTCATAAATGCACCTGATGCTAACATGATTCAAGCCGGACTTAAGCATCGCTCACGGATGAGAAAATCTCATCGTAGTCAACTACTTGAACTTGTGAAAACTCTTAGCCACAAGTCAAGCTTCATAAACGGTGATATTACCGTCACGCCCATCTTCTTCTTAAAGATCCATTTATCTCAATGGCTTGCCGATCATCGGGCAAGTCCACCAAAGTCCATGCTTTGTTACGATACATGGATCCCATCTCGATTTCATGGCTTCTAACCATTTGTCGGAATTTGGGCCCACCATTGCTTCTCCAGTAGCTCGTAGGTTCATTGTTGTCTAGCAACATGACCTTTAAGAACAGGATTCTTTGTACCACTCTGAGCAATACACATCCTTGTCACCCCACGAGGTACGGTGGTGACTTGATCCAAGTTTCATGATCACTATCATAAGCTTCTACTTCAATTGGTGTAGGTGCCACAGGAACAACTTCACATGCCCTGCTACACACTAGTTGTAGTGACGGTTCAATAACCATATCAAGTCTCCACCATCCTCCCACTCAACTTTTCGAGACAAACTTTTTCTCGAGAAAGGACCCGATTCAAGAAACAATCCCTATTGCTTTTGGATCTGAATTAGGAGGTATACCCAACTGTTTTGGGTGTCCTATGAAGATGCATTTTATCCGCTTTGGGTTCGAGCTTATCAACCTGAAACCTTTTCACATAAGCGTCGCAGCCCCAAACCTTTAAGAAATGACAGCTTAGGTTTCTCTAAACCATAGTTCATACGGTGTCATCTCAACAGAATTACGTGGTGCCCTATTTAAAGTGAATATGGTTGTCTCTAATGCCTAACCCATAAATGATAGTGGTAATTTGATAAGAGACATCATGGTACGACCATATCCAATAGGGTGCAACTATGATGTTCGGACACGCCATCAAACTATGGTGTTCCAGGCGGTATTAATTGTGAAACAATTTCCACAATGTCTTAATTAGCGTGCCAAAGCTCGTAACTCAGATACTCATCTCTATGATCATATCATAGACATTTTATCCTTTGTCACGATGATCTTCAACTTCACTCTGAAAGTACTTGAACCATTCAATAATTCAGACTTGTGTTTCATCAAGTAAATATACTCAACATCTACTCGAATCATACGTGAAGTAAGAACATAATGATATTCACTTTTGCATGCCTCGGCACTCATTGGACTGCACACATCAAAATGTGTTACTTCCAACAAGTTGCTATCTTGTTCCATTTCTTGAAAACGCAGGCTTTTAGTCATCTTGCCTATGTGGTATGATTTGCATATCTCAAGTGATTCAAAATCAAGTGAGTCCAAACGATCCATCTGCATGGAGTTTCTTCATGCGTATACACCAATAGACATGGTTCGCATGTCTCAAGCTTTTCAAAACGAGTGAGTCCAAAGATCCGTCAACATGGAGCTTCTTCATGCGTTTTACACCAATATGACTTTCATGGCAGTGCCACAAGTAAGTGGTACTATCTTATATCTCTTGGCATGAAAATGTGCATCACTACGATCGAGATTCAATAAACCATTCCTTTAGGTGCAAGACCATTGAAGGTATTATTCAAATAAATAGAGTAACTATTATTCTCCTTAAATGAATGACCGTATTGTGATAGACATAATCCAATCATGTCTATGCTCAACGCATAAACACCAAATAACAATTATTATTCAGTCTAACACCAATCTCGATGGTAGAGGGAGTATCACGATGCTTGATCAAATCAAACTTGGAAAAACTTCCAACACATATAAATCGTCATCTTTAGCTAGTCTCCGTTTATTCCGTAGCTCTTTTATTTTGAGTTACTAACACTTAGCAACCGAACGGTATCTTAATACCACCGGTGCTACTAGGAGTACTAGTAAAGTACACATTAACATAATGTATATCCAATATACTTCTATCGACCTTGCCGACCTTCTCATCTACCAAGTATCTAGGGTAATTCTGCTCCGATTAGTTGGTTGTTCCCCTTATTACGGAAGCACTTAGTCTCGGGTTTGGGTTCAACCTTGGGTTTCTTCACTAGAGCAAGCAGCGGTGATTTGGTCGTTTCATGAAGTATCCCTTCTTGCCCTTGCCCTTCTTGAAACTAGTGGTTTCACCAACCATCAACAATTGATGCTCCTTCTATATTTCTACTTTCACGATTGTCAAACATCGTGAATACCTCAAGGATCATCATATCTATCCACGATATGTTATAGTTCATCACGAAGCTCTAGCGACTTGGTGGCAATGACTTTGGAGAAACATCACTATCTCATCACGGAAGATTAACTCCCACTCGATTCAAGTGATTGTTGTACTCCGGACAATCGAGCACAAGCTCAACGATTGAGCTTCTCTCCCTTAGTTTGCAGGCTAAGAAAATCGTCGGAGGTCTTATACCTCTTGGCGTGGGCACGAGCACGAAATCCCAATTTCAGCCCTCGAAACATCTCATATGTTCATGACGTTTCGAAAACGTCTTTGGTGCCTCAACTCTAAACCGTATAAGCGAACTATCACGTAGTTATGAAAGCGTGTATGTCCGATGTTAGCAAACATCCCACGAGCGGCGTTTGGGGTTCGACACTGAGCGGTGCATTAAGGACATAAGCTTTCTATTGTCGCATAAATCGCCATCATCAACTTTCAACTATATTTTCTCTAGGAACATATCTAAGCAGTGGAGCTAAAGCCGAGCTTCTGACATAATTTGCAAAGATCTTTTGACTATGTTCAGGATAATTAAGTTCATCTTATGAACTCCTACTCGAATAGACATCCCTCTAGTCATCTAAGTGATTACATGATCCGAGTCAACTAGGTCGGTGTCCGATCATCACGTGAGACGGACTAGTCATCATCGGTGAACATCTTCATGTTGATCGTATCTACTATCGACTCATGCTCGACCTTTCGGGTCTCTTGTGTTCCGAGGCCATGTCTGTACATGCTAGGCTCGTCAAGTCAACCTAAGTGTTTAGCGTGTGTAAATCTGGCTTACACCGTTGTATGTGAGCGTAAGAATCTATCACACCCGATCATCACGTGGTGCTTGAAGCAACGAACTTTCGCATAGCGGTGCGCAGTTAGGGGGAACACTTTCTTGAAATTTTAATGAGGATCATCTTATTTACTACCATCGTTCTAAGCAAATAAGATGCATAAACATGAGACACATCCCATGCAATCAAAAAGTGACATGATATGGCCAATATCATTTTGCTCCTTCTAATCTCCATCTTCGGGGCTCCATGATCATCATCGTCACCGGCATGACACCATGATCTCCATCATTGTGTCTCCATGAAGTTGTCTCGCCAACTTATTACTTCTACTACTATGGCTACCGGTTAGCAATAAAGTAAAAGTAATTACATGGCATTGTTAAATGACACGGTGTCATACAATAAATAAAGACAACTCCTCATTACTCCTGCCGGTTGTCATACTCATCGACATGCAAGTCGTGATTCCTATTACAAGAACATGATCAATCTCATACATCACATATCATTCATCACATTCTTCTTGGCCATATCACATCACATAGCATACCCCATAAAAACAAGTTAGACGTCCTCTAATTGTTGTTTGCATGTTTTACGTGGCTGCTATGGGTTTCTAGCAAGAACGCTTCTTACCTCGCAAAACCTACAACGTGATATGCCAATTGCTATTTACCCTTCATAAGGACCCTTTTCATCGAATCCGTTCCGACTAAAGTGGGAGAGATCGGCACCCGCTAGCCACCTTATGCACCAAGTGCATGTCACCGGTGGAACTTTGTCTCACGTAAGTGTGCGTGTAAGGTCGGTCGGGCCGCTTCATCCCACAATACCGTCGAAACAAGATTGGACTAGTAACGTGTAAGCATATTGAACAAAATCAACGCCCACAACTACTTTGTGTTCTACTCGTGCAAAGAATCTACGCAATAGACCTAGCTCATGATGCCCTTTGTTGGGGAGCGTGGCGTAAATTCAAAATTTTCCTACGTGTCACCAAGATCTATCTATGGAGAAACCAGCAGCGAGGGAAGGAGAGTGCATCTACATACCCTTGTAGATCGCTAAGCGGGAAGCGTTCAAGAGAACGGGGTTGAAGGAGTCGTACTGTCGTGATCCAAATTACAAGAGATCCTAGTGCGAGCAGACGGCACCTCGCGTTCAACACACGTACAGCCCGTGGGCGTCTCCCATGCCTTGATCCAGCAGGAGAGAGGAGAGGTTGAGAGAAGACTCCATCCGGCAGCAAAGCATAACGGCGTGGTGGTGGTGGAGGAGCGTGGTGATCTGTCAGCAGGCTTCACCAAGCACCGCCATGATATGAGGAGAAAGAGAGGTAGGGCTGCGCCAGCAGGGAGAAGAACTGTGTGTTGGGCTGCTCCTATGCCTCCACTATATATAGGGGAGAGGGGGCTGCGCCCCACCTAGGTTTCCACCCCTAGGGCGGCGGCCAGCCCTAGATCCCATCTAGGGGGCGGCCAAGGGGGAGAGGGGAAACTTGCCCCCAAGCAGGTGGGCGCCCCTCCCAAACCCTAGGCGCCTTGGGCCTTGTCGGGCGCACCAGCCCACGGGGCTGGTCCCCTCCCACTTGGCCCATGCTGCCAACCAGGGATGGTGGCCCCTTGGTGGACCCGGGACCCTCCACAGTGGTCCCAAGACGTTCTAGATAAAAACCAAAACTTTTCCTGACCAAAGCAGGACTTCCCATATATAAATCTTTACCTCTGGACCATTCCGAACTCCTCGTGACATCCAGGATCTCATCCAGGACTCGAACAACATTAGGTAACCACATACAAACTTCCTTTATAACCCTAGCGTCATTGAACCTTAAGTGTGTAGACCCTCACGGGTTCGTGGAGACATGTAGACATGGCCAAGGGCGTTCTCCTGTCAATAACCAACAGCGGGATCTGGATACCCATGTTGGCTCCCACATGTTCCACGATGATCTCATCGGATGAACCCACGATGTCAAGGACTCAATCGATCCACATATACAATTCCCTTTGTCTAACGGTATTGTACTTGCGAGATTCGATCGTCGGTATCCCGATACCTTGTTCAATCTCGTTAAGCAGAGTCTTTACTGCTTCGTAACACATCATCCCATGATCAACTCTTTGATCACATTGTGCACATTATGATGATGTCCTGCCGAGTGGGCCCAGAGATACCTCTCAGCCACACGGAGTGACAAATCCGATCTCGATTCGTGCCAACCCAACAGACACTTTCGGAGATACATGAGTGCACCTTTATAGCCACCCAGTTAAGTTGTGACGTTTGGTACACCCAAAGCATTCCCTCTGGTGTCCGGAGTTGCACAACTTCATGGTCTAAGGAAATGATACTTGACATTAGAAAAGCTTTAGCATACGAACTACGATCTTTGTGCTAGGCTTAGGATTGGGTCTTGTCCATCACATCATTCTCCTAATGATGTGATCCCGTTATCAACGACATCCAATGTCCATGGTCGTGGAAACCGTAACCATCTATTGATCAAATCGAAATAGTCAACTAGAGGCCTATTAGGGACATGGTGTTGTCTATGTACCCACACATGTATCTGAGTTTCCTATCAATACAATTATAGCATGGATAATAAACGATTATCATGAACAAGGAAATATAATAATAACTAATTTATTATTGCCTCTCAGGCATATTTCCAACAATTACAATTAACACTAAAAGTGGCATTGCCTTTGTTGCAATCAATAACAGCCCCTGTAGTATTCAAAAAGGGTCTACCATGGATAATCGACATAGTATCATCCTCGGGAATATCAAGAATAACAAAGCCCGTTAAAATAGTAACGTTTGCAACCACAACAGGCACATCCTCACAAATACCAACAGATATAGCAGTTGATTTATCAACCATTTGCAATGATATTTAAGTAGGTGTCAACTTATTCAAATCAAGTCTACGATATAAAGAGAGAGGCATAACACTAACACCGGCTCCAAGATCACATAAAGCAGTTTTAACATAGTTTCTTTTAATGGAGCATGGTATAGTTGGTACTCCTGGATCTCCTAATTTTTTTGGTATCCCACCTTTAAAAGTATAATTAGCAAGCATGGTGGAAATTTCAGCTTCCGGTATCTTTCTTTTATTTGTAACAATATCTTTCATATACTTAGCATAAGGATTCATTTTAAGCATAGCAGTCAAACGCATACGCAAAAAGAAGGGTCTAATCATTTCAGCAAAGCGCTCAAAATCCCTCATCATCCTTTTTCTTGAATGGTTTAGGAGGGAAAAGGCATGGGTTTCCTCGAACCACGGTTCTCTTTCTTTACCGTGCTTCCTAGCAACCAAGTCTCTCTTATCATAACGTTGATTCTTTGATTGTGGGTTATCAAGATCAACAAATAGGTGTTCAATTTCTACATCATTGTTATTGCTAGGTTGAGCATCAACATGAACATCATCATTAATATTATCACTAGATTCATGTTCATCACCAGATTGTGTTTCAGCATCAGAAATAGAAATATCATTGGGATTCTCAGGTGTGTTAACAACAGGTTCATTAGAAGCATGCTAAGTCCTATTATTTTTCTTTTTCTTCTTCTTAGAAGGACTAGGTGCGTCCATATTAATTCTCTGAGAATCTTGCTCAATTCTCTTAGGGTGGCTGAGGGAGTCCTGGATTAGGGGGTGTCCGGATGGCCGGACTATAACCTTTGGCCGGACTCCTCGACTATGAAGATACAAGATTGAAGACTTCGTCCTCGTGGTCCGGATGGGACTTTCCTTGGCGTGGAAGGCAAGCTTGGTGATACTGGATATGTAGATCTCACTCCCATTGTAAACCCGACTTTGTGTAACCCTAGCCCTCTCACGAGGTGTCTATATAAACCGGAGGGTTTTAGTCCATAGGATCGAACAACAATCATACCATAGGCTAGCTTCTAGGGTTTAGCCTTCACGATCTCGTGGTAGATCTACTCTTGTACTACCCATATCATCAATATTAATCAAGCAGGAGTAGGGTTTTACCTCCACTCCAGAGGGCCCAACTCCAGGTAAAAACATCGTGTCCCTTGTCTCCTGTTACCATCCGCCTGAGACGCACAGTTCGGGACCCCTACTCGAGATCCGGCCGGTTTTGACACCCATATTGGTGCTTTCATTGAGAGTTCCTCTCGTGTAGCCGTCATCTTTAGGCCCGATGGCTCCTCCGATCATCAACAACGCGATGTGGTCCAGTGGTGAGACTTTTTCTCCCGAATAGATCTTCAGATTCGGTGGCTTTGCTATCAAGGGCCAATTCGCTTTGGCCATCCGAGCCAGATTGAAGCTACGCCCACAGCGCCATCAGCCGGTTGGAGATTTGAACTACTACGGTGACGTCGCGGAGACTTGATCTTCGACGGGTTCGAGCCTGGACCAAGCAGCGCTTGACTATCACGATGGGCATGGATCTAGCTCGCTCACACCAACACAAGGCTCTTCGAGGTTGCGACACTCAGGTCCGCTTCCGAATTCCTTCAGTTTCAGAGCTTCGATCATACCTAATAGAGGACGGGTGGTCGGACACCGCCTGGGGCTGCGTATCTCCACAGCTGATCGAGTCAATACCAGCCCTGCTCCCTTTGCGGCTCGTGACTCCAAGGTGCCGGACTTCAGATCAACTCTTCGCACGACCCTCGCCAACCGAATCCGACTGCGGCACCTATCATGTGGAGTTCACCGCCATGACATCTTTTCAAGATTTCCGCCTTCTCGCGACATCGCGGAATTCACTAAAGTCTCTCTCTCTTTATCGA